>CM046064.1:21252643-22452643 GCA_025215515.1 Schistosoma japonicum | reverse complement strand
TGAACTTTCAAGGTTTATAGTACGTTTTTAGTGTTTTGAGACACAAATGCTCATTCATTCGACAGAATATCTTCATATCTTTAGGTCACTTAACAGGTGATAAACAAACCTATAAACAGCATACCTTAATATTCAGGAAAGTTTATAGTGAACTCCTGAAAATTGATGAAATGATGTTTTGAGGTAATGATCTGTGAAACATGTAATAAGATTTATATGAAACAAAAATTCCTAGGTTAGTGGTTGCATTATTTTCTCCCAAGTTTAAACATTCCTCAGCTGAAAAATAACAGATTCCTCTGAAATTCCATTTCTGATAAAATATACGACTAAATAGTATGTCATTGATGAACTATTATAAAAGAATAGATGTAAACGTCTCATTTCTTCAGGAAGGCAATCTGAGCACATACTATTCATTTATGGTAACTTTGGTTTGAGTCCTACAATTAGATAAAGTTTATGTAGGATTAAAGATGTATTATTTACTGTAGTTTGTTAACCAGCTGGTATTAATCAAGTAACGTTGAAACAAAGATATAACAGTTTGTATTCACTTTCTTAGGTCTAGTATACCATGAAATTATTCCTTAATGCAAATTCCATGATTTACATAAAAGTAAAGGATGATATATCATTTATAACAATAATTAATTATCACAATTAAAACGTAAACGGTAATTCAATATTCAACTAACCCCAATCTTTATTTTTGCAACAGTAACAAATACCACCAGTCCACTGTCGATGCGGTGGAGGTACCAAAGTGAGATTACGTGGTGGAGCTGATTTTCCAGGTTGATCAAGTACAATTCCAACCTCTTTCTTTGATTGCATAGTCACCTGATTTCAGTACGTGTATTTTTGGTAATTTATAAATCGTTTCTTATTGTAATAATAAAGGAAATTTAATAGTGTGAGATTTAACATGAATACGAAGCTGTAATATCAGATCTATAATCATTCTAACTTGTTCATTGTTTCTGACCGATTTATTCAAGGATACAATAAACAAACAATCAAACAAATCATAAAACAAACTTGTAAATAAATAAAATGAGGGCGATTGTATTAACTAATTACTGAAGTTATCTTCTAAGTTTAAAATGATGGTTAATCGATCTGACAGGCAGAAATCACTCCGTCAGTTTGCTTATGAAATAACCTAAACATAAATCATGGTAACTAGTTTGAATATTTGTTAAATCTATTACATAAGGAGAAAAAATAAAAGATTATAAATAAGTGATGCAGAGATTGTTGAATTTGAATTCTATTTCACAGATTTTCATTTGGAAGACTAACTTTGAGAACTGTCGTTTCACAAGATTAATTCATTTATTTTCATTAAAAGTATTATTATTATTATTATTATTATTATTATTATTATTATTATTATTACTATTACTATTACTACGATTCTTATGTTCTCATTGCACCAACCTCCCATTACACCCAACAACTGTCTCATTATCATTCCTCATTCATGAATTACAACTAATTGACTGTATATCTGTCATCTCACTCACCACCACTCCCAATTTTCTATCACTTGTGTTCTTGGTTTAAATGAACATTATTTTATTTATTGATTAGGTGTGTGGTCAAGTTTTGTATGTATATGAATGAATGCATGAAATATAAATTGACTTCGATGGTTTAGCTTAGTTATTTTGAATTTGTCTACCGAGATTTGGACAAGCATGAATAGGGCAGACTCTAAGGGAATCAGTTCAATCAGTTGCACTGTTCGCAGTTATCGTATGGGTGCAGGCAAGGTCGCATTAATTGATTTGTCAAGCGTTTATACTTATTGATTTGAACGTCACATTACATCACAGTTAGACAACAAATGAAAACCAGGAAGCACTGAACAGCTATTTCGTCTTAGTATGGAATTACCCTAACAATGTATATCCACTATCTATGGATTTTACCTATTTCTGTTCCTTGTTTTATATTTAGGTTACGTAATTAGTATTGCACTAATTAATAATTGAGTATATAAATTGTATATGTTTAATGCCTAAACAGAGATTCATAAATTCAAGCTCTGCCTAGAATTATTAAAGACATTGATTATCATTTAGAAGTATACATAAGAATAGACAGATATAAGTTATTTTTAAGGAAACATGGCATATGGATTAAATGCAGAAGTCCATTTGAATTTGCCATACAAATAACTCCCAAAAAAATTGTCTAGTTCTTAACATTATAATCATTTTGTAACAAATTATCGTAATACATGAAATGTGATGATAAATATTTCACTAGAAAACGATGTTCTAATGACTGTTTACAAATAAAATGTTACTTTCACAAGCCATTTGATTAAACATTGAATGTGAAACTATGTATTAGGTTTAATATACAAGGGTATGATGAAGTTATTGACTAATGTAATACCGTAGTGATTGTTAGTCATTGAATATCTGACTAAGCTGGTCGAACAAACAGTTCTCGAATGTAATTGGATTTCTAACCTTCTACCCAACTTTAAAAGGCGTGATAGGAGAAATTTTCACGAACCTGTATTTTAAACTATTAGTGAATTGTTAAAGAATTACAAATAATTTATGCATAAGGGTTCAATGGAGCCTGATAGTAACATAGTAATCATGCTTGAAATTAATGAACACACTGGTTAATATGGCTTATGGTTCTGAATGAACAGTTGTTGAAGTTTTGACAATCACAGGACGTCATTTGTTTTAAGGTCATTCTGCCTTAGTGTATGAAGGATGAAAGTCTTTGCAAGTGATATTACCACTCTAGACCAGTTGTTGTATGGTAGTCATCCTAAAAGAGTTGTAGGGTACCTCACGTATATACAAGATGCAAGATTATTTCACGGCATTTGTCTTTTTTGATTGTAGCAATTAAATGACCGTTCGAAAGTGCCAACAACTGAGAGATTGTGTGTCATTTCGTTGCGATTTTTGTTGTAATAAGAAATCTATGAGAACGTAGTCGTTTTTTACCATTCTAAGTTAACATTTCGACTGATGCACTGGATTATAGAAATAGGTTATGGATAATGACTATAATTAGTTTACGTTTAGGGTTACTTTCGTAACACAGCTGTGTATTGGGATGCTGCCATTACATTTTACGTCTCTCTACTAGGTATTTGCAGTCTGATAATACCATATAGACACTATATATGTCATAATCCAATTAGTATTCCCATGAAAAACAGTCACTTTTCATTACCTTAACATGATTAGATTAGTGTTTTCAACGTCACTTTTCGGTTTATTCGTCAGGACTACAAGTCACGTTTGCCAACAGATCTTCCCTTTTGTTGATATTCAACGTTACCGTTGATTAGTATGTGCTATTATTAAGCATATAACTGATGAACCAGTTAGTGACTATCAGAACTCTGTAGCATATTTGACAGCTGCACGTCGTTCAAAGTAGTAAGTGCTAAGTTAGAGTCTGAGCCTGAGCATCAAAATTAGTAAATAGGTACATACGGATGGTGAGTCGTAAATAGAACGAAACGTCCACCGTAGATTTCACTAACTGGCACATTTCAAAAAATATACCATACATTTTTTTGGTAATATGTAGTTCAAGATATTTCGCTAACGTACACACACACATACTGTGTTAGGGATTCAAAATCCCCAAAAATACAATGATTGTTTTAATCAAGCGAAAGAAATTGTATTGATTTTTTATATGCTTGATTGTAAACTATCATCACATTAATTTAATTTCAATGCGAGTCCTACTCCTCAGTACAGTTTGACAGTATTTCATGGTATTAATTAAATATAAATGATTTCACTTGATGAGTAACCACTGTAAATTAATTGATGTAAAAATCAATGCATTTATGCAAACATTGTTCGCTAGTCTCGTCTTAGTTTTTACTCTACAATACAATCTTCTTACATGTCTAGTCTTTTGGAACAGCTGTGGGCTAGGAAGAAACAAATCGTGGTATCCAACTGTAGTACAAGTATCAGGGATAGCGTTCGCATAAATCGTATCGACCATCTAGGGGATCAGGTATATAATCCGGCTACCTTAAAGATAGTATCGCGAACCGTACTAAGACAATAAGAACCCACGCGTTTATCTCATCTGACTAAAAAAAATTACACACTGAAATACTAGAGATAGTGCTTTTATTCTAGTACATCATATGGATAACAAGTAACTAACTAGAAAATTTTGATTAGATTTCGCAATATGGCGAACTGAAAATTAATTAGCAGTATGTTATTGCTGCACACAATGCATATTATGGAATAGCCTTCTCATCACTTAAATATCAAGACATGTACTGTAGCTTCATAAAAAAGCCTTGGTCAGAGAAAGTGGTTTTGTAGTAGGTTAGTTACAGAACAAATCACTTGGTATACTGATATCGATACCAATTTATATAGTAATATATGGGATATTTCACGACCTACGCCAATGAGGATATACGGAAAACAATGACTTTCCTAAAAATCATTACGCGAACCCGTGACAATTATTATTCTATACGCACTCGTCCGCCCTGATATTTTAAGTCCCGTCCAAGTCGGATTGAAGAAAACAAGAAAATTTAGCCAACAACCAGAGTTAATTTATATTTCATGCATTCATTCATATACATACAAAACTTGACCACACACCTAATCAATAAATAAAATAATGTTCATTTAAAACAAGAACACAAGTGATAGAAAATTGGGAGTGGTGGTGAGTGAGATGACAGATATACAGTCAATTAGTTGTAATTCATGAATGAGGAATGATAATGAGACAGTTGTTGGGTGTAATGGGAGGTTGGTGCAATGAGAACATAAGAATCGTAGTAATAATAATGATAATAATAATAATAATACTTTTAATGTACATACAATGAAAATAAATGAATTAATCTTGTGAAATGACAGTCCTAAAATTTAGTGGTTCTTCTTGATTCCCCCTATAAATCAATAAAGGAAAATTGATTTAGATAAATCAAACAACTGTTCTTCGTGCACTAACAACCTGATCAATTGATGTATTTAAAAGAATGACAGATTATCATTAAAAAATTTTCATAAGAAAAATTAACTTAGGAATTATTCATATGAAATAGCAAATCATTTACAAAGGAATTAAGTTTTCTTGTTAAAATCGACGTCCTGAATTCTGTCCACTTTTCTGTCTACTTCTTCCTATAAATAAGTAAATAAATGTGATGTTTAGGGAAAATCTTAGCCAGTCTTAAATGTATACTAGCATAAAGTGTTATCATTCTTTTTTATACTACTTATTATTCGGTAACTAGAATACTTGACACTGACTTTTAATCTAATTCTTAGTCTCCAGAATACTTCTACTCTTGATCGCTGAACCGAAGAAGCTTTACTTAAAAAGTATATCTCATGTGCAGAATAAAGTTGTTATCTGTAGTTATTCATTCGGGATATGGAACCTTAAATTTTCAGGAATTTCTCAGTATACTGATTAAACAAAGTATTTTTTACTAATTTCTGAAGTACTGGATATCTAATAACAACTCGGTTACTACTGAATTGATATTGAATAATCGCATGTTGTATCCGATTAAACAACTTGGTTTAAACCGATATATTATTAGTTTTTGCTTTCAGTAGCTGAGTCTTTTAGTTCACATAGCAACTTCGTACTCCTCAAGGAGGTAATTCACATTCAAGTTTTAACCGTTTATGCCATAGACTTTATATCACTAGCAATATATAGTTAACAAATTATTACTAGCATGACTGTGTAATAGCGGTTACGGATTGTTAAGTTAAATGATGTGGGTTGGAATCCAACTCTTTAGTGATTTTAGGGTAAACATCTATAAGAAGTGGCAGCTTACATGAAACCTACATTTACAATCTCCTGACAACTGACTTACATTTAAAAGATAGTAGAGGCGACGGGAAATAACTTAATAGTCACATTACAAGCTTGATCGATAAAATATTTTCAGTTCCATAGAAAAAAACCACCACACACTGATCGATCAGTGTAAGTAATACTGAATTACGTAATATCTTAATCGATATAAAGTTGATGTTTGTATTTGTGTAGCTAAGTACATTTGCACCAAGCGTTAACAATTTATGTTTGTTCGATTACTGCTATGACGTATTCAGGCAAATTACTAAAACATAGAATTAAACTACAGAACGGTACGTATCAAACTACTTTGTAATAGAAACGATATACATAGTTTAGGATACAGAAACTAACCACAACAGCAACAACATGTATCATTACGACTTGGTGACCTAGGATACTGGCCGATTGCTGTACGGTGATATACCTCTGCTGGTAGGCGTTCCACTACGACTTTTATTTCCTGGCTGCTGTTGAACAACGTGACCCTTCTTTGGCATATTGTGATAATTTATTTGTTCACAGACACTTATATATATATATGTATATGTTAGGTGCACGAACTAATCCTGAAACTTAAGATATTTCCAACTAACTTATCAAGCTGAGAGATGTACTATATAAGTATGTCTAAAGAAGTGTAAATGTAATTTCTAAAAACTATACACCTTATTTATATGGACAAACTTTCTCAAAATTATAAAATTTTGTCCTTGATAAGTTACCTTTTACTTAGTAAGACGTACTTAATTACTAAAAACCTTAGAGTACCGATTATGGATAAATTCGGTCATATGACAAAATCAGTCGTGCAAGCAAAGCTTCCAGTGAATTATCTGTCATTTATAGTAACTTTATCATAGTTATTACACTTCAGCGAATGAGTCTAAATAACTTCATAAATAAATCCATTCTTTTGAATTGTCACCACACAAATTTAGATGATTTGGAGGATCAGCAGTTAAACTATTTGAACTATAAACGGTAAGTTGTAGGTTCAAATTTTCCTTTGTTTACTTTAGTTTCAGTAGTCAAATTCATTTTATCAGCCATTTAGCATCGGCACATAAGCACGATTCACTTATCAAGACACTAATCAAATGGCTTTTTGATTCAGTAAGTATAGTGAATTTCACACCTATTAGAAGTAAAATAAATTCATACAGTAAGCTAAGCTTAGATAATAAGCTTGATTCGAATAGTAGTATAGTCGTATTGAAAAAAATGATCTTACAAAGTTGAATATCTGCTTATTAAAACAGAAGCTTAGATTGTCTGTGTTATTCCTTGGGATGAGAACTTCTTAGTTAATCCAACTTATTTTTGAATGAGTTCACCGGTGAAGTTACTACTAAAAGCTTGAGGTAGAGAGTTCCACTCGTTGGCTATTCCGTGAGAGAGTCGGCAATCAGCTGGCAGATAATTTTTTCTCGGTTTATGGGCTTTTTCAAAGTGTCCATGTAAATTTTCTGTCCTGGCAAGCAAGTAAAAGGAAAGCCTATCAAGATTAAGTTTATTATTTAGTATTTTGAATAGTTCTATTAAGTCCTCTCTAGTTCTTCTGTATGACAGAGTTAACAAGTTCAGTTTAGTCAGTTTCTCGTAATACGAAAACACCAAGACTTTAGGAATTAATCTATTTATGGCATTTTCAGCTTTTCCTAGTAACTAGATATTCTTTCTTAGGCCCGAATTAGATGCATTAAATCAGTATTCAATTTGTGTCTTATAAATACTGTATACAGAAATGTCTTAGAATCATTATACCTAAAGGCTCTATGAATTGATCAAAGAGTTCGAAAGCTTTCAGAAGCATTAGCACTGGAATGTGGAGTAGTTTCTACACAATCGGTGACAGTGAATCTTGGGTCAATATGCAGTCTGGATGACAGAGGGTACAACATGATTCATCGTGTATGTATTTGTACCTTGATGTCCAGTATGCATTATATTTTACTTAAAATCATTCACTAGCAGTTGCCAAATGTTGGACCAGTCTTTTAATGTTTGCAGATCCTTTTGAATTTATGAACGGTCCCCTTCGCTTTGTATAGGTCTTTATATCTTAATATCGTCAGCATACAACAAGACTGGTGATGATAACAGATTAGGAAAGTCATTGACATATAAGAGGGATAACACCGATCTCAAAACTGTCGCCCGAAGTACTCCACTGGGTACCGTTTACTAGTCAGACAATTTAGAATTGACCTACACCACTTGTTTTCATCCAACTAGGAAATCATTTATTCACATGAGTAAGTTGCTTCTAATTCTGATACTGTGTGCAACCTGGAGTGAAGGACCTTGTTGAAAGCCTTATCAAAGACAGTATAGTTTACTAACCTTATTAGGTGCTTTCATGACTTTGATTATTCGACATGCTTTTAGGTTCTTCGAATGTGTTGAATCGGATGTGTCTAAAATCAAGACTGAATTTTAATTGTATTTAGGTGACTCAGCAACATGCTGAATATACAATGACCTCTTTCACTCAATTGGTCTATTTTCAAGGACAAATAAACATGTGACAAGTCCTTGTGTTATTTAGTTAATTACTCTGATTTGGTTTAGATAATTGTGTACCCACGGTCTTACAAATCTATGTTCAAATATGTACTTGTCTGACTACCCAAGTTCTGTGAACTATATTTATAGGGGATATTACTAAAATCATTAATGTCAGTAGTGATGCTTATTGATGCATTCATTTTCGTTTATTATTAATTAAATCAATGCAGTTTCCACTGAAATTCTGAGTTAACTTATCACAATTTCATCACAAGTTGGAGTAATGTACTCCTATTACAATCGTTGTTTTGGTATACTGTTATTCCCAATTCAAATGATAATTTCTACTTAGTCCTAATTTATTTGAATATTCTAAATTATTACACTAAGTTACTGGAGTTCATGTTAAAGTATTTAAGTAATTATTAATACAGTAAAATTGTAATACTACATATATAGTGTTCTTACTATGGTAATACTTCTAGTACTTAAATTAAGCCAAAATAACTGTATTAAAAATCATCACAATTTTCGAACATTATTTTATTTCTTGGTTATTAGGGTCATTTGTTAAGTTAATATATACATATATATCATCTATTTAGCGTACCGCGTAAATTATACTACAATGATATGGGACTAATCGACGCCTATAACTATCTTTTTTGCAATGATTTAGAATAATTTAGTTTCAATTCTAGAACACCTGGTAGGCGCTGGTTACTTGGTATCACCTGTGAATTTGTCCGAAATTGTCTACAAAATCAAATGGACAGAACCAAAGTGAATATAAATCAGTAACTTTTCAATTCAGAGGCATTGGATAAGTGAAAGCCTTAATTTTACTGTGGCTATAAGACCACCGTTTTTTTCGGTTAATGAATTGTTTTTCAAAATTCTTTTTATTTTTTGACATACTCAGAAATTATTAATCACCTATCGTCTTTTCAATAACCTTCCCCCTCCCCTTCTCCGTGATGTTAATTTTCATCGTCTCTGCACCTTTCCCACAGTTGTTAAGTGAACAATTAGTTTTATATTTATTTTACTGTTTATCCATTAATCTTGTTGTGCAACACTTTCTTTTATGTGCACTTCATGATGAAATAGATTGTCTAGTTTACAATAAACTGATATACTTAACAAATTAATGTACATACGAATGTATGATTTCCTTGAGTGAATTTATCGAAAAAAACATTTTCTTATCTGAAATGTCTTATTTCTTTCTTAATCGAATTTACATCTTTCAACACTATTTATTCAAACTTTTTAAAATAATTTGTAACTGTCAGTAATTTCCAAAATAAACAGTTGCATAGGCTGTCGTCATTGATGTTGACTATTTTTGTTTTAGCGACACAACTAGTTGAAGGCGCCTGGTCAAGCATTACCACCAGATCACGACAATTCACTCTCTAGTTAACCAGCCTAGATGTTGCTATCCCATTAGCACTTCACTCATAATCAAATATAACTCTTCGTTCATCCCTCACTGCCTTCTGATTTATTCTCATTCGTACGTGTGGTTTCAGTTGTTAGAAGTTACTCTGGTTATACGACTAGAGTAACTTGGTCGTATACAGGGTGCACTTCGAATTAGTCACAGTGATAAATTCCGATAATGCAATGAAGGAAAAAACGAAGTTTATCAGTACTATGTGATATATTTACGTAATATACAGTTCGATCAATCTAATCACATATAAACTTGTTAAGGCATTCATATATGAAAAATAAGGGTAAACTAAACAAATCCGAGTATAAGATAAGAAAATAAGGATAGTAAGGAGAATAATGTGAATCACACTCTACTGGGGTAGGTTTACTGAAAGTACAAATTGCTTTGAACACACGAGGTGAGACGGAGGGCATTGAACTTCCATATAACTAAAGCTTCAACAAACTGTAATGCTCGACCTAAGGCACTCTTATATAACACCATAAATGATGATTTGATATCAATTTAGTGGCCTAGTCTCAATAGATAATGAAGGTTGCTTATCCTGAACTTTTATTTTATTTAGTCTACGAGTTCATTTATTTCTGTAGTCATTCTAGGTATGTGTTTAGTTAATACAAGTGTAATGCTTAACGAGAACTTAATAAAATAAACCTTCATTCTGGTATGCTGGCATGAATGCTGATTGTTTATGTATAACTAGATACATGAATTTAATAACGATGAATTCTGTTAATATAAACATTCTTTGAGAAGGTCTAGATGTGTATAACTCCAATGCATTCAAATTAGTTAGATTTAATAATTCTTCGATGACCTTTATATCCCTGATGAAGATAATGTAAATATTGTATCAGCCGATATAACTCTGAACTTAGTATTTTAAACATTGTACTTTTCGCTATTGTGAATATTCTCAATTTGTGATTGAACTCAATTGAAGGTCACTTTTTTCTGACGTTTGTCTCAATTCTGTGCTTGTTAGATTTACGTTGTGTCCAAATATAATTCTCAAAAATTCATCGTTACTGACTTCTGATATTTACATTTATCCTATGAATTATGGATTTGCATAAGTCGATTGGATATACGGTTATTTATAGATAATTTAAAATTATATTAATACTGAACATTGTGCTATCGTAATCTAATATAAGCAAACAATAAAGATTCATGTTCTGAACAGTCAGTTGAACACGTAGCCTAAATAAGCCGTATATATCTTATCTATAATCACAGGATTAACTGTAGTCGGCAACGCTAAATTATTTTACAGCAGTAGAAAAATGAAGCTCTTTGGGATTTAGTCTTAACGAAATGAAGATTTAAACAAAAGGAAAAGTTAGAAGCATATATGACAAAACCATCGGATACTAGATAAATAAATTTCTGAATTCGGTAAGCTACTTGCCATGTAAAATTTCGAAATACGTTTGTCACAAGTTAATATTGATGAATGTAAAAGTATTGTGAGAAAATAGAGTTGAAGCTTGTTAAAAGGACTGATTGTTACAAGGTCATTAGTAAAATTTATTAGAGATGAAGGCAATAAAAACTGACTTCTAGAAGAATGTCAGTGTAGCTCAGTCCAAAAAGTTGGTTGAAAAACAAAAATATTAAACATTAAGGTTTCCAATTAAAGTCTGATTGCCATCTTTCTAGATTCACTAACTGTATAAAATACAATATTCTATTTGGTTTTATACTTCCTAATGAAGGTGGATCACTTAATGCCACAAAGTGATCCTGAATAATGGCCTCTTGGGAGTTTGATCAAGTCTAGAGAAAACCTAGTAAGAAGTGTACTTTAAGAGAAGACAATTTTAAAATTTTCTTATAAATATTAACAAATTTTAATTTATACAAATTTCACTATATCTGAATGAATTGGAAAAGTTATGTTTGTTATCAACCTGAAAGAGCATTTTGGTTTATTTGACTAAACTGCTTGTTCATTAAGAAAATTTCTAAATGGCTTTTAGCTATACAACATCGAGGAAAAGAAATATAAAGAACAAATTATACCAAATAGTTAAACACGACACAGACAACACATTCCTAATACGATTATTATGAAAAATTCTAGTGAATCCTCTCAGCGTATTTAGCAACTATATATTACAGTGTAGTAGATTTATTAACGACTTTACATTTAATACGAAACCTAGAATACGTGTATTGGTATTCGGTTAATATACCAAGTGAATTAGTTGACCTCTAAGTTTTTCTCGACTATCTAACATGCAATCCCCAGTGGATTACTTATTCATCTGTTTATTGTCCTCGGAACATTGTTGCATTGGAAAGTTATGTTATTGTACACCTATTTATTAATATGCGGTCTCCTCTAGATATTCGCATTCATACCAACTATTTTTGACTTATTCTGTAAGCTAAATCATTTAAACCAAGAAAGTCATTCAGCATAATCATTAGTACAGGATTTCTGTGAATACGCATTAAAGGGAAATAATCAAGAATCTTGCTACGATACGTGATATTACCTAGTTTATTCTTAGTAAATGCTGAATATATTTTTTGATAGTATGAATTAAACACTTAAAAATTTGGTACAAAATAGGACCAAAAATATATACGCCACACAAGTACGAAAGTATCGTTGTGAAGAGAATAGAGAATGAAGAAAATCACGGGAAAAATGTAAAATGTAATAGGATAACAAGAGAATTATAAGGCAGTAGATACAGTTAGGATAGAAATACGAAAATTGGGGATTTCATTCCTATTTCTTTTATTTCACTACTCCTCTGGGTGACTTTCATTAAACATGATCGATCTATCGAAACCGGTGATTCAAAACAGTGACACCAAGTGAGTTGTACCCGGACATATATTCCCAAACCTCAGCATTACTAACATGTTTCCATCGGAAGTTACCGATTTTTAAGCGACAACGACGATCAAACACAGAGATGCTGAACATCCTTAGCTCAGAGTGACGAGGTTCAACAAGAATAAAGCTAAACCTCTCTCACCAAAAAGATGAAAACTCCGCCTTTCACAGTTAGATTCTAATCGCGACGGCTCCAGAGATGGCCCACTTTGTCGAAAGCCGATCTAGCTTTCACTATTTCTAGATTGATATCATCTGATACACCACCACCGACACTCACATGACTACCCGGATGCAATATCTTTTCGACTACCAATAGGTGTTCACTAGAGTAGTGAGTCAGCCTTTCAGGTGTTTCGCATAATCTGCAAAGTATGACAGGAGTTGACAATTCGGAAGAAATCAATATTAGATTTATCCAGCCCCGATAATTGCTACATTGGTTAAGCGAACTTTTTAAAGATGGAGATGATGATTGCCTTATTCGAAGACGATAGAACACTGTCTCCCAAACCTTTCGAAACCTTGTCAGATCCCTGACCAGGAATTCGCCACCTATCTCGGAAAGAGCTGGGGGCGGCTAAGTCACCTAGGCCCGTTAATATTTTTTAAATTCAGAAATCGGAGCTATTGGTAAACTTCCTCTTAGTAAGGCGGATTAGTCACCACCGTCCATGGGACGTAGGGCGATTTGGTCAAAGTTGTTGGGGCAACAGACCAATCGAACAGACCCATGAAAATCTCAGCCCGTCATTTAAGATGATCTTTGATGTTAGTGATTGGGGTACCACTAACATAAGGAGCCTGTTTATAAGCGGAACGTCTTGTAAAACCTTAAAAGGCATGACTCGCCATTTTTATGGAATCATGCAAATACAACCAGCACTTATCTACGCTATCGAGTGAACTAGCATTTAGACTAAAACCTAACATGGATTGATGCTTAGTTACAACAGAAGGTGGAGCCAGTTTAGTAGTATTAATTTATTTGAGCCGAGTCTATTGATAGCCACTGAAACCCAAGACAAGCGTGGTGTAAAACCGGACCATTATCAGTCTAGATAAATCCTCTGAAAGGAACGACACTATTGAGCTCAAACACACCAGCTGCAAGTGATCGCGATGTGATCGATCTGTATCCACACTTGGGTCGCAAAGGGAGAACGACAAGTAGCGTATCGGTAATGGCTGGGCCGGTAGTTGGTGCTGGCCACGAAGTACATATGCACTACCAGTTTGGGATCAGGATTTCCAATCCCCCCCTAGGTGCGCTACCCATATCCACCGGCCTTTTGAAGCTACAGACATTCGCTATCGTCCTACTTTAGTAAACAACCTCTGTGTAAAGGCAGTGGCTAGAAATTCCCTAGGAGGAGCTGGACGCGTAGCCATACGAGGGCATTTCGAGAGAGTAATTTCGCCTCCTGCCGTACCAGGACATTTCGAGAGCTTATAAAAGATCTTCCTACGGGAGTCGCTACTTAGATCGAATGTAGAATATTTTACTCTAATGGTCAGTATAATCTAGCATACCGTTGAAGTGTAAAATCTTGAACTTCTCCAATTCATCCAACCTACCACAAATTCTCTTGTATGAATTTAAAAATAATGTTTTTTTTTGAAACATTAAGTCGTCTTAGAATCTGTAAAGTTTGAAGAAAAAATACGAATCAAAACATTTTCAGGCTCTCAGTTTAATAATACCAAACACATTTTAATCTGTCGACATATCATATGAAACGTAGTATCTCCCCACCCAACGACAATGAAAACCTTCAGCATAATAGTACTGATTACTAAAGAGATTTCTGGCTTATGGAGAATGACTAATTCCGACTAATTTTTGAATTAGATCTAATGAATGATGACAGACTTCACTTCCCAACATTACCTGTTGAATTTGGTGAGACACGCAATAAACGACGTCTTCGTATATGATTCAATAGATACAGTGACGGTCAGGTTCATTTCATTAAAGTATTTAACAAAGAATGTCTATATTTGATTAATTAATGTCTATGTGCTGGTAATTTTACCCTAAAAAACTACGTGCTTGTAGAATATCTAGCTTCAATACAGTGAATTAAGCCTATTTATCTGGATTTAAACTTTCAGAAAACAGAAGTTTTGAATCTAAATTAAGACAAACTCCAAACGACTTTCTGCGAGAAAGCTTAAGATAGAATTAAATCATGTGACGAATGCCTCTGAAGGATAGTCGACACCATTAGTTTTGAATATGTAAATGTCTAAGCGATTAGCGTAATTACAGTCTAAACAGCCAACCTGTATGTAACTAATTCCCGAAGTTTATTCAAACATACGTCTCTGCACACAGGAAATATCAACCAAACATTTTTTAAAATATATTTCACATAAAGTAACCCATCTAATCATCTTTTTTACGTAGAATGTTCAATAAGTAGAAGTTATTTGAAGGCGAATGAAAATTGTTGCTGCTTCAAAAACTCATTTTTGAATAATCCCATTCTGTCATGAAGTAAACTCGTTAGTTTCAGAGAATTCCAAAGCAATAAATGATCCTACTGATTGCGACCGATTGTAAACTAATGATCACTCGAAATACAACCTACAAGAAAAATCACGCTCGCTATAAACTATTTTCACAGATCATATTTGAGTCCTACATCTTATTTACAGTTCTCTCCTTCTAATCTAGCACGTGATTGGAATGCATGTTCCAGAAGAAGGTCCATTTCCACACAAAACTTTAGTTTTTAGAGTGTTACAGATAGTAACCTCAATACAGATGACTAAGTTCTGGAATATCTACGATTAGTTGAAATTTTAGGAATATAGTGCCACAAGATTATGCTCAAAGAATGACTTTCATTTCATGGAAAATGATAATATTCAGTCAACATTACGATATACTTTGACTAATTACCAACATAAGTGTCATATATATTCTATTTAGATGGATGTGGTGCTAACTAACAAAGTTCTGATCAAGCAATAAATGGCATTGTTATTGTTATCATTTCCAAAAGGAACGAAGTTTAATCTCTTTCTACATTATATATGTTCAACCGATGGTCCACGACTCACAATAAAATGACAGTCAGCTACCTTCTTACAATAAGCATTTAATATAACGAACGCTTTTTCCTCCGATTAGTCTAATTATCATTGCGTTGCTACTCATCAATTGTTAAGTCGTTTTTTGTACATGATAACTGAAGTCAACATATAGCTTCCTCGGGGTTTATTTTCGATAACTAGACTCCAAACTATAACATAACAAGTATTAAGAAGGCCAACGAATTATGAATACAATAAGATTGCTTTGTAACTACTGGATTATTCTGTTCCTGAGTAGTTAACACCTTTATGTTAATAACCAAACAATATAAGTCAATAATAAAACGAAACAGACTTTTTATTCAAACAAAGTATATGTTTAAAAACAATAATAAATGATAAATGTAGTGCCAATGAATCATGATTTTGAAGACCAACAAAGCAAAAGATGGATATTAACAGATGTTAAGGCCGACAGATAAAATGGTAACGTAAATGTAAATAACAGTAATGTAATATAGCCCACTTAATTATTAATGAACGACATCATGGCGAACCAAGCGACGACACACAGTATGGCAGCTACAATAAGTGTTGATGGGAACAACAAAATATAGTATAAATACATAACCATAGCTAATTGAAAATTAACCTTGCTCTGAATAAATCTTGGATATGATGATTCTAAAAATAAATAAGTTGAGTGATATTATGTAACAAATACGTGAATAATGCTGGAAATCGAATTCAACGAGTTATTACACTACTTATTAATCAGTAAAAATTTATCACCTCACTATGAAGCCATGAATTACCAAAAGTTAGCATATTACGTTTTACATTTTTCAAGTTCATCTACCTTGAAGTCTAAGGAATTAGTTTTATATGTATGACTAATAGATAAGCTCATATTAATATGTTACAATAATGTAAATAACAGTAAGAGCAATAACAGAGTAGCTCAGAAACTATATCCAGATCTATATGCTGATTACAAGCTATATTTAATGGGGATATGCATATTAACAGCTGAGATTGATCAGTCGAAACCTATGGACTAACAAATAAACTTTAAGTTCTAAAGATAAACTACGGCAGTTCATATGAAAGCCGGTAAAGAGGTTAAAACAGTGTCAATCGGGTCTTTATAATGACCAGGAAAATGAACAGGGGGTTACATATACTGGTCACTGATAGTAGCATTTTTCAGCATGAGTAAAATATTGGTTGAACAATTATGAAAATCTACACTATGTAGATTTCTCATATTATATAGTAAAACTACTCCCATTTAACATGTTTGTACCGTTTCGAGACAGACACAGATAATTTAAGACCGATGAGTGAATTTATTTGCAAAGCTGCTGTCCAGGCACTGACAAATTTGAAAAGCCTAGGAATGCCATTATTCATCACGTTTGTACATAAGCATCGGATTACTATCATGATATTTTTTATTGCAACTTTAGGGATACGTCCTCCTGTGTGGCACGCTTTGAAAGTTGTTGGGAAATGAAGTCAACAGAATGATGGGATAACTCTCCGAAACCTAAAATAATATACAAAGACTACTTGACGCATACCTTTTACTTTTCATCGGTACAGTGATACTTTATAAACAAGCAGTAAAACTAAAGTTGTCGTGCGGACTACCTAAATCTTCGGCGAGTAGCACCAAACTATATAGATTTTCAATCACAGACACCATGAATTGAATCTTGGAGATATATTTGACATTTCTTAACCTACGCTCTTTGTGACAGACATGTACGTTCCAAGTCAATGCATGTACGCATATATGTCTTCGAAGAAATGTTGGCCTGAGAATGAATTTCCATATCAACGACTTCGAAAGCAGTTATATATAAAAACAATAAGAAGGAAGATATAATTTTAAACACCTACTAACTTATTTGTAGTTTACAAACTTCAAAAGGCTGTTGAGCAACAGCCAATCTGAGAACCTACTATACATCTATTGCAACCTACAAATCCGTTGTGTCCTATTGTATACATGGCATCTGTACGCGTAGGTGTTATAGATAACAGGGGATAGTTGTACAACTACATGACCACTATATTTCTTTACCTCCAAACCTACACATGGTAGTGTTTGTAGCTCAAAGATTAAATCTTTATACAACTTATTAAAATTCAAAGGTTTCCTATTTCCACTATAAACATCAATAAAAAATACCTAACTAACTTTAGGTGAATAAATGCGGCCAAGAATTGGACAGAGTTGTTGGTTAGAACTTCTGGAGAATGACAACCTATAAAAGTTTAGTAGCAACGATATCGCGGTAAACGATGATTTCAACAATTAACTTTCGAGCATACATAGTAAATTCGCCCTTACTTCAGTATGGTAGTATACACCAGAAGCGACAGCTATTGCCTGGAGATATATAAACCTACGTGGAAAACTTTTGACGCTCGGTGGCACCTGCGGAGAAACCCCCTTAACTAACACAGGATGAAATTAGTTATGCTCAGCTTGGTGTTTAGATGCATAACAATACTCAAGAAGATATCCACTTCCTATTGAAATGTCTTCCGTCTGTCGATGCTAAAGGCACTACTACTGAGCCTTTCCGTAAAGTTAGTGTATATAATTGCCTATATATATATATATATATATATATATATAAACCATCTTCCTGCATCATAGAAGGCAATAAGTGATGTTTGGATCACTTGCACACAAATTCACTTCAGAATCCACGAATCCCAGAAACAAATAGTACCTTAATGAAGCATTTAGGCTATTACGTTTATCATATGACACGTTACGACTTTTGTTTTTATGGATCAAATTGCGTTCCTTATTGAACTCATTTTACTATCTCCGTAAATACAGGGATTAGCCTTCGATAAAATGTGGACCGATACCAATCGGGAAAACTGACAATGCCGCCAGCCGATTTATGTCTACGAACACTTTTACTATTATTAACATATAATCCCTATAGACATCAGTAAATAAATACATGTGTAAGTACGTTTGTTACAATTTACGTAAACTGTAACGATATACAATTAGCCTACCTCCACTTTGACCATGTCTAGGAAAGTGAGTTTCCTTGTGAAGAAGGCTAAGGTATTTAAATGGAAATTAGCTTAATTTTAGAGCAGTGACTAATTATACACACAGAACTCTGTAAACGAAAGGTCATTCATGATACTAGTGGCAATGAAGTAAAGTAACGTCATTTTTGTATTGACGTCAATCCACTATCCAATAACCAAAGCCTATATGACGAGCTATTTTAGACCAATTAATTTCTTTATGCTAGCACCTTGAGGGGCGAAGTTTTTTTGTTCTTGGTCTTCGGCTTCATCCTGTAGTTGTCTAGCTACACAGCCGCTCATGACCTATCAGTTTCAGCTGGTTTTATTATTATTATTATTATTTCTTTATTTAATTTTAACGTCACACTCGTATTGACGTCAATACAATACCAAATATCTTCATTAAAAGCTAGTGTGATTGCATTTTGCTTGAGTTGTATATTTAAAGTACATTCGTAGATCCTATGTTTATTGTCTAGGTGATTAGTAAATATAAGCCATCTGATTTCAAGAAAAGTATTCACTTCAACTTTACTTGGCAGAATTAATGAACTGTGGTACCTCGAGATTTACGTTGAGGTGATAGAAGTAGTCTTGGTGTTGGAGAATACAATACTGGTTACGTTTCTTTCGAAAATGAGGATAAAATGATTAAATTAGGAGTAAAAATTTGAAATAACCAACGTGTCGCTTCTATGATATTGTCCCTCAGTGTCTACATAGTCCAAATATGCGTCGAGCATATTTTTTAAAAATTTGCTGGAAATGGCTAACATAATCTTTAAGGTAAGGATTTGCACAGTTTGCTCATCCTGACCACAAAAGGCTTGCACGAATTTTGATCCAGTCTCCTTCGCGTTCTGTCTGATAATGGTATTTTAGTAAATAAGGTTGACTAGTTAAGAGTTGACTTCAAACCTTAAGCATACACGAAAAAATATTCATTTACTTCCTTATTATACATAGGGATTATATTTCCTATTATCATATACTGAATGTTGAGAATAACTGTGTTTGAATGATTACATCACGCTTAACTGTTTGCTGCTTACAATAATAAAAAGTGACATAGTCCCTAATTATTTGGCTTCCTTTGTCAATAGAACGGGACGTATCAAGGCATTTATATATCCTCTTAGGTTTAGTTTGAGACTGAATCTTACTAGCAATTTATTATGCACTATATGATTTGTCAAAATCATATCCACTTGACCTTCTTGTACTGTACGGTTTGTATATTTATTGCTTAACATAGGACCGTGCAGGGTTTGTTGTTTGTCCCTATAACCTTTAGAGTGATCTTCTATGGATACTGTTCAATGCAACTATATCCTTCTAAAGATAATATGGAATATGACATGGGTTTTTACGAAGTGAGACATAAAATATGTTCTACAAACATCAACGGAAGGGACTTGAGGAGAACCCGGATATATGACCAAGTTGCGCTTGTCGTATAACCAAAGCCATTTCTATCGAATGGACCCCACTCCTACGAATGAAAAATCAGAAGGCAATGAAGGATGGAAGCGGAATTATATTTTATCGTAAACAGAGAATTAATGGGATATCAACGTCTAGGTTGGCAAACT
The DNA here is from genome assembly GCA_025215515.1 of Schistosoma japonicum. Classification (NCBI taxonomy): domain Eukaryota; kingdom Metazoa; phylum Platyhelminthes; class Trematoda; order Strigeidida; family Schistosomatidae; genus Schistosoma; species Schistosoma japonicum. The sequence goes on along the minus strand of CM046064.1, from coordinate 22,432,248 downwards.
AGAGAGAGATGCAAACCACGGTGGTTCGAGTCGTGATTTGGTGAAGATGCGTGACTGCGCGCCTTCAACTAGTAGTGTCCGCTAAAACATACATGGTCAGCATCAATGTCGAGAGCTCATGCAACTATTTATTTTGGGGATTATTTACCGCTACAGACTTTAAGTCCCCATTCAGATCTCAAGATCATCAGTATAAAGAATGGTTTACGACCTTTAGTTAGACAGGAGGTCATTTATAGACAAAAAAAGAGAAGTGATGCAAGTCATTGTAAGCCAGTTTGCTGAAAGGGAGTGATCTCTGGTTTTTGTAGATCTGTCGCTTAGTTAGTCTCTTTGCTATACCAAAATAAACATCCACTATTGTCCATCGATAGAGATTTAATGCGAAACTTTCGATGATCTATTCTTTATAATGCTTAAGGGGAACTTAGGTGGGGCAAAATACCCAAGGTACTTGTGATTTACGCATAGAGTCAAACTATTTCACGATTCCAAAATGTTAGTGTGACAGGGCCGGCCTTGAATAAGGCCATGATCGAGAACAGCTAAATTATAATTAGCAAAAATTAGTTGCAGATACAATTATTAACAACTCTTTCCACGACATCTGTGACAATATTCTTATAAAACCAGTCGGATAACTGTGCCTGAGTAACAGTTTAATGCAAGTTTGGGTGTTAGCTGGAAGATATCGCATTACGGATAGATCGAAATCGAAAAAATTGGCCATTCTCATATCAGATATAACACTGTAACTTCAGAGAGCAATGAAATCGGATGGTAGTTGAAAGCCTTTATTTTGTTGTCACTTCCATGTATAGGTATGACCACACACGTTTTCCATTCAGATGGTAGCTTGCGGGTAGCTGCAGAGTACGTGAAGTGAGTAGCAAGAGGGATGCCAGTAGATTTGCACATTTCCTAAGGACTTTATGACGAATTGTACCTAGGCTGGGAGACTTATGTAGATTCAGGCGTCTCAGTATTGCTATGACTACAAGAGCTATCATATTAAGTGAACTGTATTTATATATACTGTAGATTTGCTTAATGTACTCATATTATCTGTAAATATAATATTTGTCCATATTTTTGTGACTGATTGTATATAGATGGTACTAAACTGTATTTTTATGGTTCACCATGAGATTTCAGTTTGTTAAACAATCTCAATTATGCTGCCTTAAATTGCATTGTCTCATATGACATTTAGGAACAAATGTTCATAGATCATTTTCATATTACTGAGCCTAAAACAGGAATGATACATCATAATCAGAAATTCAAAGTATTCATTGTTTAACATCAGGTACAAGGTATTCAGTTGCAATTTCAGTGAACAGTTACACTTTGGACTTTAATCCTACAGTGATATATGAATTATCAATTCTTGTTAATTCTAGATTTTGGAAGTATAATGTTCCAAATTATTTATGGATCACCGTTAATCCAGCCGACTTATATACACATATAAACAATCGCATAAGTGTATATAACAGAAGCCGGTAACGTTGAGTTTGTAAGAATTATGTTGAAACACAGTATAAATCCAACAAACAATTTACATAATACGCCAAAGTTTAGCAGTACAGCATAGTCTAACATATCAGTAAAGAAATATCAAGTACAAAGATCATTATGTTACGGCGTAACAGCGGTCTCTTCAATATCAATTAGTATTAATAGTACAAAACTCAGGAGAAAACTTATTCAAATTACTTAATTGATGATAAATCGGCAAATGATTGATACTACACCTAAAAAGACATTTACTGACATCCATCTAATAACCGAACACGCACCTGTATTGCCTTCACTTAAAGATTGAAGATCTAACAGCCATTGACAAACAGATTAATCCTAATGCCAGTTGGGACATTTTACTGGATATTGTCCTGACCTTAACCAGTTAATGTTTGTCATATGGCGCCAGAGTCTTCAAAGGAGGTTAATGCAAACTGCCAGCCAGTGATTATAGAATCCTTAGTCGTTAGGGGTCTACGTTATATCCAACATTTTCTGGATTTTCACACATGCCAACTTCTAAAATCAATAAACACTGATAAACTACGGTTCTGTATACATTCAATCGGCCTCAAGTATTTCATATACGCTGATATGACAGCCTGAATGCACTTTGTAGTTGATAAATAACAAAGAGGAAAGCTACTAAATAACACTAGGCATAAACACAGGTGCCTGCCTTTTGAAAAGAAAGGGAGGTCGACTGGACTGAAAATGATCTATTTTGTGTGACGCTTGACAGTTTACGCAACAAGGTCGTATCTCATACCATGCGCAAAATGCAACGTTTATCAAACAGTTATTATTACTTCTGTATAGACTCAGAATGCGTAAAAGTTGTACACTGCAAAGTTGCTTCTATTTGTGCACACTGTATGTCCATATTGTAGGTTTTTTCTTCTAAGTGCTTCTCATTATACATAATAATCATGCCAGTAAACTGGAATGAAACCTGCACAGTTTCAGAATATATTTATTTATTTATCTGCAATCATAAAGATGGTCTGGTACCACGTGACTATGTAATTTGATTTCAAATTTTGAAAGATTAGTATCATACTTAATATTAAGTCGGTATAGTGAAAAATTGTTCGTCTGTGGTCAAGGGTCTTATTCGGCGGGATTAAAAGCAAAATTACTGTAATAAAAATTCATTAACAACTCTAGTATAGATTCATCACGTAATTTCTTCACATATATGTTATTTCAAGAAAATCGAAATATTTTGTAATTCAGAAACAAGGAAACATCGACTCAGTAAGTATTGATAGGCTAAAACCGGCTTATCTAGATAATGAACCTCCCTACGTGTTGTTAGATTGCTTGCCTAACCAAACAAACACGGAAATAAAAAGTGAAAACGTTGAGGCTGTAAAAGTGGCTAACAGCGTTAGATGGGCACAACCGATTGTCCAGACACGGATGCCCACGTTTTTAGTTCAGTCTAAAATGTAATCACGTAATGTCTGAAATCTCGAGTTTGTAGATATATATTTAAAAAGTTAGATAAAATAAACAAACAATTATTATAAATCTATACTATTATCATAGACATGGGTAAGGAGTAATACTTTCCTTGGCTAAAACCTATACTCTCTCGGTTAATCGCATGGTTTGCGTTCGGCTTATCGACATTCGAACCACTTCACTATATCTTACGTTGGTCGACTGTTACCGACACTCATGACTAATAGAACTTACACACTTGTACGATTAAAATCTACTCATTTATTAGTTGACTTTAGAAGATACAGCTTCACTATGACTTTCATGCCTACCACTCATCGAGTGAGTAATCTGTAAAACGCAGATTATTTTCTTAACCTAATAAGCTTAAGCACTCTTATATTCTCTGTAATTCACTTTTTTTCTAAGTATTTACTATAATTTTTCATCCTAACGGTTACTATCAGTACCCACCGTTACGAACCCAGTCATACAAGGCGGTTGTCCCATGTTCAAGGTAGCCTATTCGGTCTGACTCCTGGCAAGTTCAAGCACTTATATATATATGTATTTTTCAATTAAATTGATATACATTTTTTTAATGCATTTGCCTGCACAGATATCTACACCATGTTTATTTTCTTCCAGTTTCCAAACTAGTCTGGAAACCGAACACTTACGTAGAAACGAAGACTTATCAATTATAATTGTACATTTAATTTTTGTACTTTAACATTTTATACAAACAGTGGAGCAATTCTTGAGGTGTTATGGAGTTTCAACAATTTTTTTAAGTAGATTCTTGTTTCATTTTGACTTGAGGGCCACTCAAGAGGCAGGTGAGTGAACACCTGATAACCGGACAGAGCATGGGAGAATCGTACCTCACCAACATGGTGTTGGGTAGCCCGCTCGCGGTACTTCCTCAGATATTCTTGTTTCATTTTCTTACTCTTATTTTTCAATCTCTGGTCACCAATAGGAGCTTAAGTTCAAGTATCTAATTATCATTTGTGGGAGAATGTAAACCCTACATTTTCGATAACCAGTACTAAAAGTAAATGTAATCCACGTTGCATCGTCGAATACTAAAAGACTGTTTACATTTGATCTAATGTCAAGTGCTGAACGAGCTAGTAATTATCTATTGAGCTACAGTGGCAGAACTACGATCATTTTATTAGTTAAGTTGATCGAACCGACGTTCCTACGGAAGTCGATTCTAGGAGGAAGCTAATGTAGCCACTTAAGTTAACTAGCTAAAAGATGATTCCACAACTTATGTATACACGTAGATAAGAAAGCTTAAGTATTTATTTACTTTCTTATTCTTTATAGGGATTATATTTCCTATTATCTTATATTGAATGTTGAGAGACATTGTGTGTCTGAATGATTAGTATCCCGCTCCAACTGTCTCCTGCCGACGATACGAAATAAAGACCTATTACCAAAGATTATTGTTTCTTCTGTTAAAATAGAACGGAACGTACCTAATTACGAAATATGTACCAATATGTCATCTTAATATAAACCATCACCTTGAAGACCGATAATGATTTGATTTATTACTTTCTAGAATAAAAAAATTAAACAGTCATTTCAAATGGAATTTGTATCGGAACATCTTAAATGGAATATTAACAATAGCATATTTGATGAAAATCTTATTTGGAGATATTTCAATCAATCAGCCAATGTCTGTTAACCCATGTGGAGCATAGGCCGCCGACCAGTTATCTCCAACCAACTCTGTCGTGAGCTTACCTTTCCAGCCCTTCCCAAGTGCTCTTCATTTTCTTCATGTCTGTCTCCGATTTCCTACGCAGTATACTCTAAGGTCTCCTCCTATTCCTTTGACCCCTAGAATTCTATGGTAATGCTTGTCTTGTGATACAATTTGGTGGTTTCCTAAATGTGTGTCCTATCCACCTCCAGCGTCTTTTCTTAATTTCTTCCTCTACAGGTAGTTGATTTGTCCTCTGCCATAGGAGATTATCACTGATGGTATCCGGCCAACGGATCCGAAATATCCTCAACTGTTCCTGTTCTCAACTCTACACTTTTAGTCGATGGAATAACTAACGGTATTGCTGAATTTAATTATGATTCAGAAGCTAATGTTACTTTTGATACATGGTTCCGGAGGTATGAAGACTTGTTTATGTGTGATTTAGCTTATCAGGATGATGCATGGAAAGTTCGCCTACTCCTCAGAAAGCTTGGTGCAGCACAACTTGACAGGTACTGCAACCTAATTTTACCTCAAAATCCTCGTGACAGAACATTCTCTGAAACCTGCTTAACTCTCAGTCAACATTTTGGTGATAATTCATCTCTGTTCAATATTAGATATCGTTGCTTTAAAGTTAAAAATGAATGAAATAGATGAATTCTTAAAGCATGTTGGAGCTGTAAACAGAGAATGTGAACGGTTTAAATTAAAAGACCTATCGGAGAACCAATTTAAATCGTTAATACTCATCTGCAGCCTACAGTCAGAAAAATTCGCTGATATTCGAACGCGATTGCTTCACCGTCTTGATCAAGAACCAACATTGTCTCTCACTGACATTGCTGCAGAATATCAACGACTGACCAACTTAAAGCATGATACTACACTCGTCCAGTCTGGTGGCAATAGTGACATTGAAGTTCACGCGGTTCGTCGAAAACCTACTTCTCATCAAGTCACTCCAGCAACCGCTTCAACTTATTGTGATAAACCAGCTGATAAAAAAAAATTACTCTCACATCCAGATACTGGAATTGTGATGCATGGCATTTCGCCAAGTTCTGTCCATTTAAGAACTATCGCTGCAGAAAGTGCAACATGCTGGGACACAAAGAAAATTCTTGCATGCAGAAAGACACACGCACTCGGTCACGTTCTAGAAGAAGATTCCGTTCAACCAGTAAGCCGACTGAGTCACTTTTCAGTATCCACCGCGAATCACGCTCACTAGAGACCAGACATAAAGTATGTTTCTGTTCAGATAAATGGTCATGCGGTTAGCCTTCAACTTGATACAGCCTCTGATATTACTATTATTTCTAAAAAACATGGATTAAGTTTGGGAAACCTATACTATGCTCTACAGAACAGCTCGCCATAAGTGCAACAGGCGATCGTTTGAAGATTATCGGCAAAATTGTATTCTCAGTGACATTCAATGATATAACCATGGATGGAGTATGTTATGTGGATAACAGCGATCTAAACTTGTTGGGTTTAGATTGGTTTGCTGATCTGGAACTAGGTGATGTTCCATTCAAGCACCGTATGCCACCGTATCGTAAGAATGAAAGACGAAAATGATATTATGAAGATTCTAAAGGAATTCGACAAAGTATTTACAAAAGGTCTAGGACGCTGTGCCACAATGAATCTCTCTTGGCTTAACAGCGAATGCTTCCCCAGTCTTCCGTCTTAGAAGACCAGTTTCATACGCTTCGCTACCAGAAGTCGATGCCGAACTTCAACGTTTAGAGAAGCAAGGTGTTCTTATACCAGTATCATTCTCGGCCTGAGCAGCCCCAATAGTCGTTATAAAGAAACCTAACGGTACACTACGCATTTGCGCCGGTTTTTCGACCGGTCTGAATGCTGCCCTAGAACAACACTATCCTCTACCGTCTCCGGACGATTTGTTCACTATTCTAAACAGCGGTAGTCGTTTCGCCGAACGAGACATGGTAGATGCTTATTTGCAAGTTGAGGTTGAACCAGTGTGCCGTGAATTACTCACAGTAAATACGCATTGGGGACTTTTTCAGTACACGAGACTACCGTTTGGAGTCAAAAATGCACCACTCAGTAAATTTCTGGATTCACAAGAAGAGACAAAACGATTCAATGAGCAACCTATTATATGCAGCTCAAATTGCTACGTTCTTTGGATGAAAAACTGAGACAGCTATATCAACGTCGACAAGCTCTGTGCCTAGTAAAAGGGTGCCTTATGTTCGGGGATCAAGTGGTGATACCATGTGAGTTACATCAAGTAGTACTCAAGCAGCTTCTGAATTCTCTATGTTTCTCCTTTTAGATTTATCTTACTGAATTATACTTTTCGAATCATATCTTTGCTCTTTAATCTTCTGCATTACTGCTAATACTTCTACTATCGATATCACTCTTGGATTTGAACTGACAGTTGCGTATCTGTGCTGGTGTGGTGTGGCAACCTGAACTGATGTACGTACGTACGAAGTTCTGCGTTGTATCTATCTATCTATCTACTCAAGCAGTTTCACGCTGAACACCCTGGGACAGCTCGAATGTAATCAACGACACGGAGATATGCATACTGCCTAAAGATGGATGCCCAATTCGAAGACGTGGTGAGTAAGTGTGACCGCTTTGTGGATACTTTTAATTGAGCTGTACTAAAGGCAAAGGAGGAGGTGAGCCTAGCAGGAATCATTCAGCCTTTCCTACTTGTATACAGAAGTACTTCTAACAGCAGTGCTCCCGAACAGAAATCACCGGCAGAAGCACTTATGAGGCGAAAACTAAGAACGATAAATGAAATAATGAGGCCGGCAAAAGTAGAAAGCAAGAAAGATGACATCTATAGGAGCGGGACGCAGGTGTATGTGAGGAACTACAGACTGGAAAGTGACAAATGGAAAAACAGGGTAATTAAAGGAAGAAGAGGAAAGATGATATATGAAGTAGTAGTAGAAGGATAAATATGTGTTCCACATCGCAGTCAGTTACGTAGAAGGTTTACTGAAGAAAAAGCGGATGGACCAAACCTAGTACTTGAACTTCTTCTTGATAGTTTCAAGCTCCCCACGGAAAAACCAACAACGATTGCAGCAAACAACGAGAAAAAAACATCAGCAGAAGAACAGCCACCAAGACGCAGTGAGAGGAGACGAAAAGCCACAGTAAGGTTCCAAGTAAGTGAACTTTTCTCAAAAAGGGGAGGTGCTAAGAAGAGAAGAAACTAGTTATTCTTCATGTAATTATTCTCAATTTTACTATTTTTTATTCAATTGTAAAGTAAGCGGTAACCGGTACAGCTCTTCATTTTCCCCGCTCGGACCTTGTTAATTGTGATTCGTTGTAGTGTCATTTTAGTGGGCTAATTACTCTAATTTCTACATGGTTGCTTTTGTAACTATATATATAGAGTTGGGATATAGTAGAATCGAATCTTCCAAGTGTTGCGTTCGTGTCTTCTTGAGTTTAGCGTGGTGTGAGTAATCAATCATCGAGTCGTTGGTTGCGATTATCAGTTGGCGCAGACAAATTCGTAGATTAGAGTTGCAGTAAGTTCGCGTATAGCAGTAGGCGTTCTTCTCGCATCATTACATTAAGATTCTTAATTAAGATGGTTTTCCGGTTCATATGAGGCATATGAATCGAATTGACTAAGCAGATGATTCCACATTTAATTGTGATTACTTTTTTTACTAATCCTAACACTTTCGTTAATTCTGGTTATACAGATAATTCTGTATTACAAATAAACAGGATGAACGAATGTGATAATACTAAAATATTAAGATCCAAAAGAATGATTAGTAAATCATGTATAAGGTAAAACCTTTATCAGTAAAAAACTAGTTCATATTGCAAAGTATTTTGTAAATAATCTAATTTAGCATTACAGCAACTCCCCACTGAAACACGATACACTCTTGTTCAAGCCAATTAAGGTGCATAAACTAAATACCAAATTTCAATGGAAGGATGTGATGCTTATTCAGATGTTTCATAAATCCTACGGCAAACAAATTCTTTACACTCTAGTCATGTTATAGACATTTAAGATATCAAATTAACAAGATTATATGTCCTTTCGCGTATGATATAAACGAAAGCAATAACCATAACTCTAACTCACAGACTTATCTTCGCGAACAGACACTCACAATCGGTGACCGAACGACTCTACAAGTGATCACTCAATTACAGCCAAATCAGGAAGACACAAACACAGCATTAGAAAGGTTTGATTTCAGTTTGTTCCAACTCTGTATATATATATGTAAAGTTACAACAACGACCTTGCAATAATTAGAATAATGAGCATACTAAAAATCACCACAACCAATAAGAAATAGCAAGGTTAGTGCGAAGAGAATGAACGGTAGAATTAGTTACCGCCATAGCTGTAAATAATCCCCAAAATAAGTAGTTATATAGATTCTGGTTATTGATGGTGACCATCTTTGCTTTAGCGAACAAGACTAGTTGAATGCGCTCGGTAACTCATTGCCACCAGATCACGACACGACGTGGATAACAACTCGCTTTCTGGTTAGCCAGCCTAAACGTTTTTATCCCGAAGACGCTCTACTAACAATCACATATAACTTTTCCTTCATCCTTCATTGCCTTCTAATATTCTTATTCGTACGAGTGGGTTCAGTCGTTAGAAGTTGCGTTGGTTATACAACAAATATAACTTGGTTACATACCGCATGCACTTCATCGCATACTTTACAAATGATAAAAAATAGCAGAAATAAAAATATTCATAGCAAAAATAACTGGTTCTGTTTTTCGCTTAGCACAAGACTACCAATGCGATGTAATACAGTGGAACCTTGAACAAAAGGAATTGCGATTCGCTTAACAAACAGCAGAGAGCAAAGCACAAACACTCATGCTTTTTGTAAACCTAGTGTCAATGATTAATGTAGTAACAAGCAGTTGCTAATCTGAGATCCAGTATTGGATCCCCATATTGTAATTAACAATATGCGTGAGTCAATAGCATGAAACTACCCATTAACAGTGAAACCTATGGATATACTTGTGACTCTGGTAAAATAGTAAGTCGAAGGAGTTTCCTATCATGTGTTATATGCAAACCCCGCCCCACACACCTCACAAAACACTAATCAGTTAGAGTAATCCTTTCATTTCATAGGTACACAGTCGGTGAGAACATTTTCATTCACCTCTGTGCTGATCGGTTTTAACTCATAACATTATGAATAAAACCTATAAAAATTTACCTCCCTATATCCGTTCTGAACTTCATTCGTAAATACATTCAAAGTTGTAGAATGAACTTGTATATTCCCATTGACTGACTGGACTCAGTAGTCTAGTGGTGTACGCGGTGGCGTATGACACGAACCGGACTGAGTTCGAATCCCACTGTGAACATCAACATTGGGATGCAGGTACATCCAGCCGATGAGTCCCAAATAGGACGAAACGCGCGTCCTGGATTCCACTTGCCAGTCACAATACAAATCAAATGATACATTCAAAGTTATTTTCATTTAGCAAGTCATTCACCTATCGTTTGTCTGATAAACGCTTGGTAACAAAGTAGCAAATTGTGACATTCCTCAGTCTCTTTTTCGCTCCCCTGAGATAATTAAAGAGTTGGTTGTTATGTGTCTGACCTCAAAATATTCACTGACGACTGCATACGTTATCGTAATGAAAGCTTACTAGGACTAGGTGAAGACTGCCTAGTAAATGTTAACCCAAACCTTAAAACACCTTTGCGCGATACGTCAGGGTTGGATGGATTGAGAAATGTTGTGAGTGTAATACAAAAATCCTCACATACGGTATCCAAATTAATTGGCTATATATACTGCATATAAAAAATATTGACTAATCGTCAGAAGCCTTCACAACTCAAAAATAAATTCAGGTGTACAGGAAAAGTGTTCCAAACGCGTTATATTATCATCGGACCCCATAATAATGCACATTAACAACAGCTTAAATATTTGTGGTATTACGGGTGACTGTTTCTTCCTTCAAATGCCTACTTACTCTATATTCGTCTTGTATCAATTGGTGGAGCACACATGAGTTGGTTGAATGTGGTTGTGGAGTTGTACAAATATATCTCATTAAGAGTCATCTCTGGGTCAGTAAAGACTACAACGAAAATAACGACAATCTGAACTAAGCGTTTAAGTCAGAAATCACACCTTAATCGCCTAATAACCGATCTTTTATTTATACAGTTAAATATTTGTTTTAGTGACAGAATCACTATTTGATTAGCATTTCAACTACACAATCAAGTTGAATAAATTAAAATTATTAAGGCTATTAACCTTTGTACTACCGTGGTGTGTATAATATAAATCTACTTATGACACTTTCTACAAGAACTGGCGATGTTGGATCGTAGTTACTTAGGTTCCGATACGTAAGTATCCTTAGAACTTGCGTACATAACTTTGACTTTCCGCAAATTTACCAGTGATTAGACGCACATAAATTAAGAAATCGTTACCCTAGATGTATGAGGCTTTATTTGGAACCGGATTAATCCAATAAGCAAAATAAATTCAAGCTAACTGGAGGATAAAGTGGAAGTTCAGCTATACACTTGGCATAAATACACAAAGTAATGTATAATGTATAATTTGACATGTTCAGGAGATAACCTGAACCCCTGCACAAAAAGGAAATAAGGTACTTGATACTATCATAAACATTTATTTAGTTTTTTGATTTGTGTACAGAATTTCGTTTTAGTATAACAGAAAGCACTACTCAGTGAATATGAGTTTTTTATTAGTAATTATAATAACATCTACTTCAATGATAAATCTTTCTTTTCGTTTTATTATTACTTATGTTAACCCGTTAAAATTGTTTAGTTATTTAAATAATGCTTTAAAGAAACAACTTTTCCTAAATATGTTGTGTAACAAACATCGCCAAGAATTAATTCATAGTTGAACGTATTTAAATGTAACAAATTGACGTCACGAATAGGTAGTTTACTTGGATGTCCATTAATCAATACAGATGTATAACCATTGGTAGTCTAAAATAAGGAATTTAAATGTAAAGTGAGTTATACAGATATATAAGATCTAATTGTTGTATGTAATAATTACAAAACAGTAAGTTAACTACACAAATGAAATATTAATCACAATACAGCCTCCTTACAGTTATTTATTGCCGAAAAGATTAGTTAACCAACCAGTATGGCATAGTAATGAATGTTTAGAAGTTTAAGGATTTCACAAAATACAGCTAATCATTCAAAAATATGGATCTGTACTAATCTATTAAAGTTACACTCAGAGTTTTTCTTTATAGCTTAAAATTATGAATTCAAAAAGAAGGTTAATACGAAGGCATTATTGTTGACATCACATAGTGACTTTATATAAGCAACAGTTGAAAACCAGTGAGCACTAAGTATATGTATTCTCTCAGTATTGGGCACAAAAGTGCTTATCCAGGACTAAACGAGAAGCGGAACCGAGAATATTTCGACTTCACAACTAGTGTCTAACCCTCAGTTTATTGGGTTAGCATCACACAGCTTACATTTCTAATGCCGGTTACAACGAAATATCGTACGAGTAAGACTTCATGAAACTAGTGGTTAACTATATCACTCGTATCATGATTGGCCCACACAAGTTTCGGTTTCTTCTTACAATAACCAGATTGAAGTCTGGAATTTAGTTACATGTTAGTTCACGAATACTATTAAAGATTAACTGAGTGGTCAAATGGTTATACTCGCTCCTCCAGGCCTAGTGCTTCTAAATTCAATCCTTATTATAATTGTGGATTTATATTACTTAAGAGTTACGTACTAATATGAAACAAATATTCATTGCTTCTAGGTTTTAAATAATTGCCTAGCTACAATTAATTTAATATATCAACCGCAAAATTTAATAATCCTCACAGATCACCTATACAAATGATATATGAACAAACAATCACAACAATTCTCTAGTACTAATAAACAAATCCCATTGAGATTATTCATAAAAATGACTTTTGCTTTCAAAATTGCTCATTCTTAAATTTTATTATCTAAAATATACATTATCTTATTGTATTAAAGTCAATTACTAGTCAACTCTGATGTGTCCTATTATATCATGAAATAATCAATGTTATGGCTTTTGAGGTTCTATGAAAAGATAATTTTAGCTTTAAGGTCTGTTTTGTAAAATAATTGTGCATTGATATACCTTTGTAACACTAATTTTCCGCCTAGTATTTACAAATCTAAGTCTCAGAATAAATAGATAATGATTAAGTAAGTGACTAGTAAGTTTTACAATAGAACTACAATTCGGTCTATAAATAAGGCAGTTCTGAACAAAACTACGTTGAATCTATGGATACATATATAATTTGAATTTGCTTTAAAAATGTTTATCAATGTTAGATATTCATTAGGTGAGTGTTAATAAACAAATACTATAACAGAATTATGTAGGTATTATAAAGCTGAAGGTCCTGGACTCAATTACTTGGTGGGGTCGTGAATAAGTGTATACTGCCCATCAGGAGCCTCATACTAAGACATAACAGCTGTTCAGCGATTCTTGGTTTTTAATGATTGACTGCACAAGGTCAGTTTGTGATATCAACTGAATAGTTGGTGGTCAAAAACTGTTGTTCGTTAGAGTTTATAAGAATTTTACATTGAATTTCTTCGCAGTTTTAAATAACCTTTGAAGTCGTTTCATTAATAATTTTATTAAAATTATGAAGATACTTTAGGTCATTGGTATTATTTCACAAACTCCTAAGTTGCCTTAACATATTGTTAGCAGATATTTTAGATGGTCACGTATATCCTATTATTTTAAAAAATAAACAAGTATTAGATGAGGTGACATATCCGAAATTGATTTTATCAACAGCAATAGTTAATTATTTTCTCCAATAATAATCTTTACTTAATTTTACTTAATAGAAGTAAATGTAGAATTTCCCCTTCAATCAATTTGTGTCATAGGGTAACGATCATCCATTGTCATAGGTAATGACCATCTCACTTCTGGCAAGTTTGAACTCTATCAGTCACGACTTATCGGGAGTGAGATAGCAATCATCAATAACAATGGATGATCGTTGCCCTATAACACAAATTGATGGAAGTGGGGATTCTATCGGCCTAGTGGTGTTAAGGGTTAAGCGTTCGCCAACCTGAAGATCCTTGGGCGGAATCTGGAATTCACACTGTTGAGGAGTCCCACACTAAATTGAAACAGCTGTCTAGTGCTTCCTGGTTTTAAATGGTACCCTGCCAACATCAATCTATAATCGATTTAATCAAATGAATTTAATAGCAGTCTCCACAAACCATCTCAGTTAAATTAGAAGTAAATGAGCTTAAGTATATTCAATAAATATACTCACTTTTCCACATTGATCTTCTTCAACGAGGAAGTTTCTAAGTGGATGATATCTTTCCAAAACTGTATCATCATCACCTAGTAGACGAATATTTTCAGCCAAAGATATAGTAGAATTAACTACCAAGTCCGATGATCCAGAACATGATAAAGATATACGCTGAATAGCTACATCACTTGATAGTTTCAGGAAACTCAGTTGTTCTGAATCAATAGCATAATTTAACTAAAATAAAAATATTAAAGATTTTGGTGAATAATAATAGGTAATGAAGAAGAATTACACAAACTTCGATCATAACTGTTGCACATTAACCTTTATTGTGAACCAGACAAAAATAAATTCATACAAAACAATTATGTAACATCATTGCATTCGATTATGTTTATTTAATCACTGTAAAATATTAGTATTTAATTAGGTGTAGTGGAGATTGTTGACTGTTAATTGAATATCACTAAATAGTCTGAATTAGACAATCTTTGATCACAAGGAAGCACTCGATAGCCGTTTCGTCCCGGTAGGGAACTCCTCAACAGCTCTCATCTACGACCTCATCAAAATTCAAACCTAGTACTTCCTGGTGATCAGTGGATGCCTAAATCAGATCAATTCGTGATATAAAATTATCAATAATTAATTCATCTGTCGCAAGGAAACAGAACATGCATTTGTTGATTGGTCTACGTACTAGTATCTCCTCTTCCTGGTTGAGATCAAATAGCGTTAGATAATTAAAGTAAATGATTGTTTGGTTAGTAAAAATCTCAGTTTCAGTATTTCCGCTAGCAGATTGTGCATTAATTTTGAGCACACACTACTATACTGTCGAACTTTATTAAGGTGTAATTCTACTTTCTAGTTTGAGTAATTTAACTATACTTCAGTGACTTGTAAATATGTGAAATATTCCAAGTTATGGTACTTGTGTATTATTTGTTTTAATGTGTTTACTGTATGATACTCTAGTCAATTAATCAATCCGATTACATTAAACTGATTACACCTTTATAAGATCTGATTTAGCAGTTAAAATGATTTTTATAAAAGTCACAGATTCTGTGTGATTCGGTAAACTCCTAAGGTAAAATAACAGATAAAAGTCTGAAATATAGACGGAAAGAATATCTACAGTTTGATATTTAACCAATTTACTCGTAGTTTACGAATAGAATTTTCCAACACTTTACTAATGATGAAAAGATCACTTTCAATCTGATTTATATTCACAAAACTTGAAGTTAATTATATCAATACGAATAGGACTAGGTCTTATCTCAGTTGTTAATATAAAATTCAAGTTATAAGAGATATGCAATAAATAATACTGCTCTCACCTCATTGACTCCACTTATTTCTTGGAGCCAAAATCTACCATTCATAACATACGGTATTTTATCCATTGAGATCTTAATTTGTTTAGGTTTAATACATGTTTCCTTAGTTTTCATACGGCAATTAACTTTAATCGGACTGCTAATTATATCGCCAATAGGGTTAATCCAATATTCACCTATAAAACCACATAAGAAATAATGAGACAGCAAGTTAAATTTCGAGGGTTACAAATAAACACTTTGAACATAACTTTAACTAACTGCATCAATAAATACACGAATGCAATTATAAACATGGTTTCAGGTCTTTAGTCGATTGAATTGGTTACAGCTTGATGTTGGTCGGGTGAGCACTGCTGAAAAGTCCCGTAATAGGATGAAGCAACTATTCAGTGCTTCCTGGTTTCCAGTGGTATTCTACCAAGATCTATCTGTGACAAATTCAATCAACTAAAACTTAATACCGATCTCCACAAACCACCTCATTTCCATAAGTGTGATTTATCAAATGCGATTGAATGACCTTTAATGGACTGTGCACCTCCAAGCTTTGTTTGAATGAGCAATGACGAGTTGAAGTATTAATAACACTATCAATAATTCGTGAGCTGATTTCATTATAACAGAACGAATAATAAAGAATAACACCTGAGGAACCTAATTTTAAAGTTTTGATTGACTCACTAGCTACTACCATGTAGTTTCTTGTTCACCTGTTATTATGAATCTTATCCTAAAAGTATTGCACAATCTCTGTAAATAAATTCTCTAGTTTAGTTTCAATGTGTTTTTTATTTATGTTTATTAAATAATTAATCATGTGAAACATAAAAATAGTTCTGGCTACTCAGATTACTCCAAGTGAAAAGTGTGCTCCATGTCTTCGAGATTTAGTAAAGTGCTTTCCACACCAGCCGGTCAGCACTTAAATAATCTAGTCACAATTCGTAGGTATTAATCTTATTGCCTTCTTATTAGCATCCTATGTTATTACGTTAGCTAGTTCGACTACTATTGTACTTGTAAGGCCATTGTGACTCTTATTCTGTTGGAACATAGACAACAGAGGGTACAGACTTAAATACATTAACAGGCTATTTTACTACATATAAAGCTGACTATTGTTGTGTCCAAATCATTATTTTTATGCAATACTGAAGTAACCAAGTTGATCAGTTTCGTTTCTAACTCGTTGCGCTATGGATATAACGATACTGTACTTTATACTTGATTTACGATGAAACATACTGTCTTGTTATATTACGCAAATCAATAAGAAATGAGATTACTGTGAATGACCATGTTATGTACGTGTATATTTACGTAAGTCATAGGCAAGAATGTTACGTGTTAAGTTTTACACAGTGTTAAATGATAGTGATGTTAACTATAAATGGAATGAAGTAGATAAATGTTTCTTTTAGAAGCCTTGAAGTGAAGCAAACAAAACAATAACTAGAAGTCTGTAAAAGATTATGACATTACAGAAAAGTCTATCAGTGAGTAAAGGGAAGTAAGATATAAAAGCATTTAGAGTTCTAAATGTTTTCAATACTAAGATTTCGGACAAAACACTTCAATAAATACGGATTTTATTGGCATTTTAATAAATATTGAAAGTTGAATTAAACAGTCTGGAAATATAGTCACAACATATTGATCACTGAGTTTTGATCGGCTGACAATATTTTCAACAGTCTTATTAATGTTTTTCTTTCATTTTAATCGTCTTTAGTTCGACTAATCGTAGATTTATATTCATATGCTAACATTATATTATCAACTAACACTGAACAATATAAGTCAATCTAATTTTCTAGTGGTGTCAGAATTTTAATGTCCTACACTCCATCTCAAAATAAATTTTAATGGTGTCTATTGTAAACAATTACCATTATAAAATGTAGATCTCTGTACGGTACTTCGTAATTTTCATTTATTCTAATTTACATCTATTTATAAAAGTTGTAGAATTGTTAATACCAAGATACGAAAGATCACTTAAATACAATTTAATAATGTATTGTCATTAAAGTATGAGGATAGAAATTTATCCTCATAATATCAGCTAGTTTGGAGAATCATTTATTAATTATGCTGTCAGCGTTATATATTTTAGTAACGTATAGTGATTCTGACTTGAAGATCATTCATGTGAGCTCAAAAAACACAAAATTAATGTCATCGTACTATTTTTTAAATATTTCAGCATAAAATAACCCAAAGGTCGATCATGAAGTAATGCTAACCTACCATCAGGTTTATTAGGATGTATATCCGCCAAATGTGCACATGTTCGAGCAGGGAATTCTGGTGTTCCTTGGGGAAGAGTTGTTTCGATGTTTCCAAATCTCCTTTTAATTGAAGGATCATCGCCGTACATTATTCCTTTAGTTCTTGACGCTCTAGCCTGCATAGAAACAATTTGTCCAGGTGGGCCAGGCAATCCAGGGGGCCCGGATGGTCCTTGCGGACCAGGAGGTCCCAATTCGCCATCCCTTCCAGGAGGACCAAGTGGTCCAACCTCACCAGGATCACCTCTATCACCTCGCGAGCCTCTAGAGCCCATCGGACCTCTCTCCCCTACTTGGCCAGGAGGGCCTCTTGGACCTTGATCTCCAGGATACCCCACGGGGCCATCTAAACCAGGAGGCCCGGGAGGTCCTGCAGGTCCTTTACCTCCAGGTGCTCCTTTGGGGCCTGGTTCTCCTTGTTTACCTGGGCGACCGTCCTTTCCAGGAATGCCCGGCTCTCCAGAATCTCCTCTCGGTCCTATCTCTCCAGAAGACCCTGGAGCTCCAGAAAGTCCTTGTTCACCCTTACTTCCTGCAACTCCGACACCACCAACCGATCCTCGAGGTCCTCTCATTCCAGCGCGCCCGATGGGTCCGACAGGTCCTGGTTCCCCAGGTTTCCCTACCTCTCCAGGTGGTCCTCGAGCACCCGGAAATCCGGGATGACCTCGACGACCAGGTGGTCCAGCTCGTCCTGGCGGTCCTGCGTCACCTACATCACCAGCCTCACCAAGTTCACCATTCTTTCCAGGAGGTCCCTGTTCCCCTGGTGGGCCTTCGCCTCCTTCGCTACCAGCAGGGCCCTCTGGGCCTGGTTCTCCTGGAGGCCCCATGAATCCAGGATAACCATGAGGGCCGGCCTCTCCGGGTTTTCCAGGTTCTCCAGCATCTCCTTGCTTGCCTCTTGGCCCAGGTTGTCCGCGTTGCCCCGTTGGTCCTTTCCTTCCTACATTTCCGTTAATTCCTGGAGGTCCGGCCAAACCAGGTTCCCCAACATCACCCTGTTGCACCAGTTGGCCCAGGTGCACCTCTTTGGCCAGTTTCACCCCTTGGGCCAGTCAGTCCCATGGCTCCCTTGTTCCCAGGTGGACCTTGTGGTCCCTGTTCACCAGCTGGACCAGGCTCGCCGAATGGACCTGGAGGACCGGGTGGGCCATCATCTCCTGGGCTGCCATCTGGACCATCCTCTCCATCTACTCCGGGCTGACCGTCTGGTCCTGGTTGTCCAGGTGGACCAGAGAGCCCTCTATCTCCTGGATCACCGGCATCTCCTGGAATTCCTCTTTCGCCTGCAGTACCTTTGGGACCTGGTTCTCCAGTTGGTCCATATGAACCAGGATTTCCACGATCTCCCGGTAAGCCTGGTCCTCCAACAGTTGAAGCCTGAACTTTGACGACTCCTGGAAGGCCAGGTGGACCTCGTAATCCAGGTTGTCCACGTAAGCCCTAGGAAAGTAAGAAAACCAATTATTTAAAATAGTGCTCTATATGTACCAGTCGTGCGTAAATGAAGTAATAAAATGAAGTAAATATGAGGTTAATGAGAAAGTGAACAAGTTGTTTGTTAAACATATTTTTATAATTAACTTACTCTTAAGTATCTTGATAAAACGAGCCCGAAAATGTGACCTTAGTAGTGTTCGAGATTTGAAAATTTGTTTAAAACTCTATGATAACTTTATATGATTGTCAGATACTTTTCCTTCATTTTTCTTTAGTGTATTTAAAGAAATTTGCAGAGGCTAAAACAGATACCTAGAATTTAAATGTAATTACCACATGTTTTAATAAAACTTGTACATATATTGTTAAAGAATGTTATGCTGTTGAATTTTCAAAATATACGGGTAATTTGAAAGCATAGGCTATCACTCTGGGTTTCACTCTTTCATTTAAAATAACGATAAAAGTGGCCGTTGTACATTCTTTGTTAAGATAATCGAGTATTTTGTATACACTAAAATTAATTAACAGAATTGTTGCAGAGTTCAAAAGAGTTGGAATTTCACATGATTTTTTTAAATTTTTTAGATAACACTTACTGGACGCCCATCAGTACCAGGTAGACCAGGTAACCCAGGATCACCAATTGTACCATTGACTCCAGTTTCTCCATTTGATCCAGGAATACCAACTAGACCTATAACACCCTTTATAAAAAAAATATAGATAAAAGGTAATAAAATGCAACTAGATCATGAAGTACAATGACATAGTTGTATTATTATGTGGAACTGTTGATTTTTATAAAGTACCAGAATTAATAACAATCTTTTAACCTTTTATAGATATTATATTGAATCTGAAAGTAGTTCAGTACCAAGAATATATATATATATATATATATATATATATATATATATATATATATATAAGTAAGCTCAAAACTAACTACAGCTTTATCTCAGGTAACCTACATGAACATTTTTACAAACTGAGTAATTAGTATATACAGAGAATATTAAAATCCTGAAGAGAGAAAGGGAAAACATTTGAGCAAAGTAACATGTATTCATTTTGTTTTATCCAGTTCTAATCAGCTACTTGCACCCTTGAATATCTTACAATAAAATTTGCAAAGTATAAGTTTAACTCACCTGTTACTCAGGAATAATCACGTAACATTATCACAATGAATACAGGATGTACGTAAAGTTTATAAAATTGATTAGTAAATGTCGTAATTAAATATGTTTGGTAAGCAAAAGTTCCAAAATAACAAAAAAGGCAAAAATTATAACGTTAAAGTTTTTAATTGATTACACTAACAAAAGAATTGGATGCAAGTGAATTGTGACATGAGATCAGTTAGCTTCAAGAAGAGAGATCGTGAAGTTGAAAAGATTTAAAGATGATGCATTCGAAATATGTGAAATGCTTTAAATATAAAAGCGATATGATCAAACAATGATAATATTACCATGGGTTAAAGAGACTGACTACTGGTTCTTTTTGAACACAAAAATCTGGTTTCAGTCGTTTGATTGCTATGACTTCGGCGAATTTTAAAAGAGTTGAGCTCAGTTCCTCACTAATTACTTTGGATGATTTTAAAGTGGCATTTCTGTGCTATGTGTCAAGGTAATGTCTGAAATGACACTATTTAGTGTTTTGAATTACTTAATCAAAGACTTTTCAGAATACATTCTTCGAATCGAAGGTAGTCCCGTCTTCCTGTTCTGCTGATGTAGCTGCTTTAGCAGGTACATGTAAGTTTATAGATACAATCAACATAAAAATAATAGGAGTGCCTATCATTCTTTGATTGTGAAAAATGAACATATTGTTTTGTATGTGACGAACAATCTGGCTGCAGGATACGTGCTGATTAGGGCTGTTTAACTGCTCAGTTGATTGTCAGTGAGATATTGTCACCATTAAATCGGAGTTGGAGGAAAATAGGTTTCTTGTTAACTATAGGTCTTTTTAATTTTCACTTTGCCATATTTTTCAATGAACCTGTTTGAATACTTATTATCTTTTAAGCATTTTTTAATTCTAGCTAGCTCTTATTCTAGTTTATCATCACTACAGATCTTTATTGTTCTATGGATTAGTGTTTTGATCAATGCCTTATTGTAAGTGTTCGGGCAAAAGCTAATAAAATTCAAATAAGTTCCATTTCATGTATCGTTTCGGTAAACTGAACTTTGAATCGTCCTATAGTCTCTTCCGTGTATTGCAACATTCAGAAAGTGGAACTTATCATTCTTTTCACGGCCTATGGAGAAGTGAATATTTTTATGTGCGACATTGATAGTTTTCAACAAGTCTGTTGTATATATCATTACCAAGGTTAATTTTGATAATTTCAAATAAATTGAGCATTGGATAGGTTGTTTATAAAATGAGTTATATATATTTGTAAAATTCCAATGAGTAGAAATTAAAATTTCTGACGTTTCGCGGCTTAGTGTAAGTCGCTTCTTCAGAGAAATGAATAACCGAATTCGGTTATTCATTTCTCTGAAGAAGCGACTTACACTAAGCCGCGAAACGTCAGAAATTTTAATTTCTACTCATTGGAATTTTACAAATATATATAACTCATTTTATAAGTCTGTTGTATGTTTTTGATGGTTACATACAATAAAAGTATCGTCAATGTATCTCTAGTAATATGTCATTTCATTAATTACTCCTTTAACTTTAGTGTCTTCAAAATTCATCATGAAAATATCTGTTAGGACTAGATCTAGTGAACTTACCGTTGCAACACCATTGATTTGGCGTTATGCGAGGCTGTGTATTTGTCATCAGAAAATGTATGCGGAGTTGGATTTAACAAAACGTCATTAATAACTCTTGTTCCTATTCGTATCTTAATCATATAGGTAGTCAATAGCAATCTAACATGAGAACAAATTAATTATGGTCGAACTAAATTTCAATTGATTTCAGCTGATATAGCAATATGTAATTACTTATTTTTTAATCAGTACATTTTACTTCCATCCATATTTTATGATAACTATAATGACTAATGTGATTCTGATTATTATCTGAATTTTTATAGGATCATATGAATATTAGAAGAATCAAATATTCGTACTGTAGAAGCTACTGATAACCCTGTTATTGAGTACCCAAGCGTTGGTTGAATATGATTGCCGTGTTATACGAGTATATTTTCACATAAATCAGATAGATACCGAGCATTAAATAAGCATCATGCTTACTAGAAATCATCAACCAATATCAGTTTTCAGAAAATACGTATACAATGTTAAATACTTCAATTTGGAAACATCTAATATTATTATAAGATGTAGTGAAGTTTGTTGAATGCCACAACTAAATAACTGGCTTGCGTTACGTTGGACAACGAAAGAAAAGTAACAAACTTTCAGAACTGTATTTTGGAGGACAATTTCAATTATTTTGGCTGTGAGTAATGTAAATATTTCATTTCTATCATTGTTATGTTTCTTTACTGTGTCCTCCCGTTTAGTGTATTTACTCTTAGTATATTGTTTCTTACTATGAACTACAGTTAATTTGTTGTGTACAAGTTTTCATTATTCACTACCACTATTTCCTTAGTTCTGTATTAATGTTAGTTTCCTAATTAATTGACTGTGTGGTCTGCTTTCGTGTATATATAAAGACATGATTAAAATATGATTCGATTCTGTCTGTTGGCTCCTCAATTGTTGTTTACTCTATTCCGGCTTAGGGACTGGTAGTCGCGGGGCAGACGAGTCCGTACACTGATTGGCAATTATCTAGGGCACTGTGTATTTTCACAATACATAACAATTGGCGAGGGGGCTTAAAGTGAATCCAACTGACGCAATCATTAGTCATAAAGTCTAGTATATTTTATTATCCAATCAGCACAATGCATCGCATTCAGTGTCATAATTTGTAAAACATAACAGATTGATAAAATTAGATTCTAACTTATTAATTGGAAGGTTAAGTGCTTGCTTGCAGGACTGAAGATTCTGACTAAGTATAGTCAATTATGTGAACTGAAAATGCATTTTATATTAAACAACTCATATTCACAATATAAACGCAATCAATATTCGGACATGATTTGACAGATATTTTTGTTCAGATTCGGTGAACTCCCCACAAAATTACCGATTGAACAGTCAAAATTATTTACGATTTCAGTAGTATTGTAGCTATCAAGTGAAAGCCAGTGCAAGCGTTTTCGATACATTGGGCCAATTAGCAAGAATGACTTTAATTTCATAACTTACTTTTTAAAATTTATAATTTTCTTACACAAAAACTGTTTGATTTCTATTATCTAGACATTTCCCTTATCCTAACCTTCCGGTTGACCCACTAACTGTTAATGCATCATTTTTCGTTGACGAACTATAGATAACTGTGTACTCGTTACCCATTCTTCTATTATCATCGGCTTTGTTTTGTATTGATGTCAATTTAATAATTGGTTAGCAATGCGATAAGGTTTTGAATGTGTTTAAGAAAATGATTGAAATGTATGTGCGTCTCTTGGCTAACTAGCTTATCGATTTGTATTCATATACTTCAGCCTGGGGACTACTAGCAGTGTCAAGGTAGATGTACTGGCGTAAAATAATACTTACGAGTCATTGCTTAAGGTATTGGGTCCAACAAGGTCGTTATTCAAATTGGTAAGGAGCAAAACTCAGGACAACAGTTTTCTCCTATTTGAAATTCATCAACTGAACCAGTAATAACAACATCAGCACAAATGTCATTGTCTGGATTAAGTAGCTTAGAAAAGATTAGCTGAGTTTGAGTCCCGGTGCGCACATTCAGATAACGGGTTCCAAATGAAACGAAATGCACTTCCTAAATTTCGGTTATCAATCACAAGCGACCTTGAACATACTTGTAAACCGCCACCGTATTGAAGCAATCTTCGATGGTGCACATATAGTATTAGAGGCTGATCAATTTTAGTTCATAACACCACCAACTGGAAAATACTAACACCGATTGCTGATATCATTTTATATATTTATTTGTTCTGAGTTTATTTAAGTCAAGTTAATTTTGAAAACTCCTGTCCATTTTCCAAGCTATGTATTCAAAATAATCAGAAAGCTGAGAACATATTTCATGTAATTGTAGTTTTATCGGTAATAAACTAATTGGTATGAGATAATATAACTTAAAGCTAAAAGTAAATTCGCTGTTTTCAGAAGTTTTAACATTAAAACTATAATAAAAACGATTTAGTTAATCCCTTAGATAACATCGTTTTAAATATCATCAGATTTTAGGTGAAGATGTCTACATTGATCATAATATTATAATCACCATTGTTTGCATAATTTAACATATAAGGACAGTGGTGACAGTTTTGTAACTAATATAATAACAGAAACTTACATAAACTCCTGGAGGTCCCATTACACCTTCTTGACCTTTATATCCTCTTTTCCCTTGAGGTCCAGGTGGTCCACGATCTCCTCTTCTACCCGGTTTACCAGCAGCTCCCTGTTCACCTGGTGCACCTTGTGGTCCAGGTTTTCCATCTTTACCAGCCAATCCATCTTTTCCATCCATTCCAGATGGACCATCATATCCAGCTGGTCCAGGTGGGCCAGATGCACCTTCTGGACCTTCAGGGCCTTGATCTCCTACAGGACCTGGAAGTCCTGGAGGTCCAACGGCACCAGCAGGGCCCTCTGGACCAGTTTCACCGTCAGGCCCAGGGTCACCTACATCTCCACTGTCTCCATGACCGCCAGGTAGTCCTGCCGAGCCTTTTGGTCCTTGTTCACCAACAGGTCCTATCGCACCCTATTTATAAAAATAACACTTTTAGTGAATAAAATTAATACGGATTGTGATTTTAAATTGTCATACGGTTGTCGTGTTTATTATTTCAATTTGTAAAATGAAGTTGTAAAAACATGGAATGGCATAAGATACTTAAACCAAAACCACTTATAATGTATTTTGTCACATCGCCTATCTGGTATACAGATTCAGTAACAATAACAATGACAATATTAGAACTGAATTTTTCTTTAGTTTTTCTTAATTCAACAGAAAATTAAAAAATGTTTTACAGATTACTGTATTCATTTATGCCCCTAAGACTTAAAATGTAAGTTAGCAGTTTGAAGATGAAGTTAAAAACGGATAATTTTTTAAACCATTCA
Source organism: Schistosoma japonicum (assembly GCA_025215515.1). Lineage (NCBI taxonomy): Eukaryota > Metazoa > Platyhelminthes > Trematoda > Strigeidida > Schistosomatidae > Schistosoma > Schistosoma japonicum. The sequence goes on along the minus strand of CM046064.1, from coordinate 22,406,903 downwards.
ATCTATGCTTGTGCTTAAGTGATAGAGCTTTCGAACTTAGGCTGTCTTATAAGGCAGTATCTTTAAATACTGTTAAACTTCCTTTGAGATGAATTCATAATGAATTTCTTGTTTGTAAAATTCTAATTCACGATAAATCTGTACTTACTTAATACCATATTTGTATTAACTTTCTTACTCTTTTTGACTTACTGTAGGTCCTCTTGGTCCAACTTGTCCCATAGGCCCCATTGGTCCTGCGTGTCCAGGTGTTCCACTTGCTCCCGGTAGACCTACTGGTCCAATCGGCCCTGATCCTCCTTTGATTCCAGGTACTCCATTCATTCCATGTGCACCATTTTCACCTCGAGCTCCAGGAGCATCCATCCAAACCAGGACGTCCGGGAGGTCCTGGTGGGCCTGAAAGTCCTTGTTCGCCCGGTGCTCCAGGCTCTCCAGGACTTCCGCTAAGCCCAGGTTGTCCATCTAGTCCTGGGCTTCCAGGACTTCCAGCCATTCCAAGTTCTCCTTGAGCACCCTATGAAATAAACAAAAACGGTGTTGTTGGCAATTACTATCTCTTATAAAATAAGCAGTAATATCACCTAGGTTTGTCAAATACAATTGGAAGCATTTAGTTTAACACAACAAAACAGACTGATCACGGGCTAGATAATTCACTAAGTTGTTCAGCCGGTATGACGATATTTATAAAGTTTATAGTATCCTCTTGTTGATATTAAAAGGAAACTTCTTATCAATCTACACTGTCAAATAAGTACACCTGAAACTTTGTTCCATAGAAAGTATTGAGGCACTAGTTCAGAATGTTCGTATGTAAAAAAAAGGCTGATCTAGTACAGTCATAAATATTAACAGCGAGGTAGTGCAAAAGTTATAGTACAAACTGTGTATTATTTACAACATTGCTAAATTTGAGAAGTACTTTCTTACATAAAGGTATAATAATTTGAATTCGACATGACTTGGTGATCAGTATGAAGATGCATTAGTTGTATAGGATTCACTTGTTAGAATCGACTGAAGTTAAATTCGTTTAGATGACAAAATACAGTGCAGTTATAATTCTGTATGCTTGGATATTAAGTTTCTTATCATAAATTGTTGAAATAGACTATGATGGAAAATTAAATGTTACTATAGATTAGTTAGCTATTTTAACTCATCGGTGATCAAATCTACAAATAGATCAACTGTCTAATAACTAATATCTATTATTTAAAAATTCCCATGTTTATCAAAAACAAAGACGTTTAAACGAAGAAAATTCTTTTCGATAAATGCTCATCAGGTTCTACATTTATTAGTTCAAAATTATTAGTCACAAAAATAGCCAGTTCTGAGGCAGGTAAAACATTATTTAGATATCAAGAAGAATTGGTTAATTAGAAGTTTTTTCTCATCGAGTTACTTATAAAATACGAATGTTAATGTTGAAATACTCATTATCATGTAACTTGTGAAACGTAAAAGACAATTGAGATAAACACGATTATTAGTCAAATATATATAGGTATCGCTGTATATGGGTGACATAGGAGATGGGGTGGTAGCAAAATACGATTAGATCAAGTGTTTGTAGACAAAGGTCAAATCCTACTTAAAATGAAACCGGATGGTTAAGAGTATGTAAAATGGAGTGAACGATAATCAAAATTCGTCGAATAGTAACAATAATAGACATAATTACAATCAGTTCATTTGTTTGATCTTAAAATGTGATAGTGTACTTTGATTAATAATAATAATAATAATAATAATAATAATAATAATAATAATAATAATAATAATAATAATAGTAATAATAATAATAATATGGAAATGCACATTCAGAGGGAGAATACATATGCATTAATCCCATTAAATCGTCGCATGATTAAGGTGGTGATTGGTTTAGTGGATCTTGCGTCGGCCATGGCAGGAGAAGAGGTTGAACGTACTTCTTCTGTATGCACAGGTCTGGCTTCTTGATTCGTATAGCTATCGCCTCTGCCGTTTTAAGGACTTTTAGTCTAACCGATCTTGGCAGATAACTGTTTACACAAAATATTATTGTGAATGATTGATTTATGCTCGCCACATGACCTGTTTGAATTAGGTGAGCTAGTATTGAACTGTTGATACTTTTGACAACTCCTTTGGTTAACCAAACCGTTTAAACGTCTTTGTTTTTTTTAATATCTATTAAACAATGTATGTAATTTTATCTAGAAACTATCGTTTAAGTAACTAACGTCATCATAACATTTTGAATAATCAACTTACTGAAATTAAAGAAAAAATTTTCTAGTTAGTCCATTAGTTAATACAAAACTATCTCTTTAAAAGTAACTATTTGTCATTTAAGTAGTACAATCTATGAGATACTGCAACATAATTTAAGGACAGTTTATGGAAGACAAGAAAACAGTATATTTTTATTCTATAAAAGAAAAATAGACGAATGTCCATTAGTTAGAATCATAATATCTATTCTATTAGAATATTTTTTTTCCTTTTGAAAATGCCAAATTATTGATTATTATCAGAATAATTACAACAAACCAATTGGCAGATTCCCTACAGATGAATTATTCTTTAGATTCTATGGAATTTTGAACATGAATAGATTTAATTAAATAATCAAGACAGAATTACAGTTACTTAGTGGAAATAGTCAAATTGGATTAAAGTAAAAAATGCTATATTGTATAGTGATTATAAGTTGCTATTTTATGTAGATTCCTAACCGATATAATTTTCTAAAGAATAAAGCAATAGAAGGTTCTAGATATTCAAAATATTGTTAGAATACATCAATGTAAGGAAGTTTGTATTATATTTGGAGTAAATTCGAATTATATTTTGATCATTCAATATAATTCTGAATATTCAAAGCCAGAAAATTCGACTATACTACAAATAATTATGAACTATACCAATTTTTGTAAATGTATTTACGTCTATGAAGCTTAGGTATATTGTATGGGTATCAATCTTTAGAATAAGTTACTTTAACTACTTCAAAACAACATAAACTGGAAGTAAATTTAGGTTTCATTTACTAACACTTCCGTTTAAATCGGATGTTTTCAATTTACATACTTTTGTTTTACTAAAAGGTTTATTCTTTGTTTAAAAATTTTTTCACTTTGATGTGAAAACTAATTCATGAATTCTAAGAATCTTATTTAAACTGTACGCGGTACTTTAATTCAAGTCATCTATCAGCTTGAAGACATTTTCCACCATTCACTAACATCACCTTTGAAATTCAGATATTAATGGACAGGTTTTCTGTCCTAGAATAAAACTCCTCGATAATGTATACCTATGATCTCTCCAGCTATCAAACCTATAATATTCCCGAATTCATGGTTGGTACAATTTCGTTAAATAATAATATTCTAACATAAAGTGCCGTCAGTAAATAATTGCCTTAACTTTGATGAGATTTTACTGCTTCATTTATGATATATTAAAAGACTTCAGTGTGTATATAAGAGTTACTAGAAAAAGAACGCAACAAGGTTGCACATTTGCTCTCGATCTTTCTTTCTGTTAATGTTGTTCTTGACAAAAATACACCCACTGGTGTTATGACCACCTATTAAAAATTTCCTCAATAATTTATGGCTGATAGAATTCGAAGCTTAAAGTGAAAGACAAACAGTGCCATTTCAATTTAAAAATCAGCTATTTGAAAACAAGAGACGTATTGTCAATAATTTCATTGGCAAAAACTGTAAAGCGTTAATACTTAAAAGGATCTACAGTAAATGGATGTATTGTACACGTTTACTGAAAATAAGCAGACAATGTCAGTGGATGTTGATACAAAAAAAGGCACTAAAATATGTGAAATAATTGTTTAAATGCATTAAAATTGAATAATATATTGCACAACATTCATTCATAATGTTTTTCACAAATGTTTCAATCAAGTGATTAAAGTAATTGTGATATGACTGGATATTATTGATATAGTTTAACAATTACTTGCTGATAAATTCCTGATATAATTCTAATGAATGCAAATAAGCTTCTAATTTATGTTAATTATTACTACATATTACCGTCGTTTCCAGCTTGAAAAAGACATACAAAAGCTGTGCTCAGTATGTTACTCTGTATTCATTCATGTCTCATCTTCATAAACGAAGTAATTACACAAGAAAATATTACTCGGTGTAGTTCTAATCAGTCCTTGTGTAGTCCTAAGATAATCTAGTAAAGATAGCAGAAATCCTAAGTAACGTCGTTTTAGGAAAGGTGAGATGTTTATACTGAACTGTGTTGTACAGAAATGAATATGAATCCTAGATTAGAACTTCCATGTTATTCGCTGTTAACCATTTAATGTTAAATGCAATTCGTCGCGAAAACTCAACATTTATTTTAGTGAATAAATTTTTATAAGATGATGTAACCTACGTGATAGTAATTGAAATATCCTTACGAATAGGTGTTTATCTATGTTTCTTAAAATCTGACCTAGATTACAAATTTAGCTAACTTACGAAAACCGAGGTATGCTACACGTCGAAAGGATTGTAATTATCGAATTAAGCGTATCTAATAATTCTCCTACATACTAAACTTTAATTCGAAGTACATTTTTGCTTCGTTGTAATAGATATAATCCATAGTAATCATATCAAAAACAGTAATCATACAGGCAGTATAAATGTCTGTCAGTTGAGGACTTCAACTGGTTGTTTTTCAACCTAGAGAGGTTCCATACGAATCAAATCTACTAGGAATAAATATTTTTTATTTGCTAAGTCTTCCTAATTTGAAAGTATTTAAATAATTGTTTGGTCCGCTAAAATTTTTCTTAAAACAACTTCACATGATTTGTGTTTACCTTGATTCCTACTGGACCTGCTGGTCCACGTTCACCACGTGGGCCGGTTTCTCCACGTTCACCCGGACGTCCAAGTTGACCCTTCTCACCCTTAGGGCCTTGAATTCCCACTGGTCCTTCTACTCCAACTGAACCTGGTTCACCCTGCGAGCCTTTCGGACCTTGAAGTCCTGAGCGTCCCATCGCTCCTCTTTCTCCAGGCCTTCCAGCAACACCCATAGACCCTTCTGGTCCTCGTTGACCTGGTTCACCTCGTACGCCTGGACGACCATCATGTCCAATTTCACCCTCGAAAAAGCAAAAGAAAGGTAATAGTGCTATAGTTTACTGATTGAGAAACTTTACTGTTTTCGTTGGTGTTTAACAAGTTTTAAAAAAACAATTCATACCGAATTTATTATAAAAGAAACTGTTTTAATATATGTTAATAATAAATATTAATGAAATTTAAGCAATATAATAGTGTTAAACGAAGAACAGGTTAATTAGATGTATATTACTTACCTGAATCCCGCGTTCTTTACTTAATCCTGGATGTCCTGGCGACCCACTTGGGCCCTTTTCTCCTTTTTCACCTTTAGCTCCAGTCATACCACGGTCGCCTTTTTGTCCAGGTGGTCCTGATGCTCCAGGTCTTCCAGGGTTGCCTACAGGGCCTTGTGGTCCCATCACTCCGCCTCTTCCAGTTGGTCCAGATTCACCTCTTGGACCTGCTGGTCCAGGTGGACCCATTGGACCTGGTGGGCCAATAGATCCAGTCGGTCCTTGAAGTCCTTGTGGTCCCATAGGTCCTTGAGAACCCTTAACATTAAGAAGAAGAAGAACAGTAATAATAGTAGAAACAGCTAAAATCCACTCATCATAAAGTTTGCTGTACGTTTCTAGACTAACAAAACAAATGAAAACATATTTGAGTTCTTTTATTGATGAATAATAGTGAGATAATAACCTATTGAGATAGTTTAAACTTTATTATATGATAATATTTTATTAAGTGTAGATACTACTAATAGAAAACTGATTAATAAAAACGTGTGTTTATTACAAAACTAATATCTAATATAAATTGATGAAGAAGTAGTTTATTTTCCTGTACTTCATTATGATTTCATAGTAATAAATTTGATAAACTAAAACTAAATTTATCAATATTAACTGGTTAATGTTTGTAAACGACCAGCTGTATATACTTGAAAATTTATTTGAATACAATACTGTCGACGAGATCTTTTACGTAGGTAGGCTAAAAAATACTGAATATATTTTCGTCAAAATATTTGGTAGCACTACAAAGTGACCATAACTCATGGAATCCTCTGGGTTTAGTTGCTCTTTCAATGTGCTGACATTTTCAGACTGTTACTGAAGATAACCTCAAAATCATTTTGTTCTACAACTATTGGCAAATGTGTTCCTTCCATGATGTACTTATTGCTCTTCATGCGCTAGATTTGTAACAATACACTTTTAGTAAGATTTATTTCCTAACCCTATTTTTTAAGCCAACTAAATCATCTAGATCACTTTAAAGGTGCAGTCTATCAGTGTCCCTGTGCATTGCCCTTCAAAGTTTGACGTCGTCTGCAAACAGTATTGATGAAAATCAGAGTCTTGGTAACTGATTAACGTATAACTGAAATGATAAGAAGCCCAGTATTGTACTTTTGCGATACTTCACTATCAACAGATTCTACCTTTATAGGGTACCATTTACTCTGACTGTCTGACGTCTACCGTGAAGAAAATTCTTAATTCAAGCTTGTATTATTACTACTGGATCAAATTTAGACCGTTTGTGCAGAGGTTTGTCATTAGATACTTTATTAAACGTTTTGATGAAGTCTATGAATATTACATTTACAGGCAGTCTATTGTAATGGGTATCCACCCAGTGCTCTCTTAAAATAAAAAGATTTGTTAAACAGGATCAACCCGTATGGAATTTATGTTGTTTTGGTGCTAATAGGCTGTAGATCTCCACATACTGAAGCAGCCTGTCTTACGTGAATCACTCTAAATACTTAACCATTATGCTGGTCAGAGTGATAGATCTGTGGCTACACACTAGTTATCTTCCCCCATTCTTAAAAATGAGACTGACTTTAGCATCCTACTGGTCTCTGATGACTATTTAAAATATTTATTTCAGTTGTAAGTGAGATAAACGACATGATCAAAATAATACCATATATGAAAACGTAGTGTTTAGTGTAAGCGGATTCTCACGTCGGTAGTTTATAAATGGTGTTAATTCTCGGTAAACGTTAACTGTTAACATTTCCGATTGCGTTGATAGAATAAATTCTTTCCATTTCTTATTCCTTTATTTTCAAAGAATAATATGAATTACCCTGAGTGTTAATTTGACCGTAATTAGTGATTTAGGTAGTTGAATCCTTAAATTTCAACATGATGCACAATAAGTATTGTTTGAGTTGGATTGTAGCTGGAAAGCGAAACCCAGCACGCGCGTTTCGTCCTATTTGGGATGCAGTTACATCCAGCTGACGAATCCCAAACAGGACGAAGCGGGAATCCTGAATTCCACTTACCAACGCCAATCCAAATCAAACACTTGTGAACTATCTTTATATCGATGCTATTCGCTCAGGATGTACGTAATCCAACAGAGACTGGTCAAGTTCACTCCATTATCCATCAATGGGAAGATCCAAATACATCCTAATTATGAATCACAAAAGATGCAGTTATTCACAACGTCTGTAATAATCGATAACTAAACTGTATTCAACATTTTGATCACTTTTATGTTCATATAATACTACTTGTTAAAGAGTAAATTTTATAAAAAATCTTATTTCAACCCTTAGCTGTCGGTGTATTTTGTAACTTACATTCTGCATAGAATACACTAGCTTGTCCATAATACATAGTTGTGGATAATTTTATTTATTTTAAATTAAATTTCCAACTTAGATAATACCCAATTACATAACATATAATCACTGAACAAAAGATTGATTGAAAACTTGTGAAAAGTAACAATCATCCAACATTGATAATGCTTTTTGTGAATAATTTCATTTTTAATAAGTTACTCCATTATAACGTTAAATCAATTTAGTGATTATGCATGAATTGTCTTTGTTACCACATTACTGCATAACATTGTGGTAGTTACTAATGTGTATATTTCCACGAAATGAAAAATATATGAAGCTTGTGCATATATAGTAGACTATTCAGATAAAGTAAATGTATTTTACTTGTCTTAAAATGAGAGAACTATTTATGAAACTCTATAGTTCACTTAACTACGTCTTTTGATGGATCATTGATTGTAGAATGAATATTTTCATGAAACTTTATTGTATTGCATATTCTACCTAATATTAGACATTATAGTTATGGCTTAATGAGGGTTCAATCGAATTCTTAGGCCGATGTCTACAAAAATAAGAATGTTATTACTTTATTGATAAGGCTTACTTTATGCCCATCAAAGCCGGTATCACCTTTATCACCTGTTTGACCTTGGTAACCTTGTGGTCCAGGACTTCCTTCACCCCCAGGTTCTCCTGGTGGTCCAACAATTCCTTGAGGTCCAGGTGAACCTTGAACTCCTGGGACTCCAGGTCTACCATCACGACCAGGTGTCCCAGGTGTTCCAGCAGGTCCTGCTTGCCCACGTTCCCCATCTATTCCAGGTGGACCAGATGGACCACGTGGACCAGGTGCTCCTACTCCACCTTCTGGACCAGGTGGCCCTGGATCACCTCTTGGTCCCGGAGGTCCGAGTGCTTCGTTTGGTGAGGATATCTGTGCTGTAATTAAGTACAAATTAGAAAAATGAATGATTAAAATAGATGAAGCTATTTATTTGTTACTTATAGAATATATTACTTAAAAATATAGTGACTGATCAAAAATATCAACAATAATATTAAATTTTGTAAATTTCAAAGATCTGAACATTTAGTCATGAAGAAATATAATAATTTAAATATATCAATGTTTGCATAAACTATTTAAAATTACCATCAAGGTTACCTAATCACTGATACAGAAAATGTGAGTTCATTTGTACTTTTTTCTGAACTATGAATCCATGTGGAAGTTATGATATACAGTGTAAACTGCCTCCTTTTCCTCTTATTATACATCACACCTTCTACATCGAATCACAGTTTAGAAACAAGTACACATGTTTTACATTAAGTCCCCTTCACTCATTTGATGACATCATCATAGTACATTTAAAATTGTTTTTCCATTGTATTAATTATTCTGATTTTGATTTGTTCTTCTGTATCATTTAAACTTGTATTTATTTACTTAAGTTATTTATTCTACGAAGAAACTGCATACCGGAAGTGATGATACATTGAAATTTGCAATTTCTACTCATTCGAATATAACAAATATACTACTATACTATACTATGTATAAATCCTAATGTATTGTTTGGAGTAGCATCAGTTTGGATGGTGTGGATATAACTAATGAATTACAGGGAAATTTTTTTACATAATATAAAATGTTTTTCATTCTTAATAAATTTACGTTGGTATAAATGAATCTGGAATATTGAATAATGAATACGTTAGTTACAATCGGCCAAAATAGATTGAGTATTAATCTCTATTTATGAATGATACCATCTATATGAGGTGTATTAAACATATTCAAATCATGAAACAACACAGCAAACTTATTGCTTTTTATTTATTCTACTCTGTCAACTTTCAATTCATAAATTGTGGAAATAAATTGTGTTAAGTTATTATCATTTTGTTTACTTCTTATAATTATCAAATGACTTTTATGTTATTGATTTGACATTTTCTTTAATATCATTAATGTCAGTTTCTTAAATCACTAATGTTTCTACCATACTAGTACAGTTTCTAATATGTTTGTTTAATCATTCGAATCATTTGTACAAGAATGTAATCTATAACAATCATTTATAATCAATATGAGATCGGTAATGACTAACTTCAAGAGATAATTCTAGCTTTGTAGTTGAATGATAAGACTATTGAATCTCAACCATTCAGTAGTTACTCATAGATGATAATAAATAAAGTTGTGAAATATATCGCATACTGACTGAATTTTGAATTGTTTAAAGATTCTCTTGTTTATCAAAATAAACATGTTTGAACAAAGAATACTCTTTTCGATAAATTCCCTGATCAAAATGTACAATTATGAGTTAAAAATTAGAGATCACAAAACAATAAAATAGTCAGTTTTCGGGCAAATACATCGTTTAGATATGCAGTGACTATAACAAATGCATTTGGGATTACGTTATAAATAACGATTGTCAATGCTGAAATACTCATTTAACTTGCATAAGTTTATACGACAATTGAAATAATTAGATTATTGGTAAGAATGTATATAGACACATAGGGATGACATGGAGGGGATGTGTGATCGAGATTTCAATCAGATCAACTGTTTAGTTAAAAACTGGTTTGAACTTAAACTGATACCAATTAAGTAACAATTTGTAAAAATAGGATTAGTGATAATCACAAATTGACACATGCAAGTCAACTAATGATAAGAATAGAAGGAGTTATAATCACATTAGTTCGAAAATGATTAAGTAATAAATAGAAGAGTGGATTTCGAGAGGGTTTCAAACTCACCAAGTGTAACCATGATTGATAATAATAATAATATGGAGATTTGTTTACGATTAGAACGAAGAAAATAATATTTTGGTAAGATAAACTTAAGTTATGGAGTAACATAAAAGGTGAAGACTATGTGCACATCACTTCAATTAGGTTATGGCATAATGAAGGTGAAAAATGACTAATTGGAACTTCACTTGGCTAGGGAAAAAAGGAAGTTGAACGTATTTATATACAGAATTATCAACCGTTGGTTGTCTGGTTAGTGGTAGAATTGTTAATAATTAGCTGTAAAACTTAATTATCTTTAGTTCTATCTCTGTTATGAACACTGATGCACACTGATATTAAGTTTCATTAATACAAGAATGTCATCAAATTCTCCGTTATTTTCACTATCTATTTCATTCAAACCTAAATGTGATATTCAATTTATATTAAAGTAAATCGGAGTTTCTCATAATGAATGAATTAATTTATGAATTACATTAAATGATTGTTTTAATTATTCTTTTTCCAAATAATTTATGATTTCTTGTTCATTTATATTTTCATTGTCATTTTTTTGTAGGTGAAAATTGTTTCGATAACAGTTGAAGTTAATCTATAGTTGGATGATTATGTTTTAAAAGATCAAGTAACTTTGAATAAAAATTATCAGCTATATACGTTTTTTAAAGTTTTGTTTAGATATTACATTGAAAAGAATTTTTTTAATCAAATAATTACTATGTTAGTTAAGTAATTATTGAAGATTAGTTAAGTTTAAAGTTAGTTCTTGTTAGAGATTAATATTACGTGAATAAGTGGTTGAAAAGTAAGAACCACTGAATGACTGTCACATTAGATCTTAAATGATCAAATTTACGACTATGAATAATTAGACCATTTTTCAGTGATTTAAAAGAAGCTTGTTAACTGTATAATATAAAAGTGATGGAATAAACGGCTTCATAGTTTTTTTCATTCAGTTTATGATAAAAAAATATTCATTTTGAATTCGTTTGGTAGAACTGATTTTGGTTGATGAGATTATTGCAAGTATAATTTTATTTCTATTATCTTATATGCTAATATGGTATGGCAACTTGAACCTATGGGTGTATTTCCCCGGTTCTACATTGTTGTTGTTGTTGATGATGATGATGATGTACATTTACCTCTCAATTTTGTTCAAAATTTGATGAATATTCAATACTTCTTAGTTATCAGTGGAACTTAAACGATATCATTCTGTGAGTAGCAAAAGTAACAAATAAAAATGAATCTCTACATAATCAATCACACTGACTTGGTTATAGGTATTAATTTATCATTTAGAGTAAATAGAAAATGAATACCATCACTTGTTAACGGTTTCGGGTAATGTAAACATGTAAAATTCAACTAACAAGATAAACATATTATACTTGAACTAGAAGTATTTTCAAGTCAATAACACTACTTACATAGAAAATTGCGAATAAGAATGAACAATAATTTATGATTAAGTTATTAGTTTAAATTAGGATCTTTTAAGAATATAATTTTTTTAAAATTACATTGATGTATTAGTGTACTGTACTTAACATGCTATTCATCAGTTAAGGTAATATGTTTGGAAAGTTTTATTTGATTTGTTACAAAACATTTCGTTATTAAGAGCCAGAGGAAATTACATAGTCACAATAATAAGCTTTGTTTATCATATCAGTAGTATTTTTGATGAACACTGATTATATTAACACTTAGAGTTCATCACACTTTAATAATCTTACGATAATCAGTATATACTCTATCTATCTATCTATCTATCTATCTATCTATCTATCTATCTATCTATCTATCTATCTATCTATCTATCTATCTATCTATCTATCTATCTATCTATCTATCTATCTATCTATCTATCTATCTATCTATCTATCTATCTCTATCTATCTATCTCTATCTATCTATCTATCTATCTATCTATCTATCTATCTATCTATCTATCTATCTATCTATCTATCTATCTATCTATCTATCTATCTATCTATCTATCTATCTATCTATCTATCTATCTATCTATCTATCTATCTATCTATCTATCTATCTATCTATCTATCTATCTATCTATCTATCTATCTATCTATCTACTATCATCTATCTATCTATCTATCTATCATCTATCTATCTATCTATCTATCTCGCTATCTATCTATCTATCTATCTAGCTATCTATCTATCGATCTAGCGATGTCTATCTATCTATCATATCTATCTATCTATCTATCTATCTATCTATCTATCTATCTATCTATCTATCTATCTATCCTATCTATCTAATCTATCTATCTGTCGATAGATATATCTATGAAGCATATATGAAAGCATATAATATAATCAAACAACCTGCATTCCAACATATGTATACTTTTCGGTACTTAAAAGTTTGTCATCTATTACTTACCAAACACCGAATTCAAGATTAATATGAAAGTAATCGTTGCATAATATTTAATAAATTCTTGCTTCATTATTTTTATTAAACAGTTAGATAATAATATATTTTGATTAAATTTTGACTACAGAATATAATTTTTCATCAAATATTCATTGAATCATTAGTTTGTTGAAATAATATGCATGATTCAGATCATGAAACAGATCAGTTTATATCCTTTATGTTGTGAAGAATGTAGCCAAGAATACAGATATATCTCCTATACCTCTATATTTATATATTTATATACAATCTATGTGTTATTTTACAGGAGACATACAAATATACCAATACATGTATGCAGATGTATGTTTGTATGGAAATATTGTGCAAAATTTAGCCTAATCTTAGTATGTATTAAGTCACATTTAGACATTGATCCATTTATTTCATTTTGTTTCATTGATAAAGATACACAACAATTCTAAAGGTAAGGAAAAAAGTGAATAATACTTTTCGACATCGAATTTTCACTGGTTCCATTAGAAAAAGTAAAGAAACAAAATTGTGCAGATGATATTTAGTTATACATAAATTGTATCCTCTTTTCTTTATTGTATGCTATTCATTTAAAGAACGAAAAAAATGGTGAAAAAGAAAATTCCATCTTAGAGAACAATTGTCCATTGAAATACTTATTTAACTTCATAGTATAAATTAGGTGTATTCATTATTGTTTTATTGATTATGAATTGCAGTATGTATGTACCGACAAGATAACTACATGGCTTCACGAAAGATTTTCATGCCAAAGTATCTATAAGAAGTAATAAAGTTTTATTTATTTATTAGCTTTACAGTGTATGAATGAGATCCTTTGATTATTTAGACTGAAAATAGTAAGATAAGTATAGTGAAATAAGTTAAACCAGACACATTTATTCAAAAGTAAAAATGATAAATGTTGTATTCATTTATATAAAAATGATCATTAGCATAATAATCTGTTTGCTTAGAACGATGCAATCCTATTTAATAAATGTATGTAGGCTATAACTTTAATAAAAATTGAATGGGTTGAAGTATAAAGTATGTTAAAAACAAACAGTTGACGCACAAATGAAGATGGGTAATCAAAGTAACGGTTCTATTTGTTTTTGATATATTAGTGTCTAACAGATTTCACTTTATCTCAGTCTAGAATGCAGCTATAGACATTCAATTATATTAAGGAGTCAGTAAATGTGTATGTATTGCAATAGAAATATGTAACTGACATTTAGTAAGCTGAATAATTGACTTCACTATTCACTTATGAATGGATATTTATCAACATTCTACTAAACTGATTTATTTGAATGATCAGAGTCATCTGTAAAACGTTCCTTTTAGAAGTGTTAAACATTAGTCCATTTGTCAATCTTGATATCACGAAATGATCTGAATCAGACAACTATTGATTACCTGGGAGCACTGGACAGCTGTGTCATCCTAGTATGAGACTATTCAGTAGTTCTAGTGTGAAGACGTGACTGGTGTAGTTCAATCATGTCGCAGTGTGAGGCAATTACTAACCGATGACAAGGGATGAGATCACGTGAACGTACCACGAATTGACTAAATTAGAAATATCAAACGTTAGGAGCCGATTCAGTGGTTAAATGGTAAGGCGCTCGTCGCGGAGCCAGAGTGTCCAGGGTTTGATCCATGATGGGATCGTCAATGCGCACTGCTAAAGAGTCCCATACTAGGATGAAACAGCTGTTCAGTGCTTCCAGGTGATCAGTGGTTGTCTGATTCAGATCATCTCGTGATATCAGAATTGGAAAATCAACCATCTATCTCCATGTTGTGACGCGTGGTTTGGATTCTTTATTCAACCGGGAAATCTCTGTCGTCAATTATTATCTCGTCTAAGTGGACCACTTGATTCGACTCCTAAGCTTTGACTCGACCCGTAGGCTAAAACTACACTTCAACGTGAACACGAGAGAGAAGACAGGAAATACGGCAGAATAACACTTTACTGCAAGGTTTTTCATTATGTACAGAAACTAGGGTATTTATATTATCATAAATGTCCTTTAGGCTTATAGAGGTTTCTATATCCTACTAAACATAGTAGTAGTAAGGTAACTGTTTAATCAGAGATATATCACGTGACTTCTCATTGTCTAGAATTTCCTGGTAGAAACTATCTGCGTGCTGATTGAACACAATGTTCTCTATTGATTTCTACGCCTTTCTGAACTTGTTTCAAGGGTTTTTTTGGCTCTACCCAACACTCCACAACCTCCCCAAATAGTCCATTTATTTGTTGAATTCCTTTCGGAATACAATATCTCAATAGTAGTAATATATAAATTCTTCTAACAGAATACACTTACGTCATTTTACAACCATAAATTTCAATTTTATTTAATCGATAATACTAACAAAACTATGGCGTGTGGTTGACTGTGGTATTGCATGATTACTCACAAAATAGGTTTTTTAGTCATTGGTTGAATATTGTAGCATTTGCGTATACTCTTCTTCTAGAGCATACTAATGAGTTTTATTGGTTGTACATGTATCACTTTAAGGTTTGAATGATGTAGTATTGTGGTGGATACTACTTATAAGTCATCAATAAGTAGTAGGTAGCAGAGCGTCAAAGTAAATTGGGAAGAATCAGTAAACAGCAGACAAGACGAGTTGCGAGAGGACAAGAAGTGAAACATGATTGAAACACAGAGGACAATCGAGAACAACTAAGAGAAGCAGGCTGAGAAACGATGCAGTGCAGACAACGCAGAGGATTTGCAAATTGATGCTTGGAAGTAATGTATGTAATATTTTATGACCTACTCTGTTTTCGCTCAATAAACATTGCTTACCCAATTGGTCTTTTCACAATTGGTGTCGCTGCCTCGGTACGAGATGAAGATTCCGTGGCCACAGGAGTTCGAGGACGGAGACGTTGGGGCATTCCTTCGACAATTCGAAGCCGTCGCAGAGCTGGTTGGCGTCCGAGGACAGAGAGCGAAGGTGACGGTCCTCGGTACCCTGCTGCGGGGTCGTGCGAAGGCGGTGCTCGACGACGTGGTGCAGGCTGACGGCGAGGTTACGTGGGAGGAGGTGGTGGCCAGGTTGGTGTCTGAATTCGACAGTCCAGCGGATAGGGAGTCGGCGTTGCAGAAGTTCAGGGCCGTGCGTCTGGCCCCGGATGGCGATCCGTTGGTGTTGGCCACCACTCTGACGGGTTTGCTGCGTCGCGGGTTGCCATCGTTGGACGACGAATCGAGACAGCAGCTCCTGACATCCCAGTTCTTGGAGTGCGTCCCTGGTGAGGTAGCGAGACAGCTTCGACTGGCGCATGCCGTGCAGCCATTGAACGTGATGGAGATGGCTCGAATGTGCAGACAGCTAGTGAGCACTTCGGTATCTTCGTTAACCGAAGACAGCAGAACGGCGCCTATGGAGAAACGGATCGCCGAGCTGGAGGAGAAAGTCGCGGCGGTGCGAATCCGTGCGGAAAGGGGAAGTAGATGCTTTCAGTGTGGAAAGTTTGGACATTACAGAAGAAACTGCCCGGGGAAACGACGATTTAGACATGTTAAACGTTATACACAGCCTTCTCTTTTTGAAACGTCTTTCCGGGTTGTGGGGTTGGTTAACAAGGGTGCGTTGTATACAAGAGTTCGTATAAATGGAAGAGTACTGGTTGTCTAGTTGATACAGGCGCGGCTATATCCTTAATAGACGCAGGATTGTGTCGGGAGATCAGGGCGTGTTCACTTGCAGTACAAACAGTGAGCGGGCATGCACTGAAAATTTTAGGAGTGTCAGACTGTTGTGTCGAAGTCGGAGATCGCGTCGTACGATACCCATTTGTAGTAACTAAAGACATACAGCAAACAATACTGGGAGCAGACTTCCTTAGAGAGGTGGAGGCGGTCATCGACACAAAGAACAAGACAGTAAATACTAAGTACGGGCATTTTAGCATACATGAGAACAGCCAGATAGCTAAGACACAAGCCGCGATCCTACCGCAAGTGAACATAGAAAATATCAATAAGGTAATAGCAAAGTACGGAAGTCTGTTCACTGACGACGGAGAGGCCTATGGTTATTGTGATAAGGTGACGCATGAAATCCCCGTAAACAGTCGTAAGAAGACAACATTCCACACACGCCGAATACCAGTTCATCTAGAGATGGAAGTAAATCGGCAAGTGGAAGAGATGTTGCGGGACGGAATAATTGAAGAGGCTGATAGCCGTTACAACTCACCTGTGCTGCTAGTAAAGAAATCCAACGGAAAATACAGATTCTGCGTCGATTTCAGAGAGCTAAACAGCATAACTGAGTTGAAGCCATGCCCAATGCCAACTGTAGCCGAAACCCTGGATCGTTTACAACAAGCAAAGTTGTTTACTGTACTGGACCTCAGGTCAGGGTATTGGCAGCTACCTATAAAAGCGGATGACAGGTACAAGACAGCCTTCACTGTGGGTCACAAACAGTACCAGTTTAGAAGAATGCCATTTGGGCTGGCGGCAGCGCCATTCACATTTAGAAGATTAATGAACTTATTGTTACGAAATCTTGAGAATGTGGAGGTGTACGGGGACGATTTGGTGGTTTACAGTAAAACAGAGAGAGATCACGCAAGACATCTAGAAGCAGTACTCAAACGAATCGAGGAGTTTGGGTTGCGCATCAATAAGAAGAAGTCACAGATAGCCAAATGTAATGTCACACTGCTGGGGTATAAAGTAGGAGATGGTGAAATGAAGCCATTACCCGAGAAAATTTTGACGATCCAGAACATAACGGCACCCACTTCGAAAAGGAAACTCAGGCAGTTTATAGGAAGAGCAGCATTCTACAGCCGCTTTATAAAGAACTTTAATGAGATCGCCGCACCACTATATAAACTACTGAGCAGTGGAAAATTTATATGGACAGAGGAGGCTCAGAGAACCTTTGATCGGATCAAGCAGCTATTAAACGCAAAGCAGATGACATTGAGACTTCCGGTCCGTGGAAAACGGTTCACAGTGGCCACAGATGCCAGTGATTTTGGCATTGGTGCAGTACTTCGGCAGGATGACGGCGTAGTGGAATATGCCAGCCGCGTTTTAACACCAACGGAACAGAAGTACTCGACCATCGAGAAAGAGTGTCTAGCGATCGTTTGGGCAGTAGATAAGTGGAGACCGTATCTGCTAGGCCAGCCATTTCACATCGAGACCGACCACAAGCCACTACAGTGGTTGAAGACAGCAAGAGACCCCCGAGGAAAATTGTCACGATGGACACTACGCCTGCAAGAATATGATTTCACGATTGGTCACATACCAGGAAGCCGAAACGTAATAGCTGACTACCTGTCAAGACAGTGTGAGGACGCTAGCTTACCGGAAGTAGCCTGTGGAGTCAACAGAGTGCAAACAGACCTAGAAAGACTACTTCGTTGCAAGAAAGCAGATCCAACGCTTAGGACGGTGAGACGAGCGTTAACTGAAGCAGTGGATGACGAATCAATGCACTTTAGCAGAGAGGGAAAGACGTTGTTAAGCCAAAAGGACAGATTAAGATTAAATGCAGCTGGAGTGTTAACATGGAAAAGACAATGATGGAAGCTGGATATCTGTAATTCCAAAGCCATTACGACATGAACTAATCAGCGAATGCCACCAATTAGCACACACAGGTGTCGCAAGAACCACTGACCTCCTGAGACAGAGTGCTTACTGGCCAGGAATGCAAGAAGACGTGATGAGATACGTCCTCGCCTGCCCCCAATGTCAGTTAATGAAAGGGGATAAATGCATACGCACTTCGTTACAGCCCATTCCCGTAACGACAGTAGGCGATCTGTGGTCAGTGGACGTAATGGGTCCATTTCCCCAGACATCGAGCGGTAACCAGTACGTGTTGGTGATGACCGAGCATGCTACGCGTTGGGTAGAGGCTGTGGCGATTCCTGATCAACGAGGAAAGACGGTGACCGAAGCAGTGATGCGGCACATCGTGGCCGACCACGGCGTCCCGAGAATGATATTGACCGACCAGGGTCCATGTTTCGAGAGTGAGGAGTTCACATCTCTCCTTGGGCAGTTAGGTATCAAAAGAGTCAGAACAACACCGTATCATCCTCAGACCAACGGACTAACTGAACGAAATAATCACACTCTAAAAGAGTGGTTGGCAGCAAAGGGGGGTAACTGGGAGACGGAATTACCGATGATATTATTAGCACATCGAGCCTCGAATCAAGGAACAACAAAGAAGTCGTCATTCCAGCTTATGTAAGGAAGGAGACCACGACTGCCAGGCAACAACATCGCCTGGCCTCAGCCACAAAAGTGGAATGATAGGAAATGGAAGGAAGAGCGGAAACAAGCGGTGGAAAACATACGACGGAAACAGGATATGGACGTTAAACGATCAGAACAGCATCATGGGAATCAGCTGAGACACTTTTCAGTAGGAGATCTGGTGAAGTGTAGAGGACGGAGGAGCATAACGGGTAGTGGACTAGGCTCGAAGAAAGTACTCCCCAAATGGGAGGGCCCGTATACAGTCATCGCTAGTCGTGGACCGGTATACACCATCAAGAAGGACAACAAAGAGAAGCGTGTAAACATAAGTCAATTGCAAAGATGGATGTGTTGGAATGATGGAGCGAATACGCAGAAACAACCAGCGACCACAGAGGCAAGAAGGTCAGCGCGCATACAAGCACAGCAATTTAATGGAGGGGCGAGTGTGGTGGATACTACTTATAAGTCATCAATAAGTAGTAGGTAGCAGAGCGTCAAAGTAAATTGGGAAGAATCAGTAAACAGCAGACAAGACGAGTTGCGAGAGGACAAGAAGTGAAACATGATTGAAACACAGAGGACAATCGAGAACAACTAAGAGAAGCAGGCTGAGAAACGATGCAGTGCAGACAACGCAGAGGATTTGCAAATTGATGCTTGGAAGTAATGTATGTAATATTTTATGACCTACTCTGTTTTCGCTCAATAAACATTGCTTACCCAATTGGTCTTTTCACAGTATGACTGAAGACACAAAATTGATATAACTTATTCTCCCCCTTATTTGTTTTGATTTTCTACTTGTCGGACTTAAGTTCATTCCAAATATAAATCTTGTATATTTATCGTTACTGACTTTTAATATGTACACTCATCCTATGAATTGTGTATGTGTATGAGTCAATATAATACAAGATGATTCATAGACAGTTTAAAATTATATTATTGAGGAACAGAGTTTTATTGTAATTCAATAGAAACAAGTAATAACAATTCATATTCTCCTGAGCGATTTTTTGATAAGCAGTTATACTAGTAAAAATTAAGTTATCTTACCAGTAGAAGCGTTATGAAGCTAACGGAAATTTTTATTACTCAATCAAATACTTATAAAAATCTAAAAGTATGTTAGATAGGAATGTGGACATATTTTATTTATCTTGTAAACGTTGGCCAGCGTTAGTTCTATATGAGTACTCAGAGTACTTGATTCGAATTTATACATGAACGTTGGTACGGTGATGCAGGTACATTTAGTTGATGGATTTCTAATAGGACGATGTGAGTAGACTACATTATACCTAAAGAAAAAACTTAAGTGTAATAAATATGAAATTTTTTGAAACTACTACGAAATATTCACTGTCAGAAAACCAGTTAAAATGAAAGTTATTTCAACCGTGTATAAAATTCCGGGTGGTAATAGCATTTGTTCTATTTTCGTAAGTATAAAATACAATGTTTTAGTAAATTAAAAAGCGACATTGCAGATCAGCGTTGTCTCTTAGTTAATATACAACGTCTTCCAACAAAAATCTTTATGAAGTCACGTTAAAATGTTTGTCGAGTAATCAGTCTTCTTCTTTGATAATAAGATGGCTAGTAATTAATTTAAACGCGGAGCTTCCCCATGTATAACAACTTTCTAGAATAAGGCATTTTACGAAATCAACGTTGACAATGACACAGCAAATGCTAAAGAACTATTCTGGGCAAAGTTTACCACTCACCTAAAGTTACTTTAAAGTTATCGTGAAATTTATTCCCTGTTTTGTAGTGACTAGGTTTATTTATCATAAAGTAAATATACTGCTCACTTGGATCACTGTTAATTACAAGTCACTTATCTTCTTTACACGTTTAATTGATCAAAATAACATACCTGGGTACATCAAATCCTATTCACAGTCATGTATTTAATTAACTTCACTAAATTTTGCGATTGGCAATGGCTTTTATTAGACATTAAACAGTGACTAATGATATGTCATTCAAGATTAAAGTGATGATATGTTATGTGTTGACAGTTATTGATTGATGTTTACAATTGTCATTGTTTTATAGGAGGTCAACTGCCCCTCGAATTCTATGGAGATAACGACTCTTATTATGACAATTAATAATGTAGACATTATTAATTGTAAAATGTAATAGTTAGCACCACTAACTCATGATTAATAATAATAACAATAATTTATTTCCTGATATCAGAAGCAAGCCATTTTCACAGGCAGGTTCAAGAAAAACATATCAAACCATAGGAGGGTTGAATAGTTACACAAACGAATTAGACTACGATAAATAAACATCCGGCATTAAAGTATGTAGTAATGTTGTGAGAAATTTAAGTGTTCAAATAATTTACAAGCATTTGGGTATAGTAATTAGACGATACAGAATTAGAAATTTTAAACTGTATGAAGTAATAAAGTAGCACATACACATAGTGGACATAGTAAACGTTGGTTGATGGGCGCAGATTTAACAAAATCATACTTATCTAAAGCTTAGGAAGCATGAGTTAAGTTTGCTGTACGGCTTTCTGTGAGTTTAAAGGTTTCTATTTAGTTAGTTTGCCACTTATATATTTTGAGTTATGATGGTTCTGGTCACTGATGTATCTTAGTAATAAGATACTAGTTATGACGGTGATACTTCGGTAGGTAATGAAGTCTACAAGATTGATATTTGGGTAAACTCGAATTCTGTGCTTTATGTGCTGATACGAGAAAATGTGCCTACATAGCATATAAAAATAAGAAAAAAATTGTTTCCGGCAATGAATAGGTATAAGAAGGGTCTAAAGTACAATTTGATTGACTACAAGTTGTATTGTTTCTGGTAGGTGAAGTGTAGATAAATGTAAAATGGTTCATTGATATCATTAATTCTACAACATCATCTCATTGTATGTCTTTGATGTCCGATCAATTTCAAATGTTAAGCAGACCTACTATTTCTGGTGTGCCTGAACAAGTGGTTTCATCAGCCAGGAGGCTAATATCGTTGACAGCTATATTATGTAGCTTGAAAAGTACTGTTAAATTGTCGAACATTAACAAGGTTGAAAATTAAGTCTTATTGGGTCGCATCGACAAAATTTAACCATCTTGCAATATACGACCAGGGTGATGACGAAAAAATAATTTAGAACAAAGGCATGTAGTCCGTGTACTACAATACACAAAGTCAAGATATGTCGCCACCGTCGAACATTATTCATAAATTTACCATCACTATATGGTGCTCTAATTAGCTCTTAGAATTACAAAATGCAGCCATATAGTAACACAGTCACGACTCAAATGTAGAAATAGTAGAATTGTATTGCACTTAAAAGTAATATGAATCGCAAGTAGTCGACAGTTAGCACTCAGCAATTCAGGGACCAGCAATCACGCAATCCAACAATGCAGTGAAACAGGAATATCGTTTATAAAGGATCCTACCATGAACATATATATTTGTTTATATACATATATATATATATACATATGCATGTAGGAATAACAACGTTCCAAATATAGATAGTCGCATAGGGGTGTGAACTGGACAGCAAATGACAAATATCGAATGAAAAGGTCAGACTAACATACATCACCAAAACCAAATAACATAAAAGAGCAGGCAGACACGCACAGAAACGGAATAGGTGAATCGCAATACATAGTAACACATTTACGAAAACATCAGGAATAAAAGAACACAGAGTCACATGGTTGTCTGGATTCACATAAACCAGATATTGGAGATCAACATATTAACTTATGTGTGAAAACTTCGAGGTGTGATTCGATGACTGTACAAACTTCCTTAAGCGGTAAATAATTCTAAAACGTAAAAGTTCCATAGGCTCTCGATATTGACAATAACAATGTTTGTTTTAACGAACACGACTAGCTGAAGGCTCTCGGTTACTCATCGTCACCAGATCAAGACACGACACGACATGACATGGGAAATAACTCTATGCTGGTTATCCAGCCTTGACGTCGATGTCATTGGCGCTCTAATCACGACCAAAATATAACTTCTCTTCCATCCATTACTGCCTTCTGGTTGACTCGAAATTTGGTATTAATAAACTTCCAATCAGAGGGTTTTATTCCAGGTTCTTCCGTACAAGTGTTTCCATTACAAACGCTTACTGCGGTTGGGCATAACACCTTGCGTTACTCTAAGTATCAGTTCAAACTGACATTCTGAACAGAATAAAATACCGTTCCGTGGATTCTTTTTGAGGCTTTAAAAGGGTTGGCTTCTGAACCACTGTACTATTTTCAGTGTCTTTCTACAGATATATTTAGAAAAAGCCCTTAAATCATAATCTACTGTTTGTATACATTTATTTTATAATTTTGGGCCTTGTTTATTCTTATTAGCAATTGTAGAGTTCATGACATGATATTGTTCTACGTGGGTTTGGGGAATAATAGCTTTAATCAATCTTTGTTCATAAAGAAACCATTTGTATATAGAAGAATTACAGTAGTATTCTGAAAATACTTATTCATAACAGACTAACCGAAATAGTTCTATAATTTGTAAACGAAGACTCGGGCTTTGTATTTGGTTGGTTAGATCAAATCTTATTGATGGTCGTAGATTGTTTGTTGGTACGAATCTATACGTTAAGATGTAAGAATTATCAGTCCTGATTAACGAGTGGACACAGTTCGTACAAAAAGGGCTGATTACTTCCAGAGTTAGGTTTGTTTTTTGTTGGTATTGGAGAGTAAGTATTGATCTTACTAAGACATACAAAGCACTCAGTAACTCAGACTACCGCGAAATTCCCTCTAACAAAAGGAACAATAATGTAGTTCAGAAAAAACTTTTCTTCAAGTCTCTCAACGAAAAATGACGGCAAAGGGGTATAATCTTTTCTTGTTTATGAAAGTGTCTCACAAGTGGAATGTCTTGCCAGCCCATATGAATCACTAACCTAAACTCACCAACAAGATCTTGTCCCACATATCAGACACCATTTCCGATCCCCCTGGTAGTCGAGCAACGAATTACCTCATTTTAAACTATCATCAGCTGGAAAGACTCCCACTTCCAAATAATATCGCTAATAAAAATAAGTAATCATAACGATAATAGTTATTGGGCATTGGAAAATTTGTTATACTTCTTTTAGTTGTTATAACAACAACTCTAGCATATTTTCAAATTGTCTGCGGTCAATAAGTATTTATATTTCATAATTGCTTCAATGATTCTTTTAGGTATAGAGTCATTTGTTCGATAACATTTCAAAATAACTAAAGGTAAAAGCTAACAGTTTACCATAATTTGGAGTGCACATTCCCACATTTTCCCCCCAATTTTAGTTAGAACTTACGAATATACTTTGCCATAAACACCAATTCATGGTCTTAGTTGCATCCCCGGCACGTTTTAATAGTTGTATAATCACTTTGTTGTTCACCGATTACTATTTAAAACATTAGGACGGGTTCCTAATAAAATACTTTGTAGTACTAAACTGACTTCAATGAATATTCCAACCCAACTCCATTCGATTAGTAAAATGTAACTACCTAAATTTTATGGAATTGGGCTAAAGCCACATAATTCTAGCCCCCGTAGCCTGGTCCACCCTAATTATGGTGACCACCTTTTATAGTTTCTTTATTACTCCATACATAAAAGACTATCTTATGAGAGAGCATATAGAGAAAGATTCAAAATAAGAATTATGAATAGTAAGTTTTGACCACGTTCCATTGATTTTCGTGTTTTTCTAACGTTGATTGCCCGCATAAATTATACTGGCTTTGAAGATTTGGAATACTTCATTCGACGTTCAGTGACCAACACGCACAATGTAACTTTGTTAGTGTTTAGTATATTCACACTAACCTTATATTTTTGTATACTTGGTTTTCATAAAGATAATGTATCTTGAGTGATGTCTCACAGTTTTTAATTTGTTAGTAATTCTAACAAAATTTATGAGAAAATTATTTTTCACATGCATTTATTTTCAAGATGATATCCTCAAATGTTCTCAAAATATCTTCGAAATGCGCCAGAAATTTTTAGATGCTTTTAAAATTATTTACCTGAATTATGCTAATTTATAATGTAATCCTGGTTATCTTTTGCAACATTTGTATGGTATAGAATCATCTAGGAGTGATAAAATACTTGTAGATAAAATAACATACATTTCTAGAAGATGCATCTGATAATAAACAAGCAATATTATGCATGATAACTAGTAAGATATTCTGTTTGTTTACTTTTATCCATAGTAAGGGGTAATTTCTAAGACTTCCGATGGTTTAGTTGTAGACTCAGTCAGTGTCAAACTATTGTACAATCCCTTGATATACTCCACTAATAAATTGAATGTTTTCAAAAACTAATTTCTTCTATAATATCAAACATGAATAATATTAATTCTAAAACAAATGCAAAACGCAATAGAATTTTAATAAGTCTCCAATAAAAGATGCAACTTTTAGTAAATTGATCATATATTTTAGTAGCCCAAAACTTTTTCAAGCTCTTATGTCTATTTTGTACTTTATTTGTTGTTTACTTTTTTCAAGAGACTAATATGACTTTGACATTCTGAAAATATCATAATCCTGAAAATTCATCACCAAATGTTAAGCCTGTTATAATTTGTACATAAGTGTAATTATTTGATGACGTTCTACTTTAGATTAACGCTTATTTAGTTCTTTAATCAAAGTTTCAAAGTGGTTTAATTATTAAATTTTATTTTTGTTGTGCATATTTAAATAATTTAATATAATAACAATTTAATTATCTTTTGCCAGCTAGTTTTATATGCCACCCAAAAGGAGCGCAAAAGTGAGGCCTGATTACATTCTTTCAGCTAGGCGCTTATAATAGCATGAAACATTATTGGCTAAGTTATTAAAAGAGTTGTTGAAAGATTATGGACAAAGAGCCGCTTATTATAAGACGACAGTATGTAATTCAGTCAAATCATGCTTTAGAAAAGCTATTGAAGATGATCAGCCCGTAACAAGAGTAAGCAGATAGAAACGGCATTTATTGTATAAAGCTTTTAGTTGATCCACAAGATCGCAAAATAGTTGAATATTGGGCTGATAATAAGTTGGTTTATGCCTTTAAAAAATCTGAAGATGATACCTCGCGACGAAAAGACGTCAGAAGTAAACAATTGAAAGACGACAAGCCACTGGTAAAACTTTTGCCATTAGTTGAGGCGATAAGAGCAAAAAGATATACGTTGTTGCAAGAAATATTAGTATGGGACTGTTATATTGAAAACGACGATATGATTGCACTGGTAAATTTTCATGAATAAATTGTTTGTTATTAATTGATTTGTGTAAGATACTTTTTGACAGCGCACAATCTAAACAAAACAACTAATAAATTCGTAAACCAGCCAGGCCTATATACTTGAGAAAACCTCTTTCATTAAACCCAACTGACTAACTTAAATAAAGCTTTATGTGATTAGTAAGAAATATGGGTTTAAGGACTAAGTGAGTGTAGCTATGGCAGTTCATATAAGTGATTGATAAATGATTTATCGCGAATCAGAAGTGAAACCATTAATATTATGTTAATATATGTCGGGTGTATTTATGTAGTGTCTTCAATCAGGATAGAGTAAATTTCATCTTTCGAAATGTTAGCTATTATTAATTTGAAATTAAATTCACTTAAGCAGAACATTTAATATACCGTTCTTATTATTCAGAATAAATGATGTAATATCTTGTTAACTGACGATTAAATTAAACATACGTTTGTGTAAGTTTTAACAGACTATAATTTTTTTCATATAAGTCACGAATAACAACAAAAGCTTCTATAAATTCACTTGCAGAAATGATAGATAGATTGTTCAACCATTTGGGCTGGTTCAGTTAACCCAGTAATATCATACGGTTTACTCTATTTCACCAATCGTCAATATTATTGTGATTATTCTTGTTCTTATCGTGTAATCTGATTCACTGCTATTGTTCAACCACGAAACATTTATCTATTACACGGAATGTGACTGATACAACGTGAACATTATTTTAGTGAGATTGTGAATTAAAACATACAATTACTTGTTATCATGAAATATAAATACCTAAGATAATGTATACTAAGTTTAACAGTGTATTCTAAACAAAGTTAGATTTAATTACTCAAAAAGGCCACAAAAATTATTTACTCACTCGGTTTTGTTAATGAAAAAATCCAAGATGATTAAAATATCGATTATTATTGTGTACACTATTAACAAGTGAATAGTAACTAGTGTGGTGTTTGTCTAGTTCTCCATAACACCAACTGAATTCTATCAATCAACTGCAAAAGCTATCTCCCATCTAAACATTATACTCTCTATGTTGGATCACTTAGACTAGTAGTCACATCGCAATTTAATCAATAGCATTCTACCAGTCCTATTAAGGATTAAATAAGGGTTACTCAGTGGTCAGTCAGTGTAAACTCATAAATTTTATTTAGCAAATAACTATGGAGACTTTTATTTTCTTATACTTATTTTGTTTTATTTATAGACTGGACTGTTCGATAAAGGATGTTATCTTATTACACGTGTTGAGTTTATTAACTGTTTTCTTGATGTAAAAAGTATTGGCCTTTTAGCAGCTAATATTACTCAATCCAAAACACTACGTGAATTATGCCTGGATTTTAACGAGTAATTATATAAAGTACTTGATACTTTTCTTATAATTATTTATTATAAGTTGAATAACGGTTGCTTATTTTTGAATTCTTTTTCTTTGAAGTTATCGCAATCAGACAACGTGAATCCAATTTGAAAGTTTATTAAAATGACCCTAACTACCTCACATACAGATAGCAATCCATCTTGACTAATAGCACACAACTGTCTAGGTAAATGAATAACATTGCAATTGGAAAAACGTCGACTGGTTTTGTGGAACTGGATAGGGTGAAAAATGAAGAACCTCATAAATAACGTATACATCAGTACTTTTAATTACGTATTTGAACGTCCTTTGCGTTCCCTGATCAATGTTGGTTGTAGGCTTGCTTTCCTTAGTTGCCTTCATTTTTCTTACGCATTGTGATAAGGTTTAGCTCCATATCACTTCACAAATCACCTTGTACGCCGTTTTCATTTTTATGCGACTTTCCGCTACCTACTACTTGTGGATGACCTTATAAGTAGTGTCCACCACAAAATGGCCATATACTCCTATCGCTTCGTTAGGCTCCCCGATAAATCTAGGGCACTCGAAGATGAGAAAGAGAAAAATCAATGTAAGCTAACAGTCCAGAATCCAGAGCCAGAATATTTCATTGTAAGCTGTTTTATAAATAAACACATAGCCTTTTCAAATGCGCACAGAAACAGTTTGGAAATAACATTGTTATGGGATATGAATATTTATGTCATAAAATAGAAGTATGAAGTATGTAAACAATGAGTGCTAGTTCATTGATGAAGCGAATATTAGAAGAAATTGAAACAACATACTGAATAACAGTGTGATCAAAATATGTCTAATAATCTTCTAGACAACAGTTATGAAGGTTTCAACAATATTCTTGTTTGTCTTTGATGATAATTTAAGCGAAACAGAATAGGTATTTAGATAAAACTAAGGCCAGAATTTTCAGTGGAATATTTTAGTGTCGCCAAGTGAAAATTCTTGGTTAATAATATTAAGATCAGTGTTGAAGCTTGCCATAGCAGAGATGAGAAACGTCAATTGAGTTCTGATTCTCTCTGATAGGCTCATATTTCATCACTCTTTTATTGAATAACTGGAAGTAATTTGTTTCGTGAAGCAGGTGGATATTTAGGCGAAGAATGTCTCAAAATGGTTAATTTATATACAGTTCTATCCTATGATGAGGCCTTCCGTTAGTTTTATGCATCTAAGTGACAATTTACCTATACATTGAGTATTAATGACCACACGGATGAATATTAGCAGTATTACACGTTTTGACACTAAACGATCAGATTATCAAATAAACGATAATATTCACTGTTAGGTCATTCAATCCACAATTATATCTCTTAATAAAATAAGTATTTGTTTTAATCAGACTTAGCTGTAGGGAAAACTTAAACTAGAAAATTTTAAGTGTTGTCGGTAGTGATCATAAAATATTCAAGTTCAGAATATTGGACTAAATTCTCAGTGTTTAAATCTTATTCATATTATCGTTAACAGTTAAGACTAATCATAATCTTGATGAAACTTGACCTTCTTGAGATTTGAAAATTTTCTGGTTTAAAACTTAAAGTCTTACCATTGAGCTACTTAACATGTTTGAATTTGATGTAGCGAATCGACCTATATCAAATAGCTATTGGAAACCTGGAAATACTCATCAGTGTGCGCCCAAGATCCCACTAGGGAATATAGCTCAGGACATCATTTTGTGCCGAGAGCTTAACCAGTAGACCACTTAGGCGACATATGACGATTAATATTTTTTACTTCAGTTAATCCACTATACATTTGCGTGACCTCATTCACTACCATCTTTAGTTAATTGCTTCGCACTTAACATGGTATACTTACTGTAAGATTGGCTAATTAGTAGTTTCTCCTTAGTTTCTCTTTTTCAATCTGACTTCAATTACTTCAATGTGAAAAGTAAAGATTAGTTTAGTTTTTCATCAGATATTTATTACTTAAGGTACTAATGAATGCTAGCTTAAATTTGTGTAGATTTATAGCTTTCTTGTTTGATTATCTGGCTGTGTAGTCATAGAGTTGGCTTCATACTCACCATTGTATGTTACAATTTACTTAGGCTTTGACAAGAAACAGTGTATTTTTAGTCTTATACACTAAAATATGTTTGTTACCATTAATTCAGTAGCTTATTACTAATAGACGTCCTAACGAAATTATCTAAACATACATTGTGGGCAGTAATTTTGTTTCTGTAACGTTCAGTACAATCATTGTTGATTCATTAGTTGGAACAAATCTAATGTCACTGTTTAGGCATATACAACATATTTAATAGCTTGTAAAGAAAATCAAGTCAATTACTTATAAACGATACACAATTTGACAAGGGAATGTTTCACGCGAAACTGCTGGATATTGTATGAACACAAAGAAAGATGTAGAAGATAAGTACAGGACAAGAAATGATAATGTTCATCAATATATTAAGATTAGATTCTTGATTGTTTTAAATATTCCTGATTCCAACTTATGCTTCTATTCCATATTTAATGAGTGACTTATTAGTGATAAAGTTTGATTTACTTTCTTATTTTAAACAGTTTTCAGGTTTTATATCTTAATATCTGTGCATATATTATTAGCCAACTTTATAACAGTTAACAGTGATCTTTTAACGAGTACTGTTAATTTTCTCATTACATGAATTTAGCATTGGTGAACGGGGTTGTCATATATTATGTGATGGTTTGGTCAAAAGTCAGTGCCTTGTTTATTTAAGCCTATGTTTTTGCGGTCTCACTAAACAATGCGGTTTATGGTTAGGAAACGTAATCGCAGAAACTGCAGTAAGGTAAGTTGGGTTATGATTGATGAATTCTATAAAATTTTATTTTATTTCAACTATTTCTAAAGTTTCCAGAAAAAAGCACTTGAAACTATTGCCTTGATATGGATACTACTGCATATGAAAAATTAGTATCACTGAAATGTATACATGTCAGATGGCAAGAAAACTGTTACACATATGTAGAATCATTCTTTATTCGAAGGTTGACATCACAAAACGACTTTATTTAGACAGACATTGGGAACAAAATAGCACCAAATATGTGTTTCGTTCTAGTATGGGACTTTTCAGAAGTGTACATCTATGCAAACATGACGATTGAATTCGGATTGTCTGTTTGTGAAACCCTAAAACTTAATTTGAGTTGGACTATGGATAGCACATTCCACCCCACTTAGGACTCGTCAGCTGGATGTCCCTGTATCCCAGTGTTAATATTTATACCGGGATTCGAACTCAGTTCGTCTCATGCTAGCCACAATCAGACTCAAACAATACTTGTAAACTGTCGCTTATTCGGAGCATTTCACTCAGGATGCATATATGACAACAGAGACTGATCAGTTCTAGTCCATAACAAATCAGTGGGAAGGTTCAAATACATTTTGATTTAAAACGTAGTCTTCGATTTTCCAGTTACACATTTCTTGAGAGATGTGCTTATTTCATAACACTTATAAATTCCTTGGTAAAGAGAGAATTAAAGTTGATGGATTCATTATTCTAAAAGCTTAATAATATTTACAAAGTGCAATAAAGCAATTTATTTAAAGTATCAGTTATAAACTTTATTATCTAAATATTTATCGAAAAACTAATAATATTATTTTTCAATATTTTGAAAAGAGAACTTATTCTAGATGGCAATTTCTTAGAAGCTGAAGGAACCATCGATTTACTTAGTAGAATTTCTGATGCTGCAAATCAAGAAGGATTTGAACGGACTGAGGGAATAAGAAAGAAGCAGTTACTTTCGGAAAAAACTAAAAGTCAAGGTAACATAATTTGCAAATATTCTTATAAGTAAAATGAACTTGCAAACACTACTTAGATAACATTATTGATTAGCGTATACATATGTCTCATGGGATTGTAAGTAACGAGAATTTGGAATTAAGACTAAAAAACAATTTGAACTAATAGAAAACTAATTTAACGGCATATTTTGGCTTGCAATACTAAGTCATCAAGAGGTAACTGATATCATATTTTTTTGTTACATATAAGTGACCAGATTTTGGTTTGGGTTCGAGTCCCATAAGAGATAGCAATTCTTTTACAATTCTTAATATGTTTTGCTAACAGTATCCCTCAACCCTACTCTCATATGATGATTGTCAACTAATTAACTAAGTCTATTCTTTATTTATTTATGTCATTTTGGAATGGTCATTCACTCTTCAGGAATTAATGATATAAGAGCGAATATTGAGAATTAAATGAATGTATATGGAGTAACATTTATTATCGCTTACATCAAACTGACCTAGTTGCATTGACTGACTAGATCAGTGTATAATCTGAGTTTGAAAGTCGAAGATATACTTAGGCTCCAGGTCTTTGACCACAATGTTTTCGAAGCATCTCTCGAGTGTTCTAAAACAACTGAGGAATCAATGGTGAAGTTAGGCATTAGTTATAACTCAATAAATGACATATAGGATGGTGAAGCTGTGAATCTTTATCAACTAGGATGGTTGGGATATGTATTGTGTGTGTGCAGTAACCGTCTACCTCATTCATGTAGTATGGTAAATTCATCTAAAGTATGCATGTGGTAGACTCAACGGCGTTCATAACTGACTGATAGTATGTATTCTGAGTTATATGTTTTCATCACTCTTGTTCATTCCTGAAGAAAAAAATACGCTTCAAGTGAGAAATGTAACCTGTAAAAAATACAATTGTAGGTTTAGTTCTTGTAGGATGGAAAAAAAGAAACCACATCTGTATAAATGATATTGATTTTTTGTCAAGTCATTAAGGCTCATCACCAAGTACCACCGTGACTTTAAGATATTTTTATCCTGCTATATAATATATCACATTATCAAATTAGTTAAACTTGACAGTTTTGTTTTCTCTTAAAAAGATAGTTTACTTGTTATGTTTTAATTATCCTTCTGAAAAACATAAGTGAATAATTTAGGTGTTCTCAGTTATTCTTACTTACTTACTTACGCCTGTTACCACTCTCGGAGGAGCATAGGCCGTTCACCAGTATTCTCCATTCATCTCTGTCTTGAGCAATCCTCTCCAACTGTTTCCAGTTGCTCTTCATTCTTTTGATGTCTGTTTCCAGCTCTCAACGCAGTGTGTTCTTTGGCCTCCCTCTTTACCGTTTTCTGACAGGGTTCTAAGTTGATGCTTGTCTCGTAATGCAGTCAGACGATTTCCGCAATGTATGTTCTATCCATTTCCAACGTCCTTTCCTGACTTCCTCTTTGGCTAGAAGTTGGTTTGTTCTCTTCCATAGTAGACTTCTGCTGATGGTTTCCGGCCAACGATGTTTGCAGCAGTTCTCCACGTTTCAGCTCCATAGAAAAGAACTGTCTTGACGTTCGAATTGAAGAGTCTGACTTCGAGGTTGGTAGACAGTTGTTTGGAGTCCCATATATTCTTAAACTGTAGGAATGCTGCTCTCGCTTTGCCGATCCTTGCCCTTACATCTGCATCTGATCCTCCTTGTTCATCGATGATGCTCCCCAGGTATGTAAAGGTATCCACTTCTTCCAGAGTTTCACCATCAAGTTCGATTGGGTCGGTGCTCCCTGTCCTGAATTTGAGATTCTTGCTCTTTCGCTTATGTATGTTCAGGCCAATTGATGCTGAGGTTGCTGCTACGTTGGTTGTCTTCACTAGCATTTGCTGGTGTGTATAGGTTAAAAGAGCTAGATCATCCGCGAAGTCTGAATAATCGAGTCGCATCCTACTTGTCTATTGAATCCCATGCTTCCCCTCACGCAAGGAGGTTTTCATGATCAAATCAATCACTAGAAGGAAGAGAAGAGGCGAGAGTAGGCAGCCTTGTCTGATACCGGTCCTAACTGGGGACGCATCTGTCAGCAGTTCCCCAAGCACGAATTTGCACTGTAGTTCGTCGTAAGAATTCCGGATGATTTTGGCTAGTTTCTGTGGTATGCCGTAGTGTTGAAGAAGTTTCTATAGTGTTCTCCTGTCTACGCTGTCAAACGCCTTCTCATAGTCAATGAAGTTGATGTACAGTGACAAGTTCCATTCAATTGATTGTTCAACGCTGATCCATAATGTTGTGATTTGGTCTGTGCACGACTGGTTATTACGAAAGTCAGTCTGTTGATCTCGAATTTGAGCATCCACTAAATCTTTCATTCTATTCAACAACACTCTGTTGAAGACTTTCCCTGGTACTGACAACAGTGTCATCCCTATGTAGTTCTCACATTTGCTATAATCTCCTTTCTTTGGTATTTTGATAAGGTATCCTTCTTTCCAGTCTGCCGGCACCTCTTTTTCCTCCCAGATCCTCTTGAATAAAACATGGAGCATCCTTGCCGTTATGTCTATGTCTGACTTAAGTGCTTCGGCTGGTATATTGTCAGGTCCTGCTGCTTTCCCACTTTTGATCTATCTGATGGCTAATTTAATTTCTTCCATTGTTGGTGGATTGACATCTATCGGGAGGTCTGTAGATGCTGCTTTGATGTCTGGTGGGTTCGGTGGTGCTGGTTTATTCAAGAGTTCCTCAAAATGTTCTACCCATCTCTCTCTTTGTTCTTGAATCTCGGTGATTGGCTTGCCATCAATGTTCCTGACCGGTCGCTCTGGTTTACTATATTTCCCTGCCAGTTTCTTCGTTGTGTCATCTAGCTGTTTCATATTTCCTTCTCTTGCAGCTTTTTCCGCTGTCGTTGCAAGGCCTTCGACATACTTCCGTTTGTCGGCTCTAATGCTCTTCTTTACTTGCTTATTTGCTTCTGTGTATTCATTTTGTGCCTTGATTTTTTCTGCTCTAGTTCGGCTGTTGTTGATTTCTGCTTTCTTGTTCCTTCTTTATTGAATTTTGCTCAGGGTCTCTGAGGAAATCCATTCCTTATGATGGTGTTTCTTGCGACCCAGAACCTCTTGACAAGGTTGAAGTTAGTGCCTCTTTGATTCCTTTCCAGTTGTCCTTCACAATGGTTTCTTCCTCGCTCAGAAGATCTTGTAAGGCTTGAAACCTGTTGTTGAGAGTTATTTTTAATTTCTTGAGTTTGTCAGTATCTCGAAGAGAGACTGTATTGAACCGTTGCTGTTACTCCAGTTATCCATTGCTTCTTTAGCCTCAGTTTCATTTAGGTAACCACTAGATGGTGATCTGAAGCTATATCAGCTCCTCTCCTGGTTCTCACATCTTCCGTTGATCTTCTGAATTTTTAATTAATGCATATATGATGAATTTGATTCTCTGTAGTATGATCCGGGTGAAATTCATGTAACCTTGTGTATGCGTTTATGGGGGAATATTGCACCACCTATGACCATTTTGTTGAAAGCACATAGATTTGTAAATTTTTCACCATTCTCATTTCTTTCTCTCAGTCACTGTTGTCCCATGGTGTCTTCGTATCCGGTTTTGTCCATTCCGACTTTGGCGTTTAGGTCTCTCATTAGGATTGTCAGATCCTTTCCCGGACACTTCGCTACAATTGACTGCAGCCTATCATAAAACTGATTTTTGTCCTCGTCGTTGCCGTCGTTGGTGGGTGCATAACATTGGATGATGTTTATTGTAATCCCCTTCTTCATTGTCTTGAAAGATGCTTTGATGATCCTGGGTCCATGTGGTTCCCATCCTACAAGTGCAGTAAGCGCTTTCTTGGACAGCATCAGAGCGACTCCTTGGGTGTGTAGGGCATTTTCCTCCTCGTGCCCGGAGTATAGTAGCACCTCTTCCGTGGCTAATGTTTTCTGTCCAGTTTGAGTCCAATGCGTTTCGCTGATCCTGAGCACAGTCAGGTTGTTTCTCTTCATTTCTGCTGCTATCTGGTTGATCTTCTCAGTATCCCACATTGTCCGAACATTCCATGTACCTATAAAAATTTTTGCTCTGGTAGTTAGAAGGGGGGCATCGGCCTCATTACTTCCGAAGAATTCGGCTTTCAGAATGAAGTGACATAAACATTCCTTCCACTCCCAAGGCAGAGTTTAAATGGTTTAGTTCGTTTACTCTGGTTAGCGTTTTTTAGCAAGCTTGTGTTTTACGGGATAGGGATGCTAGCCCTATGCCCAACCCTCCTCCTTCAACCGGACTTGGGAACGGCAGCAACCCTAGAAGAGCTGCGGGCGGAGTCTCAGTTATTCGACAAGTATTATATTGATTTGTTCTGGTGGCCTCGTATGTGATTAATTGTCATTACAAGTAATGTTGGCTACATTTGTTTTTTCATTCTTGCCGATTGCCTTTGTCGATTGACTTCTAACCGTACGATTGATCGAAAACTCCTATATAGGTTGACAGACTGGATATATGTCAGTGTGACTGTTGATTGCCAGCTGGTCTGAATACCTTTATTCTGGAAATTCTCTAGCAACCACAGAGTTCCTTGTTATGATGCGAGAGAATTTGGTGGTTGGTTGGCCGAGTGCCAATCACTAGTGCCTAGTCGGTAATTGTGCGTCTGTCCTATGCCCACTTAGTCCCAAGCCGAAATAAGAAGAATACGAGCCAATAGATCAACCAGATAGAAACCTATTATATTTCAAGCATTCCTTTACATATAGATAAAACCAGACCGCATAGCAAAACAATTATGAAATTGACATGAATACAGAACGAGGAAAATAGTGGTAATGAATAGGAACAACTTGTACACAACTAATTAACTATAGTCCATAATAAGCGACAGTTTAATAACAGTAATTATGCTAAACTGGGGGATAGGGTAAGAGAAACGTAACAATAATAGAAACAAAATGTTTACATAACACACAATTAGAATAAGTGAAATAGTGTTCTCAAAACAGTTTTGAAAGTTTGGTACACTTCTTTGTGGTCCGGCATAACATTCCCCTATTCTTAAATTTTGATGCTTTTTAAACCAGTTCATTTGAATTTACATTAACAAATGTATTACTTGAGTTGTACTTCCTTAATAAGAAGATTATGTCACACAGTGGTTAGCATTGTCATTTATTTAGTTGACAGTTATGATAAGGACCTCGTCATATGATAAACTTAGCTGGTGAACTTAATTTGCTCAACATAACCGTAAAAATATGGCTGCGAATGACACGAACGAATAATTCATTGCATCCAATACAAGAAATTAAGATGTTTGTAATCCTTTAACGCAATCAGTGAACTTATGATGTGAGATAAAACCAAATACATTGTGCTTTTCTATAGCAGTCCCTAGTAAAATGGCATAACTGTCAGTAACTGAGAGAACAGTCGAGCTATAAACTCAGGGTTAGGAGTAAGAATTATAGTAGAGAATTGGGTTTGGATTACGGATAGTTTTTACGCACTAATATTAATGCTAACAACGGACCCATAATTCATAAGTTACCTCATTTCATGAAAACATTTCATTTTATATGGGATTACGAGAGAAATGTATAATTCACTAAGTGATCTATCTGATTTACGTGTGTTGCGATTGCTCAACACAAGCTCAGTCAGACAGGTAATGAATCGGAATTGAATATAAAGATAGCTGTGACTCATATATTAACCATTAGATTTGTTATATGTGATTTGTCACTCGGTTTCGCTGTAAGCATGCTTTATACTTAATTTGTATAGTTCTTGATCAATCAATCGGATTGTTGTATCTGAGTAAAGACTAAGGACTGGCTGGGACTTGCTGTAAGTTATCGTATCATGGATAGCTAAGCAATAAAAATAATTTAGCCATCCTGTGAATATATAACACTGAATATTATTATTATCCTCCTTTCTTAATGATTATAAAAGGTTTGTATTTTTATTAATCCTTTCTTAATAATTGGTGACCCCGACATGACCTTTGTTTCTGCTCAGCCTGTTGCTTATTTAATGAGTGGTATCTATCCGACTCCTTAAATAAAAAATATACTCAGATAACTCATCGACTATCTTCAACTAACGTTTTGGTACTCAGCCACGTTCCACGCCTAATATGAAAGGTAGATCAGTTGATATTAATTAATTCATTTCAGCCAGTCAAAATCAAGCAAGTAAAATTCAAAAGCATGGATATAAGAAAATTTAACTTTTCAATCATACTGTAATTTGTATCTCTGGAGAAGAATGTACAATAAGTAAAATATCATCTTCAGGAATGCCTATGGTTGCTAAAACTAGGTCTTGGTAGACTTCACTGAAATCTTAATTAAATATAAAATATCCATCCTTTTGTTTTGAATTATGCAGAAAAATCCAAAAGCCAGTATACTTAATTTGACTGGATGGCAAACAAGTTTTAGTCTTATCATCAGCTGATTATGTCAGCTAATTATTTTGATAAAAGTGTTTTATAAAATCAGAACTACATATTTTAGGTAGTTTTTATATATTCATAATTTCTAAATCATTAATTTTATCCAACATATTTTTGACATTACGATAGGTCGAATAAAGTTGAATAACTTAACTTCAGTAGGAGAGGAGCACGAAAATAATATTGACCTAGAACATACATCTCCATCAACACCAACACCTTTATCAAGTATAAAATCCTCTGCTAAGAGTTCTAAAAAGAAATCTTCTAAAGGTAACTTCATGACATTTACATGTAGATGATGTTTTGCCTATTGGAATTAACTTTACATCAACACATCACTTAAAAACAGGAGGCAGGAAAATATGATTCTACAATTATGTTAACAGTCATTTTAAATACATGAATATCAAATATATCCACATATATCATACGCCTTAATGCTTTGATATAACAAGTAGAATTCAATAGTAGTTATTACGTGGGATCTGATCAGTATTAAGTGAAAAGGTAAGCATAACATTGGTGATAAATCATTGTAAGAATCACATTCCTGAAGAAGATATTATAATCAATAATAGCTTTATTAGTGATACTGAGTGCAGCGAGTTGGGATATTATGGTAAGCGTTAGTTCCTTTAATGTCGTTACTATACGCTGAGGACTAATGCTAATCAGAACGAAACCAATGTGCATTCCTTTCTATTCCCTCTAACAATCTAACATTAAAACACATTAGATACTATGTAGAGTCACGTAAATCTTATTAGATTATCTGTTATATCGGGACAAAGAATGGGAAATCACAATCTATCCAGTAAATTATTTGTGCTTTTGGGACTGTTATTGTTGTGCTATGTCTGGTTGAACATTCCGTAACTATGCTATTTGTATTGATCAAATTATGACCTATCACAAACTAATTAACGATGATCATTCGTGCTTTCCTTCTCGATTTTATCGTAACCTCATCATGATACTAATATTCCCATTTCTGTACACAACTCTGTTGATTCGGCCTTAAGAGTATTTTATATTTCCTGTTATTAATTGATCTAGTATGTGATATATAAAAGGCATTGTTTTTACTTAGTAATTTGGTATTAACTCTCATTCATCGATGTTCGTTCAACCCATTTGTACCTCTGGATAAATCTTTAGTTACTTAGGCATCATCCCAGCCAATTATTGTTCCTAAGTCTTTCACGTGGTAGTCATAATGCAAGTCTCATTGATTCGTCTTTCTCCAGGTAACTGTATATAGCTTGTTAAAAAGCAATATATGAACGAATTTACAACATACCTGCTCATTTCTATTTACCAAGGAAGAAAACGTGGTAGGAAGCATAAAAGTAAATCATTATTCCCTCCTTCTGGCCCACAAATTGCTGTCCTAAAATTAGCTGATAATGACATTAACCATTATGGTCAAGATGGCAATTTTACGTCAGTTAGATGTATGCAATTAATAAAAAGGTAAATTGGTATATCATTATTAATAAAACTGTCCAGAATTTGTTGATAGTTACCTAATTAAGGCTTTATTTATATTATTTTCCCTTCCTATGAGGAAATTCTAATGTCGTTTAAAGCATCAATCTAGTTATTGTACAATGCATTCATTTAACAGTTAAAAGCATATATATATATATATATATAGCTGTATATCAAGTTAAATAGTTCTCAGGTTGCCAAATTTCACAAAGCTTGAAAAATGAAAATTAACAGAGGTGGTTAAGTATAGCACCAAGGAAGAAGAGGAAAATAAATGAAGATTACTGAACCCCAATTAGTTCATCATTAAGTATTACAGTAGCTAATAAATCCTTCTTCGTAATCTATGATTAAAATCTCGCTGACTAGGTAGCATTTATACACCCACCCTAGCCAGTATTATACATCAAACTGTAGGAGGTGGGAGGTGAACGAATGATCATGAGTAACACATGCTCAAGTCACTAAGGTCAATGACGACATAGTGCCTTAGTATGTGATTTACCGCTGCTCAACATTGCTCAGTTGATTGTTTTGCTATCTGCAAGAAATGCTTTTAGTATATTTATGATCAAATATTAGTAAATTACTTCATCGACAAGGGCTATATTTCACAGTTATAAAGTAAAATATAGAGGTTTATTGGACAGTATAGTCACAGTGATGGTAGTTACTGAATGTTGCACTGAGTACAGTGACTACAGTAAAATGTGTGACTTGGATTTCCACTCAGCTACTCAAGATTAATGTACTTGTTACTTGACTAAAGTTTATGGCTGTTCAGAGTCGTCTATGAATATTACTGGTGAGACCAAAATCTGAGCGGCAAAATGTTTGGTGCTGGGTGATTTTCATTGGTATTCCTAGTAACTTTAGTTTGTGGCAAAAATAGTATTCAAATTATAAAATATCTATTAATTTGATAAAATACCAGTAAGTTTGTTTACTGACTACTTATCATTTCATCTCATATACTCAAATAATATGATGTAAAATATACGTATTATGGAATGGAATGAAGATCAGTACTTGTTGGTGCTATGACGTCAGGAGAGGCTGTTATGATGATTTGAGAGAGTATAACCAATCAGAATGCACTCACATGCCTGCCCTGTGATTTCTCCTTTCACAAAAGCCAGAATGAACAAGATAAGACAACTGAGCTGACCACTAGGCAGTATCATATCATATTTCGAACATTCCTCTAAATATACACAAAACCAAACCACACAGTCAATCAATTAGGAATTTAACATTAATGCGAAAGAAGGGAGATGGCGGTAGTGGATAGAGGTAACGTGTACACAAGCAATTATTTTTATAGTTCACAAATAACAGATAATATGCTAACAGTGGGTAAGCTAAACAGGAGGATATGGCACGAGGGACATAATGATGGTAAAGTGGTTAAGCTGGATATAACCAAATAATTAAAATAGCCTTTTAAGGCATACTTCTGAAAGTTAGTTAATTAACTTTAATTGTCCAACGTAACAGTTGACTTGACGTATATTTCTTTTAAGTGACTGAAACTGTATCAATACGACTGTACGCGCTTTTACTTGTACATTATTAATAACTATCATATAACACAATTCATCTGTTTTAAGTAATGCATATAACTACTTACCATGTGTATAAACATTAGTTATTTGTAATTAGAATAAGCTTGTATCTTCTCGTTGATTTGTAATGGACTGAAACTAGTCAGCCTCTGTTGCCATTTGTTCATCCTAAGGAGATTACCTCGATATAGCGATAGTACACAAGTAATATTTAAGCTTGCCAATCATAATCCAACTTAAATATTAATTGATTTTTTGTGTGAATTAGACATGCTGCACACCGCTATACTCTCTCTGTACCTTTAAACTTTCGAATTAGTGTCGGTTGTAATCATTCAATAATCACTTCTATTGCTCTTCGTTCTAACTTTCCTAATGCACAATATATTGATAGTATAATGTTGGTGTTCTAGTCAGTGGAGTTAACGAGGTACATTATATTATTCAAACAACTAACCTTGTTTGTGGAGATAATTTACTAAATAGTGATCTTAAAAAAACTATTAACTCGGTACTTTATAAATAAATAGTCAGATATTAGCAACGCAGAGTTTGACACATACTCGTTTACTCAAGTTGCCGTTCGACATTAGAACTATGAGATCAAATTTACTAGATAAGTGCCACAGCATAGTTTAACAGGAAGGAATGAAACAAAAGTATGAAAGAATAATAGAACCTAAGGTCTAAAACGAAGTGAAAGCACCTACTTTACTGTAACCAATTTCAACCATGTGGTCCTAACAGGCTTCAGACCAATAGTCAGTGACCTCGCTTTATTTTACCTCTGACGCTTCTAGTTTTCCTCCATTCTACCCATACATCAACCAATATCACGCGACAAGGTATTCGGTAATAATACCGACGTATAAAAAGACATGGATTTCATTAAGTTTTTTATTGTATGTCATTTTGAATTTATCATTATCTTTTATCCTTTCTCTGTAGTATTATTTCCTATAGTAAAGATTTACGTGAAATAGATCTATTCGGAAATGATATTGGTGATCTTGCTGCTAGACAAATTTTAGAGGGAATATTATTTCGTAAAGATGCTAAATTATCACAAATTGGTGTACGTTTAGATCATCGTATTAATCAAGACACATTTGATATGGTACGTAAATTGGCATCTGGACCAAAGAAACCAAAAAGTAGAAGAAAGAAAAAAAAGTAGTTATAAAATTGATTAGAGCAAACAAAACTAAACTGAATATTATAAAGGAAGATTACAGACAGAATAGATTTGTTTACAAAGACTATGCATTTAAACAATTATTATAGTTATTTATTGATAAAGGAATGCAAAATGTCTGTTCTAATGTATAGGATTTGAAAAAGTGAACTATTAAAGAATCAACAAAATTTATTAATTGTTACAGATTCTATTGAAGCTCTTCTCTTATTGTTGAAATGTTGATTAATAAAAGTTTCATAGTGAAAAAATTTCAATTAATAAATGAATCTTATTTATTAATTGAGTGGATGAGTAAAATGATATCGTCAACTTTGCTATTTGTTGACTAGTTTGTTACACTTGTTGTTTGTTTGTTTGTTTTATAGTAAGATAAATTATTATAACTGAATGAAACTTTATTGGATGGTTTTATTAGGATTGAATATATGGAATTATCATCGAATTGTAGTTATAGATTACATCTCTTCTATATATAAATCAATGATATACTTCTAGTAAGCATATATTTACTACTCATTAATCGTTTCATAAATAAAAATGTATTGCCTGTACTATTTTTTACTTCAAAGATTGTAAACATTAGAAGATTAACAGTATGGACAATTAAGTAAACAATTAGGATGAACTTGTATCTTCCCGTTGATTCGTTATGGACTGAAGCTGGTCAGTCTCTGTTGCTATATGTGCTGTACAGAATGAAAGATTTAGTGGATGCTCAAATTCGAGATCAACAGACTGACTTTCGTAATAACCAGTCGTGCACAGACCAAATCACAACATTATGGATCAGCGTTGAACAATCAATTGAATGGAACTTGTCACTGTACATCAACTTCATTGACTATGAGAAGGCGTTTGACAGCGTAGACAGGAGAACACTATAGAAACTTCTTCAACACTACGGCATACCACAGAAACTAGCCAAAATCATCCGGAATTCTTACGCCGAACTACAGTGCAAATTCGTGCTTGGGGAACTGCTGACAGATGCGTCCCCAGTTAGGATCGGTATCAGACAAGGCTGCCTACTCTCGCCTCTTCTCTTCCTTCTAGTGATTGATTTGATCATGAAAACCTCCTTGCGTGAGGGGAAGCATGGGATTCAATAGACAAGTAGGATGCGACTCGATTATTCAGACTTCGCGGATGATCTAGCTCTTTTAACCTATACACACCAGCAAATGCTAGTGAAGACAACCAACGTAGCAGCAACCTCAGCATCAATTGGCCTGAACATACATAAGCGAAAGAGCAAGAATCTCAAATTCAGGACAGGGAGCACCGACCCAATCGAACTTGATGGTGAAACTCTGGAAGAAGTGGATACCTTCACATACCTGGGGAGCATCATCGATGAACAAGGAGGATCAGATGCAGATGTAAGGGCAAGGATCGGCAAAGCGAGAGCAGCATTCCTACAGTTTAAGAATATATGGGACTCCAAACAACTGTCTACCAACCTCGAAGTCAGACTCTTCAATTCGAACGTCAAGACAGTTCTTTTCTATGGAGCTGAAACGTGGAGAACTGCTGCAAACATCGTCAGGAGGGTACAAATATTTATTAACAACTGTCTACGCAAGATATTAAATGTCTGTTGGCCGGAAACCATCAGCAGAAGTCTACTATGGAAGAGAACAAACCAACTTCTAGCTGAAGAGGAAATTAGGAAAAAACGTTGGAAGTAGAGGGATAACGGGCGTAAGTAAGTAATTAATTAACTTGGTGAAGAGAGGGAAAGAAAATCTGCTTCCTGGCTTGGAGCTAGTAATAAAATTGAATGCGATGATGCATTGGCTTGTGTTCACATCCATTAGTTCATGCAAAACGTTAATCCTAAAACAATTATTTATTTGTCTAGCTTTCTATGAAATCAATCTACTAAAATTATTGTGGTATTATCGTCTGAAATGGTACTCCATATAGGTCAGGCGCACAATGCAAATAGCGA
Organism: Schistosoma japonicum; assembly: GCA_025215515.1. Taxonomy (NCBI): domain Eukaryota; kingdom Metazoa; phylum Platyhelminthes; class Trematoda; order Strigeidida; family Schistosomatidae; genus Schistosoma; species Schistosoma japonicum. Next base: position 22,362,560 of record CM046064.1, on the reverse strand, counting down.
GTTTGTGCCTAAGTTTCCTATTTAAAGATACATACCTGTTACCTGCTTTTAGTTTTTCTATGTTATCGGATGAAACTGTATTGCCCTTCTTTTAGATTATGATATGCCAGAGAAGCTTCATCTATGGACTCTGGGTATCTGACCCTTAGTGAAGGGAATTAATTTATGGTTTTGGAGTAATTATAGTCTACTAGTCAATAAAACAAGCGATTTCATACAACCTTAGGTGTTCTGAGTATCATGTAGCTGCTTTTGTCTTTTAAATTTGAATAACGCATACATGAAAACAACATAGATTTCAGTAACATCTTACTGAAAACAGTATCATTAATGTGTTAATTTTTGTCTGTAATAGATTGAAGGAATTTTGAGGCTTTCCGAATAATGCTTGTAAGTTATGTTGCGTTTTCCATTTAGTGCATAAGAACCTCCCTCATGTGAAACGATTTTTCAAATTTAATTTTAGTTTTTTAACCTTTATGAAGCGTCGTCAACTACATTTCGGATATATATTGCTAGCATCTATTACCAACAATCAATATCATTACTGTTATAGCCTAATGGAATTTTCTTGGGTTTGTAATTTAGATGCTGTGCCAATGTCGACTAATAGCCTCACTCTGTTAAATTCGATTGGAATAATGTAGCGTTCTAACTTTCGTGGACATGGGCCAAACCTGTACTCTCTAATGACTATAGAGCCTGGCCCACCTTGATAATAATACCCAGGCTTTCCTTTTCTTTCACTACGTGCCAGATAAAAGGCTATCTTACCAAATAAGCATATACATAAGATAACGAAGAAAAACTTATGTTAGTAGGCTGTGCCCTAGCCGAATTTACCTTGTATGTAGACACTTTTAAATTTATACCCCTTTCCGTCTCATCATTATCAGTAACAACTTTCTTTGAATTAAGAGTGATATTGTTCTCGTAATATTAAAAGCATGATGCAGCCAAATTTGAATTACGAGTAATGCGAACGAATAGTTCCTTGCAGAAAATGCATGAAATAAAGGTGTTCACATACCTGTAACGCCATTACAGAACTTACGAGGTGTAATAAAACCCACTATATCACGTCCCTCCCTAAAAGTCTCCTGTAAAATTGAAAAGTTACTGTTGAATAAAAAAGTAGTTGGGCGATAAGTTCAAAATTACCATTAATGATTCAAGTAAAGACTAAGGTTTGATTGGGGCTAGTTTATATATACATTATTCTTGATGCATTCAGTGAATTTAGAACCCACTTATTTTTCCACCCATGAAGTGTCATTATTAGTTCCTCCTTAGGTTCCAATTAAAAGATTGATAGCCTATATGTTATGTAATTGAGTATCCGTAAGTAGTATATATGAATTTCAGTTAAGATTTCTGGAGAAGCGTATACCATGTTAAGAACAATATTATTTCTTCGATGATACAAAACATTATACTTTCATTAAACTTTGCTTCTTTTATACAAGTTAGTCATTCTTCATTAACTATTTATTCATGATACAGTAAACCTTCAGTTGAAATTAGTTTAAGATTCATCTCTATCTATCCTCATTATATATTCTTGGCAATTTAGTAAGTTTCGCTAGTCTTCATTCAGCAAGAAGTTTACATATCTTTGTTTTAAATCAATATAGAATCCAGAAGTACGTTTACTTAATTTAAGTGGGTTACTAGACAATTTTTCTCTACCAAGTTAGAACGATCTACAAACAAGACGGTGTTTTTGAGGTCATAGCACAAAAGCCATGATTCTGAGGCTTTTGTTTCCGTCGATAATTTCCAGAAGTTTATTGATGACGTAAGGGGTACATATATTTCGGAACTCACTCACGATATATAACTTGATATGGCCATTATCATCACAAGCTTTTGTTTAGTAAGTTGGCCATACGTTACATATAACCCAGAAATACTCTATAACACCATGGTACAAGCACAGAGAAATCGATTATTCTACGTCAGCTTGTTTTCAGAATATTGGATATTGCACATCAAAAGTCGCACCAAATACACGCAGGTGAATTTATACTTACTGCAATAACAGTGTCTCTCTGAATGTGAGGCTCATTTTTAGGTGATTATATCACCATCGTAGAAAACTAGATGACTACATATGTCAGTATGATCTACCAGAGGTCGCTTGGTTTATAAGTTCACCCACATATGAATGGATGCCTCTTATTAGCTCTTCTTGCTTTAATCTTTCACACATTATTCACCATTAACGCCAACAATGACGCCATTGTCTCTGTTACCATTATTCATCTGTCTTCTATCCTGTTATTACCTACGCTTGGTAACTATCCAACACTTGAAAACAGTTAATTTATTTCAAGCTGTTTGTTTCTTCACACGATAAAGGGATAAACTTTGTGCTTGAACATGACTATCTGGGAGTATGACTAAATGGATATCAATTAGTATGGGTGAAGAAATTTAAAAAAGGTAAAGGGACAAATGAAAAGTACAGATGATAATTTTCATGAGTTTGATAAGACCAGTGAAGCCACGTAGCTAGGCTACCTTCAGTGAATGGCACCTGTTATTTATAATCGTACTCAAACAACCATGCAAAGGCTGAAGAAAATCAAATGGTTTATACAAGATCTTTTCAAAAATAATAGATATCGTCGCATCGACGGCCACTAGGAGAACATAAGGTTGAACATACTAATTTATGATAATGTCTTAGGGTCAGTGTATTATCCGCCATTACTACGCCTCTCATATTAAATCTTAGATAGTTATTAGAAGTTACGCTACCTGAAGACAACAGAAAGAGCGCGGTGCCTAATGAAGCAATAGTTAACGTGAATCACTAGAAGAAGTATGAAGCAGTGAGATTTCGCTGTTGGTGTACTCCCCAGTAAATACGACTTAACTCATATCTAGCTCTTTACAAATTAAGAAACCTAGCCATAGAATATTAGGCTTGTTCAGGAAGCCACGCCGATTTCTAGGCTTAATAAATTCCTATAAAAGATTTCTACCAAACTATGGTCGTATAGTTCAGCCCTTAAGATACATCTTTGAAAACAATCCCCATCCTTAAGCATAATTGAAGCAGTAATTAAAGCCTTTGGGCAGTTAAAAGGAATTTTCGGCTCAGCAACCTTACTTTCCAGCCGTGACAATTGTGCTTCTTCAGCTTCAATGACAAACGCATGAAATATAGCGATTGGAGGAGTTCTTCGACAGTTTATCAACGGTCAGTGGGAACCCCTGTTGTTTTACTCTAAAAGACTCGATAACACACAGGCACGTTATAGTACATTCAGTCGCAAATTTCTGGCCGTAAATCTCGCAATTTAGTACTTCCGGCATTTGTTAGAAAACACCGCTCTTACAGATTTTATGGACCACGAGCCGTTGACAAAAGCACTTTCTACCAACCACAACAGGTATCAATCAATCAGTGTCTACTGCTCCATGTAGAGCATAGACCGCAGACCAATATTCTCCAACGAAGTCCGTCCTAGGACTTTCTTTCCAGCTCTTCCCAAGTGCCCTTCATTCTCTTCATGTATGTCTTCTGACGCAATATATTCTTGGGTCTTCCTCTTTTCCTTTAGCCATCAGGATTCCATGTTAATGTTTGTCTTGTGATACAGTTTGATGAATTCCTTAATGTGTTTCCCATCCACCCCTCTCTTAGCGTCTTTTCTTAATTTCTTCCTTGGCTGAAAGTTGACTTGTTCTCCACCATAGGACGTTGTTATCGATTGTACCTGACCAACGGATCCAAAGTATTTTATGCGGACAGTTGTTTAAAAATACTTGTTTCTTCTGAAAGATGCTTTTCGTAGTTCTCAAAACAAGTTTCAGCTCCACACAACAAAATCGTCTTCACATTACTACCGAAAATTTTCACTTTGATGTTAACTGACAGTTGGTTTGAGTTCTGGATGCCATTTAGTTGTAGTAATGCCACACTTACCTTTCCGATCCACGCCTTCACTTCTGCATCAGACCCTCCTTGTTTATCGACGATGGTGCTCTAATATGTAAAGATTTCTACGTCTTCCAGATTTTCTCCGTCTAGTGAAATTAAGTTAATGTTAGTCGTTTTGTTACCGAGGATCTTGCTTTTCCCTTTATGTATGTTTAGACCTACTGCAAACCGCCGAGGCTGCTGCCACATTCTTCGTCTTCATCTGCATTTGTTGCTGTGTGTGTGATAGGAGAGCTAGATCATTTGCAAAGTCCAAGTCATCTAGTTCCAACGATGTAGTACACTGTATTCCGAGATTGCCTTGAGATGTTGCAATCTTCATGATCCAGTCAACTACCAGCAAGAAGAAGAAGGTCAACAGTAAACAGCCTTGTCTAACATCGATCTTCACTTCGAATCAATTCGTGAGTTAACCTCCATGCAGTATTTTACAATGTAGTCCGTCATAGGAGTTCCATATGATGTTGACTATCTTCTCGGATACGCCATAATGTCGTGGAAGGCCCCATAATACTTTCACATTCACACTGTCGAATGCTTTTTCGTAGTCAAGGAAGTTAATGTAAAGTGGTAAATTCCATTCAACTGACTGTTAAACAATGAACCGTAGGGTAGTCATTTGGTTGATACACGATCAGTCCTTACGAAATCCTGTTCTTGTCCGGCTGTTATTATTCGCTATGTTTTTGTTCTTCATTTCTTGAATCTTCCCCCAGATTACCAACACAAATCCATTCTTTATCGTGTTGTTCCTTGTAACCTATAACCTACTGTTATGGTGAAGTTATTGTTATCTTAATCTCTTTAAAGTTGTCCTCCATGTTAGTTCCACCTTTTACTAGTAGATCATGAAATGCTTGGAATTTGTTGTTAAGAGTAATTCTGGTTGGTTGGGAGCAAATACAGTGCAGTAGTATGCTATAATTTCATGTCATATGTTTTCTTGTTCGCGGAATTAACAATTACAAGGAAATTGTTGCAGATTTTATGTGGAGTTTTGCGAAAATAAACCTTTAAATCTAGTGATAAGAGTATCTTCTAACTGGACGACTCAAGAGATCGTTAAAATAATAAATTTCTTACTTGTTTGTTAGAGTTAGGAAGCAAAATTTTATTTCGTGCATAGAAACATTGATTTGAAAGTAACTAAATTTTTCATGAAAGACGAGCAGCCAATTCCTATGAACATCTAAAATTAAGAAAGAGTACTGTAACACAGCAACCGACGTATGTATTGATGATAATAGGATTATTAATTCGCTCCAAGTAAACATACATCACTAGGTTGCCTCAAGGACTGCGAAATAAAACTGTGGTGATTACTGGAGATATAGAAAAAAATCTGCAATGTATAAGAACAGATATAAGGGTTTTTGTACTGCGAGTAGTGATATGTCGGAATATTATGATAAATAATATCGCCTACTGCTATGCAGGAACTAACCGCAACTCTAACCGGAAACTTATCTGCGCCAACTGATACTAGCAACCGTGACCAACGACTCGATACTGACTACCCACCCCCGAAACAAAATCAAGAACACCAAGCAGCACCAGGAAGATTCGGTTCTTTTATAATTCAAGTCTGTATATATAGTTACAAGAACGACCTTGGGAAAAACAGAGTAATTAGCATACTAAAATGACATTACAACCAATCACAGTTAGCAAGGTCCAGCGGAGGAAATGAAAAGCAGTACCGGTTTCCGCTCACTTTACAATTAAATACAAAATAGCAAAATCACATGAAAAATAACTAGTTTCCTCTCTTCTTAGCAAGTAGTAGTACAATGGACAAATAAGGCATACAATTCCCAATGTCAACAAACTAAAAATGCTAAAATGTCATCTGAAGACTTTGTTTAACAAAACCACTTTACTGTCTTTTACAGTTGTACTGATACTGTATAATTCCAACTAGTTAAACTTAATTGCATTTTGTTTAGTGAATACCGGCCAGGTTTAATTCAATTTGTAATTTAGTAAAGTAATGAGTTGCACTGGAGACAATGATAACTAAGACACGTTACCACATGCTTCGCCGTAAAACATTTGCTGATTTTAACGAATACCGCTTATTTTGTTTACGAATACCTTTAGGAAAGCAAAGGACATTTAACTATTAGCCCTAGCGACACATCGCACTTAAAATATGGTAATGTAACCCTGCATGCAAATGAGATTGTTCAAGAGATGTGATATCAACTAACCCTTTCGTTAGTTTTCTTTAACACAGTTCGCCATGTAATTGCTTCATTTTATTTGTAATAGCTATGTAATTGACCAATTGCTATGTTCTAAAGAGTTCACTTACCTGTAATAAATGTAGCCTTAAGAAAACGAAATTTTAATTTACTTGACATCTCTATTGGACAATACTTATCACCGAAAGCTTGAAACTATAACTTGATGACGTTTCAAAAACATAAGCCTAGCTTACCAAGCGCCACCTCAAAGTACTATTTACTAAACGTGGAACGATTTTCCTTGTTATTATTAGTTTGAAGTACATTCAGTAAAATTCATAGTCTGAATGGGAGTATTACTTCCGGCAGTGGTCACTTAATCATGCCCTATTACGATGACGGTTTCCGAAAGTATGGTCATGCTCTTTAAGGTAGCCTTAAAAAGAAACAGTCTGACATGGTTTGTGCACTGAGCTATCAAGATTTACCACTGTGAAGCTAATCACTTTTTTCTTGAAAACATATAATAGCGATATATCCTGGAATGTCTTACGGAATTCTGGCCCGTGTTTAGATATGGTTGTATTGATACCATAATAAATCCTGACAAACCCAAATATTGGGGGGATGTTTACGTTCACATAATTCAAATTTGCAATAGCAGTGTTCACATAGTAGTAGTAGTATGCATTGTTTAAACGATCATGTGTTTCAACACTTATGCAAATGACACGTCAATGTATTAGTAATGATATATTCTAAATTTAACTACAGAAAACATGAGTTTATAAGCTTGTTCAGAATCTTAAAATAAAATCATTGCAATGAAGATGAACTTGGACAGCTGTGCGGACGGACTATTCTCAGGTCCATCATATAGTCGAACTCATTCGTAGACTTTATTAATTTTTCGATTCAATTTTGCATGCTTTCGAGAATACAGGTCTACATGGATTCATGATACGATGTGTTACACGGATAGTTATGGATTGTAATTTCAGTCGTTGCCTTATTAAGATCGAGATACTTGTCAAGTATCGGTTAAAAATGAGTTAATTGTTTTGGACCAAATCAGTTTAAGCTACAACCTATGGCAGTGGTTCGACGAATAGATAACCTACTGTCTCTATCTACTAGCCACTGTTTGCAAGGGTAGACGAGTAAGTAATAATGGATTAATAAATCGATGGCTGTTATAAGAGTTTTAATGTCGGCATTGTACAGGTTTGCGCGAATTCGCAAATGTACCTCTTGCGTTCGTGATAATTTCTTTTCGGTTGGTCGCTAGTGGGTTGAATGCAGCTTCTTGATGACGGCGGGATGGGGTAGTAAGCAAAACCCTAACTACTACATCAGTGTTATCAAGACGAAAAACTTAAATTACTAGATTAGTGGTGAACTGCAGGTGACCACTTAAACCTGTTATGGTTGCGACTAAAACGTCATAGTATTTCTGTTGCAGGTTTAATGATACGGATTATTAGATCAAACCATCTCCTGTCAAATATGCCTTCGAATATGTGGATAGGCTTTAAAGTTATCATCGTACTGTGATCACTGTGAACTGAAAAGATGTAGTGTGACATATCCGTTTATTCTGCGAGGAAGGGACTCTACAATGACTAGGACTTAAACAACCAGGTTTGTCGAGTCGTGGTCCCAAAACTCATCTTCTGCATTTCAGAACTAACCCTTTTACGTTGTCCATTCAATGAATGATGAGTTGAAAATACGGGAAGCGTATGGGTTTTGTGCCAGTTAGCTTGAGGGTTTATTACAAAAATACCAATGTATGTGCTTGCAAAAGTACAATGTAAAAAGATAGAGAAGAACAAAACTAGATATGTAATAATGCATAAACTATAAAAGGAATGAGCTCACAGGTTTGAATTTATCTAGATCATGTCTTACCTACCAGAGACCTGCACCGTTTGTGCAACCAAGTTACGTCGCTTATTCAGAGTAGGTTCTAATGGTTAAACCCATATGAAATAATAAGGCAGAAATCAGAAGACGGTGATGATGGAATCAAAAGATAACTTACAAAATACTTCCTGCTGACTTCACTAGGACTAGTACAGTTTGGCGGCTAGATGACTTTCGGAAATAAACTAGAAATAGCAAGAAAAGACTGCTAAAAGAGTAAACGGTTTATACTAGCCTGTTATAAAGATATTAGATATTTGAACCCTGCCCACATAATTTGGACTAGTAAAGCCTATTTTTTGAACAAATCCCACTGTAAACTACTAGAAACAACGAAACGCGAGCTTAAAACGGAATTTCATCGACACTAGCCCCTTATCAATAAAATGTATTTATATTGGATATTGGTTGGCCTCATCGGTTTCATTGGCCTTGGGTTTCAAACCATCTGTATTTTTCCGTTATCGCTGACATTTATCTTTGTAAGTTTGTAAAAACTTTTTGAGTCTCGGTGTTATATTCAGTTTATTGTCAACATGCTGGTTCTCCTATTACTATGTTGGGTAAAATGTATTTATATATATGTTTAGTAAATTTTATACGTTACATTTACTGTTATTCCGGTTTCTAATCGGCAGTTTGGTTATATTGCCACTGGAAACATTTACGAATTCAATTAAACGACATATCAGTACCTGTGTACCAAACTTATAGCAGCAGACTTTATGTCTACATTGTTCCAAAGCCATAAATGAGAAATATAACATGCAATCATGGTTTATTTCAAGACATCGTAATACTGACATCCGTGATCACTTGACGGGTAGTAGGTAGTCACGAACAATACTTGGGAAACCTAGTCTGGTTTCATCTAGCCTTCATCAGGTTTGGAAACAAGCATACTGACTCTATTTAAACGCTCATCGGGACTAGTGTGGGTCAATTTTAGGGAATGAAGTAGTGGAATGCTTGACGTTATCACTGGTCATCTTCAGTGGGTTATTTTCAGACAAACTACCAGCACACAATAATCGTTAGTGCTGTCTAAGTACATACATCACAGGTAAGATGTCTTTCTGCAGAAGATTGAGTATACTGGGCAACCGTGCGCTTTTTGTGACATGGTTTATGTAAGTAGATGGCATAAGTGTATTCTAAGTATGTGATAGTGGATACTTCTATTGGAACCATCGAGTGAGTGGTGCTGAGGTTAGGTTTGGGGTACTAAGCTAAGTGTGTCCTTTAATAAGGCTTAAAATGTTCATTAACTATGGTGATTAGTTAATATATTACTTATGTCCAATAACCTTTTTCTAGATGTCACTACAAGTTAAGGGTGATTTAGTAAAAATGACTTCACTCCTCAGTGTCATTGAATTACAGTCAAAGTGGTGATCACATACTGGCTGGTATGAGTGATTACACTTATCAGTTGATAAGTGACTGCTCACGGCATGTAGTGGCGTAGATTTATCCGCTTTCTCAACCAGTCATAACAGTCATAGGACGTGGCACAAATATACATCGTTCGAAGTTGTAATGCCACATTTGCACTGTAGTGTGAAATTGATAAGATGAATATCAGTGTTGATTTAATAGTAATGCCAGTTATAATCATGAGTGTCGAAAACAAGGTTGAAGAAGAAAGAAACGAATCAAGGGGAACTGTCACGTGTATAAGATTACATCTGAAAACTTCTTTAAATGCCTCTAGTGATTTGAAAAAGTTGAATTCCGAAGGATCATAAACCACGTGACCCTTTCTGAAGATGGGAGTGAGTTTACAGCTACTTACTTAATTAGATGGCTTGAAATGGTACCTTATACTAAAAGTGACGTTCTGAGATAGAAAAATTGTTGTATATATCCATCGTTGACAATTGCACAACGAACGAATTGTGGATATTTTTCAGTGGATTGGATATTGTGTTTCTTCAGGAAATGTGTGGGATTGCTTGGTAATTCAAATTATAAAATAATCGTATCGTGTACCTGTTTTTATATAAAGGCAGTAATTTTGGCATGTTTAAGCGAATCATATATTGTTCTCTACGTACAGAATTACAGTGAGAATCGTACTTTTGACGAGGTTGTCAAATAATGATTCCTCATTTCATATCTTAATAATGTGTTGCAAATTGAAATTATAGATTAAGTAATTTTATTTAAACTCGGAAAATCTATTTCATATTTCGTGGAAATAGCGATAACAATCTTTGTTATTGAATTCATTATCGGATGCTCACATTAAATTCGTTTGTTAGTGTTTATGAAAACAAATGTTGATGTAACAGTTATTTTATATTAGTGTACTTTGTATATAGTAGTCACACATTGTGTATGAAAAGATATGCTCCTTATTGTTACAGGTTTACTGTAAATTAGTTGAAGTTTTCCCACATTTCAATAATCACTCTGAAAAATATGATTTGTGAAATATCATTCATTTTTTTTGAAAATATAGTCACACTACAAGTTATTGTTGAATGTAGTGACATTTTAATAAGTAAAAATACCACGTTGGTCTGAAGTATGTCTAAATATTGACACTGTTTAATTAAATATATATACTAGTTTACATTTTGATTATGATTTATTGGAGTTTATTGTGCTGTTTGTCGATATATCATATGTTAATCTGATCTAAACAGATACCTTATGTGTTTTATTATGAGCTACACTTTGTATTGGAGCGCAATTTTTTTTCATTACAAGTGACAGAGATATTCGAAAATAAATTATTACTTGTTTTAGGCTGTAAAAATTGGATCAGAATAATTTTCTTTTTCTTTAATTTTCAAGCTTAATTCATGACAAAGCACCAAAATGTTTGTCGAAGACGTACTCTCTCTTTTGCCGATACCACAGATGTAAGCCATTAAATATTTTCTGGTAATGGATTTTTTCAGTCAATTTGTTTACATACTTTTATCAACTGCATAGTGTTTATCGTTGTTGCTGTTTCAATTATTATTGTACTGGTGGATACTCTGTTTTCTGGTGTTTGTGCTTTTTGAGCCTGTTGTTTAGGTTTATTCATGGTAGAATTTGTTAGAACTCTTTAGTGTAGATGAAGCGAGTGATATTTTGGAAACGAAAGATAAAAGCTTATATAGTTATGAATAGGTCAGTTATAGCGCAACTAGGTTACGACTTCATGTCAGTACAACAAGTTAAGATTAGTGATACGAAGACCAAGAGATTTGAAATCATTGTTTCATTCACGGCGAGACTTTGAGCTTAGAGAATATCGTTTAAAAATGACACGCCCAATCACGAATGTGAAGCATAACTTAACATCGTTACTCAACACCTTATGGAAGGTAAAAAATGAATACATCTGTGATACTGTTGTCGGTATTGAGTCACATGGATTACGATTACCCCCAATCTCTAATCAAGAACTTTGCGTCACTTAAAGTAATCCAGTTCGACAGGTAGTGACATCATTTACTGACTTGAGCCATGTTTCCATCTGGTTGCCTCTATCCTTTTTCCAACGTACAGTGTTTTGAGCACTCAATTTCCATCCACTTGGTCTCAGGTTCAAACCTCTCCTTACCTGCTTCATTTAATGAATCTGGATATTATCTCTAGCTCTTATACATAGTATAAATTAATGCAGAATACCCAGATGTGTACTATTCAATGGTGCCTGAGTAGACTGTGGTTATGCCTCTACAATCTATATCATAAACATACCCGTTGGTGTATTACAAGCTCATAAACTAACATATCGTTTCTATCTAATGTTCTATATCTAAGCGCACCTCCGACCTCGGTAGTTCTACCAAATGAAACGAATAATTGAATATTCGGCATATCTACCTTAATGAATCACAGCCATAACAATACACAGCTAACCTCTGCTTGGTATACTAATTATTTTATAAGTAGATGGATGAGTAGGTATGTCTACGAAAGATCTCTTCACAATTCCACTAAACTACTACGCAGTATTCCGGATCTTAAAGAAATGGTCCCCTCCCATTTTTGAAGCTTTTACGAAGTCACTGTTTCCTTTAGCTAATTCTAGTGTTTGTTTACCTTTAGTTCCGCAAAAGTAATCGTTTGAATTTTAATGAAAATCACGAAGCTGATTTACCCAAATCATTTGTTAGTACTATGGTACGTCGTCCGTCTTTTACTTTTTATGAGGATTATCAAAATTCAACACATGAATTGGCGCGTCTTACATTAACAAATGAATCAAATTCTCAGTTTAAAAATGGATGCGAACCAAGCGAACTAAATGTTCCATTGAAATCAAATTCTCAACCTGTTTTCGATCTGTTTATTCCTGTCGCATCATCTACTGAACCAGATTCTGTCAATACTGCGCTTGGTGCTATGCAATTATCCAAAGTCTACAACAGTTTATTAGGTTCTACGTATTGCCCTAAGTTGAAATGTACAGAATATTTATCGCCTTCATCTCTCTTATCTTCAACTTTGGTTAAATTGTATTTATCCAAGGTAACTGCATTTATTCGTTGCCGTAAATGATAATTACTTCTAACTAATTTACTAGTTACAGATTCGTGTTCTTAGCTCCCAGTTACACATCAAATGTGAGGACTACTTAAACAAACTCGTTTCTTGAAACCAAAGTAGATGATAAGGGGCTCGAGCCTGGGATTTAGTGGCTGGATGTAGAACACTTTAACCTCTCCATAATAAATGATAATTAGTGTGACGTACTAATTCTCAGTAAAAAATTTTTGTTTACCTGAAAATACTTCAGTGTAGGTTTTGTGGAGCTGTTACCGAAGTTTACTAAAGGAAACAGCTTTACTTTTGTTACCAATAGTAGGCTTATTATTTATTTGCTTATCTGTGTTCAGATTAATTAATAATTCGAACATGTACTTATTTACTGAGGCTACACTGGTATTCTTAGTAGTATTATACAGATATTGCTGCGTTTTTTTTAATTAACACAGTCCTGACATGTATCTGCTATATTTGTGGTATCTATGATCATTCCTCATAATTCTTTCAGTATTGTCAACTGGTTTCAATAATTAGTAGTAGTGAATTTTATTAACTCTTAAACGCATATTAATTGTACTATTTTTTAGCCTACGTTTGTTACATATGATTGATTTGTACATCGTTTACAAAATGTTGTAATTCTTCGTAGAACAGTATAATTTTTAATTTGATCTTCATCAAGCTTTACCCTGTCAAACAATCTGGTTTACAACACACATGATCGATATTAGTAGAAGCTAAATGATTTATTAAATACCTTCAAATTCACCAAATAGAGTTTGCTTTTGTCTCTTACGTATTGCGAAAGCCTTAGTCATCTGACTTAACGTTTCTAGTCCTTATTCTTTGGAAAAGTTTACAATACATTTGTCTTCGTTTTGATCAGAGGAAACATAACAGATGATGTTACTAAATCTTTTCAATTTTTGTTTGTCTCTCTCTGCATTTTCATATTTACAGTGACTGTTCACACTCTAATTGCGTAGTCTTACTGGTTATTATTATTATTATTTATCTCTAGATATCTCTAAGCTCATCTGCAGGTATAGGAGACAATAATTTAAATTCAGAAACTGGAATGGTTTACCTTCACAGCGATACATGCCAAAATTGTATTGGTCTTCTTGGATGCCTACAAATTGCAGCACATTCATTAGCTTCAATGGTTATGCCTATGCGACATTCTGTTGAAATTAACTCGACAAATGGCAAGTTCCAGCCATCAAATTTGAGTAAATTCTCTTCATTACATGAAAATCTCAAAATATATCCCTTAAAATCATATCTTAGTGATAAAGACACATATACTGATGTAAATTATGCAAGTTGTACTGACACTTCAAGCAAATTAGATGATATATCGAGTGGTTATTATTCGGATAATTATCTTATTGAAGCAGTTAAAGCATCAACGAAATGTGGTATAAATGATCGCTGGTTGAATATGAAATTCCATCATTCATCTGATCGATTCCCTCTGCTGAAAGGTTAGCCTATATTCGTACATGTTTATGTTTTATTTTCTTTGAAATTCTGATCAGAATTGCAGATATGACAAGTTAGTGTTCGGTGATGTAAATTCGTTAGTCATCAGGTTTTATCAGTAGTATTGGTTAAAGTAGAGCTGACATTTTTGTTACTTGTTTTTGTGCATTCATGATTCTGTTTTATTTTGATGAAAGATAGCAATCTTAATTTAGTGTATGTTTATATATCTTCGACTGTTAGCTATACTCTGCTTGATTCAAAATATCTGTCTGAAGTAGAGTAAGTGATGTAAACTTGCATTTTTGTAGTTGAAATCTAAGCTCTAGGACGAGTGAGCTATCGCTTCACAATATATCTGACAGTTACAATTGTCTAATGTCTTTTGTGATATTTAGCGCTTTTTGTTCTTTGCTATCAAACGGCCTCGTAAAGTCAGTATCTTTTCAATGATTTTAGTATGTTTTTTAAAGTATGTATTGAGTATTAAGGTTAGTCAGTGTTTATCAAAAGGTTTGGTTTTTCTTTTCTCTATTTATTTTTAGGAGGAACAACAACTGACATAATGTATTCGTTACTTGAGGAGATCTTGGCATCACTGAGATTCTTACACACCTTCGTGTTGATACTCATGTCAATTTGTTTTGAAGACAATCTCATGAATCGCTCTTTATTTAAGAAAACAACAATCATAGGCTTTCATCTATCATTTTTTGGTGTTAGCCTTTCAATATAGAAGCAATGCTGGCTGAAGAATTTCAAAGCAGTGCATAACGATAGTGCAGTTAACACATTGCTAGTTAAAAATAATACAATTTTACTGAAAGGCTATAAGCGAAGTTCCTTCTGTGTTATGGATCAATTTTATTGTCATTAAATAAGTCCCCATTAATTAAGGATAAATTAAACAAATCTTGAAATAATTCATTTAACCAACAGTAAGGAGTAAACTTCAAAAAGTGACTTCTATGATCACTATGTTCGACTTAATTGTCGACGCTACTTAGATTTTAAATTCGCAACTAAATTTCTCAAGTTCAAAATAACGACTATTGTTTGGCTTTTAGTTTGATAGTCAAAAATAGATGAATACCTTGGTGTACTGAAATAACGGGGTTTCATAGTGGTATGTCGCAATTCAAATTTTATACTTTGCAACTAAATATTAATGAATCCTGCCAATATTCCGTTCCTTTTTCTAATTCATGATCAGTTGTTTGTTTGAATATCCAAATTTTCTACGCATTCAACTCTACAGTCTCATTCTTCGTAAATTATCAACTTATTTCAAAGTGACAAGATAGATTAGCAATTTCTTATCCAAACAACGGTTATCCCAATTTACTGAAATTCTTAATTGCCTCCATATTTTAAGATATTTTACTGATTTATGTGTTTTTTTTTAAAATAAGACGCTAATTGCATACTGTTTGTGTTTTCCCTTTCGTTTTCCTATAAAAAAACAAAACATTTTTTAGATGGACATTCGAAACCAGCATATCGTAGTCATGTCAACCATCATCATCATCATAGTACATGTCACCACAAATTTGTTTTAACAAGTATGTATGCAGGTTTAAAGAATAATAAGATCAGTAATAGTTCTATAATTCCTTTAAATTCATCCCAATCACTTTATAATCATGAGTTATA
This sequence comes from Schistosoma japonicum, assembly GCA_025215515.1. NCBI lineage: Eukaryota > Metazoa > Platyhelminthes > Trematoda > Strigeidida > Schistosomatidae > Schistosoma > Schistosoma japonicum. The sequence continues at coordinate 22,346,864 of CM046064.1, read as the reverse complement.
CCCAAAATCAAACACTATCACCAGTAATAATGATCGGTCAGATATGGTATCCGTTTCTGAAGATATTTTGCGTTATAGTACATTAGAACGTTTTTGCAATTTATGGACTGATCGACATTCACAAACAACAGAAGATAAATTCTATTACATGGATGAAAAGTCTCTAGAACGACGAGTTCGTGCACAAGCATCAAATATTATTTCACCTGTATCCTTTTAGTGATACATTGTTTATAGACATACGTTGTTATGTGAAAAGAATTTTAATGGATTCTTAAGTAGAGATATTCGCAATATGCATTATATGAAATTTAAAGTATCTTTTTTCTGTCATATAGCGTACATTGTGCTTTTTTCATCAAAATTTACTAAACTACACTATTTGAAAAATGTTAAAGTAAAAAATTGTTTCTGTATGCATAGTATCATCTAAAGCGAAAAGATCAGTCGAAATTTGACAGTGGACTACGTGCAATATATTTGTTTGTTTATCACTAGTCAATCGTCAAATTATGATTTTTATCCCCATTTTCTCTTTATGTTTCGTTATGTTTTGTGTTATTTTGGTTATTCTTTTCGTCCTTTGTCTCCTAATGTTTTATTTATTATACTCTCCATATATTCATGTGAGTGATATTACGAGAGAATATGTATATTTTTACGCATAATTAAATTATTATCAATGTTTTTTCTTGCATATTTACATTCTTTTCACTGTTCACAGTCATATTTGTGCATAGTATATGTTTGTAAATACACGACATTAAAATATCATTTCGTATTATAAAATAATTTGTTTTCAATTAAGTAAACCATCCAGTTACCATGGTTTCTATTTCTCTGTTGTTGATGTTAAATATTGCAATAAATTAGTCTATATAAGCATGCATGCATTTTCTACTTATCGCTACGATGCTACAATTAGTTTGCAAGCTTTAGTAAAGTTGCATAGTACAAGCTAGTAGCTATTTGGTATCTGCACCTCAGTGAGTACTAGATTGGAAATTTTAAGTGACAGGTGTCAGTTTCCAGTCTGTGTTAACATCAACAGTAGGATGCAGGGACAGAACACGCGTCATGTATCTTACTCTTAACTGTCTGCAAAGTGTTATGAGTAAATTTACGCTTCTTTCTTTTAAAAGCTTGATTGAAGATATTAGAGCAAGTTATTCATAGCATATACTGACAATAGTATAGTATTTTTAAAAGATTAGCACAAACATGCATCCACTTTCATGGTAAACTGTTAAATGTAGTCAAAAGTGTACTCCCTTGGGTGCTTGCGGAATCCCTATTGCTTGTGTAATGTGAACCTATTTTATGTGTAGTTGAATTTGAGATGATTTTCTATAATTTCGGTATAACTCATTTGATATCAGCTAGAAAATAATTAGAAAAGCCGAAACAACTGTTTCATTTTAGTCATTAACGATCACTTTCACCGTACACTGGATGTTATTTGGAAGTAAAACATGTGATTTAATCCTTATTTTACGGTTGAGATTTCGCCATATGGATATTATTCAATCAGAGAGACATGTGGCTATATTAATGATAGGAAATTCATGTGTTCTTGTTTTTACATGTTTGCAGAATTGCATCTGCATTTTCAAAGTTTGTGCTAATTTTATTGAGCTGAGAAATTTTTCTAAATATTCCGTTTGATTACTTAAGACATCAGTGTACTATTTGTACTTGAAAAATGATGCAGTGTCCCAATTCTTAATTGCTTTCAAAGATTGTGGTCTTTTCTGATAGTTACTGAGACTGGAATTTCATGGGGTTTCATTTGTATCTTTATAGTTCACTTTTGGGTTTGTGAGCGTGAAGTGATGGGTCTCATTTATTATGCAAAAAGGTAACCTGTACCAAGGACTGGTAGGACATTACTTATGATAGAGTTCAAATTGAAATAAAACTACTGCTCAGTGTTCCGCAATTTTCAATGATACTCCATTGGATGTCAGACCGTGATGAAAACCATATTAAAATTATAACTAAAGTTTAATAAGTATTTTCATAGACGTGGTTTTGATGAAATTTACTTCACTCATGTCAGGTAGATATTTTCTTATTCTTTTAGGTTCCAATTTTTGGAGTATACAAGTATTTCATTTGTTGTGTTTTAATTATGCTTGATTTGCTAATTGAAATACGTGGAGTACTAGATTAGTAGCTCGTGTTTTCTTAATCACTAGAATTGTATAATGCTTAAAAGGTATGGACCTACTAAGTGAACAATATTGGTATAGAACATTATATTTAGTTACATAAACAGGATGGTCGTTTAAGATAATTTATTGAGCAGCCACTTTTTCTATAGTCGAGGAGTTTTAAAATGGTAGTAAACACCACCCCTTCCCTGTTCATAAAAGGTCATCAACTGATATTGATTTGTGATGAGAATAATTTCACTTAAAGACTTTCATCTTCATGTTTTCAGTCCACTTCAGTTCATAGTGTACTGACAATTAATTTATCACGTGTTCACTTATTGTTTGTTTAAAGTTTTACTTGATAGGATTTGACTACGATATAATTAATAGGAATCAAAAAGCTTGTTTAATTTAATCAGAAGCGTCCATACGGACAGTTAAAAGTCAATATCTCTACAAATATTTAAACTTTGGTCACTTGATATCACAATTGTAAATAATGAGACTTAGTCCTTTAGCTATCTGTAACGTTGCCAAGTAATTTAAACAGTTAAGATTAGCTTGGATCAGTATTCAGACAGTTAGCTCCACATTCGAATAGCTTAGCAACGTACCAAATATCCCATGCAGGATTTATTCCGCACTCTAACGTAGAAAAGTTACATTTTGATACTAACGGAAATGTAACTGCTTTGACAAATACATTTTTAAAACACTATCATATTTTATGAAACATTTTTGACTAATGAGTGGAAGTTCAAATACGTAAAGAAAACAATAACCTTTGTGATTTTCACATCGTCTGATTTCTTGTGAAATAATAAAGCTGCTTTATATCTCTAATATTCAGTTAAGAATTACCCAAACGGGATATGAATATTGACCGAATTTCATTATCTTATTATAAAACGTTTATCAAAATCTTGACTTAACTTAGACTTTTATCATGTTCATTTTATCTGTAGTTTACTTTAAGTTCTCTATTATATTAAAAGTTAGATAGTTAGTAATACTTCTAAACGTCCTAAATGTTTTCTGTCTTATTGAGGTGTGGTGTTTAGTCTTATGGCCTGCTCTATACATTATTCCAAAGTATACCAATTATGTGGAAACTGTGAAGCTTAACTAATTTAAACTATCACATATTATTGGTGACTCTCCAACGAATGAAATCCGTCATTTTACTGCTATCTATAATTGAACACTTTTAGGATAAATATTAACTATACTAGAACTCCGAATAAGTTTACAGATATAATTTATTACTAATATATATCTATCCGTGAATCAAATTGGTTGCTATCTGGGCTCAGTAGCTGGATAACGCTTTGATATTCGGTAGGATCGACGTTTGATTTGAGTCATTGTTGGTACCAACACGAATACCTTAATACCCGCTGACAAGTTTGCTAACGGGTTTCGTCTCATTATCCTGCAGTACATGTAACCACATATAGATTATTTACTGGTTCGTCTGTAGTCCTTCAGCATATGCCACTTTGTGACGAATCTGCATCATAGTGTACAGAATTTCCGGAACCCCGCTTAATATATAAATACTGTGGACCGTTTCGATAATACTATTAGCTACATATTTCAGAGATATCTGCGCTGTTTCTTTAATCTAAATAAATATTATTCAGATAGATTCCTCATTTATTATTTATACTTAGGCAACATGCATAGAGTTTGTATGAATATTCCTTCATGAAATCTTATGACGTGTGAGACAACCACATTATATGTCTAGCAGAAACGAACAAATTTTTAGACAGAAGGTAGTCTTCGATGTACATATATCCTTAAATAAAACAAATATTCAACTAGCAAATGACATGGTATACGAGAACAATCTATGAACAACAATTTTTACTGGATACAGTGTATTCATTTTATTTCGTGGCTTCACATCAGCTACAACACCTAAATTCAACAGTTGGGAGCAACATCAGTACAGTGGTATGCAAAACATTATAAATAATATTATTGCTAACTATAACTGCAGGACATTTGAAGCCTATGGGAACCGTGAAAAAGAATGAATTGATTGTATCCTGTAAATCATGTTGTTCACGGGTTATTTTCCTATTAATCTGACATTGAATCTCAACGCTTAAAATATTTTGGTGAAAGATCTTAACAATGAGTGAGTGGTACATTTTCCTTCGAGTTTGTTAATTAATTCAAGGAAGTGTACTTGAAAGTTTAGTCATCGTAGATCCTTCATTTTGCTATATCACAGATGTAATTTAGTATGCATTAATTACAATATTAATGCTCTTTGAATACTTTTAAGTATATGAACATTTAACCAAACACTAAAAGCAACAACTCTTCTATGTAAGTTATAAAATTGTTTACTAGTGATACGATATTTGGTTTATGTAAGTTACATTTAAAATATCTGCATCACTTGATTATTTTGATGATATTTTATGAAATAATTAATTATTCTTTAATCATTAGAACTGTTTGGAAGAAATCTATCAGTTTTCATCCTAATTCCATTTTTCAATTCTATGAAATACGATAAATTGTCGGCCGGAAGTGATGTCACATATATGTTAGATTAATATTCTTAAATAAATAACACAGTCTACCAACATTACGGTTCTCTTTTTAGTTGATTGAATATGTCACAGATTGACGTTGGCAGGGTACCATTGAAAACCTGGGAGCACTGGAGGGCTGATTCGTTCTGAAGCCCCTGGTATGGAATCCGTGGTGCACACTGCTGAGGAGTCCTACACTAGGACGAAACAGCTGTCCGGTGCTCCTTGGTTTTCAATGGTATCCTGACAACATCAACCTGTGACATATTCGATCAACTAAAATTACCACTATCCACAAAAATAAACATTCCAATTCAATTAAGGTTCTTGTTGCATATAATAGTTTGATTCTTTTGTAGTATTTCTCAGATAGTTATTATATTATTATCACTTGTCAAACTACAGTGTTAAAAATATTTCAAACAAAGCATGTGCTTTTGTGTTGTTCTAGGTTAAAAGATTTGTGATTTTCTACTACACATTAGTGGTTAGTGAGTGTTTTTACAAATGTTTGACTTCAGTAAAGCAAATATGTCTATATGCATAATTAAAAGTAGCTATTTCCAATTTGTATGCTCTGTTCATCTATCTTAAACTTTTCATGACCAAAGTTTTTATCGATGTCTTATTTTCATAAGCTTTAATTAGGAGTGTAAATGTAAAACAAATATGAATCTAATTATGCTTATTAGTTTCTTTTCAGACTACAGACGATCATTATTCTTCATTTCCGTCTGATATCAGTTAGAAAAAGTTGAATATCAGCGGAGCTAAATCCACTGATAATAAAAGCAACCAAATATGGAGAATATACTTCGAAAAAGATAGTAAAATATCTGTGTATGAAAAAAATACCGGAATTTAAGATCTAGAATAAGATACGAGTGAATGAACTTGAGATACTGTGGTTGATTCCAAATCATGCTACCTAACGTCCGTAAGCGTTGAAAAGTAAATTTTTGATCTCGAAAATAATTTATCATTATTATTATGGTCTATAGTGCCCCATTCGGTACGAAGAGTGTAAACGCTCTCTAACGCATTAATCCAACCTCTCTGCGAAAATTGAAATAACTCAGAAACGAGTAGAAAGCTTTGGTGGTAGATAGAAATAATTTTTACACAGCTAGTGAATTAACTCTCATGTTTATTTTTCAGCATTTTGTGTACCTAATCAAAACCGGAAGTTTCAATCCTACTTTCCTTCAATGGCAACTTGTTAGATATTCTAATAAAATGCATTAGAAACTAATCTGTCAACTAGAATTAATGTTTGCTTAATAAAACAACACTGTGCTTAGTAATCATACTACTAACTTTATTTCGACGTAATTCACACCGGCCATTCACACCCAACTACTTTGAAATTTGCTCTTCTGAAATCATAAGCTAATATAATTTCGATTCATCATGAGTGTGAACAATTCACGAAAGGAAATTAACACTGAACTTATTCAATTTGGATATTGGAGCAGGTTATTCATAGCATATACTGACAATAGTATAGTATTTTTAAAAGATTAGCACAAACATGCATCCACTTTCATGGTAAACTGTTAAATGTAGTCAAAAGTGTACTCCCTTGGGTGCTTGCGGAATCCCTATTGCTTGTGTAATGTGAACCTATTTTATGTGTAGTTGAATTTGAGATGATTTTCTATAATTTCGGTATAACTCATTTGATATCAGCTAGAAAATAATTAGAAAAGTCGAAACAACTGTTTCATTCTAGTCATTAACGATCACTTCGACCATACACTGGAAAAAACTTTAGAAATTTCAGATCTCACGGTAAGCATAACGTATATTTAAACTCTTTATTTGAAATCTTGTAGTCTACATTTTCAATTTCAGTCAATCCTCAACATAATAAACTTTTGGTGCAGTGTTCAGTTGAGGAACTAGTCTGAATAGCTTTTCAGTACTCTTGTTTTTATGATTTCTTCAGATGATATCAGTAAGTAACAGGTAACTTTCAAGCACAATCAAATTAACAGTTGTCGTAAATGATAGTGATAAATTAAATTGACTTTTCATTACTGGCTATAGATTTGATTTATTCTCTATATTCGTATTGCATTTAATTCATGTTCACTTAATCCACATGATATTCCACACCACTTCGTTTGACAAATCTTTGAAATATCCCCTTGTATAGTGTTATGAGATACAAATAACATTAGTCGTCTTGTGATGTTATTTGGAAATAAAAGATGTGATTTAATCCTTATTTTACGGTTGAGATTTCGCCACATGGATATTATTCAATCAGAGAGACATGTGGCTATATTAATGATAGGAAATTCATGTGTTCTTGTTTTTACATGTTTGCAGAATTTCATCTGCATTTTCAAAGTTTGTGTTAATTTTATTGAGCTGGGAAATTTTTCGAAATACTACGTTTGATGACTTAAGACATCAGTGTACTATTTGTACTTGAAAAATGATGCAGTGTCCCAATTCTTAATTGCTTTCAAAGATTGTGGTCTTTTCTGATAGTTACTTAGACTGGAATTTCATGGGGTTTCATTTGTATCTTTATAGTTCACTTTTGGGTTTGTGAGCGTGAAGTGATGGGTCTCATTTATTATGCATAAAGGTAACCTGTACCAAGGACTGGTAGGACATTACTGATGATTGGGTTCAAATTGAAATAAAACAACTGCTCAGTGTTCCGCAATTTTCAATGATACTCCATTGGATGTCAGACCGTGATGAAAACTATATTAAAATTATAACTAAAGTTTAATAAGTATTTTCATAGACGTGGTTTTGATGAAATTTACTTCACTCATGTCAGGTAGATATTTTCTTATTCTTTTAGGTTCCAATTTTTGGATTATACAAGTATTTCATTTATTGTGTTTTAATTATGCTTGATTTGCTAGTTAAAATACGTGGAGTACTAGATTAGTAGCTCGTGTTTTTTTAATCACTAGAATTGTATAATGCTTAAAAGGTATGGACCTACTAAGTGAACAATATTGGTGTAGAACATTATATTTAGTTACATAAACAGGATGGTCGTTTAAGATAATTTATTGAGCAGCCACTTTTTCTATAGTCGAGGAGTTTTAAAATGGTAGTAAACACCACCCCTTCCCTGTTCATAAAAGGTCATCAACTGATATTGATTTGTGATGAGAATAATTTCACTTAAAGACTTTCATCTTCATGTTTTCAGTCCACTTCAGTTCATAGTGTACTGACAATTAATTTATCACGTGTTCACTTATTGTTTGTTTAAAGTTTTACTTGATAGGATTTGACTACGATATAATTAATAGGAATCAAAAAGCTTGTTTAATTTAATCAGAAGCGTCCATACGGACAGTTAAAAGTCAATATCTCTACAAATATTTAAACTTTGGTCACTTGATATCACAATTGTAAATAATGAGACTTAGTCCTTTAGCTATCTGTAACGTTGCCAAGTAATTTAAACAGTTAAGATTAGCTTGGATCAGTATTCAGACAGTTAGCTCCACATTCGAATAGCTTAGCAACGTACCAAATATCCCATGCAGGATTTATTCCGCACTCTAACGTAGAAAAGTTACATTTTGATACTAACGGAAATGTAACTGCTTTGACAAATACATTTTTAAAACACTATCATATTTTATGAAACATTTTTGACTAATGAGTGGAAGTTCAAATACGTAAAGAAAACAATAACCTTTGTGATTTTCACATCGTCTGATTTCTTGTGAAATAATAAAGCTGCTTTATATCTCTAATATTCAGTTAAGAATTACCCAAACGGGATATGAATATTGACCGAATTTCATTATCTTATTATAAAACGTTTATCAAAATCTTGACTTAACTTAGACTTTTATCATGTTCATTTTATCTGTAGTTTACTTTAAGTTCTCTATTATATTAAAAGTTAGATAGTTAGTAATACTTCTAAACGTCCTAAATGTTTTCTGTCTTATTGAGGTGTGGTGTTTAGTCTTATGGCCTGCTCTATACATTATTCCAAAGTATACCAATTATGTGGAAACTGTGAAGCTTAACTAATTTAAACTATCACATATTATTGGTGACTCTCCAACGAATGAAATCCGTCATTTTACTGCTATCTATAATTGAACACTTTTAGGATAAATATTAACTATACTAGAACTCCGAATAAGTTTACAGATATAATTTATTACTAATATATATCTATCCGTGAATCAAATTGGTTGCTATCTGGGCTCAGTAGCTGGATAACGCTTTGATATTCGGTAGGATCGACGTTTGATTTGAGTCATTGTTGGTACCAACACGAATACCTTAATACCCGCTGACAAGTTTGCTAACGGGTTTCGTCTCATTATCCTGCAGTACATGTAACCACATATAGATTATTTACTGGTTCGTCTGTAGTCCTTCAGCATATGCCACTTTGTGACGAATCTGCATCATAGTGTACAGAATTTCCGGAACCCCGCTTAATATATAAATACTGTGGACCGTTTCGATAATACTATTAGCTACATATTTCAGAGATATCTGCGCTGTTTCTTTAATCTAAATAAATATTATTCAGATAGATTCCTCATTTATTATTTATACTTAGGCAACATGCATAGAGTTTGTATGAATATTCCTTCATGAAATCTTATGACGTGTGAGACAACCACATTATATGTCTAGCAGAAACGAACAAATTTTTAGACAGAAGGTAGTCTTCGATGTACATATATCCTTAAATAAAACAAATATTCAACTAGCAAATGACATGGTATACGAGAACAATCTATGAACAACAATTTTTACTGGATACAGTGTATTCATTTTATTTCGTGGCTTCACATCAGCTACAACACCTAAATTCAACAGTTGGGAGCAACATCAGTACAGTGGTATGCAAAACATTATAAATAATATTATTGCTAACTATAACTGCAGGACATTTGAAGCCTATGGGAACCGTGAAAAAGAATGAATTGATTGTATCCTGTAAATCATGTTGTTCACGGGTTATTTTCCTATTAATCTGACATTGAATCTCAACGCTTAAAATATTTTGGTGAAAGATCTTAACAATGAGTGAGTGGTACATTTTCCTTCGAGTTTGTTAATTAATTCAAGGAAGTGTACTTGAAAGTTTAGTCATCGTAGATCCTTCATTTTGCTATATCACAGATGTAATTTAGTATGCATTAATTACAATATTAATGCTCTTTGAATACTTTTAAGTATATGAACATTTAACCAAACACTAAAAGCAACAACTCTTCTATGTAAGTTATAAAATTGTTTACTAGTTATACGATATTTGGTTTATGTAAGTTACATTTAAAATATCTGCATCACTTGATTATTTTGATGATATTTTATGAAATAATTAATTATTCTTTAATCATTAGAACTGTTTGGAAGAAATCTATCAGTTTTCATCCTAATTCCATTTTTCAATTCTATGAAATACGATAAATTGTCGGCCGGAAGTGATGTCACATATATGTTAGATTAATATTCTTAAATAAATAACACAGTCTACCAACATTACGGTTCTCTTTTTAGTTGATTGAATATGTCACAGATTGACGTTGGCAGGGTACCATTGAAAACCTGGGAGCACTGGAGGGCTGATTCGTTCTGAAGCCCCTGGTATGGAATCCGTGGTGCACACTGCTGAGGAGTCCTACACTAGGACGAAACAGCTGTCCGGTGCTCCTTGGTTTTCAATGGTATCCTGACAACATCAATCTGTGACATATTCGATCAACTAAAATTACCACTATCCACAAAAATAAACATTCCAATTCAATTAAGGTTCTTGTTGCATATAATAGTTTGATTCTTTTGTAGTATTTCTCAGATAGTTATTATATTATTATCACTTGTCAAACTACAGTGTTAAAAATATTTCAAACAAAGCATGTGCTTTTGTGTTGTTCTAGGTTAAAAGATTTGTGATTTTCTACTACACATTAGTGGTTAGTGAGTGTTTTTACAAATGTTTGACTTCAGTAAAGCAAATATGTCTATATGCATAATTAAAAGTAGCTATTTCCAATTTGTATGCTCTGTTCATCTATCTTAAACTTTTCATGACCAAAGTTTTTATCGATGTCTTATTTTCATAAGCTTTAATTAGGAGTGTAAATGTAAAACAAATATGAATCTAATTATGCTTATTAGTTTCTTTTCAGACTACAGACGATCATTATTCTTCATTTCCGTCTGATATCAGTTAGAAAAAGTTGAATATCAGCGGAGCTAAATCCACTGATAATAAAAGCAACCAAATATGGAGAATATACTTCGAAAAAGATAGTAAAATATCTGTGTATGAAAAAAATACCGGAATTTAAGATCTAGAATAAGATACGAGTGAATGAACTTGAGATACTGTGGTTGATTCCAAATCATGCTACCTAACGTCCGTAAGCGTTGAAAAGTAAATTTTTGATCTCGAAAATAATTTATCATTATTATTATGGTCTATAGTGCCCCATTCGGTACGAAGAGTGTAAACGCTCTCTAACGCATTAATCCAACCTCTCTGCGAAAATTGAAATAACTCAGAAACGAGTAGAAAGCTTTGGTGGTAGATAGAAATAATTTTTACACAGCTAGTGAATTAACTCTCATGTTTATTTTTCAGCATTTTGTGTACCTAATCAAAACCGGAAGTTTCAATCCTACTTTCCTTCAATGGCAACTTGTTAGATATTCTAATAAAATGCATTAGAAACTAATCTGTCAACTAGAATTAATGTTTGCTTAATAAAACAACACTGTGCTTAGTAATCATACTACTAACTTTATTTCGACGTAATTCACACCGGCCATTCACACCCAACTACTTTGAAATTTGCTCTTCTGAAATCATAAGCTAATATAATTTCGATTCATCATGAGTGTGAACAATTCACGAAAGGAAATTAACACTGAACTTATTCAATTTGGATATTGGAGCAGGTTATTCATAGCATATACTGACAATAGTATAGTATTTTTAAAAGATTAGCACAAACATGCATCCACTTTCATGGTAAACTGTTAAATGTAGTCAAAAGTGTACTCCCTTGGGTGCTTGCGGAATCCCTATTGCTTGTGTAATGTGAACCTATTTTATGTGTAGTTGAATTTGAGATGATTTTCTATAATTTCGGTATAACTCATTTGATATCAGCTAGAAAATAATTAGAAAAGTCGAAACAACTGTTTCATTCTAGTCATTAACGATCACTTCGACCATACACTGGAAAAAACTTTAGAAATTTCAGATCTCACGGTAAGCATAACGTATATTTAAACTCTTTATTTGAAATCTTGTAGTCTACATTTTCAATTTCAGTCAATCCTCAACATAATAAACTTTTGGTGCAGTGTTCAGTTGAGGAACTAGTCTGAATAGCTTTTCAGTACTCTTGTTTTTATGATTTCTTCAGATGATATCAGTAAGTAACAGGTAACTTTCAAGCACAATCAAATTAACAGTTGTCGTAAATGATAGTGATAAATTAAATTGACTTTTCATTACTGGCTATAGATTTGATTTATTCTCTATATTCGTATTGCATTTAATTCATGTTCACTTAATCCACATGATATTCCACACCACTTCGTTTGACAAATCTTTGAAATATCCCCTTGTATAGTGTTATGAGATACAAATAACATTAGTCGTCTTGTGATGTTATTTGGAAATAAAACATGTGATTTAATCCTTATTTTACGGTTGAGATTTCGCCACATGGATATTATTCAATCAGAGAGACATGTGGGAGTTCATAAAATTTCATTCATCATGTCACTGACAATCAATCTAACCTTCTATGCAACAACTCGATACATGTGTTCTCTAATTTACTAATGTGTATTTATTTGTGGAATTATTTTGGTAATATTCTGTTGAAGTTGTCTCCCTGTCCAATTTTAGTCTATTGTTCATCTAATTTCCATAACTTTATGAACTGGTGACATTTTTTAATTTGGCCACCCATCTTCCCTACTCCTACGCCAACCAAAATCGTGAGATAAAGTGATTATTCACTCAATAATTCCATATCACATTAAACACTGGCTGAAACTAAACAAAGGTTGATAGTAAACAATTATAGAAATGTAAAATAAATGTGTTCTACTGTAATAAACATTGATTGACCTGATAATTTCATTTAGTCATACAAAGCATAGAATGAATTGAGTTTTTGTGTATTTAAAAATTCCACCTACTCACTGATTTTTTTTTTCACATTTCTGAATATAATCTGAATAATGCACATTACACTACGCAAACGACTGTTTACTAAAGTTAAATAATAACCAGCATGCATATAATATAGATCGTCACATGACACGATTCATACTTCTTAAATCCCGTTTTGCTATGTTTATCTCATTAATTCGTTTATTTCGTGCATAGTATATAATTAACTTATATTTATGGGTTTACATCTTTCAGTCGTTGATGTTAAACACTTCAACTGATTGATCCCTGTTGATGAATGCGCATGTTGGGCGGATTATCTTGAAATACACTTATGTATCCTACTACTAGTCACAATCTAACTTACAATTTATGTAATTGGATGTTGTGGAGATGGTGGAGATGGAGATGGTAGGATTATGCCATCTTGTAGTTCTTTTTCACTAAGCTCCACTAAATTCTTTTGACAAGACGTAAGACACTTGAACATTCCCGCAGTATATAAACAATATTTGATATGATTCATTCAATGAAATTCTTTATAAACCGAAATATCTCACTTATAATAAAAGTTTTACTGTATTCTCACGTAATACCAAGGCTTGCTTTACATATTTGCTGATTAAAGGTAACTGAAACTTTTTAGCAAATTTATGATTTACAGCATGTCTTTTTTGAATGTGTTATGCAGTTAATTAAGATTTCACTGTGAATTAGTCGGCTATTGGATTTTCAAGATTCTGATGTTGTTTTATCACACTAAAACCTAATTATACTTCATTGTTCACCTAACACTTGGTAAGTTATCTTCGCGACCTGGCCACATCATCTTCTTTTACAGAGACCCTGGTGATTTACATACTTAAGTAATATATGGGTCTGGGTTTTATCGAAATCCAGAAATGTAACGCTAGTTCTAACCCCACATATAGTAGTTTCTGTATTTCTAAGACTGATTGGCCTGGAATTTATCATTATCTTTTTACTAATAACCATATGATTAGTGAAAACGTTCACTGTAATTAGGTAATCTTATCTCTAAAACTTTCATGTCAAGTTAGTAATATGTGGTATTTGACCTGTGATCAACGTATGCTTCCAATTTCAGTAGTATACAATTAATGTTGTGATAAATTCATATCGTAAAAAGGTTAAGGCTTTATTTTATAAAGAGATTTTTATTTTATTTCGTTTTATTCATAAAATATCTCTGAATTTCTACAAAGACATTTATGAATGCTTACTAAAGGAACAAAATATTAAAATAAAAAATATAGTACTAATATTTTGAAGGCCTTCGGTAAGTAACAAATAGGGATGCACTTTGTGATAATTCGTCAAAAATTTGCCTTGGTTAAAGGAGTGGGATCCAAACATTTCGCGTTGAGTTTACAAACGAGTCAATCAGTCTCATTTCATTACCCGCTATCAATCAGAAGACAATAGTTGTCATTTAATAGTTTATCAGAAAAATTTAATAATATTGCATTCAATGTAATGATTTCACACGGCTAACAAATAAATCATAGTTTTCTATTGGCGATTTTACCTTTAAAACACTAGAAACAACTATGTGGAAATTCATTCATATAATTTAATAGTTAATGATCCGTATAATCATCAGTCTGGCACAAGAAGCCTCCCCTCACTAACTCAATGTTTTCAGGATACGCAGTAGATCCACATAATACTTCTTATGTACTGCGACATAATGATGGTGGCCTAAACGTGAAAAGCATTTCCGTTCACCTCAGTCAGATGTATATATTGTGGTTCTTGGTTGGAGTGTGTTTTTTATTATGGGTAGCATCATTCTTTTCCTGATCTTTTATCTTCTGAAAGTGACTTAGAGCTGACCCTATCCCATGTACTAAAAACCTGTGAAAGCCAACGTTAGTAGATATCAGCATTCTCTTATTCCTCACTTGTAATCCTCTGTCCAGTTATATTTACGCTTTTTTATCACTATTTGATCGAAATCAACAATTTTGCCAGCATCACCAAACGGTAGTTGTAAACTTTTCAACATGAGTGCATATTCTACGACAATCATTATACCGTCGTTTATGAGTAGCTCTTACTCATTTCTATGCAATATCGCAGCCGGTAAATCCATAGATTATTTCCTAATTAGTTGTTAGATGGATTTCAGTAAAAAATGTATCCCTGGAATCTACATGGTTTAAATAGTTCAGCGGTGACATGGTGAAACTTCTGGGTCACTATTTTTGCAAATGTGTATTTATTTTCATAAATTTTTCGGTTTTAGGTGCATTTCAATTCACTAATATTGTCTTCTAACCTTGCATACTTTCTCGCCCTCTTAAATTATTTCGAACTTATCACGATTCTAATTACTGAGAAATGTAAGAAATGTCACCACAACGATTCATATATTCCCATGTTCTTCTGTCTTGTAGGAAATGAAAGACGGTTACTATACTTGTCAGACATCAAATATAATCGACGAGTGGAACGAGTTATCATAGGAGTAAAACTGGTAATAAACAATTACAGATGAAAATAAATGGCAGTTAATCACTGTTCAGAAAACTTTCTCTGTGTATTTTTAGTAATGGCATAAATCCACTTATTTAAATAAGTTGTATTTCAGTAAGCTTACTTTGTAACAATACAAGTTTTACATCAATATAATCAGAAGTAAAATCTTAAATACAATAAAAATCTCTTTATAAAAGTGGCAATTATTCACTTGTGATGATTAACTTCGAGATTTATTTAAAACGAGTTATTATAATATACTGACCAAAGTGGCAAATATCTCTTACTCATCATGATATTTTAATTAGTAAATATTATTTCAATTCGGTGATAATTTTTGTTTACCATCATCAATATTTAAGTTGAACTGTGACTGGCAAGCGGAATCTAAAACGCGCGCTTCGCCCTATTTGGGATTCGTCAGCTTAATGTACAAGTCAACGGGAAGATACAAGCTTATTCTTATTACCATTATCAAGTTTTTTCCTGCAATAACTATATGTTACTCACGACTTAATTAGTTATCAGATGGTGATTAGATTTTTGACTGTATGTTGATAAATTTAGAACGCAATCATAGTTACCATTGATTTGATCATTCTTCCTAGGAGAAAACTGTTTTTTTTTGAGATTAACGGAATGATCAACGAAGATAGATAATTTTGAAAATGGTCAAATTGTATTACAAACTATTTATAGATGAATTAAATCAACTAATTCTGCTTGTATTAGACCAACAGCGTAATTGTTTGAAATAAATGAACATTAAAGATGTAGTATTGTAAAGTAGAAAGAATAAGAGTTCAGTTATTTTTCATTTTCTTCATTCATGAGGATTTAAATGTTATCCACAGTTAATAAATAGTAATGTAGATAACACTAGTTCACTTCGGCCTATCATATTCTAATAGTTGTAAATTAATATTTATCAATAAACTATTGAAAATCAACAGAACTAATAGAAGACTGTTGTTTTTACAGGCACTTTGTATGTATTCATCGTTTTACACTTCAAAGATACTATTATGATTTTCTTCGTAGACTTTCGGTATTGTTTAGTTTTCGAATAGTTTTCATGATTTGTCAATCTCTTTAACAGAATATTTATGTACAACAGTGATAGAAAGTAAAGTGTTTGTGATTTAAGTGTTTCACCTCAGATTTATGTCTTATTTATGAAGTGAGTCATATGTGAAACCATTGCAGTCAATATTAATAAAATATTGTTAGTTGATAAATTTGTTATTCTAATTGTAGACAAAGGAAATGACATCAGTCTGTTTCTTAACGTTCACTGTTCACCCATAGTATACATTTAATAAGGATTAACTAATTCTCGAACTGCCAACCACAATCTTATATATATATATATATATATATATATATATATATATATATATATATATATATATATATATATATATATATATATATATATATATATAACGTTTATTTATCAATGCATATGGACAGTTATAAACATGAATTCTGCTGGGTAAATATTAAAGTATTAGATAGAAGAAACAAAAGTTTGGAGTATTTCTTACACTTATCTTTCGAATCATTTTTCAATCAAAATGTTGATCAAAACTGGCTTAATCTATCGGTTAATAATCAAAGAGGATAAACAACTGCGTGATCAGAAATAAAGGAAATAAAAATGCAAACAATGATAACAGCTATGAAAAACAAACAAATTCTATGTAAACAGAGTATGCTAATTGTCAGTAGCAGGGAAGTTCTTGTTATGCTGGACCACTAAAAAGAGTAACAAACTGTCAGAACTGTGTTTTAAGAACACTATTTCAATTATTCTAACTGTGTGTTATGTAAACATTTTGTTTCTATTATTGTTACGTTTCTCTTACCCTATCCCCCAGTTTAGCATAATTACTGTTATTAAACTGTCGCTTATTATGGACTATAGTTAATTAGCTATGTACAAGTTGTTCCTATTCATTACCACTATTTTCCTCGTTCTGTATTCATGTCAATTTCATAATTGTTTTGCTATGCGGTCTGGTTTTATCTATATGTAAAGGAATGCTTGAAATATAATAGGTTTCTATCTGGTTGATCTATTGGCTCATATTCTTCTTATTTCGGCTTGGGACTAAGTGGGCATAGGACAGACGCACAATTACCGACTAGGCACTAGTGATTGGCACTCGGCCAACCAACCACCAAATTCTCTCGCATCATAACAAGGAACTCTGTGGTTGCTAGAGAATTTCCAGAATAAAGGTATTCAGACCAGCTGGCAATCAACAGTCACACTGACATATATCCAGTCTGTCAACCTATATAGGAGTTTTCGATCAATCGTACGGTTAGAAGTCAATCGACAAAGGCAATCGGCAAGAATGAAAAAACAAATGTAGCCAACATTACTTGTAATGACAATTAATCACATACGAGGCCACCAGAACAAATCAATATAATACTTGTCGAATAACTGAGACTCCGCCCGCAGCTCTTCTAGGGTTGCTGCCGGTCCCAAATAATACTGTGTAACAGAAGTAGCTCTTATATATCGACTGATTAGTGTAATTTTATCTTCCTTGATTAGAGGTACTTTTTAAATATTACCATTATACTTATTGGTTTGATAACTCATACTATATAGTGTCAGTCAATTCGGTTTTATGCTATCTACATTCCTACAGTCTACTATTTATAACCAAGAGAAACAATATTCGAAAAGTAACCGACACCGAGTAGAACAATCAGTTTGTTCTCTTATCAAAGCCTACTGATACAATATTTAAATATCTTTGTTCAGAATGACTAGATAAATCTGAAGATATTAATGGGACTAATTATTGACACATAAGTATTTAAATAATTACTTGTTTTGAGTGAGGTTTTACTGTACAATGAAAGATTGTCTTTTCAAAAGGAACTTCAGGATATATTTCTCTAAAGCCAATGTTAATTTAACTGTATTACTTCTATGTAATATGTTAACGTTATGTAAGAGACTGATCATTGGAGGTTATAACTGCATTAAGGCTTAATGTAAGGATAATAATCATGAAATGACTTAATGTTTACTAACTTTGATAACTTTATCAATCTACTATCCGTCATAAATATCTGTTCACAGTAACCTAAATACTACGGAAAAATGCAATCTTCATTTTCATCATTGATTATAAATCGGTTATAACGTAAGTAAATCGTAGTCATAATGGATTGGTTGAATATTTCCCATAAAGGATAACAGGTCCAATCTCTTAATGTATGTGTTTAATCAGTTGGTCAATGATTTCATCTTTTGAAATTCGTTTCATCATGATTCTCTGATTAAGTAAAGAAATGATCAGTTTGGTCAAAACTATTACTTCACTGCTAAGAACCTTTTGTTAATAATCTATAAAAATAACTTGATGGTTACTTTGTACGCAAAATTTATATCAAACAATGTATGATTCGTTTGAGTTGCCAGTCACTCCAACAAACAAACAATACTTGTGTACTACCACTGTGTCGTGACAATCCATTCAGGATGCACTTTTGGCAACAGAGACTGATCAGTTTCAGTCCATAACCGAAAGATCCAAATACATTCGAATTAAATTCATGATTCACTTTATGTACATTACAACGCCAATACAACATTACGCAATTTCCTTACTTATTAACAGACTGGTTATATGAAGTCTATTAATTACAAAGGAACCATAGTTCTTCATATGTACTTTGATTAGTAACAGTCAATCAATTAAATGGAAAAGTAAAATCGATTTTTCATTTAGTCAGAATGTATGAATACCTTAACTAAACTAAACGTTTATTGTTTACAAAGAAATAAGTCACCTGATCAATAATTGTTAATTTTAATGGAAATCTACCAATCAAAATAGAAGTCCAAATTATAGGACAATTGATCATATCGATTTTCATTATTACTGTTTCTTCCTTTTTGCCTAACCTGAGGTGTTTTCTTTGTTTGTTTATTTTTATTTAAAAACATCCTTACAAATTAAACTTTCGTAGTTTTATTTAGTCCATATAACTCCATGTCGTCAAATTAGATAAAGTTTCCATGCCAGTGAGAGCTGAAGTTCTACATTAGATGCATGCTATAATTGCGAATTAAGATAACACCTGGATATCAGTGAACCAAGGTAAGACCACCTACACAATAACAGGTAGAGCTAAGCTATTCCTCTGTATCCCAGCTCTCCTAGCTAGAAGAAGAAGTCCAACGTCAACAGGATATATATAATTCCACAAGCAACCAGGACAGACGAATGACAAGCACTTAACTCATACGTGTATAGGAAATAAAAAATGTCATTGGAAGCATCACAAAATAATGTACTAAATGAGACAACGGATGAGATTTTTTGTTCTACTAGGTTGGAAACATGAACTGAAGGTAAAAACAGGTGTGGTGCTTTAGCACGGAAATGAGAAATCCGAAATTTCACAAATCACTTGCAAAAATTATAGGTTTACATTACTATTATCATCATAGATAACTTTACATAACACTTTACAGAACTGAATATTTTTTTCACGTGGATTCATCTTGGTAGATTAGAGCTCACCATCTAATAGTTCTTTTAACTGTTGATTGTGTACTAACTCGAAATTTTTCTGACAACTTTTTTTCAGGGTAAACGAAAACATAACATCAGACCATGAAATCGTAAACTGTTGTTCTAAGCTATATTGGTAAATGTAGACTACTTAGTTAGGTTGGGAATGTGTTACAATTTCGTTCAGTGGCTGGAGACATCAGGTGATATAGGTCAGAATCGACCACAGTGGAACAAGTGTATTCACTATTTCAAGGCCGATTGTTCTTTCATACCTATGTATATATTACAGGGTGATTTAATCTCTACCATCGTGTATGCCTTATAGTATCTGTTCTGAAAGTGCATTTTTATAATTTTAAAGGTAGTGAAAGTTAACGAAAATCACTGTCTATTCCTACATTCCTTGATTTTCGAATGATTGGCTAATACTATAAAATACCGTAACAATTTTAGGCGAATACTGACGGAATTTTGAGTGAGTAGTGTTGTTGTTTTTTTTTAAAGAAAACTAACTATTCATGTTTTAAGCTAATTTGTCATTGCTAACCCGTCACTTTATTCTGTTTACGTAGTGATCATACTCCTTACTAATTAATAGTAGCCTATGTTGTGATTAATCGCTTTGTGATGAATGATTTTTGAACCATAAGTTATAGTGTATAAGTATTAATAAGTTTCATATATATCATCATTCATACACATGATTTTCCTATTGTAGTTGTATAATTGTTTCGTTCCTAACGAATATATCTTTATTCTATGTATATGAGTTATTCATTGATTATTCTTTAATTTACATCAATTTGCATTTTTGGTGTTCATTGTGGTTGTTTTAATTAGTTTAACCTACTGTTATTCAGATACAGGGTCAATTAGTTATTATGCATTCTTAATCAATTATTTACGCAGTTATTACAGAAAACAATCTTTTTTTAGAAGTAATAAGGTGTGTATTGATGTGGATACATCTAACAATTTTATATTTGAAAAGTGTAAAAACGACGATGCATTACAGAATAGTATGTATTCATATTTTTAACAGTTTTATATCACTTTATATCCAATTAATAGTACTATAAATTATTCAAGTAAATTTCGCGTATACTTCATATCATCACAGTAGAAGAGTTTTCAGTAATTAAGAATAGTAAAAGAAGCATTAAATATGGAAGTGTTATTCATGGTGCTTATATTGTCGAATATGAGGAGTAGTGTGAAAATTCCAGAGAAAAAAATGTAATACTTGTAGAAAGTTCAGAAGATCAACTCTAATAGATTAATTAATACGATAACATAACTGAATTAATCAAAAGATAAAAGGCAGTGGAGTTCATATTGGATCCAAGATAAAATGAAGAAAATTAAATTTACGGTAGTTGGTTCAGAATGAAATGTTACGTATATAAGTATTAAGGTGTGGGGTCACCAAGAACTTCAAGATTAATGACAGTATTGTTTGTATGTTTAAATACGGTTTAATTTTCTTGATAGAAGTGACTTCAGTAAAGTTTAATATGTTAGGAGTTGTTTGTTTGCCGATAATTCTGAATGATTTTAAAGTATCTACATCGTATCTGCTGTCGAAAAGATGTGAGGCAATTGCAGTTAATGATAAACTGTGAAGTGTATGAATTCATACAATAAGGATATGATTGCTGTCGTTGCTTTTTACCAAGTTTAAAATGGGAAGCATTTTATGCCTAATTATTATATGGTGTTTCTTTAAC
This sequence comes from Schistosoma japonicum, assembly GCA_025215515.1. Taxonomy (NCBI): domain Eukaryota; kingdom Metazoa; phylum Platyhelminthes; class Trematoda; order Strigeidida; family Schistosomatidae; genus Schistosoma; species Schistosoma japonicum. The sequence continues at coordinate 22,325,219 of CM046064.1, read as the reverse complement.
ACTGCTACATTTTAAACAATATATTTGATCCTGATCTTGAATTTTGTGCATCATTCTTTGACTTTAATTCCTTGAACATGTCAAATAACTAGAATGACTTGATTAATCAGTCCACTATTGGTTTTAATTATTTTTAGTGTTCATATAGAATACAAATGATATGCACTAATCAGTATTGTTAACTGAAATTTTAAAAGGATGGATTGAATTTATTAAAACATTCTGAATAGAAGCACAAAGCAACTACTTATTACTTTTATTTTGTTGCATTTAAATATAAATACTTCGTGATTAATTTCACTGAAATCCCTGAACATTCTATAAAAAATACTATAATAATTTAGGGAACACTTTGTATAAAATGAATAGGATATGTAACACAGTCTAGAGGATATTTCTATCGAGACACTACTAATAATAACTTTAATCATTTAGCGCGATCAGTTGCTATAAGAATAATATCACCAGGCGTCTATGTCATAAATATTAGAGTTGAACAGCTCACATTTATCCAATAGTTTATTGGTAAAGATCTTTCATTGCATGTACACTTATCAATATTTTTCTTTACACAACTGACTAAAATAAATTTGGCTTTGAGCGGAATCTTGGTTGAAGTTCACTTTTAGGTCGTACCTAACTTTTAATTAAGTTCGTATTTGAGATTACTTACAAAGTGATAGTTAAAATATACAAACATAAACATCTAAATGAAATAGTGATTTCTTAATAGATAATATTTTAACAAGACATTTTAATAAAAACGTACGTATACATGGTACAGTTTGTAATAATTATAACTAGATTAGAAGGCTATCAAATAGAAAAGTGAATTGACTGAAAGTTATATATCCCAAGTATTTTTGTTTCCGGGAAGTATTGAGAGTATATTAGAGTGAAAGTGTACGTAATTTCTGGAACATATGCTGCATGAAAATTTTGGTTGATAGAAAGTACGAGCTTGACAATGCCAATCACTATTGTACCTCTATAATCTAAATTCATCGTTGTCATGAAGCATATCAGGTTGACTCCTGTCAATCTACCATTGAGTAAACTGGGTCAATGATTGGTCCAGCATATATGACATTATTTTCCTTAAAAAAAGTCATAAAATAATTATTTATTTCACATTCTTGATTTTTCTACTACCGAAAATAAATAATGATTATTTTTACACTAATGAATTCAGATTACGAAATCTGTACTAACTTCTTAAACTACTATAATATTGAGAGTAGTCAAATGTCTTCAACCAAATAATTTCTCGTAAAGTACATTTTTACGATGCTGGTGTAAAATCAATAACATATCTTATTGCCCACTCTCTCATGAAGATATTTCAGAGTCTACACACTCAAACTTCTAATCACTGAGAGACTCTTTATTTATGATCGTTTGAATACGTCAATTATCTATTATGTAGTATGCGTATCTTACTTAATTTTGTTGATATTGAAGTGCACCTGGTATATGACCAAGTTACATTTGTGGTATGACGAATTGCTTTGAATTAGATAACTATTAACCATCAGGAAACACTGGACGGCTGTTTCGTCCTAGTGCGGGGCTCTTCAGCAGTGCACGTTCACAACTACATCAGGTATCCAATGTGTTTATTAATTCTCTATTTAAAGGGAAGCGTGGGAATGGTACCACTTATGAATGTCATCGATTACTTTTCTGCACAGGTTTGACTGTCTTAATGGGTAATCCGATTATTCTTCTTTTTGTACGTGCTTCTCAATATGAAGTAACTGACATTTTATAATAGTGTTTATGTAGGTGCAGTAAAAGCAAAAACTTAATACTTATGTATTTACATATAAATGATCAATATAATTGTTTACAAACACTAGTATAAACATCATTGATGTAGGGATGTGGTAAATCTAACTCTGTAATTAATCTACACGTTGTATGAACAAATCAGTAAATGACTGAGAATGAAACTCTAATGTTAAGTAGTTGAACAGTTTAGTGAGAATGTAAAAACGGTTGGAGTATACTTTACTTTCGTAAAACGACCTTAAGTAAATAAAGCTGTTTTTGTTCAATAGAAGTGTAGGCAACATAAGACTTTACTATATGGTTGAATAAATATATGTTCGTTGATTTCTAATTTCATAGAACCTGGCAAGCACATTAAAATATTTATGAATCATGTTAAAATATCGTGATTCTATTGACTTTCTATCATTTTTCTGGTGAAATGATAGTTGCTTTCTTATGATCATTTTGAATACCGCTCAAATTCGTTCCCGATCCTTAATCTTGTCATGTTTATCGACTTTCATCGTCTTAGTAACTAAATATTTGTAGAAGTTCTTTATTTCCCATCATAAGTTCCCATCAGTGTGTCTTTAATGTGGCTTAAAAATGTAAGTGAATTAAAATAAATCAACAAGAGGTGATCATTAATATGAACAAATAAGTCGATTCGAAAATATGTTTGATATAGATACTTCACTTTTTAAAAGAGAAAATTGTAAGCATTTTATCAGTAATTTTCGAATAAGTCCCATTTATTTGACGAAATTAAGTACTGAACTACACGGCATCTGGGGGGATATACTTATGTATACTGTGGGAATTTTGTCATGTTTTAAAATTTTTCTCACACTAATTATGGCCCTTTTCATCCAATGGAAAAATACTTAGTGATTATTCTTCTTATTGATTTGACTTATCATTGACATGCTATAAAATGGCGATACCTCAATTCAGTGATCACTTTCAAGCATTTCGAGCTTACACGATATTAGTGACGAGTTTCCTAGTGACGATAGTCTTGGTTTGATGGCAGTGCGTAGTGTCGTAACTGAGTGAGAAAATTTATTCTTGACTATTCTATTCTTAGTTGCCGTTCCATAAGTAAATAAACTTTAGAATGTAGTAAAAAATTCGGGAAGCAACATTTTACGACTTTACGATTCGTGATTCCTGTTTTCATCGGAATCAGAAACCGTAAATCAAGTTTCAGTGCTGGAGAAGTGGCAGGTGGCATTGGAATGTAATTCATAGTCGTCCCCAAAGGAGGAAGTAATTTGCTTACCTTTTTAAATGAAATCCCATTAGGGCGTCAACAAAATGTGAATGTCCATCATTTATGTTCACTAAAAGGAAAATGGTTATTGGACGATCGTAATCAGAACTTCTCACCACAACCATAAATGTAATTCCTTTTGGTACGACAACAATACGTGGATGAGAAGGTTGTCAGATGCAGAGTTTATAACAATTAAACTTCTGATGTTTTCATGCACAACCGTATTCAATGTTACTGACCTGCAGCCGCAAGATGTATTCAACATGCGTCACAAAGTTTTCTCGCAATCAAACCTTCCCAGTAAATACATGGTTCTTATTTATGCTGATAACGCAGTTTTTATCACCTAGACGCTTACTAACGCAACAAGCCGAAATCGCTGCAAACAGTCAGCGACAAATGATCGTTGATTTAAATGAGTCATCAGCAAGTTTTGTTGACCGTTATCTCTATAAATTCTGAAGAAATTGACGCCAGGGAGGAAAACCCCTACGAAGCAGTCAATAACACTGCCTTATACAACGACGATAAATCAACAGATCATTTGAGAGTGAAAAATGTCAGCAGAATGCAGCCAATTCACAATTATTTACTTACTTGTAACCTTAGATAAAATATTTTTATCGAAAACGTATTTAAATCTTTCGAATTCAACAAGTTTGACAATATGTGTGCACGTAATTAGTTAGATCGATTACTCGCTTATCGTTATTGGTACTGATACATTCTATTCATATAGTAAACAGTAAACAAGTATTCCTTCTCTCTTTCCATCTTTTCTTATTAGTCATATTGCTAAAAAGTACATCAACTGTATGGTTTCAGCTGCGAAAGTTGTTTGATGTTTAAGTGGATTCGTTGAGGTTTAATTATTACAATGAATACTTCATTGTATTTCGTAACTAATGTTATTCAGAGGTTTAGTTTGTAAAAGCAATGGTTACTAAGTTGTATGATGATCATGTGAACATCATTTATCAGATGTGAACACTACTGAATCACTTTATTAAAAGTTTTTCAAAAGTAGTGAGGAGAACTCACTATTCTGTCGACATAGCTAATGAGAGAATTCAAGTTCATTAGAACAGCACTCAACTTACATATTTTAGACATCTTGCATAAATTTTATAGGTATCTTCGTCCAAAAAAGAACGAAAATATTTACAAAACTTGGGCGCCGAGTTTATGTAAGACATATGAATAGAATATATTTGTTAATAATCTCAGCGGATGAAATTAATGAAAAATTCCAACGTTTCGCTCGGCAAACTGGTCCGAGCTTCTTCAGGGAAATAACCAAAATCAAAAATTATCGAATATAAATGTAAATAAGAGGTCAAATTGATTACGGATATCCAATTGCATACAGGGTATGAATAAATATTATTAACAGATCAACGAGGTGTAAACTATGGTTAGTGTCATCTTTTTTCATGAAAAAGATCTTCATGTGATGAATGTCACTCACAAAAAGTGATGACTAAGCCAATGAATAACGATAATGTTAATGGACTGATTACTGATAAATTTTTAAATTTTGTATGAAAACAAAGATATTTAATGTCAACTGATGGTTGACATTCAGTTTGGTTCGGCGAGCTATTGTTTGGACAGTCCATAGTATTTTAAGTTACAGAGATTAGGGTTCTGTATATCATCATGATGTTTCCTATTCATTCCCTTTAATGAATAAATAAGATGACTGAATCTTGGAATATGCAGGAACCCTTAACATTTATTATTTGAACATACCTTCAACAAGAAAATGATTCCAATAAACCGAATGACTCCATTCGATTGCTAAACGCTTACAAACCATTTGACATTCAAGTTTTGTACGACGGCTTAACACAATCTACATTACAAAGTTACTGCTGGTAGTTCTGCCATCATCGTAATCATACAACAAGTAACATGAAATAACTATATTAATGCACACATGTGGTCACCTTCGTATTTATTAGTGCGTTCACTGAAATGGCAAGTAGAATATACATTTCCCAATTTGTCATATCGATTCGAGTCTAGTTTTTTTAGTTGCGTGTTAAGCCTGTTTGGTTACTATCAGTAATTATAACATGTAAGCGGTTTTTGACTAACCTACTACAACAAAAAAGAAAATTAATAAATGCTTAAAATAGCAATAATAAACATCATTCTTACGTATATTTTAATTCAATTAAGTCTATCTTTGGAATTAATCTAATTTCTTTCCACAAACATCGAAACGCTGAAGTATTCATCATTAATAAAGTAATCATATGCTTTTCTCATGACAATCTCCTCAAACCAATAGATAAATGACTTAAACACTTAATTACTGTTCTATGCAATGACACTTCGTCGTGACATTTCGGTGATTTATTACTTCAGTAATTAAAACAGTTTGCATGTAACATATCTCTAAATTCGTGATCACAATTGAACAACTACAACCTTCCAATATAAATGGGGCATACAGACTTCCTGATACACTTACATGCGTCTTAAAGTCATTCACTGTCATACCATTTACAGATATAATGAACATCTGGATAAAAAGTTTTCCCGGTTTATTAATAAACCTAATTATATGGGTCGTATACATTATGGTCACCAGATATTCAGAAGATTCCAAGATTATTTGAATGAATATTTAAAATTCATTCTGTCTACGTTTATTAGTTGAAAAAAGTGAATTCTGTTATATAATTTAGTCTGCTGCATAAACCACGTCATACGTTAATATTTTTAATCGAACAGCCATCTAAATTTTATTCCACATCTTCATAAATGTATGTAATCGTTTGACTTCAGTTCATCAAACCGTTAGAGTAGATATAGACATCATATAGTATAGTAATAACAGATATACTGAACCTACATTACTACTAGTGAGTGAATATTTACTACTTATTAATTAGGAGTTTTTCCATTTTAATAAATATACAGCTACTTCCAATATTTACTCATCGATTATCATTTTACATTTGCAGAAAATCGACTCGACTAATCGCCTACAATCATAGAAATTGAAAAAAAAATGACCATATTAGTAAACAATTAACTTCTCTGTTAATCGAACTATTATTATTAAAGGGATTATTATTATTATTATTATTATTATTATTACTATTATTATTTCTGTCTCATCGTTAACACTAAATAACTCAGTTCGATTCCTCAACCTTTTCATATTAACATGAGGAAACTTGAATGAATAATGAAACTTTATTAATCAACTACTAATCAATTTAAATGATTTAAACTAGAATTGAACTATTTCTAGGAAAACGGGACAACGTTGATTATATTCAAAAGTCTTTTATCTAAGTTAACACGAATATTGAGCATTTTCCAACAAATTTTTGTTAATTTGATTTTTTGTGAAATTCCGATGGAATTTCGCAACCAATCCAAAGAAGTTAAGATCACTTTCATTTAACTAATCAGATAACACCAAGAGATTAATTTAGGGGACAAAAATTGAGAACAGTATCACGGTGAAAAATCACTCCTCTTCAGTTTCAGCCAATAACAATTTATCAATTATTTACAACAAGGAACTAAAATTTCAAACCACAGTATGTTTAAGGTTAACCCTCCAGTTGTGTCTTAATATTTAAGAAAGACATGATACTTCACTTTAGTGATACTTTGATAATCTTCCATTTATCTAAGATTTGTACATGGTGATACTCGGATATTTCCAAACAATGCAAGCACTCAATAATATTTCAGTATAACAAGTAAGTGGATGCTATAGGTGGTAATGGGTTCTTTATTTCAAAGGTATTTGTCGTTACGTAAATTGGATTTCTTTTCGTGGATTGTTGATATTACAGAATTTTGCCAGCTAATATCAAATTTAATAACTTCATGTTTGTTCAATGGACATATGCATTTAAGAAGTAAATAAGTTATAAATCTTGTGCAATATAATACCTTAGTCAGTATGTTCTTGAATATTTATGCAGTTTAGTAATAAACATTCATAAAAAGTATGTAATATCAAATGATTTTATCTGTCATGGTTTATTCCAAAAGTCTTTTACATCCTCATCTACTAAATCATATCATCACATAGAACTGTTCCATCATTTTACTTAGAGGTAGATATTGAATGTTATAAAGAGAAAATTACAATTAGTCCTAAGTAAATACGCCTACAAACTGTCTATTTTAAAATCATGTATATACTTAAGTACAAATCCTATTAAGTAAATATTCACTAACATGTGTCCTTATAAAAAAAGGAAGTACCAGTTGTAGTTTTAGGTAGTTACAAATATTGATAGCTTGTTACTATTTTTAGATGTATTACAGTGGAACAGTAAATACTTAGCGCTTACTTATGATAAAAATGATATAGAGTCAATTGCATATAGTTTAACAATACCAACACTATAAATTAGATAGAATAATAGTTCGGTTTATTATGAAAAATGTTTGACGATCAATTAGTAATTCATCCTAACCATTTTACTCAGCATTTTCTAAAAGCTGCCTATGCAAACAATAGTAAGACATTATTTTATCTTGATTTACTGAATAAATTTCTTATTGTAAATTTTTCATCACAGTAAATTAATTATATTACTGAATAATTCATTTGTTCACAATAAACTTTAATCAGTTTTTTAATCATAATCTTAAAACTATTTGAGAATTTCATTGAAAGATTAATTTATCACTGTGACTACAGTTTTACGATGTTATGGATTATCATTTTCTTGAAATACATCATTTGTTAACTATCATATGAAGTACTATTTTTACTTGTTCCATAATAACTAATGAATGATGTAATATGGAGAATTTTTTCAATATAGTTACATCCCGTAAAGGTAAGATACATAACTATGAAATTAGATGGCATGGATCAGAATCCCTTGACTATCATCATTTCTTAAAAGAATGGGGACACTTCTGAAAATCGTCAGCAATAAGATGTATGATATACAGGGTTTCATCCTTGTTGCTCTAAGCTACCAAATATGGAACTATATGCTATTCTATAAGCACAAATCTGATGAATTTGTTTATTATTCATTTCATTTTGCAAATACTTATTTAGTTGGTATCACTTTAGGCATTACTCAGTCTTTGGCTAAACACTTGTCACTCCATGTCGCCTACACACATTTATACTCTGATTAGTAAACTTATTGCTTCAACTGTCTTTTTCAAGTTAGATATTACATGATTGCTATTATTCTATCAATATTATCAATCATAGTTTACAATACAATCCCAAATTCGTGTTCAGTAAACCTTTATCTAAATCTTGTAATTATCGTAAACTTAGCCATACATTTGTAATCTCTAATTATGAACTTGTATTTGTAGAATTTGAGGAGTTTTTATCGTAAAGAATATTCTTCGTTCAAATATCACTGATTTAATAAAATAGATATTTTTTAAACATTTATTACTAACCAGACTTAAACAGATCCAGTAAATTAAAGCAAACCTTCCAAATATTACTTCCAGTTTTATAAATTGTATAAAGAAAAGTATTCGACAACATATAGACAAAAGGTGGTGTAATTAAAGTTTTACAAAAATGAATATGTGGTCATGTATCCCAACTCACTAATGGCTTGCATTGTGCTATTTGTTTTGATAGATTTTATGCCTATTAAATGAAGCACACAAATTACTAATCGATTTATTATCCCCATTACTTTGAAAACAATGTAGTCAGAGATCTAACTGCATTATCATTTAGTCTAAGGATCCAATTGTTATCTAGATATCTTCCGATAAAGTGATTAACTTCTGTAATAGTTTCAACGTCAACTTGATTAAAGTGTCATGTAGTTTACTCCCTTCGAAGTATTTCATTAACTAAACGACTTGTAGTTTTCGAAAAAATCAAGAAATCTTTTAATTCCCTATTTGATCTTTTTAATTTTTAAATACCTAACGACCTGTGCTTTACTTTTGACATCTAAACAATCATCTACACTAAAACGTTTTATAGATTCAAGCCATTAGCATCAAAGACTTAATTTGCACGAGTAGGAGGATTCATATTAAACTAAGAAATAAATGTTTTAAATCGACACAATAACGCAGTTTTCATCATTCTCATTAATCTTCTTGTTTTGTAAATTTCTACTGTGACAGGGAGGGAGAGACGAATCTTAGTGCATGATTGATTACTGATCCAAATTTATAACCAAAGTCGAGTACTACTTTATATGTTTTTAGGACTTATCCCCGATAATAGAGTGACTCAGAAAAAACTATGAGTTGTTACTTGCGTATAATATGTAGTTTTTATAATGATTATGTAACAAATAAGAAAACTTTCAATAACTAAGCAACATCTAATAGTTACTCAGCATGTATTATACAAAAAGAGAGACAAATAAAGAAGTAATAAAGCTATAGGGTGCAAACATGATTCACTTTGCAAGTAATTTATATGTTAATTACAGCTTTTTAAAATTCATTTTTCGTTTTGCTATATTTAAATAAAGCCGAAAATTACGTAGTTTGTCCAATTGGTGCACTATTCCTTTTAACTGCTCTGTTGGGATCCAATGGCATTCGTCAAAACACGGCTAAACAAGTAGCCACTAATCTAGGTATAAGAACATCCAATTCAACTTTGAGGACAAAGATAGCAAAAATGTCATACGTTCACTTCAGAGCGAGTCTTGGTAACGAGAGGACAATAATTCAGAGAAGTGAAGTTAAAGTTATAAATGTCAGTACTGGTGTATTCTTAAAGACGAATTACAAGTTCCAAAAAGAATTCAAAGATATAATAAGAGATGAATTCATGTGCAAAGTAGAAAATGTAAGAATATTTTTGGTATTATATATTTATACATATAACTAAAATACAAGCTTTAACTCTCGTAGCTGGTTTGATAATTTAACAAATTGCCGTTAGGAAAAGGGTTCTTAACTGATTAAATGGGACAAAGCGATCGATATTTTTAAGTGGCTGTGATAACCATTAACATGCCACAAACTATTATCCAATGTCACCGATGAAGGGATAACAAAAGACAAAATTATTTATCAGTAAAACATTACTCACATTTTGAGACACAATTACACAATACTACCATCATTTAGATCATCAACGATTATTTGGTTTCTTAAAAAATATTTTGGTCACACAGAACTACTACTGGATCATAGGGATTACATGTTATCGGCCACATCAACTTTCCTAACAAGTGATGTGGTGTGCTTTCCAACTAAAGTAACATCAACATTCCTAATGTTTTGCATAATAAATTCTATATTCTTTCAATTTATTGCATTATTCTATGTTCAGACAGTCGGGCGAATAATATTGTGAAGTCTGGGGGGTTTCTCCACCATTATATACATTTCTTGTGGCTAGGTTCACATAACTACCATATCAATTAGTTGTAGACTTCATTTGTAGATTAAAATTTTATAAAAAGCAAGAACTCAGCAATTCATTCACAAGATTTTGGTTACTCATCCAGTTTAAACCACTTTAAAAATTCAAAACAGAAGAAGTATTTAATATGTATGCAAGCATTTATAAGCCCAAGTACCTAACAGGAAATATAGCACTTAATTCTATTTATCATTTTTAATTACCGGAAATACTATTATATGGTCTTACTTAAAACACCAATTAAATAACTGACTTAGTATCAAGGAACTTTCTTTATGATACAAGGACATGACTTACTAAAAACAGCCTGTTAGTGAATACGGCAAATGAAATGAACTAATTTCATGCTTGCTGCATTACTTAAAGTCCCGTTGATGACATCGCTTAGACATACAAGTTAACCTTAAGAACTGAACAAGATCAAAGCATTTCAGAATATGTCATAATCACTGTCTCTTTTAACAGAAGTCTTAGCAGTTCTATATCATAAGCTTCAAAATTTTAAAATATGATTCATTGGCATACAACATTTTAAAAATCGTAGCTTTATTTATACAGGATGTTGTCAAACAATTTAAATTTAAATAGAATTCATGCATCCACGGCTCAATACAATTGAATAAATTGTCAATCTACTGGATAGACTAAGCTCAAATCATTGTTCATAGTAGTTATTTCAACTATCATACTTCTTTTTTCACTGTCACTTTTAACCACTAAAATAGTACTACTGGTTTCATTTTATCAGAACTAAGTATATTTTAAGAAAATTGTTCTCTGCTTTCCAGATAAGTACTAAGTGGCTGTTAAAACTTTTCCTACTTACTAGAATGGTTCAATTAGTATTAGTTCCAAAAATTTGTATAAAGTTCCTAATTGATCTTGATCACTAACTAGATTATTGTGAATTTGTAAATTATTCTGCAATCTCTATTTCTACTCATTAGATAGTCGATTTTGGTTGTTTGGGGTATTTTGTTTAATTTAATCTCAAATGTTGGAAAACTTTATTTTCCTGAATATTTACAAAGATAGTTCCACCTAACAAAATAATTTACTTTATTTGATCAATTAGCTTGACTTCACAAATCAATTACGTTCAGTTGGTCTTATTAACAGTTGGATCAAGTATAAAACAGGAGGATTAATTGACAACTTTTTCAAAAATAAATATGAACTGCCAGCTAATACACGAATAGCACTGATTAATACGGTGACATTTAAAGGTCAGATAAACTTTATGAATAATTTTTTTCTATAATTGTTTAAATCTATTTTATATGATGATGATAATAAATATCCGAATAATGAATTTGTAGTTTTCAGAACAGTGATAAACAATAAATAAATTACTGGACTGAGCATCCAGTATGTTGCCATGCGATTAACACAATTAGAAATCATTTGGAATAGAATTCGTTCACTTTCAAGTTATCTTCAAATAATAATCGTGAATAAACCTGTCACTGTTTATTTTCTCTAGACGTATCATTTAAATATCCAACTGTGATTTAGCACTTCTATCAGAAAATACTTCTGTAAATTTACTGTATTTATTTATTTATGAAGACATTATCCAATAAGGATGTGCCATATCTGAAAGCATAGAAAAATTCCATTTAAAGTATGAAACGTCGAAAATCCAAATGGTCTTAAAAATCTTGATTAAATTACGTAGGTTTCAGAGATTTTTACTAACTTCAAAAACTTCCTAGGGATTTCAACACTTTGGACTAATGAAGTAAATAAGTTATATCAGTTGCGATGGTTTTTTAGTTATTTCTAAAAGTATATAGCAATCACTGCAGACTGTTACAAGGATAAGTGAGAAGTTGCATAGCTTCGGAATGTCTGTAAGTTAGCGAATAGTACTCATGATTTTTCAATGTTTATCAGACAGTTCACAAGAACAATCATTAGTATCGTATCATTCTCACCACTATAATATGGTACAGTTACAAGACAAGGACAAGACAAAAGGAACATTGGAATTGATCTTATGACTTTTAAAAATCTTTTCAGCCAATAATAAGATTGTCCGTAAAAAAAACAATTTATTTTTTCAACAACAATGATGAAACTTGTAATAATATAGTGGCTTTTGGATGCTTATTTATTTCCATGACATGCATTTACGGATATTTTTACTAGAGAAAGTGTGGAAGGTATGATAATAAAATATGCTTTATTAAAAGATTGACATTTTTAGCAATTCTTTACGTTGGTAGTATCTTCATTAACAAATTCACCGAAGAGCTAGTGAAACGAAAACGTTTAAAAAAAGACAATGAAGTGATGCTTAGAAACAGTGATATACTTTAGCATTCCATTGTCGTTAGCTTATTTACTATTTATTATTTTACTGATAAACTGATTCGGTATAGTTTTGATATTGAAGTAGAAGCTCACTAATTTTAACGTTATATAATAGAAAAATAAACGTTTTCTTATAAATCAAGAGAGTTCAGAACACTATACAAGAGTATTTTTAGGTGGATTTTCTTATATATAGTGTAAGTTAAAAGTCATTTCTGTCCTCCTGGATTCTAACTGATTCGCCTCCATAATTTCAATGTTTTACTATGTTGAGTCATTCAGTTAGATAGATCGGATCAATTTTTGGTGTCCGCAGCACAACTGAACAAGAGAGGTAAGATGGATTTAACCTTTTCCCGTACACATTTAGGCACACTATTTATATCGATTTAAACATATTCAACATAGTAACATTTGGACTAACTGACCACCGAGTAATTACCGATGTGGCCGCAACTTAATCAATAGAATAATATTAACACTAAGGACTGGATAAATATGACGTTTGTCGTTACGCCACTGTCATTCAAAGCAGATACCACACACTCCCAAGAGGTCGGTAGTAACGATTACAGACTGTGCAATCAGGCGATTAAATTTCAAACTCACCGAAGAGTATCATTTCCCTCAATTTTGTAAGCACTCCATGTTGATGAGTGTCAAGTAACACGTTAACTTGATCGCATCAAGTTTTCTTCCAACTCCTCCCAACAGCCTAACATACAGCTTAATAAATTTATATTTACGTAACAAGCAACTTATCGTATTTCTAAAAATTTGTTTAATTAAACCTCTAAGTATATCGTTTTTTATATTATGTCAACAATAATAACATGTAAAATAAATCAGTAATTACATATCAATATAAATTTTTTCAGGATGCTGTTTGTTACTATGTATTACCTTTTAACACCTTGCTAGACACTGTTTTTCTAAACATACATTAATGCATTGATACATAAGACTTGACAATGACTTTAAATTATTACTCAGTAGTACTCGATATAAGTAGTGTTCGGCATATAGGTGACCAGATAAATTAGTAGAATATCCGATAAAAAAGTAGATTTAAGGATATTAGAAGTTCGTCATCGTACTGAACTTATTAATCTGTTCGTATTTCAGAATATTCTTATGAACTGAAACTCAACACTTCATTATTAAGTTTCAATCACTTATAAGGTACGGATTAACAAACTTAGCTTTAAGCCATACTCTAAGTGTGAGGGCAAATGTTACAAAATTGAATGGATGGAGCGGGGTCTGAAAACTAGGTGAAAGTCATGCACTGAAGTCAGGGAACAATTACTCCTCTGATTCAGCAATGTGCTAATAAATTTACATTTATTACTTAAATATACTATACAAATTTTAACTTTCTGTCAATCTTCGTAATTTTGTAAAGATGTCTGGAAAAAGAAATTTGACATGGCACATGTTCATTCTGGCCGTTTTTACCTGTCTAAATCCAAGAGTATGGTAACTGAGTTTATGAGAAGTGACGAAACTGTCAATTATGGGAGGTTCAAATTGAGTGGATTTCGAATGATAAGTAAACAGTTCGAGGTTGGTTGATCACAATACGTATTACTGACATTAAAGTAAAATTTAAAAATATTATTTGCATACAATACCTTCATGAATGTATTCGTCTACATAACATTGTTATCTGTAACGAATATATAAATGAATGGTATTTTGTTAAGAATAAGGAACGTACTATGATTCATTATCATCATTTGTAAGAATGTATGCTAAACGTCTATATTAATGCATATGGCTCCTTGATAAGATGCCTCAATGCAACTTGCAGCTGCAAGTTTCTTAACCTTAGGTTAGAGATTGATAGTGGAATCTAGGACGTGTGTTTCTATTTCATTCGAATTCGTCAGATGGTCTGACTATTATTTCACAGTTAATATTTACCAACGATTCGCGAATTTAGGTGACACCTGGATACCTGCTAACGAACGTAAGACCGGCGACACAATAACAGGAAGCTAAGCTATTCTGCAGCGCCCCAGCGCAGCTAACTAGAGTAAGAAGTTCAAGTCAGCAAGAGGGGTTTAATTCCACAGGCAGCCTGTCGGACGATATCAACACATACAACTCATGCGTATATATACACAAAAGGAGCGTCCTTTGAATGTCATAAATAGCGTGCTAAAATAAACGATGAGCCAATACGATTTAGCGTCTTTTCAAGTGGGAAACGCGAACTAAAGGTGAGAAAGTAACTTTATGGAGCGAAAACAGGAAATTTAAATTTGCACAATAAAATCACAAAAATAACAGGTTTACTGAGTTTTGGGGATCTAACATCCCTAACAATATTTATGGTAAATCGTAAATTTTTTAAACAAGTTAACAGCTCGGAAGATGGTATTAAAGTTTGGAGCAGTGCAATCTTTAAATTTCTGTGTAAGCATCATTGTTAGTATGTAGGTTATTCTATCTGAAGTATCCCAGATAAGAGAAAATACGCGTCTATGATTCTACTGCTGTCTACATTCCACAATGTCAGTATATATATATATATATATATATATATATATATACCCACTTCCGAAAATAGCGCGTTATGCATAATGGATTTAAGGATTGTATTATTTTGGGCTAAAAGCAAATTTTAATTGAATATTCTGATTATTTCAACGTACCTAACTAATGTCGTATTTCTTAATTTGTTTTTGAAAGTATTTAAAATTAGGTTCTAGGTTTTACTTTACATCTTTCAGGTGTAACTTTTTGATTATTTTACATATCCATATAGAAAAGGCTCAATATGCCCTCAGGAAAATGAGACATACACTGACAGGTAACTGCTTATCTTATTTAAGCCAGTTCGACTAACAAGAACATTCCATGATAGGTTCCACTTTCTCGATGTTGCAATACACCGAAGAGATGATGGGACGATTCAACGTTCAGTTTGCCAAAACGATACATGGAATGGAACTTACTTGAATTTTAATAACTTTTGTCCAATCACTTACAAGAGGGTATCAGTCAAAACACTAATCCATAGAACAATAAAGATAAGTTGTGCTGATAAACTAGAACAAGAGCTAGCTAAAATCAATAAATGCTCAAAAGATAATAAGTATCTGTTATAACTCGTACTTGATAACTTGACTAGCCGCAGACAACTTTAGCACTCGAGCGCCTTGAACCCTCCTAGTAGCGAATTGAAAAGGCAGAAGACGAGTAGACAGGAAACTTTATTCCAGTAAAATAGAGAGTGAGTTATATACAAAACAATCATATATTTATAGTTTTCTGAAACAAAAAAATTCGCTATTATAATCCACTCAATCTGAACTAAGAAGTTTCAACTATTACCCGATCTGAATGCGCCACGTTGAGATTCTGAAAGGTTCCGTCGGTCAGTGATTGGATGGAATGTATCCGGCTCTTTCAAGGGATCTAAAAACTTCGTTGAAGTTCTAAGAGTCGTCCCAACAGTTTACATTATCCGAGATATTGTTAAGCTATTTGAATGTATTAAATCGAATATATCTCAATTCTAGTTCCTGAGAATTGAGATTATACTTAAATCACTTGAACACAGAATATTCAGATGGGAAATTAAACAATATCTGTTATTTGCATGATGAATGAAATCGACAATATGCTCGTATAATCTCAATAACACCTAGTAATAAATAATTTGATCTCACTTCAGGTAGCATTTTTGGAGCGTTAGTGAGTAAACATAACCAGTAGAGTTCTGTAATATTTGTAATTACTTATCAATACTAACTGCTCAGTACCCGCTCAGTGGTCCAGTGATTTTAGATTCGCCACAAAGTGTGAGCTCTACTGTTCTGACTTCACCACAGTATCGTCAGTATCGCATTACTGAGCGGTCCTATTACTAGGACGAAACAGTTGTCAAGTGTTTCCTGGTTTTTAACGGTCGTCTAAGCCAGATCATGTAGCCGTATCAAAGTCAATATTCATTACAACACTAGATTATTAACGAAACATATTTTTTTACTTACCACACATTTCATTTACAGAATACGCGTTTCTCGTTTGTCGCAGTTTTGCCGACAATAAAATTTAATCTTACAAATACTTTACAGTTCTTGACAGGAAGACGAAGTTTATTTTTATATATTGATAAATTGAAGCCGAGATCTGTAACTATTAAATTACCAAAATTCAAGCTAGAGAAATCACTTGATTTAATTGAAATTCTGAAAGTGATGGGAATAAGTGATATGTTTGATGGCATTAAAGCGAATCTTACAGGTAATTTGTGAAAATAAAAACATATTGGGTTATTTTTAATAGATCAATACTTAGTTGGACAAATGATATATAGTTGAGGTAGTTTTATGGAGATAGGCGGTAACTTTAGTTGTTTGTATTGGTTACAGATTCCCTGACGCAGTCGAATGTGTACTCAGCTGAGGAGACTCATTCTGTGACGAGACAATTGTTCAGTTCTTTGGTTTTTAGTAGTATTTAACCGAGTATGCATTCAAATATACATTCAAAGCCATAAGAAGTTAACTAGGCTTATGGTAGATAAATGTAATGTTTAATTTCTTGGTTGTTTAGAATATTTTGTTTTATTTAAAAGTAACATTCATCATAAATATTAAATACCTGAATGCATTGGCATCAGTCATACATCTACACTGTATTATAAATGTATTGGGGTTGAAATATAATTGTTCATACTACTAGTTGGCGGACATTATTTACTGTGATAACTGAGGATTCATGGTTTTGAATGGTTCTCTGGTTTATCTTATTTGTTATGAAAACTACATTAAGATCTATTGTTCCTGATTAATCCTACACTCGTAGATCATGAAATGATTTAAATAGGAATGTTGTCTCTGTTATTTTGTTGAGATGAAAATGATGACTAGTATACTAATAAAACCATGTCTTTTGTAATTCTAGATCGTTTTTGAAGTGTGTTTGAAATAGCATAAACTATATCAGAGATTCTATATATTAGGGTGGATATCTATCCGCACCTATCTAGTTAAATGGATAGCTCCTGCTATCATTTTTAAATACTCAATATGTTATTTTACATTGGTTACTTTTATTAAGGAATTACGGAGACTGAAAGGTTGAAAGTTGATTTTCTTCGTCAAACAACTTTACTGAAAGTTGATGAAAAAGGTGTTGAAGCGGCTGCTGCGACAGCGATATACTCACTTGGGCGAAGTTTACATTATGTACCTACAAATGCTTATTTTATTGCTGATCACCCATTTGTTTGCTTTATATATGACAATTTACTCAAAGTACCGTTGTACGCTGCATTGGTTAAAACTCCTTTACCACCGACGGATAATATCGAAATAACTTCTTACTGATAAGAATACCAAATTTACGAATATGGATTGCTATTTGAACTATTAAATGCTTACAATATAAAACACTTTTAAATAAATTTTAACGGAATATCTGGAATGTAAAACTATTTTTCATTAATAAATACAATCTTAAGTTCAACTTCTTTCATTTATTATTTGAATGCAATCCAGTGTAGATACAATCAGTCATTATTAGTTTACGCCTTCATACTATCCGAGTTCCCTTGAACATATGTATCGTGAATGTATATTATATTTATAACAGAATAAATAAGTGAACACTTAATTTTTCTGTAAATGAATGTTGGGTACTGACTGAATGGTTTAATGATAAAGTTTTCGCCGCCGAGCCACAGGGTCCTGGGTTCGGTCTCTGGTGGAGTCATGGATGAACACTCCTGAAAAGTCCCACATTAAGATAAAACAGCTGTCTAGTGCATCCTGGTGTTTGTTTAATTCAAACCAACTCGTGATATCAATTTTATTTACGTTATGAAGATAAGCAACTAGATAGGATTTAGATTTCAACAAAAATCCTCAGATTATACAAATATATTAAAAAATATTTATCTTATCTGATGTTCTTTCAGTCATAAAAGGTGACATCGCCAGGAGAAAATTTTATTTCATTTGATTTTCACTGAATTATTTAATACTACTCTCATCGTTATTTCATTGAATAAATGTTGATTGTTGAATTATATGAAATATGTTTAAAATCTCTACGCAAATATTTTCACTTCATTTAGAAGTAATTTCTTGAATCTAATCAAACTCATAAACATTTGGATTTCCTTTAATTGTAAGTTACAAGTTAAACCTTTCATATGGTTTGTGACTGTTATGGGCAATCTATATATTTAAGAAGTTATTATTAAGGGATCCTTTCGAAAATTATTACTGTTGGCGATAATAAAATGCATGCTGTCACATGTAATCAACACCGTGTTAAAATTAGTTTTTTTAATTTTGTGTAAGACAAAATATAAAGAAAAATATTCAGCAAACATAGTAGAATTTCTCTTCGCTATCACATACATACATACTACAGGTAGACATACAGACGAACATACATACAAACAGAAAAAATGTTCCGTAGTTCAAAACATTATTCAGGACAGTTAAAAATTTGAACAAAAACGAACGTCAGCTTTTCTTATAACGATTGTGAGAGACGGTTCAGGCAGAAAAGTCCTTCGATTGACTGAAATTCAATGATTTTAATCCTTAGAGTTCAATAATGACTCCAGACATTGCAGCATATGGGTTTGAATACTTTAGAATGGCTTTGAAAAAAACTGAAATTTTATCATGCAATACAACAACCCGGTTCCAAGTAATGTGTTCTATTGATTGAATCTGTGCACCTACTACGTACTTTTGGAAATGTAGCATTTATCTAAAGCTGGGCAAGTTTTTCATTTAACATATAGGTTTGCATACTGTCATCTACCATGGAAATAAACTTTGAAGGTTACAAAAGTGCTTTTAAATCATCTAGCTTCATTGCGGTGTCTGGTGGTGTTCTGTTGGAATAGACAATATTAACAGAAACTGTTATTCGTAATTAGACTGTTAAAAGTCTGTCATGATCTACGGCATTATCAATATGATTGTACCAATCTGAAATTTTGTATCTCATCGATGTGTGACGGCTTTTAATGCAATGATTACGCCGAATTCAAAAGATATGAACTTGTGTTAAGGCCTTGATGTTGTGGCGGCCGCGGAACACTACCGAGTCAATAACGTTTTACAAACAGTCAGATGAGAATAAATACCATATTAACAGTTAATGCAAGTACATATAATAAGTTCAATGTCAATCAAAATTATTTTACTTGGATTAACTGCACTGTTTGAGGCGAACGATGGGTTCTCCAAATGACCACCACACGATATATAAAAACCCGAGCGTTCAATGTAGCTTTTGTTCCAGTCAGTTCAGCGGCGAGGAGCGGCAGAGACGTTGAGTGTCTAGTTCTGATGCTTTAAAATGGGATCAATTATTAATCCAAGCAATCAGTGAGTAAGACTCAATTCAGAACGAAGGATTTTGCCGCGATAGTGTAAACACCTAAGCTAACTGATAATCAGCCTCATTTGCAACTCGTACAGCAGAAAGTACCAGGCGCCAAGGGCGAGTGTGTGTAGTAGTAGTGTACAATTTTGATAATAGTACATTTAAACAATATTAGTACAGTATGTATTGATAACGTTCAATGCAAAAACTTGTTACATACATAACACTGATGAACTTTAACAAAATATAAGGTCTTTGAGTTAGTCAGCACAATGTTCTGTCATCATCCGTAATATCGTTTTATAATCCCTGTTCGGCTTGTGAGAAAGATATAGTCTAAATATTTGAATATTTGGAAATTTCTGTCCATTAACTAAAATAAAACATTTGGACTGGTTCACTAATCTTCCTTGAATAAAATGCTATAGCACTGTCAGTTGACCTTTCCATTATACATCAGATGATCATCAAAGGAGATAGGGACAGCAGTATTAACAACACATTGAAATAACGTTGATGCAATATGCATACAAGTGCTTTAATGAAATTTTTTTACATGAACAGCATCAATAGTCGTTCACAAAAAGGTAGCATCTTTATAACAGTTTACATTTAGTCTGTGCATATTCAGTGGTAAGACAATTAACAAAATATACCACTAATTAAATAAAGCCAGAAACTTGATGATAACTGAAGTTTTTGGTTGGATTAGTAATACGTTTAAATTCATTTAACTGAGATGGTGGCTAGATAAGCAGAACTTTAATATCTTTAAAATTTAGCTGAGCCTGTTTTAACATGTAAAACATCATTTGAAATATTCATTATATGTAGGAACACCAAAAGATAAGATTCATAATTGTACTAACAGGGAAAACTTAAATCTTAGGTGGATTCTTCTGGTGATACTGCTTTCTTTCTTGTAATGTTGCTTTAAACAGCAGAGGAATACTCTATGCTAATACATCGAAGTAAACAGAAGAAGTTCGAATACAGAAAATTTATTAACAGTTGGTACGAATACATTAAGCATATTGGAAGTTGATCTAAATGCAGTTTATTTGGAAAGGTAGTTAACTTGAAATAAGAGATAGTATTCCAAAAAGCACATCACATTATATCATTCATTATTTTTTACAACCAAAACCAGAGCTTATAATATAAAGATCACCAAGACTGAGAATAGAAGTTTCAGCAGATAATGAAAAATGATATGTGGAATTGAGCTACTGGTTGTGAATATGACAGAAATCAATTATTCGATCGCAAGATTAATGACAAAAACTTGACTGGAAACTAATTCGATAGGAAAAACGTTTATTTATAAACTGACAGAGCAAGAGACATGAACAATATTCAGAGAGGTGGGAAGAGTATAAGAGTAGAGAGGTATTACTGATATAATGAAGTAACACTGATAATATATATAATGAAGTGCTTTGCTGAAAGTACAGTGCATAAATGATGTCACTAATTTTCAGAACCAACATCAACATTTTTTTATCATCTCAAAGATTGGCTCCCTTCCACCGGAATGTCCGGTGAAGACAGTATAATACAACAAGGAAAAATAACAATGTTAGAGAAATCTAAGTGCAAACGGTGTAAAATGGTCGAATAAATAAATGCGACATGCTCATACATGTTATATAAAAAATATATAGATATATATACATGTATATATATGCAACGGTAAATAATTCCCAAAATAAATAATTCCATAGGCTTTCAGCATTGATGTTGACCATGTTTGTTTTAGCGGACACGACTAGTTGAAGGAGCTCGGTCACGGATCATTACCAGATCACGACACGACACAACGTGGGAAGCATCTCTTTCTCTAGTTGGCTAGCCTGGACATTGCAGTTCGATTGACGCTCTATTTACGATCAAGTGTAACTTCTTCTCCATCCTCAATTGCTTTCTGATATACTCTCATTTTTACGAGTGAATTCAATCGTTAGAAGCTACTCTGGTTATACGACAAACATAACTTGGTCATCTACCAGGTGCATTTCAAACACATCTCAAGGAGTCTTTGATTCAAAGTATTGTAAGGGAAAAATTGCTGACAATAAGCTCAAAGTTGCGCCTACATGTTCCAATCTTTGGATAATCCCTTCGATAGTTATCTAAAATTTTAAAGATTAATGTCTAACCACGCTGATGAAGACAATAATTCACTTTTATAAGATGATTTTTAATGACATTCGTGCATCTCTTGGTGCATCCAGTTGGGACAATAATCTTGGAAACATGATCTATCTGGCTGACTTTGCATGGAGAATGATTATCTACTGATGTGTTGTGTGAGAGATACGCAGGCTTTTTGATCTGTTTTTTTTTTAAATCAACACTTTGCAGTCAGTGACTAAAACGATGAGTCTTATACCTGCTCGGTGGTTTGGAAATGCCTGGCCGTGTAATATGCTTAAACTCTTATTTGGCAGTTGCAGCTTATAATGTGGTAACAGGCGAGAACAAGTAAGTTTTGGCTGGCCCTTTGTGACAGCAGAATAAACGATGTGATTATGAAGTGGTTTTTCTTAATAATTGGACCCAGATTCAACGACGTACTTTCACAATATATGACAATGTATTAATCCTCGTTTTTTTGATCAAAATTTTATATGGGCTTATAAACACTTGTATCTCCTACGAGGTGTTATGCTTAATAACTCAATTTTACCGTTATTTTCTAAACCTTATATTTTGAAACAGGCAAATTCGACCTATTATTTAAAGTCGCCTATACAATGAAGCTGCTGTTGCTACAGGTTTTATAGCTTTATTATGATGTGAACCTCGACCTTGACACTATCTTGTCACACCAAATTACAGAGATCGCTGACAATTTCATCTGCCCTGATGCCTCTGCGGACTCAGGCCAAGGTCATAACACAAGACTGACAAACCAACTAGACAAATCAAACTATATTCAAAGCACTCCTTTATATATATGAAACCTGACCATATTGTAAACCAGTTAAGAGATTGGCGGATTAAACCGGAGAATAGAGTAAGTAGAGCTGATGAATAAAGAAACAAGATATTTGACTCACATATAGCTAAAACAATGGAAATAGTCTATCGGTAAGCAGTTCTAGGATATAGTCTTTTACAGACACCCAACATATCAAGCCTACATCTAGTAAGAGTGTTTAAAGGCGAACTCTAGAGTTCTTTATTACTTTAATGTTATGGATCATTCTTTTTATTTAATCGAATTGAATGGTGAAAAATACTCTGCTTATTACAGTAAGAAGATTGAGGCTCGACTTTATTATCGAAAATGGGTTAAAAGATATACAGCTGATTCTTTATTTTGACGATTCGTTCTTCATCGTTACTAACGGTTGGGCATGGAAAGATATTTGGAGACTATGTCCGTGGGTAAGCTATTCGTGTGGAGTATACTGGTGTTATTTTTCATCGAGTGTGTGTGGTTATGAAACATCGACCAAGTTAAACTCCGCGTACTTGTCACCAGACGCTTGAAAATTCATTCTGACACGTCAAGGCCAACAATTGCTTCGGCATGCAACTGAACATGCATAGTGGACTCAGTGTGTGCGGTAGCATGAATTACAGTCTAATTATCTATGCCCCCACTCTATCTTATCCTATAATATATTATCTCACTGCAAGATTATCTCTTACACAGCGTGTGTTGAAGCAGAAGAAATGCTTGGTTGCCTTGATTAGGGGTGTTCAAGTCTCATAGTTACTGGACGCTTTGGCTTCAGTAGGAGTTCGCATCAGTTAAATAGTTGTACCGTTTCAACCAAATTCCATAGATTGCCACCACTGTTTGACATTTATATATCTACAGTTTCTTAAACCTACGAGTAGAATTTGTCAGATGTTCTGAAATAAGTCGTTGACAGAAACATCTGTCGAATCTTCTTGGGGTAATGATCTGTGACAAGCCTTGAGGGTGATTCATATGCTACTCTGGATTTCAGAATCAATGGTGTCTTTGAAGATGTTGAGAAATCTCCGTCATTAATTGAAGATTACATTTTTCGCTGATAAGGGATAGAAAGTGAAAATGTATGTTTCTGTGTAAGTCCTATAGATGATCAATATTTAAGACTAATGATGAGCTCCTAAGGAGGCCTAAACTAATGTTAGCGTTTGAAGACCATGACTGGTAGTATTGGATTGAAAGTTGAAATGTACAGAACATTTATCGCCTTCATCTCTCTTATCTTCAACTTTGGTTAAATTGTATTTATCCAAGGTAACTGCATTTATTCGTTGCCGTAAATGATAATTACTTCTAACTAATTTACTAGTTACAGATTCGTGTTCTTAGCTCCCAGTTACACATCAAATGTGAGGACTACTTAAACAAACTCGTTTCTTGAAACCAAAGTAGGTGATAAGGGGCTCGAGCCTGGGATTTAGTGGCTGGATGTAGAACACTTTAACCTCTCCATAATAAATGATAATTAGTGTGACGTACTAATTCTCAGTAAAAAATGTTTGTTTACCTGAAAATACTTCAGTGTAGGTTTTGTGGAGCTGTTACCGAAGTTTACTAAAGGAAACAGCTTTACTTTTGTTACCAATAGTAGGCTTATTATTTATTTTCTTATCTGTGTTCAGATTAATTAATAATTTGAACATGTACTTATTTACTGGGGCTACACTGGTATTCTTAGTAGTATTATACAGATATTGCTGCGTTTTTTTAATTAACACAGTCCTGACATGTATCTGCTATATTTGTGGTATCTATGATCATTCCTCATAATTCTTTCAGTATTGTCAACTGGTTTCGATAATTAGTAGTAGTGAATTTTATTAACTCTTAAACGCATATTAATTGTACTGCTTTTTAGCCTACGTTTGTTACATATGATTGATTTGTACATCGTTTACAAAATGTTGTAATTCTTCGTAGAACAGTATAATTTTTAATTTGATCTTCATCAAGCTTTACCCTGTCAAACAATCTGGTTTACAACACACATGATCGATATTAGTAGAAGCTAAATGATTTATTAAATACCTTCAAATTCACCAAATAGAGTTTGCTTTTGTCTCTTACGTATTGCGAGAGCCTTAGTCATCTGACTTAACGTTTCTAGTCCTTATTCTTTGGAAAAGTTTACAATACATTTGTCTTCGTTTTGATCAGAGGAAACATAACAGATGATGTTACTAAATCTTTTCAATTTTTGTTTGTCCCTCTCTGCATTTTCATATTTACAGTGACTGTTCACACTCTAATTGCGTAGTCTTACTGGTTATTATTATTATTATTTATCTCTAGATATCTCTAAGCTCATCTGCAGGTATAGGAGACAATAATTTAAATTCAGAAACTGGAATGGTTTACCTTCACAGCGATACATGCCAAAATTGTATTGGTCTTCTTGGATGCCTACAAATTGCAGCGCATTCATTAGCTTCAATGGTTATGCCTATGCGACATTCTATTGAAATTAACTCGACAAATGGCAAGTTCCAGCCATCAAATTTGAACAAATTCTCTTCATTACATGAAAATCTCAAAATATATCCCTTAAAATCATATCTTAGTGATAAAGACACATATACTGATGTAAATTATGCAAGTTGTACTGACACTTCAAGCAAATTAGATGATATATCGAGTGGTTATTATTCGGATAATTATCTTATTGAAGCAGTTAAAGCATCAACGAAATGTGGTATAAATGATCGCTGGTTGAATATGAAATTCCATCATTCATCTGATCGATTCCCTCTGCTGAAAGGTTAGCCTATATTCGTACATGTTTATGTTTTATTTTCTTTGAAATTCTGATCAGAAATTCAGATATGACAAGTTAGTGTTTGGTGATGTAAATTCGTTAGTCATCAGGTTTTATGAGTAGTATTGGTTAAAGTAGAGCTGACATTTTTGTTACTTGTTTTTGTGCATTCATGATTCTGTTTTATTTTGATGAAAGATAGCAATCTTAATTTAGTGTATGTTTATATATCTTCGACTGTTAGCTATACTCTGCTTAATTCAAAATATCTGTCTGAAGTAGAGTAAGTGATGTAAACTTGCATTTTTGTAGTTGAAATCTAAGCTCTAGGACGAGTGAGCTATCGCTTCACAATATATCTGACAGTTACAATTGTCTAATGTCTTTTGTGATATTTAGCGCTTTTTGTTCTTTGCTATCAAACGGCCTCGTAAAGTCAGTATCTTTTTAATGATTTTAGTATGTTTTTTAAAGTATGTATTGAGTATTAAGGTTAGTCAGTGTTTATCAAAAGGTTTGGTTTTTCTTTTCTCTATTTATTTTTAGGAGGAACAACAACTGACATAATGTATTCGTTACTTGAGGAGATCTTGGCATCACTGAGATTCTTACACACCTTCGTGTTGATACTCATGTCAATTTGTTTTGAAGACAATCTCATGAATCGCTCTTTATTTAAGAAAACAACAATCATAGGCTTTCATCTATCATTTTTTGGTGTTAGCCTTTCAATATAGAAGCAATGCTGGCTGAAGAATTTCAAAGCAGTGCATAACGATAGTGCAGTTAACACATTGCTAGTTAAAAATAATACAATTTTACTGAAAGGCTATAAGCGAAGTTCCTTCTGTGTTATGGATCAATTTTATTGTCATTAAATAAGTCCCCATTAATTAAGGATAAATTAAACAAATCTTGAAATAATTCATTTAACCAACAGTAAGGAGTAAACTTTAAAAAGTGACTTCTATGATCACTATGTTCGACTTAATTGTCGACGCTACTTAGATTTTGAATTCGCAATTAAATTTCTCAAGTTCAAAATAACGACTATTGTTTGGCTTTTAGTTTGATAGTCAAAAATAGATGAATACCTTGGTGTACTGAAATAACGGGGTTTCATAGTGATATGTCGCAATTCAAATTTTATACTTTGCAACTAAATATTAATGAATTCTGCCAATATTCCGTTCCTTTTTCTAATTCATGATCAGTTGTTTGTTTGAATATCCAAATTTTCTACGCATTCAACTCTACAGTCTCATTCTTCGTAAATTATCAACTTATTTCAAAGTGACAAGATAGATTAGCAATTTCTTATCCAAACAACGGTTATCCCAATTTACTGAAATTCTTAATTGCCTCCATATTTTAAGATATTTTACTGATTTATGTGTTTTTTTTTAAAATAAGACGCTAATTGCATACTGTTTGTGTTTTCCCTTTCGTTTTCCTATAAAAAAACAAAACATTTTTTAGATGGACATTCGAAACCAGCATATCGTAGTCATGTCAACCATCATCATCATCATAGTACATGTCACCACAAATTTGTTTTAACAAGTATGTATGCAGGTTTAAAGAATAATAAGATCAGTAATAGTTCTATAATTCCTTTAAATTCATCCCAATCACTTTATAATCATGAGTTATACCCAAAATCAAACACTATCACCAGTAATAATGATCGGTCAGATATGGTATCCGTTTCTGAAGATATTTTGCGTTATAGTACATTAGAACGTTTTTGCAATTTATGGACTGATCGACATTCACAAACAACAGAAGATAAATTCTATTACATGGATGAAAAGTCTCTAGAACGACGAGTTCGTGCACAAGCATCAAATATTATTTCACCTGTATCCTTTTAGTGATACATTGTTTATAGACATACGTTGTTATGTGAAAAGAATTTTAATGGATTCTTAAGTAGAGATATTCGCAATATGCATTATATGAAATTTAAAGTATCTTTTTTCTGTAATATAGCGTACATTGTGCTTTTTTCATCAAAATTTACTAAACTACACTATTTGAAAAATGTTAAAGTAAAAAATTGTTTCTGTATGCATTGTATCATCTAAAGGGAAAAGATCAGTCGAAATTTGACAGTGGACTACGTGCAATATATTTGTTTGTTTATCACTAGTCAATCGTCAAATTATGATTTTTATCCCCATTTTCTCTTTATGTTTCGTCATGTTTTGTGTTATTTTGGTTATTCTTTTCGTCCTTTGTCTCCTAATGTTTTATTTATTATACTCTCCATATATTCATGTGAGTGATATTACGAGAGAATATGTATATTTTTACGCATAATTAAATTATTATCAATGTTTTTTTTTTGCATATTTACATTCTTTTCACTGTTCACAGTCATATTTGTGCATAGTATATGTTTGTAAATACACGACATTAAAATATCATTTCGTATTATAAAATAATTTGTTTTCAATTAAGTAAACCATCCAGTTACCATGGTTTCTATTTCTCTGTTGTTGATGTTAAATATTGCAATAAATTAGTCTCTATAAGCATGCATGCATTTTCTACTTGTCGCTACGATGCTACAATTAATTTGCAAGCTTTAGTAAAGTTGCATAGTACAAGCTAGTAGCTATTTGGTATCTGCACCTCAGTGAGTACTAGATTGGAAATTTTAAGTGACAGGTGTTGGTTTCCAGTCTGTGTTAACATCAACAGTAGGATGCGGGGACAGAACACGCGTCATGTACCTTACTCTTAACTGTCTGCTAAGTGTTATGAGTAAATTTAGGCTTCTTTCTTTTAAAAGTTTCATTAAAGATATTAGAGTAGGTTATTCATAACATATACTGACAATAGTATAGTATTTTTAAAAGATTAGCACAAACATGCATCCACTTTCATGGTAAACTGTTAAATGTAGTCAACAGTGTACTTCCTTGGGTGCTTGCGGAATCCCTATTGCTTGTGTAATGAGAAGCTATTTTATGTGTAGTTGAATTTGAGATGATTTTCTATAATTTCGGTATAACTCATTTGATATCAGCTAGAAAATAATTAGAAAAGCCGAAACAACTGTTTCATTTTAGTCATTAACGATCACTTTCACCGTACACTGGATGTTATTTGGAAGTAAAACATGTGATTTAATCCTTATTTTACGGTTGAGATTTCGCCATATGGATATTATTCAATCAGAGAGACATGTGGCTATATTAATGATAGGAAATTCATGTGTTCTTGTTTTTACATGTTTGCAGAATTGCATCTGCATTTTCAAAGTTTGTGCTAATTTTATTGAGCTGAGAAATTTTTCTAAATATTCCGTTTGATTACTTAAGACATCAGTGTACTATTTGTACTTGAAAAATGATGCAGTGTCCCAATTCTTAATTGCTTTCAAAGATTGTGGTCTTTTCTGATAGTTACTGAGACTGGAATTTCATGGGGTTTCATTTGTATCTTTATAGTTCACTTTTGGGTTTGTGAGCGTGAAGTGATGGGTCTCATTTATTATGCAAAAAGGTAACCTGTACCAAGGACTGGTAGGACATTACTTATGATAGAGTTCAAATTGAAATAAAACTACTGCTCAGTGTTCCGCAATTTTCAATGATACTCCATTGGATGTCAGACCGTGATGAAAACCATATTAAAATTATAACTAAAGTTTAATAAGTATTTTCATAGACGTGGTTTTGATGAAATTTACTTCACTCATGTCAGGTAGATATTTTCTTATTCTTTTAGGTTCCAATTTTTGGAGTATACAAGTATTTCATTTGTTGTGTTTTAATTATGCTTGATTTGCTAATTGAAATACGTGGAGTACTAGATTAGTAGCTCGTGTTTTCTTAATCACTAGAATTGTATAATGCTTAAAAGGTATGGACCTACTAAGTGAACAATATTGGTATAGAACATTATATTTAGTTACATAAACAGGATGGTCGTTTAAGATAATTTATTGAGCAGCCACTTTTTCTATAGTCGAGGAGTTTTAAAATGGTAGTAAACACCACCCCTTCCCTGTTCATAAAAGGTCATCAACTGATATTGATTTGTGATGAGAATAATTTCACTTAAAGACTTTCATCTTCATGTTTTCAGTCCACTTCAGTTCATAGTGTACTGACAATTAATTTATCACGTGTTCACTTATTGTTTGTTTAAAGTTTTACTTGATAGGATTTGACTACGATATAATTAATAGGAATCAAAAAGCTTGTTTAATTTAATCAGAAGCGTCCATACGGACAGTTAAAAGTCAATATCTCTACAAATATTTAAACTTTGGTCACTTGATATCACAATTGTAAATAATGAGACTTAGTCCTTTAGCTATCTGTAACGTTGCCAAGTAATTTAAACAGTTAAGATTAGCTTGGATCAGTATTCAGACAGTTAGCTCCACATTCGAATAGCTTAGCAACGTACCAAATATCCCATGCAGGATTTATTCCGCACTCTAACGTAGAAAAGTTACATTTTGATACTAACGGAAATGTAACTGCTTTGACAAATACATTTTTAAAACACTATCATATTTTATGAAACATTTTTGACTAATGAGTGGAAGTTCAAATACGTAAAGAAAACAATAACCTTTATGATTTTCACATCGTCTGACTTCTTGTGAAATAATAAAACTGCTTTATATCTCTAATATTCAGTTAAGAATTACCCAAACGGGAAATGAATATTGACCGAATTTCATTATCTTATTATAAAACGTTTATCAAAATCTTGACTTAACTTAGACTTTTATCATGTTCATTTTATCTGTAGTTTACTTTAAGTTCTCTATTATATTAAAAGTTAGATAGTTAGTAATACTTCTAAACGTCCTAAATGTTTTCTGTCTTATTGAGGTGTGGTGTTTAGTCTTACGGCCTGCTCTATACATTATTCCAAAGTATACCAGTTATGTGGAAACTGTGAAGCTTAACTAATTTAAACTATCACATATTATTGGTGACTCTCCAACGAATGAAATCCGTCATTTTACTGCTATCTATAATTGAACACTTTTAGGATAAATATTAACTATACTAGAACTCCGAATAAGTTTACAGATATAATTTATTACTAATATATATCTATCCGTGAATCAAATTGGTTGCTATCTGGGCTCAGTAGCTGGATAACGCTTTGATATTCGGTAGGATCGACGTTTGATTTGAGTCATTGTTGGTACCAACACGAATACCTTAATACCCGCTGACAAGTTTGCTAACGGGTTTCGTCTCATTATCCTGCAGTACATGTAACCACATATAGATTATTTACTGGTTCGCCTGTAGTCCTTCAGCATATGCCACTTTGTGACGAATCTGCATCATAGTGTATAGAATTTTCGGAACCCCGCTTAATATATAAATACTGTGGACCGTTTCGATAATACTATTAGCTACATATTTCAGAGATATCTGCGCTGTTTCTTTAATCTAAATAAATATTATTCAGATAGATTCCTCATTTATTATTTATACTTAGGCAACATGCATAGAGTTTGTATGAATATTCCTTCATGAAATCTTATGACGTGTGAGACAACCACATTATATGTCTAGCAGAAACGAACAAATTTTTAGACAGAAGGTAGTCTTCGATGTACATATATCCTTAAATAAAACAAATATTCAACTAGCAAATGACAGGGTATACGAGAACAATCTATGAACAACAATTTTTACTGGATACAGTGTATTCATTTTATTTCGTGGCTTCACATCAGCTACAACACCTAAATTCAACTGTTGGAGGCAACATCAGTACAGTGGTATGCAAAACATTATAAATAATATTATTGCTAACTATAACTGCAGGACATTTGAAGCCTATGGGAACCGTGAAAAAGAATGAATTGATTGTATCCTGTAACTCATATTGTTCACGGGTTATTTTTCTATTAATCTGACATTGAATCTCGACGCTTAAAATATTTTGGTGAAAGATCTTAACAATGAGTAAGTGGTACATTTTCCTTCGAGTTTGTTAATTAATTCAAGGAAGTGTACTTGAAAGTTTAGTCATTGTAGATCCTTCATTTTGCTATATCACAGATGTAATTTAGTATGCATTAATTACAATATTAATGCTCTTTGAATACTTTTAAGTATATGAACATTTAACCAAACACTAAAAGCAACAACTCTTCTATGTAAGTTATAAAATTGTTTACTAGTTATACGATATTTGGTTTATGTAAGTTACATTTAAAATATCTGCATCACTTGATTATTTTGATGATATTTTATGAAATAATTAATTATTCTTTAATCATTAGAACTGTTTGGAAGAAATCTATCAGTTTTCATCCTAATTCCATTTTTCATTTCTATGAAATACGATAAATTGTCGGCCGGAAGTGATGTCACATATATGTTAGATTAATATTCTTAAATAAATAACACAGTCTACCAACATTACGGTTCTCTTTTTAGTTGATTGAATATGTCACAGATTGACGTTGGCAGGGTACCATTGAAAACCTGGGAGCACTGGAGGGCTGATTCGTTCTGAAGCCCCTGGTATGGAATCCGTGGTGC
Organism: Schistosoma japonicum; assembly: GCA_025215515.1. Taxonomy (NCBI): domain Eukaryota; kingdom Metazoa; phylum Platyhelminthes; class Trematoda; order Strigeidida; family Schistosomatidae; genus Schistosoma; species Schistosoma japonicum. The sequence goes on along the minus strand of CM046064.1, from coordinate 22,292,831 downwards.
ACACTGCTGAGGAGTCCTACACTAGGACGAAACAGCTGTCCGGTGCTCCTTGGTTTTCAATGGTATCCTGACAACATCAACCTGTGACATATTCGATCAACTAAAATTACCACTATCCACAAAAATAAACATTCCAATGCAATTAAGGTTCTTGTTGCATATAATAGTTTGATTCTTTTGTAGTATTTCTCAGATAGTTATTATATTATTATCACTTGTCAAACTACAGTGTTAAAAATATTTCAAACAAAGCATGTGCTTTTGTGTTGTTCTAGGTTAAAAGATTTGTGATTTTCTACTACACATTAGTGGTTAGTGAGTGTTTTTACAAATGTTTGACTTCAGTAAAGCAAATATGTCTATATGCATAATTAAAAGTAGCTATTTCCAATTTGTATGCTCTGTTCATCTATCTTAAACTTTTCATGACCAAAGTTTTCATCGATGTCTTATTTTCATAAGCTTTAATTAGGAGTGTAAATGTACAACAAATATGAATCTAATTATGCTTATTAGTTTCTTTTCAGACTACAGACGATCATTATTCTTCATTTCCGTCTGATATCAGTTAGAAAAAGTTGAATATCAGCGGAGCTAAATCCACTGATAATAAAAGCAACCAAATATGGAGAATATACTTCGAAAAAGATAGTAAAATATCTGTGTATGAAAAAAATACCGGAATTTAAAATCTAGAGTAAGATAGGAGTGAATGAACTTGAGATACTGTGGTTGATTCCAAATCATGCTACCTAACGTCCGTAAGCGTTGAAAAGGAAATTTTTGATCTCGAAAATAATTTATCATTATTATTATGGTCTATAGTGCCCCATTCGGTACGAAGAGTGTAAACGCTCTCTAACGCATTAATCCAACCTCTCTGCGAAAATTGAAATAACTCAGAAACGAGTAGAAAGCTTTGGTGGTAGATAGAAATAATTTTTACACAGCTAGTGTATTAACTCTCATGTTTATTTTTCAGCATTTTGTGTACCTAATCAAAACCGGAAGTTTCAATCCTACTTTCCTTCAATGGCAACTTGTTAGATATTCTAATAAAATGTTTTAGAAACTAATCTGTCAACTAGAATTAATGTTTGCTCAATAAAACAACACTGTGCTTAGTAATCATACTACTAACTTTATTCCAACGTAAATCACACCGGCCATTCACACCTAACTACTTTGAAATCTGCTCTTATGAAATCATAAGCTAATATAATTTCGATTCATCATGAGTGTGAACAATTCACGAAAGGAAATTAACACTGAACTTATTCAATTTGGATATTGGAGCAGGTTATTCATAGCATATACTGACAATAGTATAGTATTTTTAAAAGATTAGCACAAACATGCATCCACTTTCATAGTAAACTGTTAAATGTAGTCAAAAGTGTACTTCCTTGGGTGCTTGCGGAATCCCTATTGCTTGTGTAATGAGAAGCTATTTTATGTGTAGTTGAATTTGAGATGATTTTCTATAATTTCGGTATAACTCATTTGATATCAGCTAGAAAATAATTAGAAAAGCCGAAACAACTGTTTCATTTTAGTCATTAACGATCACTTCGACCATACACTGGATAAAACTTAGGAAATTTCAGATCTCACGGTAAGCGTAACGTATATTTAAACTCTTTATTTGAAATCTTGTAGTCTACATTTTCAATTTCAGTCAATCCTCAACATAATAAACTTTTGGTGCAGTGTTCAGTTGAGGAACTAGTCTGAATAGCTTTTCAGTACTCTTGTTTTTATGATTTCTTCAGATGATATCAGTAAGTAACAGGTAACTTTCAAGCACAATCAAATTAACAGTTTTCGTAAATGATAGTGATAAATTAAATTGACTTTTCATTACTGGCTATAGATTTGATTTATTCTTTATATTCGTCTTTATATTAGTCTATTGTTCATCTAATTTCCATAACTTCATGAACTGGTGACATTTTTTAATTTGGCCACCCATCCTCTTTACTCCTACGCCAACCAAAATCGTGAGATAAAGTGATTATTCACTCAATAATTCCATATCTCAATAAACACTGGCTGAAACTAAACAAAAGTTGATAGTAAACAATTATAGAAATGTAAAATAAATGTGTTCTACTGTAATAAACATTGATTGACCTGATAATTTCATTTAGTCATACAAAGCATAGAATGAAATGAGTTTTTGTGTATTTAAAAATTCCACCTACTCACTGATTTTTTTTTCACATTTCTGAATATAATCTGAATAATGCACATTACACTACGCAAACGACTGTTTACTAAAGTTAAATAATAACCAGCATGCATATAATATAGATCGTCACATGACACGATTCATACTTCTTAAATCCCGTTTTGCTATGTTTATCTCATTAATTCGTTTATTTCGTGCATAGTATATAATTAACTTATATTTATGGGTTTACATCTTTCAGTCGTTGATGTTAAACACTTCAACTGATTGATCCCTGTTGATGAATGCGCATGTTGGGCGGATTATCTTGAAATACACTTATGTATCCTACTACTAGTCACAATCTAACTTACAATTTATGTAATTGGATGTTGTGGAGATGGTTGAATGTCACTTTGATATTACGAATTAGTCTGGGTGCTTCCCGGTGATCAATAATTGTTTAACTTAGACCAATTCATCATATCGAATTGACTAGCAATGTATATAATTGGCGTTCCACAAACTTCTCACAGGATATTATTATTTTCCGGTATGTTCATCTACTAGAGAAACACGTTTTAATAATAAGTAATATGTAGTTTTTAAAGATTAACAGTAAATGATGCAGCATTCGAAGAGAATAGTGATAATTACATATTTTTCAATGACTAAAGTAAGTATTTAGAAAATGAGTAAAGAGAGATGTAAATTGGAAATATGAAAGTTTCCCATTGTTAATCATACAAATCAATCATTTTCTGTTAGCATTGAGAATAAGTGTAGTATCTTAATGTATGTGACTAAACAGGATAACTAAATAGCATACCTCTATAAATAACATAAATATATGGTTGTACTGACCATAGACTTTAAATTTTAAAAATTTACTGATTTTGTATTATCCTATTATCGATATGTATGGCTGAATTACGAAAAAAATTTATGGGCATATGTATTCTTAACATATTATCTCGAAATAGCCATTTGTACCAAGTTTTATATTATATAGATTAAGCGAAGGAACCAGAACATGCGATTTGTCCGAGTCAGCTAGACGTACCTCCACTTTAATCTCAAAGAACGCACAGAAACTCGAACTTTGTAACTATAACTTTCAAGGCTCAATACGTTATTCATTGAGCTACAGTATCCTATTCGTTACTACTTTTCTTAGCGAGTACGATGATACTGAAATGCCAATACAGACTGACCAAGATTCAGTCGTGAATATCGATAACAGGATTATAAAATTCTTACCAACAATTTAATAAACATAGTACCCGCTGGATATGTTATTGACTACATAGACTAATTACTTCAGTGATTAGTGTCAGCATTGGAAACTGAAGGTATCGAGTTTGAGTTTCACTGTGAATATCACCAATGGCACGAAGGCACATACAGCTGACGAGTTGGAAGTAGGGTGAAATGCTCAACTGTTACTGAAATGTGAGCTCACTTTCACTTTAAACGCCGTACAGTCACTAACTTATTTAACAGGTATTAAGTTACACATTAGAGACATTATTATTCAGGACTGAATCTCAACCAGTCGTTGTATTGTACATTTTAACTGAATGATTAATCGTGTTCAGAGTCATAACTTGTATAGAGTGTAGTAAGAGTGATTTGTTTACTACTGAATTGCATTTAAGCAAGTGGATGTTTTATTCAGTGTTATTGAAGTATTCTAAAGACATCCGACACTATAAATAAACAAGTAAATAAAATACTAAGAGGTAGGATTATGCCATCTTGTAGTTCTTTATCACTAAGCTCCACTAAATTCTTTTGACAAGACGTAAGACACTTGAACATTCCCGCAGTATATAAACAATATTTGATATGATTCATTCAATGAAATTCTTTATAAACCGAAATATCTCACTTATAATAAAAGTTTTACTGTATTCTCACGTAATACCAAGGCTTGCTTTACATATTTGCTGATTAAAGGTAACTGAAACTTTTTAGCAAATTTATGATTTACAGCATGTCTTTTTTGAATGTGTTATGCAGTTAATTAAGATTTCACTGTGAATTAGTCGGCTATTGGATTTTCAAGATTCTGATGTTGTTTTATCACACTAAAACCTAATTATACTTCATTGTTCACCTAACACTTGGTAAGTTATCTTCGCGACCTGGCCACATCATCTTCTTTTACAGAGACCCTGGTGATTTACATACTTAAGTAATATACGGGTCTGGGTTTTATCGAAATCCAGAAATGTAACGCTAGTTCTAACCCCACATATAGTAGTTTCTGTATTTCTAAGACTGATTGGCCTGGAATTTATCATTATCTTTTTACTAATAACCATATGATTAGTGAAAACGTTCACTGTAATTAGGTAATCTTATCTCTAAAACTTTCATGTCAAGTTAGCAATATGTGGTATTTGACCTGTGATCAATGTATGCTTCCAATTTCAGTAGTATACAATTAATGTTGTGATAAATTCATATCGTAAAAAGGTTAAGGCTTTTTTTTATAAAGAGATTTTTATTTTATTTCGTTTTATTTATAAAATATCTCTGAAGTTCTACAAAGGCATTAATGAATGCTTACTATAGGGACAAAATATTAAAATGAAAAATACAATACTACTATTTTGAAGGCCTTCGGTAAGTAACAAATAGGGATGCACTTTGTGATAATTCGTCAAAAATTTGCTTAGGTTAAAGAAGTGTGATCCAAACATTTCGCGTTGAGTTTACAAACGAGTCAGTCAGTCTCATTTCATTACCCGCTATCAATCAGAAGACAATAGTTGTCATTTAATAGTTTACCAGAAAAATTTAATAATATTGCATTCAATATAATGATTTCACATGGCTAACAAATAAATCATAGTTTTCTATTGGCGATTTTACCTTTAAAACACTAGAAACAACTATGTGGAAATTCATTCATATAATTTAATAGTTAATGATCTGTGTAATCATCAGTCTGGCACAAGAAGCCTCCCCTCACTAACTCAATGTTTTCAGGATACGCAGTAGATCCACATAATACTTCCTATGTACTGCGGCATAATGATGGTGGCCTAAACGTGAAAAGCATTTCCGTTCACCTCAGTCAGATGTATATATTGTGGTTCTTGGTTGGAGTGTGTTTTTTATTATGGGTAGCATCATTCTTTTCCTGATCTTTTATCTTCTGAAAGTGACTTAGAGCTGACCCTATCCCATGTACTAAAAACCTGTGAAAGCCAACGTTAGTAGATATCAGCATTCTCTTATTCCTTACTTGTAATCCTCTGTCCAGTTATATTTACGCTTTTTTATCACTATTTGATCGAAATCAACAATTTTGCCAGCATCACCAAACGGTAGTTGTAAACTTTTCAACATGAGTGCATATTCTACGACAATCATTATACCGTCGTTTATGAGTAGCTCTTACTCATTTCTATGCAATATCGCAGCCGGTAAATCCATAGATTATTTCCTAATTAGTTGTTAGATGGATTTCAGTAAAAAATGTATCCCTGGAATCTACATGGTTTAAATAATTCAGCGGTGACATGGTGAAACTTCTGGGTCACTATTTTTGCAAATGTGTATTTATTTTCATAAATTTTGCGGTTTTAGGTGCATTTCAATTCACTAATATTGTCTTCTAACCTTGCATACTTTCTCGCCCTCTTAAATTATTTCGAACTTATCACGATTCTAATTACTGAGAAATGTAAGAAATGTCACCACAACGATTCATATATTCCCATGTTCTTCTATCTTGTAAGAAATGAAAGACGGTTACTATACTTGTCAGACATCAAATATAATCGACGAGTGGAACGAGTTATCATAGGAGTAAAACTGGTAATAAACAATTACAGATGAAAATAAATGGCAGTTAATCACTGTTCAGAAAACTTTCTCTGTGTATTTTTAGTAATGGCATAAATCCACTGTTATTTAAATAAGTTGTATTTCAGTAAGCTTACTTTGTAACAATACAAGTTTTACATCAATATAATCAGAAGTAAAATCTTAAATACAATAAAAATCTCTTTATAAAATTAGGCAATTATTCACTTGTGATGATTAACTTCGAGATTAATTTACAACGAGTTATTATAATATACTGACCAAAGTGGCAAATATCTCTTACTCATCATGATATTTTAATTAGTAAATATTATTTCAATTCGGTGATAATTTTTGTTTACCATCATCAATATTTAAGTTGAACTGTGACTGGCAAGCGGAATCTAGGACGCGCGCTTCGCCCTATTTGGGATTCGTCAGCTTAATGTACAAGTCAACGGGAAGATACAAGCTTATTCTTATTACCATTATCAAGTTTTTTCCTGCAATAACTATATGTTACTCACGACTTAATTAGTTATCAGATGGTGATTATATTTTTGACTGTGTGTTGATAAATTTAGAACGCAATCATAGTTACCATTGATTTGATCATTCTTCCTAGGAGAAAACTGTTTTTTTTTGAGATTAACGGAATGATCAACGAAGATAGATAATTTTGAAAATGGTCAAATTGTATTATAAACTATTTATAGATGAATTAAATCAACTAATTCTGCTTGTATTCTACCAACAGTGTAATTGTTTGAAATAAATGAGCATTAAAGATGTAGTATTGTGAAGTAGAAGGAATAACAGTTCAATTATTTTTCATTTTCCTCATTTATGATGATTTAAATGTTATCCACAGTTAATAAATAGTAATGTAGATAACACTACTTCACTTCGGCCTATCATATTCTAATAGTTGTAAATTAATATTTATCAATAAACTATTGTGTTGTGATGCGTGAAATTTGCGGGTGTGGGACTGAATGCCGAATGAGGTGTGCCTAGTTGATAATTGCGAGTCTGCCCTGTAGCCCACTGGATCCCAAGTCGGAATAAGAAGGAACACAAGCCAACCAAACAACACTAGTGAACTACGAGTTTATTTACACAAATAGATCGATTTTTATATCAGTTAATTTACAGTGATTATTCATCAAGTTAAATCATTATCATTTTATTAATACAATGAAATACTGTCAACTGTAGAATGAACTTGTATATTCCCATTGATTTATTATAGACTGAAGCTGGTCAGTCACTGTTGCTATATGTGCATCCTGTGCGGATCGCCTCGATATAGCGCGTCCTGGATTCCACTTGCCAGTCACAATACAAATTAAATGATACTGTCAACTGTATTTAGGAGTAGAACTCACATTGAAATAACAATAATGTGATGAAAGTGTACAAATTAAGCTTACAAAAAATCAATACAACTTCTTTCGTTTAATCAAATCAATCATTTTATCTTTAGGGATTAGGAATCCCTAACACCTCCCCTTTTTGAGAAATAAGATAATGACGGTGCTCCGTGCATTTGTTTGATTCTGAGTGCGGTTTGTACAACTACGAAAATTATTTAAAAGGAAAAGGAAAACATGATTAATTACAAATCACGTAAAAAAATACTATCTACCACTGCTCTTCTCCACGGAATGTTGTGGGATTCTTGTGTAGTAACAGGAACAACATTTCATTGTATTGGGCATGCATGGTCTTTAAGCAGGTATTGATATGACTCGTTTGAACTGGGGAGTCACGGATTTGATCACATCTGTAGCGTACTTTGACAACAGTGAGAGTTCTCCTAGGCCTAATGCATCTCTTTGCTAAACACTGTGGCTTCTTGAGCTGAATAGACGATCTAGGTACACTTCTCAAACTAACTTCCTGACTCGGACTGGTGGTTGTGCTGCGCACACGTCTATTAGGAGAAGTACTTTGTAATCCCGTGGATAATGGTGAGATTACCGTTATCTCGTCACCCAGACGTTCCACCTTTGGACTGACCTGGGCAGAAGTCTCCAGTTCTTCATCTTGCTTCACTGGACAAATGATACTAGGCACGCTGGGGAGAGATGCTTCTGTTTCACATGCTGTCTGGGTTTCGGAGTCAATTGCGGATGTGGGCTGAAGTTGTGATTCGTCTACTGACTGTAAGCTAGTGCTGCTGATCTGAATACCCGTTTGTTCCGGCGCTAACTCAATTAATCGCTGGTTTGCAATTAGAAGCTGATGCAGCAACATGGTCGTACGCTCACTTAAAACCAACATGCTGAAATATTGACTCAGCTAGTTGCAGAAGTGATGCAAGGTCAATAATTAGCTTGTGATGCTGATTGGTCCTTGATGAGACGAAATTACGGATCGATGACCTTGAGAACGCTGAGTTTGCTCTGATTCGTTGGTTTTCACCCCGTCGCCAACTGTTGTGTCGCTAGAGATTTGAGGGTTGCGTGAGCGAACGCTATCTCTAATACTTGTACCTCAGACGTATACCGCAACTTGTTGCCTTTCCAGCCAACAGCTATTACAAAAGACTAGGCTTGTAGGAAGATTATATTGTGGAGCAAAACTGAGACGAGACTAGTGAACCAGCAAACTAGTGAATTTTATTTTCACAAATGCCAGCACCTTCAAATGTCTCTTCACTTAGATCCTTCCTTGGAATGATCAGTTACTACTCAGCTTTTGTTCCATCATTACATCAAATTTGTCACCCACTAAACCACCTGCTTGGAAAGAACATACCGTGGACTTGGACCGAGAAATGTGATTCAGCTTTTCGCAAACTGAAGTCTACACTGAGTTCTAACATGCTACTAACTCACTATGATCCAAAATTACCAATCATAGTAGCGGCCGATGCTTCAAGTCACGGAATATGCGCAGTCATATCCCACGTATTTCCTGATGGAAACGAAAAAGCAATCATGCATGCTGCCCGTGCACTAACTCAAGCTGAGAGAAGATATAGCCAAATAGAAAAAGAAGCGCTAGCTTTGGTATTTGCTGTTCAACGTTTTCACAAATATGTATATGGCGGTAAATTTACTCTTTTAACGGATCATAAACCACTACTCACTGTGTTTGGATCAAAATCTGGCGTACCAGTACATACAGCTAACCGCTTGCAGAGATGGGCATTAATTCTATAAGGATATGAATTTGAAATACAATATCGTCGAACAGAATTTGGACATGCTGATGCTTTATCACGATTGATAAGCCAACACTCAACAAACACTGAAGAGTCAGTAATTGCCACGTTATCCACCAAGGATTATGCTGTAAATTACTTATCCAGTGCCATTCGACAGTTGCCAGTGACCGTGTGCGATGTTAAACAAGAATCGCTCAGAGACCCCATAATTCAGCAAGTTAAACAATTTATCACAACCAAGTGACCAAAGAACTTAGATGATGATGTGAAAGAAAAGGAAAACATGATTAATTACAAATCACGTAAACAAATACTATCTACCACTGCTCTATTTCTTTCATCTAATTAGTCAACCATTGTATTTTTAGGGATTATGAATCCCTAACATATTGAAAATCAACAGAACTAATAGAAGACTGTTGTTTCTACAGTCACTTTGTATGTATTCATCGTTTTACACTTCAAAGATACTATTATGATTTTTTTCGTAGACTTTCGGTATTGTTTAGTTTTTGAACAGTTTTTATGATTTGTAAAACTCTTTAACAGAATATTTATGTACAACAGTGACAGAAAGTAAAGTGTTTGTCGTTTAAGTGTTTCAACTCAGGTTTATGTCTTATTTATGAAGTGAGTCATATATGAAACCATTGCAGTCAATATTAATAAAGTATTGTTAGTTGATAAATTTGTCATTCTAATTGTAGACAAAAGAAATGACATCAGTTTATTTCTCAACGTTCACTGTTCACCCATAGTATACATTTAATAAGGATTAACTAATTCTCGAATTGCCAACCACAATCTTACATATATATCATGTTCATTTATCAATGCATATGGACAGTTATAAACATGACTTCTATTGGGTAAATATTAAGGTATTAGGTAGAAGAAACAAAAGTTTGGAGTATTTCTTACACTTTTATCTTTCGAATCATTTTTCAATCAAAATGTTTATCAAAACTGGCTTAATCTATTGGTTAATAATCAAAGAGGATAAACAACTGCGTGATCAGAAATAAAGGAAATAAAAATGCAAACAATGATAACAACTATGAAAAACAAACAAATTCTATGTAAACAGAGTATGCTAATTGTCAGTAGCAGGGAAGTTCTTGTTATGCTGGACCACTAAAAAGAGTAACAAACTGTCAGAATTGTGTTTTAAGAACACTATTTCAATTATTCTAACTGTGTGTTATGTAAACATTTTGTTTCTATTATTGTTACGTTTCTCTTACCTACCCTCCCGTTTAGCATAATTACTGTTATTAAACTGTCTCTTATTATGGACTACAATTAATTAGTTGTGTACAAGTTGTTCCTATTCACTACCACTATTCCCTTTGTTCTGTATTAATGTTAATTTTCTAATTGGTTCGCTGTACGTTCTGATTTTATGTATATATAAAGGAATGCTTGAAATATAATAGGTTTCCGTCTGTTTGATCTATTGGCATTAACAAAACAGGATAATTCAGCAGAAAGGAATAAAACAAAAGAAATTATGAAAGAATAATGGAACATAAGATCTAGCAGAACATAAACAGTGAATACATTTAAATTGACGTAACCGATTTTCAGTCATGTCACCCAGCGTCTACAATCACTGATCACGATCATCACGCAGACCCCATCCAGGTAACCAATATCTACCAACATAACTTCGACCAGCAGTTGAAGACGGCACGACTAAAGAATAAGGACGCGCCAATGAGATGGAGATATTTAGTTTCAAAGTCATGATTAGTAAACAATGTTGACGATTTGTCGTATATTAGTTAATTTTAACGAATTATTGTCAGCTATTTACAAGAGTAAGTTTTGATTTGAAGAACGTTTTTATGCGACTGTGGTGAATTTAGGCACCTTGCTGAATGTTTTGGAAGCGTGATAAACTTAAAGATTCTGCAAGTTGATTAACGTCAAGGATTTAAGTAACAAAATGATATTAGTTTTACCATACAAATATTCATATAAAATACATAGATTACCAAAGCTACACACTAATGATGGATACATCACCAGTAGTAACTGATAATGTACTGTGAAACAACTCACTAAAGTATTCTTAATATAATGTACGCCACACGTAGTGGTCATTTATTCATTAGGCCAGTCCTGAAGTAGCATTTTGTATTTACGTGGGGAAACTCCCATCCCAAACATGTTTACATTTATGTTTAAGGTAGTTAAAAGATTCTGCATTTTACCAGCATCTTCACCCAATAGAACTATATGATCTGCATATTCTAAGTCAGTAAGTTTATCTCCTGGAAAGAGATCAACTTTAGAGAAACCAGACGGTGACAATGCTAACTCGAAAAGTATGTCAATGATAAAATTAAATGAAAATGGCGAAAGCGGACAACCTTGACGAACACCAATTGAGGTGACCAATTCCGGCGACAATCCGCCATAAGCTCTGACTCGACTAGTAGTGTTTGAGTAGAGAGCCTGTATAAGGTTAATGTAATTCCTCGGTACGCCTTTCAATAATAGACATTGCCCCATAACCTTATGATCTATAAACTCAAACGCCACCTTAAGGTCAAGGAATACAGATATTGTTGGGCGTCTAAAAGTGTGCCTATGTCCAAGAACTTACCGAAGTGTGAATATTTGGTCTATACAACCACGTCCAGGTCTGAAACCACCTTGGTTTGCTCTTCTCGAGTTTGCTCTTCACGAGCTTTAGTTAGGCGTCGAAGTATTATTGAAGCAAATATTTTAGACACTATATTCGTTAAACTGATTTCTCGGTAATTGTCACACGAGAATTTCCGCTCTTTCTTATAAACTGGGACGATTAGTGTTCGAGACTAGTCAGATGGGATTACGTCTAGTTCCCAAATCCTAGCCGAAATCTCATTTAATCTCGCTGCTAAAACAGGACAACCGTCCTTAAATATCTCAGGGGTTAATTCATCAGGTCTTGCTGCTCTGTCTTGCTTTAGGTTCCTTATAATATTCTTAACCATACTGAGACTTACGAGGTCAATATTGATTCGCCATTCAGATTGCTTGGAGATGGTGGGCAACAGGGATGAGGCCAATGGTCAGTTCCCTAAAGTGTTCTCCCCATCTCTCTAATCTTCCAGATTGACAGTGACTAATAGTTCCGTCTTTCTCAAAGATGGTTTTACTTACAGCCGGGTTTCCGATACCCGTTTCCTTGATAAGTCTGAACAGTTGCTTACTGTTATATATTGCCGCTGCCTTTTCTATCTCTTTAGCTTTCGACACCCACCACTCCTCACGATCATTGCGTAAGCTATAAACCAACTTGTGTTTCAGTTATCTTCATCGTGTTCCGAATCAAACGAGATGTGTTGCCGAGCATTTATCAGTTCAGTAGATGCAGTTGAAATCCATTGAGTTTTATTAACCTTTCGGTTTAGTTTACTAGTCGATATTACTGCTATTTCACTCCAAGCTAACCCGAGATGAGTACAGTTTACGCAGTTGACTAATTGGTTTTCTAGTTGTTCCTGAAATGTATTCATGACTTTTACATCATTAAGTTGAACTCTGAGGGATGATCCTTGCTGTAAATCTTTTACGTCCAGTGAGACGCAGACTAATACGCGCTCGTCCTAAGGCATGATCTGAGTCTAAACATGTACTCCAAAATGAGCGGCAGTCTTCTATCAAGCATCTCCAACGGTGGCTGATAGCAATGTGATCTATTTGAGTCAAGCGTTGATTGATCATATGATTGACCTGGGAATAATCCGCCCATCCAGTAGCCAATGGTCGTCTCCATTACATGTGGTCCCGAAGAAAGATAGCAATGATTGGCGCTCACTGTTGATAACCGACGTCCAAACGCGCAAACTATGCCTGATCGTCACCCTTTACCACACATCCATGACCTAATGACCACGTTGAACGGAATGACAGTATTTTTAAAAATTGATTTGGTCAAGGCGTACAATCAAATACCGATGGCCGAAAATGACGTACCCAAAACGGCTATTGTAACTTCGTTCGGTCTTTGCGAATTCCTCTGAATCCCCTTCTGTTTGAGGTATACAGCACAAACATTTCAGCGTTTCATTGACGACGTGTTTCGCGGGCTCGACTATGTTCATGCATTTGTCGACGACTGCTTTATAGCAAGCCCAGACGAGGAAACACATGTGAACCATCTAGACACAGCTTTTAAAGGACTGCAGTAATACGGAGTTACCATTAATATACTGAAATGCCAAATTAAAACAACCTAGTTAGACTTCTTGGGGCATACCATTGATGCTAATGGTATACAGCTTCAAAAACACAAGGTAGCGGCTATTCTGGAGTATCTGAAACCAACAACCATTGGGCAGTTACGAGCTTTCAACGGGTTGGTAAGTTTCTACAGACGATTTATCCTCAACTGTGCATCTATTGTAAAACCACTTACGGATCAGCTTCTTGGGAATAAAAAGGTGGTCACAATAGATTTAGAATCAAAAAGAGCTTTCGTTGCAACTAAAGAGGCAATAGCCAATATAACTATGCTGGCACACTACAATACTGAAGCTCCCGTCAGCATTGTGGTCGACGCTCCTGACTCCGCCATCAGCGCAGTTCTGCAACAATGAATTGACCAAGTTTGGGAACCTTTAGCATTTTTCTCAAGACAAATAAATGACACTGAAACCAGATACAGCACTTTTGGACGTGAATTGCTAGCCGTGTACTGTGCTGTACGACATTTTCAACATTCCATCGAAGACCGGGAATTTACGATATTCCCTGATCATAAACCACTGACGTTTTCGATGAAATCATCTTCACATAAGTACTCTCCACGAGAGTCGCGTCATCTTGACTATATCTCCCAATTCTCTACTGACAAACGACATATATCGTAAGCTAACAATGTGGTTGCCGACGCCTTATCGAGAGAACATTCCTTGAATCGTATCCTAAGAATCGACCTTGTTGAACGGGCTTGACTTCAAAGTGAAGACATCGATTTTCATCACGAGTTAGCCACAACAACGCTTCAGCTCCAAACTAAAACCATTGGAAAAGGTAAGAACACTTTAATTTGTGATTCTTCTACATGTATGGCCTGTCCAGTGGTCCCCAGGAGTTATCGACGAGTCATCTTCGACACATTGCACAACCTTTCTCATCCTGGAGTTCGTGCCACAAGTAAACTGATTACTGAGAGATTCTACTGGCCGAAGATGAATAAGGATATCAATGAATGGGTGCGCACCTGCGTGGCCTGCCGAAAAAACAAAGTAATCCAACATAATAAATGCCCCCCTAGGCACTTTCTCAACCCCAGACGCTCGATTTGATCGTGTCCACCTTGATTTGGTAGGACCTTAACTGGAATCAAATGGATTTGCTTATCTTTCGACATACGTGGACCTATTTACACGCTGGCCAGAAGCAATTCCACTCAAAGACATCACTAGTGAAACGATTGCTCGCGCTTTCGTCGAACGATGGTTAGCCAATTTCGGTTGCCCATCTATAATAACAACAGACCGTAGACTTCAGTTTGAATCTGGATTGTTCCACGCTCTGACCAAACTTCTTGGAACTGCGCGTATTAGGACGACCGCCTACCACCCACAATCTAACGGTTTGGTAGAAAGATTTCATCGACAACTGAAAGCATCACTTCCAGCTACAAACATCCCTCAGTGGATCGACGCCTAACCTCTAGTTTTACTCGGGATTCGCAGCACAGTAAAAGATGTTGGATGCAGTGTTGCCGAATTAGTCTACGGAACGACTCTTCGACTACCAGGTGAGTTTGTGGAAACTGCTTCCACTTCGGCAAACCTGTGTATGAATTCTTACGTGAACCGGCTTACAAATGCTATGCGTTCAGTTAAGCCAGTTCAAACTCGACAACAATCGACAGACACGTTTATCCTTTACCCAAATAAGTCTGCTTAAAGGGCGATTTTTTTCTAATCAGCGTGTGTTTATTTGAGGAAACTACTTGCGGAAATCCTTCACTAAGCTTAACTGCTGAATCCAGTTTCAATGCATCTTAAAGTACTCCTTTTCAGGATTCATTTGATCCGTCAATACTTATCACACGTAAGCTCACCACTGATCATAGCCATCAAAACAGAAAAAAATATGATTCTGCTAATGACCGAGATGACTAATATTAGTAAGTCTGTACTACAAAACACTTGTAGCGGTAAATAATCCCCAAAATAAATAGTTGCATAGTCTTGGTATTAATACTATGTTTGTTTTAGCGGACACAATTATTTGAAGGCGCACGGTCACGCATCACTACCAGACCACGACACGACTCTTCGTGGGAAGTATCTCTCTCTAGTTTGCCAGCCTAGACGGTGCTATCTCATTGACTCTCTATTAAAAGTCAAATATAACTTCTCTTCCATCCTTCATTGCCTTCTGGTTTATTTTCATTCATAAGAGTGGGTTTAATCGTATGAAGTTGCTCTGGTTATACGTGATATGTCGGAATATTATAATAAATAATAACGCCTACTGCTATGCAGGAACTAACCGCAACTCTAACCGGAACTTATCTGCGCCAACTGATACTAGCAACCGTGACCAACGACTCGATACTGATTACTCACCCCAAAACAAAATCAAGAACACCAAAGAAGCACCAGGAAGATTCGATTCTATTACAATTCAAGTCTGTATATATAGATACAAAAACGACCTTGGGAAAAACAGAGTAATTAGCATAGTAAAATGACATTACAACCAATCACAGTTAACAAGGTCCAGCGGAGGAAATGAAAAGCAGTACCGGTTTCCGCTCGCCTTACAATTAAATAAAAAATAGCAAAATCACATGAAAAATAACTAGTTTCTCTTCTTCTTAGCATACGACAAACGTAACTTTGTCATAAGTCGAGTGCACTTCACACTCATAACGATATTTGTAGTCAGCTAATAGAACATCCTTAAATTTAGCTTTCTCTTCTATTTGTAAAACTTGCACGACACAGTTGAGGGCATAATTAATTCTTGTATTTTGACGATCCTGTTTCATAGCACTGTGAGCGTACTCATGGTTTTTTTTCCTATATTCTGTATTGCAAACTGTTTATCTCTGGTTCAGGCATCATTTCTTGAGTTGTTCACTGAATTCATTACCTAATTTTATATCGACGAGACTGAACTTCCAAAGTTACAGTTTGACAGAGAAAAATCAACCGTCCGATTAACAATAGTGATGTCACTATAAGTATTGATTTCCTCTCAAAATGTTTCGTGATAAAGACAAACTTTGATCTAAAATGACCAAGATTTTTTGATTACGACAGCTTAGTATTCGATATATTATTTGAACGATATAAACTTCGATGAAGGATGAATAACAAGTATATGAGCACAATTTTCTCTTGAAATTGTTCAAGACATAAGTGCAACTATAAAAAATACGTAAAGGCTGATCACATAACTATATTACGGCATATTTATGTCACAATGCAACTGACCCGGTCATAAGTTCAAAATAAAAGTTATTTAAGGCTAAAAGTAAATAACTTGATTAAAAATGAAACAGAACCTGATTTTAAGCATGAATCAAACAGTATTCTATTTTAATTAATATTTACTTGTTTTTAATTACAAAATTCATGTCGAAACAATTTTCTACTTCACAGAGCTGACAGTCTAAGGTAAAATCCTTCTGTTTAGTAAAAAATGAAGAAAATAAGCTTATAGACGTGAAAAATAGAGATTACAAAATCCAAATCTGTTTAAAAATAGATAAACAAAAATTTTCTAAATGACTCGATGACGCATAACTCGCACGAAAACCAAAATCCCATCTTTTAACCGCATGTTTGATAATTCATACGTGGCCACGACTTTTCCATAGTCTCTTTCGTGGGAATGTACCTTATTTAAGTAAGTTCAGAGTCAAGTAATTCAATTCTCAATGTCCGTATGACGAGCTATTTTAAACCAACTGATTTCTTTGTGCTCGCATCTTCAGTCTCACGATTTCGGTTCCTGGTCTTCAGCCTAATCCGGTAGTTGACTGGCTACATGGTCCCTAGGCAGTTTCATACGTTCTTTGCTTTTTAATTTTCCTTTATCTTTCTTTTCAATTTTAATTTTTCTGTTTTATGAAACCATTATGATTCACTAGTCCCCATCTGTTTATTTCGTCCTAGGTAGTCTGGTTCGTAAATAAAGCTTAAAAATACCGTAGAGTGGATAAAGGTTGACGATTTAGAACTAATGAAAGGCTTACAGTCCCTGTCCCTAGTCTTCTAACTTTCTCGGAAATGGGCCAAGGTAAAGGCTGCCGTTACTTTCTCTAGCAACGCGCTCCAGATATAGCAAGTCCCTTATGACAAGAAATTCACCGTCACATGTATTCGTGCTCTTTGATGGGCAATAGTCTGTGAGTTTCTTCGAGATATATGAGCATTTGGAGCAACGAGTATGCTATTATTTGGATATCCAGGTATACTTAGAATCGTCGTCTACGGTGATTAGGTGTCCCCTCAGCCATCTGTAGTTAAGGGTGAACAGCCCCAGTTGTTGAAGCCGGTCGGAGTATTGTTTATTTTAAAATCCGGTTACACATTTTGTTGGTTGTCTCTGAACTTCTTCCAGAAGGTCATTTGAGAGTTCAGAGTTTGATAATGTTGTGGTTTTCTAAATACGGTCTTATGTATGCCATAAATAATGTGAGAGATAGGTCCAATGTTAGGTGTTTAAATCTGGGAAAATACAAAAACTGCATGTAAGCCGATCACTAAGTATACATATACAGTACACTTACTGTTAGTAATCAAGGTAATCAGTCAAAATAAGGATGATAAAATTGTGAAACATAGACTAGTGAGGCAGAAAACCGCGAAAATTACGAAACTTATATTACGTGTCAGTTAGCGGAGCACTAGCATATGACTAGGACAGGTGAATGGTGCTTATACGTTCAGAGTTCCTATTATTTTGCTAGTGCAGTAAAAAACAATAGATGGTGTAAACATATTCAATGAGATATCAGAAGAGGTGAAATTATCAACATGTCGTACAAACAAATAAATTGAATCTAGCTTACGAATGGCTTGGGGCAAATTGTTCCGGATTCTTGAAAATTTATTTGTGAAATAATTTGTACAAAGAGTAAATTTTGGCTGTTACATTTTTATTTTAGAAGCTGAGTTGCGTAGGTTATAGGAAGAAGGCTATTCGAGTTAGATTGTACTAGACGATGAAAACACTAATTTGTTCAGTATCTTGTAAAAGAAGATTAGGCCTAAATTGAGTCGTCGCCTCCATAGAGTATCTGGTCCCTACTTAGTGCATGCAGTTTTATAGTCTAGGGTACAATTAGTCCCAAGAGAACGAAGAGTAAAGCGATGTCGGACAGACTTCAGTTTGAGTTTATTCCTGATCAAAACATTACTGAGAATAAAGAAGCAGCATTCTAGTAAAGGTCGGACACAAATTTTATATAGAAGAATACCAGAATTATTTGCATAAAAGTTACTTGATATGCAACCCAGAAGTCTATTGGGCTTTGATGCCTGCATAGTAACCTGTTCTGTTTAAAACAGATTGTAGGAGTACCTCAGTCCAAAGTCAACTACTGATTGAAGTCTAGACAACTTAATACCGTTTATGTAAAGATCGAATTGAGGTGCTAATCTTCAAAACATATCCAACAGCAAGTAGAAACATTGACATCTAACTTCCATTTCGAGCACCCTACTGAGACCTTGTTGAGTTCGTCAGTGTCGCCACTGAGTGTGTGTGCGAACTCGTGAGGAGGGAGTAGGTACACTATTTTAGGATCATTAGCGTATACTAAAGTCTACTTATGCTAAAGCATTTGCATATATCATTTATGTAATCTACAAAGAGCAGTGGGCCTAAAACACTACATTGTATAACGCCACTTGCAACTTGTTCGGCCTTGGACAGAGTGGAGTTAATTTCAAAAATTCAATATCTATGACCTAGGAAAGAGTTTTACCATGCAAGTAACGGATTGGTAATCCCATAAGAGGAGAGTTTGCCTACAAAAAACCTGTGGTCAACCATGTCAAAAGCTGTAGGTATGTCTAAGTACAATACTAATATCAAGTGCCCAAGGCTTCGTTTAGTAAAGACGAAATTAAAGAATTCAGTGTGATTCGCTATACAGGACCTAGTTTTAAGAAAACCATGCTGGTAATTTAAGATAAGTTTTTTGGAGAGTAAATAATCAGACATTTCGTCACATACTATTTTTTCCATAATGCTAGAAATAACTGAAGTGGTATTTATGGGCCTATAGTTATGCAAGTTTGTCCTGTGATCAGATTAAAATCGGGGCCAGATGTACGAGGTTTTCCATTTATTAGGGTAAGTGCCTGTTTTTAAGATAAGGTCAGACAGTTTCAGTAGGCATAATAGGATATTAGGTCCACCGAGTTTAAAGTAAATGGATGCCATACTGTCTACTCCATAACTACTTGAGGTCCTAAGTGAGTTTATGGATTTACAAGTGTGGCCATAAATGAAGGAAACGGATTCTATATGATTGGTAGGTGAGTAGATAGTATCTACCTCAATGTCAACCAGAGGTCTACGCTTGTTAGCAAGTAAATAACTAAACAGGTTGGGAATAATATTATGGTCGTTGACAAATCAGTCATCATGTGAAATGCAAAGAATATCATTTTTCTGGGAAAGTTTGAGGTGTTTATTGGACAGTTGTATAAAGTTTTGTATCTTGGAACTACTGTGCATTGCTGTTGACAAGTTGTAAAGCAATTCAGGAAGTCTTGATCGACATTTGAAGGCACCAGGCAAAAATCCATTTCTTCCTCATAAGATGACTAAGAATAAAGTAGTCAAGTGACAAGTCAACCTTCACAGAATTATAAAAAATAAATGAATTGGAAATACATTATATTTTGATGGGATTGTCAACACGTAAAACTGACTTGAACATGTGATTATTGTCATTTTTTCGGTAGACAATGAAGGATTGTTAAAAATAAGTTTTAGTAATGATTTTGACGTAAACCTAAGGTTTGTGACATTTATGATTTTATGTCATGTGTTGTGGTTCAGTACTTACCCTCGGTCAAGAATAGGACTCACGTAGTATCCTGAGGCTCCATTATTGTCTCCGTTGTAGCATATAACATTAAACAACATGATAAGGAGCGATATGAGGCGTAAAGCATATGGGGATTTTCTGCTCACGACCAGAAAAACAATATCTAGGGGTGGAATTTTGAGTTCTTCACTCCCTTGCCTTTTTTAAGCACAATAATTTCTATTCAATGAAATTGAATTAAAAAAATGTGTTTGATCAGGAAAGATAAAACAACGCATTATTGTGAGGAAGGCATGAATTAAAAAATATGGCGTTAGTACAACATTTTTAGTACGCTCGTAGCAACTTAGGTTCACTAGTTAAGAGTTGACTTCAAAACCTATATATACACTAAAGCAACAGAGCATAAGTATTCATTTACTTCCTTATTCTTTATAGGAATTATATTTCCTATTATCTTACATTGAATGTTGAGAGGCATTGTATGTTTTTGAATGACTAGCATCCCGCTCCACTGTCTCCTGCCCACGATACTGAAATAATGAACTATCACCAAATATTCTGGTTTCTTCTGTTAAATAAAACTGAACATACCTGAGTACTAAACGCTCTTCATTATGATTGATGGTTAAGTAACAATGAACAACGAGACTAAGGTTCAGTAGTTGATAAGTTTACACAATATGTATTCTCGAAGCAACTTTTATTAAAGCTAATACATTTTCTGATAACTGGAGAAGGTTTGTATTGTACAGCCACAGGCCTCCCCATTTTTCTCCCAAACTGTTAGTCATTGTCAGATTTGTTGCCTGACCTCCGTTAACGTATTCGTGGTTTGTATCACAAAACGTCTAACACTAAATGGGGCAATGGTAAGTAATCAAAATATATATCTCTTTCTAGTTAAATAAATACAGTAGTTACTACAAAACGTAGACTTACAGAATTTGATAGAAGTGGCCCTAAACTGTGATTCGCTGAATTTTTACTAGCATATTACAAAGTTGGAGCGCATTCAATGTGGAGATTTATGTTCAGCAGTCACTAAAAAAGTCCGTGACATAGTCATATGCACCCAGTGTCAAACCGATTACAGCAATTATAAAATAAATTATCAAAAATTTGTCACTGTCAAACAATAAACGAATACAAAAGCTTTATCAAGAAAAACGTTGGGCGATAGATCACATGATATATCACATACAAATCATGGTTGGTGCAATAGGAGAGGCAATTCTGAGACAACGGTGGGTACAAGCCCTTCTAAGTTATATTCACTACTGTTTAAACACATAGGATTCAGATACCTCCATACTACAGCTGGTCCGAATAACAAGTAAAATCATTAGGAAGAGATTCCCAAAAAGACCTTGCACCATCCACCACACACGATCCAGTGAAGCACCTGATAACTTAGCCGTGACAGGATTTATAGCCAGTGTAAAAAGTCTCACGGCCACTGTCGTACAAGTGCAACTAGAGAATAGACGGTGGAATAGGTTATTTCAGAAATCAAGGTTGAATAGCAGATAACTGCAATCTAGGAAGTTTTACGGGCATCACTGAATGCTCGGTGCTCACTAACGTAGTGTGTACAGCGATTATCCTGGTCTAACAAGATACCCAACATTATGGAAACGAAAAATCCCTCCCACAGGTCGTGACGACTATGGAGAGTGCCTGGAAGTTTGCCTTTTTATATCTGAGATATAAATTTCACGATAAAATCTCTGGTGAATAATGATTGAGCATTCAGTAATTTTACCTTAAACAACTAATTTTATACGACAGATATCCCCAGTTACCCTTTACTCTGATGACGAAAATATTGTGACTTTACAGCAGAAGACTTTAACATTGGATTTAAAGTTTAGATGTCAGTTTCCTTGAGTTTTCACAGTCACTGATTTGGATTCTGCTATGCGTGAAATAAACTTTCTGGAAAGGCATACATCTTTGGTTGTTGCACAGAGTTTACCCTTAACACCCAAGGAAACTTTGATTTATGTAATCAGTAAACAAAATGAAGTTAATTAACTTGATTCAGTGTTAACTTTTTTCAAAATCAATTGGAATGTTTCAGAACATATTGACTAGATTTCCAAAATTAACCACGGCTAACCATTAACCTCTTAAACCTAAAGTTAAAACGTCCCACACAATGAAAACTAAAAGAGCTCCACTGTTCACAAGACCAAGGAGATTAGCCACTAATAAGTTTAAAAGTGCAGAAAGCCGAATTTGCTTAAATGCTACAGTTAAGCACCATTCGGCCATCCAATAACCGATGCACCTCACCACTACATATGATCCCAAGGAAATATGTAATTAACTGGCAACCGTATGGAGACTGTAGATCTCTCAACAGGAGTATAATTGAATATAGGTACCCAATACCACACATACAGGATTTCCTAATCAGTCTAATCAGTACAAAATTGCTTGCTAAGGTTGATTTAGTTATATTATACCGTTAGTATTGATCATTATACTTTTTGGATTGTTGGAATTTGGGCGGATGCCATTCGGCTTAGCTCAAATGGGACAAACTCTTTGGTCCCTATTGATTTAGTACGGTTTGCAATAGGATCCTGCAGATAGAACTGGAGTATCTGGATTCTATATCTGATCCCGTTGATAGTCGATACGGTAAGTGTAAGAGGCTATCTCTTATACTTGTAATTCAACCGGAAATGTATGCTAATTTATCTTAGTGAAGTATACGAAGTGGAATGCTATATGCCGAGGAGAGCTAAATAACGAGTGATGCAATATCATACTAACTGTCACGTACACCGAGAGAACAAGCGTGCCATAATGGTTACATTGCATACCTAAATATGTATATGACAGCTAT
Source organism: Schistosoma japonicum (assembly GCA_025215515.1). NCBI lineage: Eukaryota > Metazoa > Platyhelminthes > Trematoda > Strigeidida > Schistosomatidae > Schistosoma > Schistosoma japonicum. The sequence goes on along the minus strand of CM046064.1, from coordinate 22,269,781 downwards.
GCATAGTGCTGGAATACTACGACGTGTAAAACGAGTATATGCAAGGTTGGTGACTGGAACGCGTGTGCGCGTGTTGTTTGTTTGGGTGTGCTTTCGGTTTTTAGTTTCGGTTTGTAGGTCCATCACTCAATAGCCCAGGTCATGTAAGCAGCAGAAGGAAAAAGGTCCACGTCCTTTTCGCCGGAGAGTGTTAAAGAAGTTAAACATTGGTAACACTGAATATTATTTGGTTGAATCGAGTTCCATTGTTATCAGCAATTGGTTCTGAAATGACTGAGCAAACATTCCTGTTACCGCTGGAGTCAATATTATTCAGAATCACACTTTTAATTACTTTGTATATTTATTGTATTACTCTAGAATATTGTGAATGGTATCATTCACCTGTCTTAGTCAGTGTTCTTCCCTTTTAATCCATTTATAAACATGAGTAATGTGTCGTAATTTTCGGTGCATGCATAAACACTAATTTTTGCCCATTTGTTTCACGATAACACTGCCGTTGCCTTGTGTTTTCACTGCTTTCGTCTTCTCTCTAGTTGTAGATGATAATGTATGAAGCAAGTATAGGACTTACTAGCAAAATACCATTGACTTCTACACCTAAGTTTCAAGTAATCTTCGTCTTGTCCCGCATCTGGACTTGCTTCACTCTGCTGACTGTCATCCGTTTTTTGGAATTGTAACGCCCTGATCGGGAAGCGCGCGGTTTTCAGTTACATATACGCGGTGATACGATACATATATTTGGTGTCCTTGTTCTGTAGACTTTGATGTCATTGGTTTAGCTCTCAAATCGTAATTTTATATGTTATGAATGTCCTAAAAGTAACACTTTATCTAAATTCTGTGTATGTATGTATGTGAATCTATATCATTCTGATCATGCCTGTAAACTGGCGTGCTCTCATGTACAAAATGACACTTTAGAATAATATCTATTTGTTTAATAATGATGTTATCTACAATAGTCGAGATGTCAGGGATCCTGTATATGCATCCAAAAAGTAAGCTGTGGTTCTGGGTATTGACTGAGGTCCAGACCGACTTATGTACCTTACCGAGTATGTCGTCATCAATTTTATTAAACGAAAAGCAAACACTTGCGTATATTAGACAGCCGCTAACCCGTTAAGAATCTATATTGTCACGATATAGCACATGGTCCTGAATGGCCAATTCCGAGTCAGTTACTGAGGAGAAACACCATGTTTCTGAGACAAATATTAAAGAGGATTTAGCTAATAAGGCTATAGTTCTTATAGTTAATAGTTTCTCAAGAAGTTTGTGGACGTGAATTACTCAAAGTTTAAAAATGAAGAGTGAATTGTGAAGAATTAAATAAAATCCTTATCTAAGTCATTTGCGTTTGATATAACTGGATGTTGGTTTGAAAGAGCAGTCTGGCTGTTTTAGGTAATGTCTGGGCAAGCTATATTACTAAGGAGACAGGTGACTGCCTGTTCCGAAAAAATATTATTATACTAGTCTTAGATATTAGAATGTTCAGAGTAATTTAGGTTAGGTTACATGGCAGCTCGTTGACGATTTGCAAAAAATGGATGTCCTAGTAGCTCATCATGAGTGCAATTATAAAAACAGAGGGGAGAGTAGAGCCGCTTATAGGACTTAAGCAGGTCGTGTATGGTGTAGGATTACCAGGGCTAAGAGCATACTGGTGTTTATTTGGCGCCCTAGAGTTTATTACAAATTTATTTGCGTCAGGGATGTAGAAAGAGTTGTGTACTTGTGCGCCACTTGGTTTACTCTGTTAGTTAAATGAGCTATACTTGATTGATTATGTACAGCCAATGAGTGCTTACGACCTTGATTACTACCCAATCGATTACCTTTAAAAGATGAAACCTTATAACCAGCATGGCTGCATAATTATGCAGAAAGCACTGTGGTATCACGCCCTCTTTTTAAAGATGAGACCATAAAACTCTGCTTGGAGCTTACCTGTAGTTTCAATATTCTCTTTGTCTTGCTTTCCAACATACTTAAATTGTTTGGTGGGTTAATCATGGCCTTTACCTGCGTTTCGGGAGTTCACGTTTCTTCATCTAATGAAGAACAAGATGGCTAAATATTGGAGGCCATGTGGTCTAAATCTACATCACATAGGGGGCAGTTGTCAGAGGTTCAATCTGTAATTTTCACGTCTTGTAGCATGACTGTTTGCTAGTTATTAGTACTATCAGAGGATTCTGTAGCTGTACTTAGTGATGTAGTTAGGCATTCTACAGTAGTGATGTTCTGCTCAGCTTTGCTTAAGTGTGAAGTTCCTAGTTCTCTTATTTTTTTAGATAGCGTCTTATCCTCAATTGCACAGGCATTCCTATAATTGATAGGTGCAGTTATCAACTGTCTGGTCCGTTTTGATTGATTTGCTGCCGATCGAGAGTAAAATCGTAAGGAGATAGAACATGAGTACTTCTGATGCTTTTTGTTAATGCGGAGGTTTTGACAAGAAAAATATGAAAGATTAGCTGCTTTCAGTGTAGAGTACCTAACGGTTCTCAATGGTTCCTTATCCAGTATATTGTAGACAATCCCGTTCTGAAAGGATATGATAGGCTTAGTTACTTCTGTAGAATTGGAGTCGATTATGGTTTTTATCTACGTAACATCGTCCAGTACAGCACTAGCGTCAACCAAAACAGACAAAGTGTAATAACTAATAGCTTTTCTAAGGAGCACTCAACAAGTTATCATAAAATTCTAAAGTACGGCGAATATTTACAACATTAACTTTCTAAAACGTACTTAAAGTTATTCATGATAAAGCATTGTCAGCGTCGTATTTCTTTCCTTTAAGAAACTGCGAATCAGCCGTGAATTGAGAAATAAACTCCAACTGTCGAATTTTTTTCGGGCTATAACTACTTCATAAGTTAACTCCCTTGTGGATGTTTATTATCTGCGAAACTTGGAAACTACGAGTCTTTAATCATATATCGGAAATTTTTAATCGCTAATTATATAGCTGGCAACTTTCAACCATAAGTGTTACATTGAGTTTGTGCTGTACTTAAGCTTTTGGAAAAAAATGTTACTGGTTGTCGCTTGCTGTTGTAACACAGAGCTGACTGCAAGACCTGAGACATCCATCATGATGGCGAGTGGACTATTGTTGATTCTACGTACTAATAAAGCTTCAGAGCTTAAGGCACTATCAAGTACTTTAGATGCTTGTAGTGTTTGTGGGGTTATAACTAACTGGCATAAACGTCTTTTTAAAAGATAGGTTAGTGGTTGTGCAATTTCTCCAATTTCTGAATTATCTATAAAAATTTATAAGTCTGAACAAACTTCTGAATTTAGAGAGTGAACCTAACAGTGGACACTCTTTTATAGTTTGGACTTGCTAGGAAACCGGTGTATCTTGTTCATAAGTAGCCAAGTGTTCCGACAATTCCAAGGATTTTTTTACTTGACTCACATTTCTTAAAATGTATGACTGTTTTGTGCTCTGATAGGCGTTTAAATAGACACTTAAGGTGTTTTAAGTGTTTCTTCTCAGTAGGACAGGCAACTAAAATACCATCAGTATACGCCTGTGCGAATTGGAGACCTCGAACAACCTGCTTTGTGAGTTACTGGAACATTTAGGCTGGATTCCTTAATCAGAAACGGTATTCTCAAGAATTCCAATAAACCTAATGGTGTAATGACGATAGTTGTGTTCCTTTGGTTCTACCTGTCAGAAACGGTTTGTTTATTTAAAGCTTTGTATTCGCCGCATGGCCGCATTATAGAATAAGTCTTTTTAGGCACCATGTGTGGCGGTGAAGACCATGAGCTATTTGACGGACGTATGATACATAACTGTAGCATTTTATCGACAGCAAGAATTATTGCTTTGAGATGTCTGGGATGAGCATACACAGGTAGGCGATTAGTCCGAATGTGACCATATACATCGTGTTTTAAGTCCTTTAGTTGATACGTAGATTTCAGTAACTGAAAAAGTGTTACAACAACTCGACATATAGGCATTTATCACTCTACGGCGCTGTTACTGTCAGGTTAAGAAACTGAAGAAATTTCGCTCCGATTATAGGTGTAAGCACATCGGCTACTATACAATTCTAGGAAAATTTGTTTCTAAGATAAAAATCTAATTCTAATTTTCAACTTTCATATATTTTGATAGTGGCTTTGTCTGCAGCTCTTAGACGTAATTGGGGTTTGTTGTGTTGCTTTTTACTGGGAGTGAGAAGAACCACGCTAATTTCTGTATTTGAGTCTACTAGAAACTGGCTGGCTGCACTAATCATCAGTGACTACTGGGGATGTCTTTCTATTCCTGTTTTGAGAATTGACTCGGTATGGTACATTTTTCTTGTAATACCAACATACTAACTCAGAAATTCGTCTAGTTATAGGGTGTCTGTGTCTGCTACGAGATTTATTTCGGGTTTTTGTGATGAGTCTAGTTTCTTTCTCATAAGTCGAAGCACATTACACAACAACTCAATCTTTTTTCCAAGGATTTCATACTTATCTGGAACAAATGAACGCCCACTTCTTATCGTGGGTGGGTAATGTGTACGTTCATGAATCCGGTCAGCTTTTGTTGCTAGTTCGTTGACTTTGATAGTACTTTATCCAAAAGCTAGCATTTTTTATATATTATGAGGAAGTTTTCGAACCCACAACTGATAAAACAACAGTTTATCTACGTTATGGTCTCCTTTAATCGTTTTTCATGCGGAATTTTAGTTGTCATGGGGTTGTATTTCCTTCATGTATGTTGCTGAGCAACTGATCGATTGTTTGATGATCTGAAATAGCTTGCTTCAGTTGGTCGTACTAGTTGTCACTAAGAATTGCTAGTAATACATCAAGGGCCTTTTCTGTAGCGTCATCAAGAAGAAAGAAAATGGTGTAATAGAACTTTTTTCTGAATTGTGAAGTTGTTTGCAGAGAAACAACTTTCTAAACGTACAAACCATAGTAATGGATCAGTAGACTTAAAAGGGGAGGCATAGAAATGTTAATCTCGTTAATGGATTGATTGTTACAGCAAGTAGTGATGTCGCTATCAGAAGACATGATAATATACAAAATTATCAATGACATTAAGGCATGGATGGGCGAAAGGTAACGTAAACCTATCCATTAAAATAACAACAAAGTACTTAAAGTATATAATTATAAATGGGACAAATTTACTTAACACTTATAAAAATTAGATGACAAATAAAAACAGATGAATTATGATCCAGTTAATGTTACAAAAACAATCGAATCCAGCATCGTCAAGATTAATGAAGGTATATGTAGTCATAAATATAATGTATCAAATATTTACGCTTATGCAAGATCACTGATAAAAAATATATATCGTTTATGAATGGTAATAAAAATCCTGTTAACTCTTGAATAATCAGTCAATATATTCGTAATTCACAACTTGGGTTTCTCACTTTACGTAGGAGTAACCGGCCGATGTTTCTTCCATTACATAAACATCCAAGGTGCATCTAAAGTTTTGTATACCCCTTGACTTGATATACATATGCAATGGGAGTATCACGCATATATAAACAAGTCGATAAGGACGCCTTAGACAAAGATGTATTTGGCATAGATTAAGATGCATAAACTACCAGAAACAAAACAAGGCACCAAAAGTCAAGTATATCCAATTTTCCGTTAAATATATATACCAACATATAAATATACAATGTAGAAATTGTTATACCCCGGGGATAAAACGGCTTCTACAATATATTTCACCGTGAGTAGAACGTTAACGAAATAGTAACGCTTAAACTGGCTAACTAGAAGGCAAGCTACTTCAGATGAGGCATTCTAACGTAATCTGGTAATACATAGCCGAGCGCCTTAAATTAGTTGCGTCCATTATAACATGGTCAACATCAATAACGACAGCCTATGCAACTATTTATTTGAAAAATTATTTACTGCTACGGCTTAGTCTCCTCCTAAACGTTTGTGATGAAGTGAAGATGTGTTAGCCAAAAGATAAAACAGAATGTGTTAGGTACTGGTGTAACGGTCAAGTTTGGAAGAGCATGACAAGAATAATTCACAAAATCATATAATCCTTAAGCTTACAGCAATAACTGGCAAGCATTCATTTTACGGCTTGTAGTGTTGTACAGCCTCCAGAAGCTGCGCTTACGGTATAGTGTCCTTTCGTGAAATATTCGGCACAAAGTATGTTCCTTATCTTCAGCGTCCTTCTTTTTGTTTTCAGACTGCCTATAAAGCAAAAACATTCTAAACATGCGTAATTTTTTATGAAAAAATTAATGTAGCAGCTGAATGCAGCTGAAAAAAGTGCGAAATAATTATAACACCCACATAAATAATATGTTTCTTTGCTATTTTCTTAAAACGTACGACAATATGTGAAATGAGTGCAGTAAATAAAAAGAGATTTTTAATCGATCTTATTTTCGAAAACGTTTTACGCTTAGAGTAAAAAAATTAGGAATTTGTAGGTGTAGTAATTGTTCAAGTGTTTTGGGAATCATATGATTCTACCATATGTTCTACCAGAACATTTAGCTCTCGGTGTTATGAATCCTTTTGATGTTTCTTCTTGCTTGTCAGTCGTTGGTTGAGGTGTAATGATTTTCTAGATGTCACATTTCGACGACGTTTTAACGACTTTGATAATAGAGTGTTTGTTATCCACAGAAGCTACTTTGAGGCGAAAGACACTGATGATCTCCTGTTGACCATTAGTATTGATAGTAAAGAACTCTTATGCTATCTCGAAAACCCTGTATGGTCATTTGTCAATTGTGTCGAGAGATCGGTGTAGAGCACCGAGACGTACAAAAATGTGTGAACTATATTTTAAAGCCAGTTGGATGAAAATGTCTGTCGATTGCTTTCGAGTGTGAACTGGCTTAAGTGAACACATAGCATTTGTAACCCGGTTTACGTAGGATTTAAGATCCAGGTTTGTCAAAGTGGAAGTGGTTTTTACGAATTAACCCGTAAGTTGAAGTGTCGTTACATAGAATAATTTGGCAACACTGCACCCAAAATATTTTGCAGTGCTGCAAATCCCCAGTAAATCTAATGGTAAAACGTCCATCCACTGCGTGATGTCCGTAAATGTAAAAGATCTTTTCAGCTGTCTATGTAATCTTCACATTAAGCTTTTGGATTATGCGTGATTGGTGCTTGTTCGGAAGTGCGTAGTTCAAAGGAAATTTGTCAGAGAGTGAAACAATGCAGATTCATACGGAAGTCCACGATCTGTCGTTAATGTAGATGGATAACCAAAGTTTACTATCCATCGTTCGATGAAAGCGCGAGCGATCGTTTTACTGATGATGTTTTACAATGGAACTGCTTCTGACCAGCGTGTGAATCGGTCCACGCATTTTAAAAGACAGGAGAATCATTTTAATTATGGTTAAGGTTCTATCAGATTAATTATAAATGTCGATTATTATTCCGAAATTTAGTAGATCAAGGTAGATGTGGTCGAATCGTGTTTTAGGATAAGGAAAGTGTTAAGACGCTATTTATTATGCTGAGTAAGTTTGTTCTTTAGGCAGGCCACACCAGAGCATATCCATTCTTTGATGTCTTGTTTCACCTTTTGACAGTGGAATCTCTGAGTAGTCAGCTAAGTCGGGATGCGAGTTGTGTTTTGTCGAAGACGATGCATCGTTAACTCTTGGAACGGGCTGTATCTGTGGAAGAATCACAAATTAAAGTGTTCTTACTTTTTCCAATCATTTTTGTTTGAAGATTAAGCGTTGATGTGGATAGCTTGAGAAATGGGAAAGATAGTCTAAGTGGCTTGACTCGCGTGAAGAGTACTTATCTGAAGATGACATTATATAAAAAATCAACGGTTAATGGCCACTGAATATAGTAATTTCTAGGCCTTCGATGGAGTGCTGAGAATATTGTACAGCACAGTACATGGTTAATAGTTAAGTCTGAAAGTATTTTATCTAAATTTGGTGTCTTACAGCCGTCTAGAGAAAAATACCGAAGATTGCTAACCCCGGTTTATCGATTGTTTCAAAACCGTTTGAATGGTTGAGTCAGAAACGTTAACAGCGATGCTGAAGGAAGCATCGGTATTGTGATGTGCCAGCATAGTCGTATTGGCTGTTACTTCTTCAATTGCAGTAAAAGCTTTCATTGACTCTGCATCCATTTTGACTACTTCTGTTAGTTGTTTTACGATAAATGCAAAGTTTGATATAAATCTTTTGTAAAGCTTACCCATTTATTGAAAACACTTAACTGCTTAATAGTGGTTGGTTCCGGAATAGCCGCCACCTTGTATTTTTGAGGCTGTATGCCATTAGCATCAATTGTGTGCTTCACGAAGTCCAACGAGGTGTTTCCGATTTAGCGTTTCTGCATATTTTTTTTAACTCCATACTGATGCAGTCTTCCGAAAGTGGTGTCCAAATGTTGAATGTGTTTCTCCATCTGGGTTTGCTATCAAGTAGTCGTAGACTTTGCATGGACACAGCCAAGTCTCTAAAACACATTATCTATGGAACATCAAAATGTCTGTTATCAAGAAAGATGGAATTTGTCAGTATTCAAGGTTGTTTAGTCAGACTGAGTTCCATTATTGACCGATATTGGCTGAAGATTTGACTGAGCGAAGCGTTTATGTTGCTGGTGTAAGTCAATACTGTCTGGAAGTGTAACTTTATCTTTATAGCATATTTGATTTGTTGTACTGCTTTAGGCTTTGTATAATTCTGTTGTCAGTGGAAAAATTATAAGATGCATCGCAACGGTATGTCAGTTATTCTAATCGGTTAATTGGGAATAACAAACTTACCATCAATCGCGGTTCAAGATTTTCCTCTAGTCAAGAACAGGACATACATAGTGTTCAGAGGCTACGCTATTAGCTCTGTAATGATAAATTAGCTTAGCGAATTCGACATATATGCCACATTTCTCAAGTCAAAAGGCATTCGAAGTAATTTGTGAAGGCCGAATGGGGCTATGATAACTATTTTAGGGATGTCGGTTCCTTCTGTCGATATTCAGTTGCACGCCATTATTAAGCCGATTCTCGATATACATTCATACCCTTCAAGGTGATCGTGAAGTTGCAGAGATGTGGTAGATGGTAACTGTCTTGTGTAATTTTGGAGTTGAACTGCCGTTAATTACCAGAGGGACGCCCGCCATTGTTATCTTTCTTGGGACCATATGCAGTGGAGATAACCATGGGCTGCTGGATGGACGGATTACTTCCAGGTTAATCATATGATCGAATTCATTTTTAGCACAAGTCGGCGTGCTTTCGACAATACAGGTTGATCTGTAGTCATGTTGTAATGCGTAACATTGCTAATTACACATGATAATTTTAGCGTTGCCTTATTTAGATTTGCATACCTGTGGAATATTGAATGAAAATAAGGGACAATTTAATGTTTTAAACAAAGAAACATAGGCTACAACATGAAGCAGTAATTCCACAAACGGACAGCCTGGTGTCGTCGTTCACTAGCCTTTGTTAATAGAGTCCATAAATGATTTTTAGTGGATCAGTAAATCGATGCCTATAATAGGTGTTCTTCCATTGACTATGGTGAAAATTCAGTATACTGGATTCCGAGTAGAAATATCATTGTTTTACGTGATAATTTTTTCTCGTCAGCCACCTGTAGGTTGAATAAAGCTTGATGTTGGCGATCGGATAAAGTTGTAGGCAGGACGCTGATGTCTGCGCCAGCGTCGAAGCGGTAGCGAGTCTCAGCTATTATATCAATAATGAATAACAGGTACAAATTCTCAGCGGCAACGATTGTCGCTAACTCGTGCCGGCGAGATAGTCTCCAGGTGCTCCAACAGTGGGTTTGTGGCTAAGAAAACAACAAAGCTCTCTACAATTTTTCAAATCTGTGCCATTGGTGTTGCGGAACCAACATCAACGTAGGTTTTTCTTTGACTGAGGTCAAGATAAAGCTCTTCTTCGTGAAATACTTAATTGTCGTAAGTTTCTTGTGTGTGTTGTTTTCGTAGGTAGAGAAAACGGGAAAAAATATTGCATAATTTTGTTACCTCGTTTTCGGTCGCATGAAGTTTTTCTGTAACGGAATAAACCTAATTGTAGCGAGTTCTGGTGGTCTCCAGAATTCGATCAGCAGATTAATTTAATTTATCTACTGAGTTGCTGTTAAAAGTTACCAAAACTGCTTGTACTTATTGTAGCAGCTTTGACAAGAAAAGCTATCAGAAAAAACTTTTATCAAGAGTGCATTGACCAAATACTTCTACGCGTGACATTTTTGCCGCCGAGGTCAATGGTGTGGAACAAGTTGTCCAGACGTTACCTGTTAGACAAGTTCTGCTTTTGAAATTGATTTTTTGAGCTAATCGCATGGGTCTCATCAGTTATGGCTGAACAAGATAGGGTTAACGTATCAGTTCAATTCACGCGGAAGTGACCTTAGGATGGCAAGGAAATAAACGCGTTATTTTCCATGTCGTCGTCTCGAAAGTAGGCTTCTGTGGGGCGGAACTAAGATTCCATACTGTCTGATCAAAATTGGATGAGGTGAAAGTTTGGAGACCTGACGGATCATGTCCTTATAAGCTTAAGCTTTTTATAAGTTATCATTAAGGTATACATACATGCTAACTTAAAAGTAAAGTGTCAAAATGTGAAGAAAAGAATATAGGTATGCACAAATACTCTATAAAATCTCTTACAAGGAACAAACAGTCATAATCGTGCCCGGATCACGTCGTGCTCTCCAGGAAACTCCATCCTGTATATGATTAAGCTAAGTCGTTGTATATTCAGAGTAACTTTTAACAATTAAACCAACGCGCATGAATAAGAACAAATCGGAAGTCAATGATATCTGAAGCAGGCATTTACACCGGTCGACAGAGCGCAGTCAGTTTTTCAAAGTCTCTGGAATAAGTCCTGTAAACCACTTCATCGCCCGTCTCTGAACATTTTACAACCTGTTAGAGACTTATTTTAGGAGGCTAAAGGCGATTATGATGTGCATTTTTAGATATTTATGTGATTAGCTCGTAGATAATCTATAAGAGGTCAAGGCAGAATCTCCATAGTTGCGTTTTAACAAAATGAAGCGTTGGTCTCGGCTCTGGTTTATTAATAATTATCTCTAGTTTAAAGTGTGCTGGTCAGTGTGACACATTGAGCCCATTACATAATGCTGGCGTAGAGGCTGCTTTCGCAGAGACAGTACTGTTGGTTTTGATCCATTTATACTCCGGATGGACATCACTCAATTTTTCTTTGTGCTGAATAACAGGTTATAAACTTACAACTAGTCCCGAACTAAATATAATCTTTCCGCGGTGCCTGGACATCACTATTTTGGCGTATGGTCTTTTTCGCTTGCCCGGAATTTGTTTACTAGTTAAGGAATGCTGGAATATATGGAAGAACAAAGCACAAATTGCCTCGACGCAGTGATATAACTCAGATAAGCAGCTTACTCCAATAGAGGTAGTTGAGACAATACTGTATAATTTAATAGTAATTTTGCCTTTACTACCACTCATAATACCTAAAGACAAACGATAATCGTAAAGTGGAACTTATAGTGCGATTTTCAGGGCAATGCTTACAATACAAACAACAACGTAATGTAAAAGTATGCTGGATAGATAGTGATAAAGTAGAAAATTAGAATCAAAACGTCACTTTCGGTTGTTTGAGTGGGTGGCTCCACTTAATTCTTTATATGATTGGGATTGCACACGGATGCTCCAAGCACGATAGTTAGGAGAATGGCTATCGCTGAATTAGTTGTAGTTGATTAGTAATCTCAGAGTATATGGTATAATGGCTAGCGTGATAATTCATACATTACAAAGCCTCTGGACGGTTGGTGGAAACCAGAGAATAATACATATTTTGAACGAAAGAACATGTACGAATTATTTACCAAAAGAATTAAATCTTATGATTCTGCGGCAGCTACAGGATTTAGTGCAGTCAGTAATCATGTAGAAGTGGTTTAACATGCATATGCAGTTCAAATATCAAAGTTAAATAGCGTGAATCTTAACATTGACTGATTTCTGATGATTTCAGTAATAGCAAGATAACTAATTAGGATCTGACGGAAACACCTGAGATGACTCATAATCAATCTCAACCATGGCGCGCCAATTATCGAACAAAGCATATCATGGTACTGTGTACAGTGAGCCAGGTAATATTTGATACTGCATCTAGGTAATTTATTTTATAAAAATCTATCTATACCTACAAGCAATATAAATAGTACTTGTGAAGAAGTAGCTCTCGTAATACCTTGGTTCCTGCATTGAATATTGATGAAATGTCAATGATCTGCCTGGTACTTAAATTAATGCGTTACTTCTGTAAGTTGTGTTAAGGTAGTATTCCCGTTATTTTGTATAGTTCACCAACATTTATTTTGCTCATGGGTTGCATCTGAAATCATTTTTGTCTTGCCTTTCGCATTCTGATGTTTGTTGTTGTCCTTGCTAAATACGTTCTGAGTGACGCTTCATGTTTACATTGGCTACTAGCTGACTGAATTTCGTATCCACGTCGTTATTGTTTGGCACCTATTTTGTTTCTCCCAATGATGTCGGAAGATGTATACTTTATGATGCCCTATGTAAGCTTCTTCGAAGGCGATTTACTTACGGCTCATTTAAGTTAAACTGTCGTCATTAAATGTAAGATAATGCAGGTGAAATACCTTGAATATTTTCGATCACAAATTCAGTCGATTGTCTTACATCCGGTTTTGAACAGATTGGAGAGTAAGGCAGGGACCGTTCCTAGTTATGATCAATCGGTAATACATTTCCTTTGTTTAAAGCGTTTATAAGTAAACAAACTGATTTTGTTTCTCACAGAATAGATCATATCACGCTGACATTGACTTATCTTCGTGAAACTAGATTACTTAACCTATTCAGTTAAGAGCACGTTACTTGGAGACCTCGGAATCTATATTGTGCGATTGATTGCGGATATGTTCACTATTCAGTTAAAAGATTAGAGCATCACAATTTACAAGAAATTGGGCTATTTAAACAAACACCGGTTTTTTTTCTATAATACATAAATAGTTGTGTGTAAAGCCAATTAAAAATGAAACGCAGACGCATTACTTTATTACATCTGTTTGAAAGAGATCTTCATGAATTGCTTGTTTCATATGTTAGGGTTAGGTTAGTATCTGGGCTAGGGTCATGTTTAGTTTTGGAACTGGGGTAAGTTATCATTTGATTTGAGCCATGAAATGTCAGTATTCCTAATGTCTACCGGCCTAATTGAAGTTTATTTTATGTGAATTATCTAGTTTTTTTTCCCATAAATCACCCACTCATACTTGCGGTTGCGTTGCTAGCTTACTGGACGAGAAAATTCTCAAAGTTATGTTAATGGTTACTGAAGTTCAGATATACTATTCTTTTACCGCATCCCTTACTTCATACTACGTATAGTCTGAGTCCCTTTCCGATACTGTGTATTCGTAGGACTGTAATTAAACAAAGACTTAGAAACGCGTCGAATATTTTCCATACTCTAATACTACCAAAGGAAAGTCTATTCTTAAAATTCCCTCATAGTCCCACTCGATTACAACTATCATTACAACTATCATCATATTTATGAAGAATACAATATTTGTAAATTGTGTAATAAGTACATTTTTGGTGATCATGGTTTGAGACATTGGATAGTATGTCTCAGGTGCATTCACATTTTGTCTTAGCTCAAATCTTGGGATTAAAGCTAATTTATACTCTTCGACAAATTAATTTCTTTGTCTGGTTTTCGCTTAACCTTTTGAGTTACTACGACTCCTGCTGCTTTAATAATTTTAGCTCGCAGTTTAACCGAACTAGGCGCTGAGTATTCAGAATAGGCTTGTATCTTCCTGTTGATTTGTAATGGACTGAAACTGGTCAGCCTCTGTTGCCATATGTGCATCTTGAGCGGATTGCCTCTATATAGCGGTATTACACAAGTTATATTTAAGTTGGATTGTGACTGGCAAGTGGAATCCAGGACGCGCGTTTCGTCCTATTCGGGACTCGTCGGCTGGATGTACCTGCATCCCAATGTTGATGTTCACACTGGGATTCGAACTCAGTCCGCTTCGTGTCAAACGCCACCGCGTTCACCACTAGGCGCGTCCTGGATTCCACTTGCCAGTCACAATCCAACTTAAATATAACTTGTGTAATACCGCTATATAGAGGCAATCCGCTCAGGATGCACATATGGCAACAGAGGCTGACCAGTTTCAGTCCATTACAAATCAACAGGAAGATACAAGCCTATTCTGAATTAGATATGTACCCGTTGCACAAGTGTGACTGTCTGGACACAGTAGCCTAGTGGTGAACGCGGTGGCGTTTGACACGAAGCGGACTGAGTTCGAATCCCAGTGTGAACATCAACATTGGGATGCAGGTACATCCAGCCGACGAGTCCCGAATAGGACGAAACGCGCGTCCTGGATTCCACTTGCCAGTCACAATCCAACTTAAATAGGCGCTGAGTATGTTGTAGACATGCCTTAGTTAACATTAGTTTATTTTGGTCTCTACTTAAGGTTTTAATCATTCTTTGTTATATTAAGAGTCCATACTTAGATGAATTGGCGGTCCGTTGCTACTGGGCACAGGGGTCCGTTAGGCGAAATCTCATTTATTCCATCCACGATTATTTGACTTGAAAGCCCCATGTGACTTTGTAGGTCAAGGTCTGTCGCAGTTTGTCACTAAAAAGGTGTACCTCAAAGTACATGAACCCCGTGAAGGCTCTCTACTTGATCACCATTGGGTAAGCTAGAGTTTATGGCAGACCGTCATCAAAATAACCACCCTCAAGTGGTGATCGTCAGGGCTGCCTTTTGATTCACTTTTTATTTAATTTCGTCATAGTCATTCTTTCAGAGGTCTTTATCTAACTTTTCAGGAGTCAATCTCCTCCCAGGAAACCCACTTGTCTATTTAGGATACGCAGACGATATAGTCCTATTCAGTGAAGACGCTGACAATATTCAGAGTCTCCTGATTACCCTGAATAACATCGCAGGCTTATTTGGGATGCGTTTCTCTCCGTCCTAATGCAAAATGCTACTCCACGAATGGTCTTCATCGCCTAGATTAGTTGTAGGGAGTGAAGTAGTTGAGTATGTCGACCACTTTATTTATCTCGGAAGTCTCATCACTCTTGGTGGGTCGATGTCGACGAAATCTTAGCGCAGGTTCAGGAAGTTCACTTGGCTTTCCCCAATTTACGTCACTTGTGGAGTAGGCGAGATATCCGTCTTTCAACAAAGGGTTGAGTGTACTATGCTGCAGTCTGCTCTGTTTTAACATATGGATGCGAAACATAGGTTATAAAAATAGACGATATACGTCGACTCCAGGTTTTTGATCATAGTAGTCTTAGTAATGTCGCCCGTACTTCATGGAATGAACAAATAAGTAACACTAATATTAGACATAGAGTGCTACGAAGACATGGCAAATCAATCGGAGAGGTCACAAACTTTCAGACTGAGATGGTTGGGACACACGTTGTGTTTGCCTAATCACCGTCTGCTTCATCGCGCTAAGCTGGCTGGGGCAGGAGTAGGATGGAAGAATGGTAGGGGTGGCCAGATCAAAACATGACATCAATTTGTGAAGTCTTCGGGCAGGACTAAAGATTGGGGATGAACCTAAGTGACTCCTAGTTTGACTTTGACATTAGATGAATAAAAATTGACCAATAAGAAAGTGGCCCGACCGTATCCGCTATCTTGACGTGGTGGTTGGACTTGCCTATCGTGATGACCCAACTGAGCTATATTGGCTGGAACGTATGTTCTCCTAGGTCCTACGATGCCAAGCAGGTCTGTTGGAGAGCGATAAGATTAAAGGCAGCAACCTGGGATCTGAGGGCGAAGTTGTACTGCTGACTGCAGCGAGGTGTGACAGCAGTAAGGTGTTTCCCTCGAATAACCAGCATCTGCAGCGATGCTGCCCTCTTAGCGGAAGGAAGGGGTTAGAAAAGGTCGACCCTAAGAATGTCACACCTCACCTTACTCCACGGATTTCTGTCTCCGGCAGTAAGGCATTCTAAAGAACGAAGCTAACACATCAAAAACTTTCCATAACAAGGTTGTGCGTGATCGGCCTCAAGTAGTTGTCTCTTGAGCTCTGCGACCGTGCTCTCAGGTCACTATGACCAATACTAACCCAATTTCCCTTTCAGGTACCTCAAGGAGTAATATCGTTCCATGGCGTGGGCAGCCAGGAAGTGACAACCACCCTCATATCTCTAACAGCACACGAGATCATCTTGTTTGAGGTCAAATCCCACCATCAACTCCTAATAACTCTCTTATCCGCATGCCTAATCCTCCTAGCATAACTTTATCACCTCGCACCTCTAATGCTAATGGTTTGAGTTCACGAAACGTTATTTCTGGTCTCCTGAAACCTCGCACTAAACTATATATCGGAGCTTTTAACGTTTAAACCTTATGTTAGGTAGGATAACAGGCTTCCTTGGCTATGACTCTAGAATCCCGCTCCATCGATGTTCTGCTGTATCTCTGAAATGCGTATACAGGATCCAAGTACAGTCATTTGCTTGACCTCACCTTATGAAAATAAAGAACCGACTTGGTTCATCCTTCGTGTTTCCGAAGATCCCACCGCTGCCACTCGAGGCC
The DNA here is from genome assembly GCA_025215515.1 of Schistosoma japonicum. NCBI lineage: Eukaryota > Metazoa > Platyhelminthes > Trematoda > Strigeidida > Schistosomatidae > Schistosoma > Schistosoma japonicum. Next base: position 22,253,087 of record CM046064.1, on the reverse strand, counting down.
TTGCTGGTGTAGGTATAGCACTGAGTTCAAAAGCTAAACAGGCTCTCCTTGACTGGATTCTAATAGACAGTCGCTTGTGCGCTGTCCGTCTAAATGGAACAGTAAGTATTCGGAAAGATAAGGACACACGCTGTCGCCTCTTTGTTGTCTCTGCCTACACTCACACTGATTGCGATTCAGATGAAGTAAAAGATGAATTTTACGGAAAACCTTCCGACCTCCTTTGTAAAGCTAAGCGCACTGATGTAGTGATATTGGCTGGTGATTTTAATGCCCAAGAAGATAGACTAAACGAAACCGAAAGACACTTAGGTGAATCCTACGGTGTTGAGGCTCAACGAACAGACAATGGCGACTGTTTACTACAACTATGTTCAGATAACCGTCTATTTCTCACAAACACCAACTTTAAGCATAAAGAAAAACATCAGTTGATATGGCGACCTCCACAATCAACTCAACAGCTGGACTCAAATAGATCACATTGCTATCAGCCACCGTTGGAGATGCTTGATAGAAGACTGCCGCTCATTTTGGAGTACATGTTTAGACTCAGATCATGCCTTAGGACGAGCGCGTATTAGTCTGCGTCTCACTGGACGTAAAAGATTTACAGCAAGGATCATCCCTCAGAGTTCAACTTAATGATGTAAAAGTCATGAATACATTTCAGGAACAACTAGAAAACCAATTAGTCAACTGCGTAAACTGTACTCATCTCGGGTTAGCTTGGAGTGAAATAGCAGTAATATCGACTAGTAAACTAAACCGAAAGGTTAATAAAACTCAATGGATTTCAACTGCATCTACTGAACTGATAAATGCTCGGCAACACATCTCGTTTGATTCGGAACACGATGAAGATAACTGAAACACAAGTTGGTTTATAGCTTACGCAATGATCGTGAGGAGTGGTGGGTGTCGAAAGCTAAAGAGATAGAAAAGGCAGCGGCAATATATAACAGTAAGCAACTGTTCAGACTTATCAAGGAAACGGGTATCGGAAACCCGGCTGTAAGTAAAACCATCTTTGAGAAAGACGGAACTATTAGTCACTGTCAATCTGGAAGATTAGAGAGATGGGGAGAACACTTTAGGGAACTGACCATTGGCCTCATCCCTGTTGCCCACCATCTCCAAGCAATCTGAATGGCGAATCAATATTGACCTCGTAAGTCTCAGTATGGTTAAGAATATTATAAGGAACCTAAAGCAAGACAGAGCAGCAAGACCTGATGAATTAACCCCTGAGATATTTAAGGACGGTTGTCCTGTTTTAGCAGCGAGATTAAATGAGATTTCGGCTAGAATTTGGGAACTAGACGTAATCCCATCTGACTAGTCTCGAACACTAATCGTCCCAGTTTATAAGAAAGAGCGGAAATTCTCGTGTGACAATTACCGAGAAATCAGTTTAACGAATATAGTGTCTAAAATATTTGCTTCAATAATACTTCGACGCCTAACTAAAGCTCGTGAAGAGCAAACTCGAGAAGAGCAAACCAAGGTGGTTTCAGACCTGGACGTGGTTGTATAGACCAAATATTCACACTTCGGTAAGTTCTTGGACATAGGCACACTTTTAGACGCCCAACAATATCTGTATTCCTTGACCTTAAGGTGGCGTTTGAGTTTATAGATCATAAGGTTATGGGGCAATGTCTATTATTGAAAGGCGTACCGAGGAATTACATTAACCTTATACAGGCTCTCTACTCAAACACTACTAGTCGAGTCAGAGCTTATGGCGGATTGTCGCCGGAATTGGTCACCTCAATTGGTGTTCGTCAAGGTTGTCCGCTTTCGCCATTTTCATTTAATTTTATCATTGACATACTTTTCGAGTTAGCATTGTCACCGTCTGGTTTCTCTAAAGTTGATCTCTTTCCAGGAGATAAACTTACTGACTTAGAATATGCAGATCATATAGTTCTATTGGGTGAAGATGCTGGTAAAATGCAGAATCTTTTAACTACCTTAAACATAAATGTAAACATGTTTGGGATGGGAGTTTCCCCACGTAAATACAAAATGCTACTTCAGGACTGGCCTAATGAATAAATGACCACTACGTGTGGCGTACATTATATTAAGAATACTTTAGTGAGTTGTTTCACAGTACATTATCAGTTACTACTGGTGATGTATCCATCATTAGTGTGTAGCTTTGGTAATCTATGTATTTTATATGAATATTTGTATGGTAAAACTAATATCATTTTGTTACTTAAATCCTTGACGTTAATCAACTTTAGGAATGTATAAATTAAATTGCACTTACTAAGAGTGTCGCCAATACTATCAATTTAGGAATCCGTTAATAGTTATACGCAATACCCTTCTACTTTTATATTTCATTGTAGAATATGAATAGTTACATTTCCCTGTCTGCCATTAGTTCTTAAAGCTAAGCCGATAGTGTTTATAAGATATACATAACATTTCATTTCGCTACATCTGCGTGTTTGCGATCAACCTCACGGGTGAATGATCCAGTGTATTTTAGCAACTTAGTTCACCAGCACATTCTGTTTGTGAAGATATTTGAATCTGGGTCGCATTGGGCACTTTAATGAGTTCTCTATATGAATTTAGGTTATTTAGACAATATGTTTTTTAACTACACAATAGTGAATACTGTTTATTTATGTTTATTTTAGTGTTTATACTTTTTATGACTAAACGTCATTTTGTTTTTTGTCTTTATAGGAACATTTAATGAGAAAGAGCATTAAACTGGTACAATGCGGAAGTAAGGCTCTCAATTCTGGTGTAATATAATTTCCTAGAAAACCATCCGTTACAAAGTGTCAAATAGATGAAGATAAGAGTACTTCAGAACTTTTCAGTAATGTGCCCAGTGAGTGCGATGGCACTCATAGTGATGCGGATTCTGATGTTGTACAGATATCTCCTCTTTTCCTTATAGATAGTTCAGGCCGTCCAGTGCTACAAGATGGTATGTTTTGAATTGAAATAGTTATTTCTTCTTTAGGTACTCCAGTTGTTGAACCAGAATTCGTTGATTCTGTATCTGATACGTATGGAAGAAGTGAGAAAAGTCATCTATCCAAGATATCCCCTAGCTTCAGTCCAGGTGTTACGGATTTTATTAAGTGTACTGCTTGTTGTTGTAAATTACAACCATTCACTACGCCGTTTAGTGTGCACCCAATCCTTAAAGTGATACTCTGTAAAGTAAGTCCGTTGATCTGTGTTCTTATTTAATTATCGATAGCGTTGCACTAAATATTCCAAAAGCCAGAACTTTGCGAAAGATGATGCTGGAAAGGATGATAATTGTAAGTGGTGTTCAGACGGTGGGGATCTCGTATGCTGTGATACTTGTTCGTGTGCTATTTGTAAAAAGTGCATCAAACAAAACTTGGGAAGAACCTACTTGCGTAAAGTTGAATCGCTGAATGAATCAGATACTTGGAATTGCTTTGTGTGTGATCCTACGCCAATCAAGATATTACAAGATAACTGTTCTGAGGTTAGTTTCTATTCATAGTACCTCTTTCTACAAGTTATGATCACTTATGTTGGCAACTTTTCTGCTCATCTATAAACAGTTACAAATGGAAATATTTGTTTGTCTTTCTGTTTTACCTTATCTATTTTGGATAATATTTCATGCACTTCTTTTTAAAACATTAAACATATTGTTTTCATATCTTTTAAGTCACCTTTAGTTCTTGTAAATCAAGTAAGTTTAATAGATTTTATAAGGAAACAGTATTAAAGTTCCATGCTGGGGAAATGACCGGTGCACTGAATATCATGCATGGTATCATTTATTTCCATTTAATTAGTTGGTTACGAGTCTAGTTTTGAGATTGTTTACTTGTTACTGTGTTTAAACAGTTTATAATAATCAAAGTTGCAGACATTAATTATAATACTTCCTGGTAAAATTTTTTCTCGAAATAGTTTTTTTTTTTATATTGCCATAATGTTATTTAAGCTTATTCGTTCCTGGGAGGAAGGTACTCTTCGAGTATCTTCCTGCTGAGATTTAATTCTTGATTTTGCTATTACTGTTAACTACTTATTTATCTTTGCATCGTTGTTTACCAGATTGTTGCTAAGGTTGAGGAATATGAAGCCATAAGAAAACGTCGATCCATGAAAGCACAAGAAAACTGGAGATCTCGTTCCAAAGGTCAATGCAATGAGTCTAATGGTTCTGGTATACCAGATTCATCAGCCAGTCACGCCAACCTCGATAATCCCAATGTTCTAGGAGGTAAAGTTCCTTCAATGACATGTTGTAACATTATTTTTGGTGGTTGATTGTCTTCCTACTTTTGGTATGTGCATTCGTTTCTTGTTATCATGTTAATACTTAAGGGTTTCTATAGAAGTTTTCCATGAAATTGTTAATTCTGTAACTTGAGCGCTTTACTGTCAGTGATACATGTTCGGAATTCGGATCTTACTATTTACTGAATCTCATGTAATTAAGCACTGTAACTATCATTCACACTTAAAATAGCTTTCTGTTTCGTAAACTCGAATCAGGTGAGTTTCTAAAGTGCAAAATAAGCTAGTCTCTACAAAAAACTTATTGCAGCCAAATTGCACTGGATAGTCGTCCTTTAATTTCAACTAGAAATACGAATATACCTCCTGAATCCAACTGCTCATATGGAGCCAGTTATATTGGGCTCGCGATCTGGCAAGTTAGTAGAATTTCCAAACATTTCTCTGTTTGACAGCAAGAAGCAATCTAAAACGATTTTTACCTGTCTCTGATCATTTCATAGACACAAAACATCAGATGAAATAAGCTTTTTGAGTGATCTACTGTATTATATTTAGTCTGTCGCCTGGCTTGTATATACGTCTGTTACATACAGCCAAAGCCATGTATTCTTCTAAACAAACCCAACTTATTCATCAAAAAGTAATTCACTCAACTGCTTTCATTACCTTGGCTACCATCATAGCCTATAATAAAGTGAGTTATACATATCTAACCATTCGGCTTTTCTTTATTATGACATTTTGAATTCTTTCGATCTTTTGCTTCTACTTAACTGTTACATTATTGTGTTCGATCTTACGCAACTATCACTAAAATTATACTTCTTAATAATGTGTCCAATTCTTATGTAAACCGTTGTCCCAATAATTCTTCCAGTTTATTCATTTATTAATTAATACCATTGAATATGGATCACTTTATTCACGTCATTATTATTTATTTTGTTACATATCCATTTCCCTAAAAATTCTGAATTATAATGCCTCACCATTTGATTCGTATATATATATATATATATATATATATATATATATATATATATGAAGAGAGAGCTCTTGTGAAAAACTAGTTGACTAGACATATGACTTCGCTCTGTTTTCTTTTTACTAGATGACTGGTTGAGAATTTCTAATCTATTGATGGTCATACATATTTTTATTCGTCGATCTGTCAATTTGTAGATTGATATACACTCTTTGTAACCTTTCTACATTATATACATTTTTATTTATTTACATATATTCCTTATACCTTCTGTTTTATTTTTAGATTTAATTCCTAATAATATTCTTAATAAGGAAATTGTACCACAGGTATCTAATATCCAGTCAAATGGTGTAAATATTAGTGAAACAAATAAATACGACAAAGTCAACGCTTCCAGTATCATCAATAATCATATTCCATATGCCGCTTCAGAATCAATTGATCTTCATGATATTTTTAATCAAATATCTAGCGTGAATGAAACAAATATTAAAACAGCGTTACGAGCATCTCAAAGGTGTTTAGATACGTTTGCCAAAGATATACGTCGTCTAGAGAATAGTTTAATGCGTAATCCACCTGAAGTAGATCTTCATAAGATAGGTCAATCTTTTCAAGGCATTTATAAATTCCATCTATTCACACGTCTAGGTAATCTTGTTGCGAGAATGCAAGAAGAAGAAGATATTATCAAAACTACTCCAACTATAAGCAAACAAAACTTTCCATCCCAGCCAACAAGGATCCTTCCTAAGTTAGACAATGTCACTTCTGTTCCTTTGCCTGCATCGACTATCTCATCAAGTGACGTAACCATTGATTTGACAAAAGAAGATAATGTTACTGGTAATATATCTGTGCCGGAAGTTTCAGAACAGAAGGCAGTATTACTTAATTTATCTTCTGAGGCGTTTCCTGCACCTATATACTGTCAACAATCCACATCTGTAACAGCTGTTTCTCATAATGACAATAATGAAGATAACTACACTACTGCTACTACTACTACTACTACTAATGATAATATTATTAAACATAAACTAGAGGAGGCGGGGATCGAGGGTCAAACAGATACTGGAAAGAGATGCAAACTAGATTTTGTTATTGAATCAACCGTTGAAAACCATGGGGTAAGTTACTTATTTTTACCATTGCATATATTTTGTAAAGCTAAACTAAAGAATAGTTTCTTTAGATGTAGCTGATTGGTTTATTGTTTTGTAATGTAATTTGTTTTTATTTCAGAACTTTTCAATGGAGTTGATAATTGTGATGTCGAAGTGTAATAGGAAAACAGTTTGTAACATTCGGTCGCTTAATGCTATTTTGGCAGATGAGTAGCATCATTAGTTATGATACAGCAATCTCGTGTTAATTCTATATCTATAGTGTGTGTATTAGTTTCATTTGCAAGGTAGTGTTGTTGAACAACGTGCATGCTATTGTGAATGACTTGTCTATCAAGAGCTCATTCAACTTTTGTTGTGAATACAATTTATGTCACCCATGTAATTGGTGGTCAAGCTGTATGCTAAAACTGAATGTTTGAATAATGGATCCATTTATTCATAGGCTGGAAAATATTATATTCAGTGTATAAAGTAACAAGGCCTTTTATTAGTTCGTTATAGTTTATTCTAACTAGTTACCTCATAGTGTCTCATCTTATTATAGTTTAGAGTACTTCAATTGGCTGGAAGTCGAAGGTTGAACTAAATGTCTTGTTCAATTAACTGAAATTTCTAGTGTTATTGGTTGAGAATGAATATTAAAAGTGCATTTTAACTCCATTTACCGCCTTACTGTCATAAATCCTCTTCTTTTTTATTGACAAGTTATTCACAACTAACTCTCTCACTTATTAGTAGGATGAATTTGTATGTTCCCATTGATTTATTATAGACTGAATCTGGTCATTCACGGTTGCTATATATGCGTCCTGAGCGGATTGCCTCTTTATAGCGAATATTCACAAGTATCACTTAATTAGGATTGTAACTGGCAAGTGGAATCTAGGACGCGCGTTTCGTCCTTTTTGGGACTCGTCGGCTGATGTGCCTGCATCCCAATGTTGATATTCACTTATGTTTTCATATTTTATATATATAGATAAATTACACTACAAGCAGTTACTCATATATATATATATATATATATATATATATATATATATATTCTGCGTTCACTGTTATTACTATTCACTACTCATATGTACATACTTGGAGTCTGGTTTATAATGCTAAACGTACTAATAATCTGTGTATGCATTATTAAAAATATACATTTTGTTTCCAGAGTGAATTATCTGACGAAAATTTATTAGAAGATCAAGAATTGGAAAGAGAAGTTTATAACTTAGAACGTATTTGTACCAAGTCTATCAGTTGTTGTTTGAATGAACAGTCTAATGTTATTATTGAAAGGGAATGTGGTTAGTTGATTTGATTGTGTTTATAAACATTTTTTACGGATTAGTGTTTGTCGTGTGGTTTGGAGCCTTTTCACCATCCATGCCTAGATTAAAATTTGATGATCTACATATTTGTGACCTCAATAGTTCACATCTGTAGATTTATTAGCCAGCCAATATTGACTATTTTAATACGTTTAGAACATCATAATCTTTTGTTCTCTGTTACTACTAATAAAAGAGTAGCATATGGGTAAAAGTGTTCGGCTTTTAACGAGTAGGCCTCTGTTTCAAACCCTACTAGACTGGTTTAAACAATCGAGTAATGTCACTAGGCTTCACATAACCAAAGTACGGCTTGAAACTATGCACACTCATCACATAGATACACATTTTTGAATAATGACTTTTGGTTCTGTCCAGTTACCCTAGTCGAAAAACAGTAATACGAGTTCCTTACTTACGACCTTTTAGTAGAATGCTGAATAGTCTTAATCATCATCAAACTACTGCCACCATTGCCAGAATAAGTTAAGCAGTCAGTTCATGGAATTGTAGATTATCAAGTCGATTTTTCTCTAAAATAAGAAATCGCCATTCAGTTTTAGCTTTCAATGTATGAATGCTTTTACATGTTCATACCCTTTTTTCGAAATACAGCTACTAAAAGAATGATGTTATAATAACTTCATGAGCAGTATTGTGGTACTATTCTGTCTCACTAGACTGGTAATTATGTCATTATCGCCTCATGTATATAATTAGAAAAGTAAATCCCGTCGCATGAACATTCGACCATAGAACTAGTTTTCAACATTGAATACTATGAGAGAAGTTCATGTTATTTTGTACTATGATATTGCACTAGACACAGACATAACTTAATAATAATGCGGAATGTACACAATTAGTGAAGTCGTACAGTTACTCTTCAATAGAACTTGTACTGTTCCACCAATACACTTGACCCAGACCTTCAACCATTACGAAGACAAAACTTCATTTTTTTTTGTAACTGATAATAATAATTAGCAAAATACGAACTTTTAGGACACTTTTCAAAATCAAGCAATCAATTTTCAAATCTGTGGCATCCGATTGGAAAAGTACTCGCGCGATTTAAAATCCGAAACGATGATTAATAAAAATCTTTTTGTCGGGTTAATTCATGTGAAGTTTCTTAATACTTGAAAATATAGTCTGCTGACTAATGTCTTCGTGTGAATATTTGGTCTTTTGTAAAACAATTCAAATGTGTTAAGTTGAGAGTGTCTAAATTCAAGTAAATTTTAATTACTTGACAACGTGCCTGATATTCAAAGGTCTGTTTTTGTACGTTTTGTTTAATAATATATTGCTAAGTTGTATTGAGAAGAGAGAAGTTTGAATTCTAATTGCATTTTAATAACTCACGTGCTGAATATGCAAAGTTGATTTATTCATCTTTTTGACTGAGGTTGTCTTCGACACTGTAAGTGTTCAGTAAGCGTGCTATATCCAGCACTTCTGGCTATTTATTCATTCATTACGTGAATGAGTACTGCACATTATAATACGGTCTCCACTAAAGCTACCATTTCGAATGTCTGTAAATATCCTTAGTTGTCTACAATGAGCGTATAAATGTAGCACCCCAATATGCAAAAATAGAAACATAAATATAATAATGTTTAGACCAAGAAATTAAATTGTTAATGAAGATTTTACTGTATTATGTACTCATTCACTAAATAAGCAAAAAATTTCCTAGTATTATGCATCACAATTAAAGGCTGTAGTTACATTTATTTTCAAAGCACCGCATTTCACAAACTTTGGAATGCCATTTTGAAATTTGAGTAACATGTTGATATATTATTGTGATATTTAAGGCCTTCTTGTTTTGGATGCATAGTGAACAAACCTGTCGCTACATATCAATGTATCGAGGATATATTCTATGCACTTAACTATATCAAAATGTCTGCTAATCTCTACTTTAGTAGTTAGACTATTCATGAACCCTTCATTTGTAGATCCTTGACAATCTATAACATGCATCCAAACAAATCAATAACAAGAAAGCCATTTCATGGTCATAGCGCATAAATCGATGCAAGAATTTTAAGACCAACCGTTTCGTGAGTAATTTCAGTGAGAAAAATATAGGCAGACCCAAAGGGGAGGTCAGGGTTTTTATTATTTTGTATTAATACTAAATCTAGGGTTAATATTAAATTAGGGTCAGAATTAGGGCCCTAAGTTAAAATCGAGATGTAGGATTAAGTTAGGGTTAGAAGTATTGTCACGTGTTGATATTATTGTTATTCCTAGCTCTATATCTACGTATTTGTACGTAATTCTGGTTCCTCATTATTTTCCAAGAAATCTTTCACTTATCTTATTAGGGATTTTTTTGAAGAGGCAGGATGTAATGAGTCTTATTTTCTTTATCTTCTATAAACGATCTCATTTTCTAGAAAATATCACCTATTCAAGTTTGGTGTTTTTTTTTTGATTTGTTACATAGTACCTAGCTTCTCACTGTCATTTTAGGAGTTGCTTTAGATTGATTGACTCTTTTATTTGTACACTAGAATTATGATTATACTCAGTATGTGATATAAGTCTGTTTTCTAGCTTATTCAATAGATAAAAATCTCGTAGTATTTGTAACGAAATGTGCATATCTCATGTTTATGCAGTAGGAGAATGGAATCGTACACAATGATTTAAATAAAGCCGAAGATTAGTTAGTCGTTGCATATTTTATATGAGTCAGCACATTACGGAACACATAAGTAGGTCGCTTTTGTCTTGAATGATTTTTAAGTCTACTATCAATTTAAGTGAGGATTAAATTTACTTGAAGATTGTGCTTACTTTTAGCCCTGTGTTGGATTGATTAATTAATTATTTTTTAACTGTCAATTTAATGGGCGTTCATAAAACGCGTATATAGATAAGTACATGAATCCATGTTTTCAATAAAACAATTATTTGACGTCGTTACTCAGTACAAAACTATTTACCAGCTGTGACTTTATTTCCCTTTCGCTCACTGTTTGCGAAACTAACTATTGCAGTACAGGTGAGTCCATTTGTAAGTGAAAAGGGATGTGTTTGTATTGTAGAAACTATTTCATTTGAGTTTAGTGCATAGGGAGTTTTATTGCCACCAATTTTATGGATCTACTTAATAACTAAAATTTGAATTGTGCTTGTGCTATCTTCATTATATAATCTGTGTTTCAGCACAAAACATGATCCACAATTCAAATATATATTTCCTAGGTTATGATTTTCTTTGTTGAATCGTCTTTTTCCATATCAAATGTCTAGTGGTGGCTTGAAGCTACTAATTTTTTTAATTGTATAGTGTAATAATCAACGAAGTGGGTGTAGATAACTGCAAACTCATTATCGAGACTTAGTCGGTCTGTCCACAGAAAATTGTAGCGGTTCGTTTATTTTTTTCTCAAATGATTTAAAAGTTATTAGACGGGTTTATACATATCATTCAATCAATTCTCAAGCTTATTTAAGACAACTTTTTGTATTTCTTTTATCTTAACTTTTAACAGAAGCGAATCCAAATCCTGGCAAGCAGAAGAAAAGTATTCAGGTAATTATTTGGTGTATTTTGGTCTTCTATCTTTCAAATTATTTTTTATAGTATGGTATCCTTGGTTTCATAATTCTTATTGATAATAATCAGCTTGATTATGTAGAGGTATTTTTTCCCTTTGGTTTAAGGAGGTTAGAATAATCGTTATAACGTTAGATTGGTTGCCAGTCTATTAAGGACTAGGAAGCATAGATACAATGTTGCTTTTTCTTTGTTCATGTACACTATCGATTCATTGCATTAGGAGGGGGAGGGTAATCATAAGCCTTAGTTATTCATTATATCACTGAAGTTATTCGTGTGAACAGCCCATCTTGTGAGATAAAAACAGTCTATATATTAAGATAAAGGTCACTGTGAAAGCCTAGAGTAAATTTCATGGACGACTAAAGACACTTAAGAAATTTTGATATGGAAGCTCACATGGATGCTGCTTGACAATATATCCAAATAACTGTAGAAATAGCTATGACATCCGTTAGTGACTAAAACCAGCGATGTCTATTGAGTTGATGAACTCTATAACTCATTACGTCAGTCTCCAGACACTATTAGGAGCTCAGACAAATTGGACCTCGACTGATAACAAGTCTTTGAAATAATAATGAGGAGTGGTGGTTAACGAAAAAATGTTACGTAACGTTCATAAAATTCAGTATCATTCGGTAGCATTGAGCAACAATATAAAGATGTTAGGGTTGTGTTTCTCCACGCAAATTGTTGCTTTAAAAAATCTACGCCAACCCCTGAACTGAAGATGAATGTAAAGTGGCTTAGCGCCTTGATCTATTCACTCATCGTGGAAGTCTGATCACCTCTGATAGGTTAGTAGTTGGAGAAAACTCGACACATATTTGAAAAGCGCGTTTGGCTATTGCCAAATTACGTCATCTGCTGTCCATTGTACATCAGTCCATTCTGTTCTGCTGTATGGATGTAAAACCTAACCATTAAAATATGACTCCCGTAGGTTATTAGTATTTAACCATCGGTTTCTTCCAAAAGATGATGAACGTGTTGATGCAGTTGTTCATTTTCACTGACTGAGTTGCCTGGGATGTGTTTCTTATACCTAACCACCTTATACATCAACATACAGCGCTGACATTGTAGTAAAATGAAAAATAGGTAGGGACGGCCAAACTAAAACGTGACATCCTTCCATGAAGTCACTGACTGCTAGTGTAGGCCATGTTGGTAGATGCAGACTACTTGCTTGTGATCAGCGTAAATTTCTTAACCAATGTCTTAAAATGGGCCATAGGGGTGTAGTAGCATTCACTCTTTGTTTTCCCTTAAATTGTAAGTTTAAAATTATTTTGTGCCTTTCTTTCCATGTACTAATTCCTTTTCCTTGTATCATATTCTATATGTTCACACTTTTCTTACTACTACTGATGTAACCTAGTTATATTAGTTTGATGCTTAGAATAAAGAGATGTGGGAAATTGGACCGATGCGCATGTGTCCGATCCTACGTTGTACATGACTGACTATGTGATACTACTAAATATACAGTAAGACTTGGAGTTTTTTTTTCATGAAAGATCGTGTTTCCTTTCCGTTATATCAACCATCCTCACTACATAGTGATAGTATTAAAAAATAACTACTTTAGATATTAAACGGTTTCAGAATACATTTTAGGAGGTTCTTGAATGAGTTTTTAAAACCCATTTATTATTAACCTATGTTCACTACCAGTAATTTTTAATAACATATTCCTTTTGACTTATTCTTGTTGTACATTGATGAAATCTTATGTTACCCTCTCGAAAATTTCAGAATGATAGAAATAAAAGTGCTAATCAAAGAACAAATCGCCAAGCTAGAATAACCAATAAAAATCCTGTTGAATTTGAAGATGATTCGTGGTCGATTGAGGATAATTTGAATTCATCTCAAAATAATGCAGATGCTACATTTGATAGTTCCGAATCAAATGATTTACCCGATGATGAGGATGATGACATTGACAATAGTGATGTATACTTATCTCGACAAAATCAACTTGAAACTAAAACAAGCGATTATCTGCACAATTTGAATGCCCGTGATGATATATTGAAATCCAGTTCAGATGATGATGATGTTGGTGATGGGGTTCTAAATAGTATTAATACAGAAGCTACCGACAGCTGCATTAAGAATAATGCATCTAGCAGTTCTGCTAAATTCGATGGTGATCTGAAGGATGATAATGCTTCAAGTAATCATAATTCGTCAGCTGAGAGTTCAAATGATGATTTTAATAAAAATAAGTCTATGTGTATGAATTTAAAACAAAATATGGGCCCATCTGATCCAGTTGTTTGTTTAACTCGGTAAATCAACATTATTTTTACCATTTAGTTGAACTTTTACATGCTGTTGGTATATTTTGCGTTCTCCATTGTTTAATGTTCTTTGGACACTATACTTCACTCATTTAGTATGTTTTAAAACAAAGATATAGTAGTGAAAAGGCTAAGGAGTATGATTATAGGGTATTATGGAGATTATTATATTTCAAGTTTCACATCATTTAATAACCTGATCTAAACAGCGATTAAAAAAAGCACTAGATCTGTTTCGTCATCGTATAGGCCACTTCGGCAGTGTTCGCCCACGACCTCACCATTTATCGAGCCTAAAACGAGTTCTACTGTAGGACATAATAACTGCTTAGTGCCTGCTGGCTTTCAACGTTTGTTTAACTAAGATCAATCTGCAGTGTGTAACGTCATTTGGTATTATACACAAATTATGAAAGAAAGCTCGAACTCAGATTGCCCAGTATCATAGTGTTTACCAATAAGCCATTCAAAACGCGACTGGCTTCTTGCAGAAAATAATAATAATAAATGTCTTGTCTTCCTAGTCTTTAGTTCTGATCACATTCGATTGCAAAAGTACGCACGTTGACAATGGTGACAGCAAACTCTTTATTAGTGCACATCTTGAAAAAACAGGTCTTGTCTAAAACTACACTATGTAAATCATCCATGAACCTCTATATGATGGAACGAGTAGTGAAATTGGACTGAAGATATAGAACCGCATAAATTGCATGTAAAAAGTAGAAAATTTAGTCAAATATTCAGTGCGAAATGGGAGAAATGCATTGTGAGAAATGCGTTTGTATTCAGGTATATGTACGTCAAATATCCGGTAATCAACTTAAAGTAAAGGTTCTTTACTTTAACATCACCCTTTTCTTATTAATCTGTCCATGTTTTAGCATTCAATGTAGTTACCGTATATGTGTTTCCTCACAGAACCTGTACATTCGTCTTATGAGGTATATACGTTAGTCAATCAAAGATTAAATTTTTATCTTTAGTTCAGTTAGTACTAATTGACACCAGTAAATGGTTTTTAGTTGCAGTCAACACTTATTTATCGAGTTGTTGTTTTGATACGCTTTGAATCTAAGGCAACAGAATGACATCAAGAATTGAGTCTTTATGGATGAATAGGACCGAAGCAGATTTTCATACTGTCTGTCCATTTCGCAAATTGTGTCAGTGTGCATCGGTCTCCCTAGGTATTGTCTACCAAATTGGTCTAAATATGCTTATATGTTTCGATCCTTTGGCTGATACAACTACGATACACACTTCCTACAGTTCACTCAACATTTATATATTAAAAAACACTGTAAGTTAGCTGCAAAGTTTAGCATCACAAGCCAAATAAAAATGTAGAGAAGTAAACTGTTTTCCTGACTTGCTAAAACATGTCTGTTGCGACATTAACTTGGTACATATTCCGTGTAAACTAATAATGTTCTATTTTGTGATTTCCCAACCACCATTTGACAAAGAGAAGACGACCATGATATATCTAGCCTTGAAAGTTTCATAGTTTTTCTAATGTGGTGTTCTAATAATGGGTTATTGTTATTAATTGTAGTATACCAGTAACCCGAATCGATTTAGCACAGAGAGAAACAATTTATTCATAAAATTGGAATTATATTCCTTGTAATATTAGAAATAATTCAGATGGTATCACATACCTTCCAGAAATGTGCTGGATTATGTGTAGAATAAAATTGTAACAAAGTGGACTGAACTAAGAATAGACAGTAATATTCGAACGAATTATGAATTAATAAAGATAATCAAATGGCGTGAATTTATGAAATAACTGTAAACTGTCCGACCAGTGATTGCATCAGATTATGGCAATATCGGATTAAACTGTATTGAACTAGCACCGTACTCATAATGTCATAAGAATAGCATTAATTTAGTTACGTAATAGGAATATACCTGATTAGAACTAACTACAATAAACTAGTGTTTATTATAAAATCCATTGTTAACATTGGTCCACAGAATTAGTACAGTAAGTACAGTAAGACACTTACTGGTTTATTCTAATATACACGAATACGGGCACAGAATGGCTATGTTTATTCAACATGTTAAGCTATTCGAAGACATAGATTTAGGAGATTTGGCTATCTAGCATGTTGCAAAGTTATTTGAACAATGAAAACAACTTGAACTAGAGTTAAAACATCCTTGACTCCTCGTATTTGAATAGCTTTTCAATGTGCCGGATATCCAAAGCCACCTAGGACATTGAATTTTAGTTGTATTCAAATCACTTGAAAAAATGTCGAATATTCATGACCCTTTTAGCAGGATTGTTTTGAGATGATTTAAACGTAATTGGAATTCAATTGAACTAGAATTTTTGAAGCACAAGAACAAACAATTGAGCAGAATACGATGAATTCATTTTGTTTCGTCAGGTTCCCATCAGCTGCGTATAGACCATAATGCTTTATAATCAAAATTTTAATATAAACTTAACATACTAGAATCTAATAACTAAAACCCGTAATTCTATTATATTAAAATCCATTTAATAGCTACTGTAAGGTGTTTGTCTAACCTAATTCTTTCATGCCATTTTGTAATCCGAGTTACCTATTAAAGTGTGTTTTGGTTACTAACATCACTTTATGTATTTCCAGCCTTGCTAAAGCTCTTGTCAACGAAAATGTTAGCAGTCCTGAGAAAACAGATAATCTACGCCGTTCATTGCTTGACGATGTTGATGAAGAAGGCGAATCAGAATCCAATTCAAACAAAGATGCTGTTGATCTTCAAATATCTTCAAATAGACATAATGCGAAACAAATGAGACACTTATTCTCTAGCTCTGATTCCGATGGAAATAATGCTGTTCCTGTTGGTGGTGATGATAAAAGTGAACAAAGTACATCGTCTAACTCATCAAAATCTGTATATGATAGAAGAACTAGAAAAGTTAAACGAAATAGGATACTATCAGCTAGGAGTAAAAGGCCACGAAAACGATTATCTGTTAAACCGACTTCCTTTCTTTCTGATAGTGACGACAGTGATGACAATAATCATAAAAAAGAGGAACGTAAAGAAGTTGAAGATATGGAAAAAGATGCTCGTGATACCAGTTCATCAACTGATGAAATTGAAAAGATAGCACCTCGACGCAAATCATGCAACGCAAAACGACGTCGACGTCTACATAAGGCGAAATCAGATGATACTGACGATGATGTTGTCCAGGAAAAACATTTAAAGGGTAAGAAAAGAAAAGAACCAATATGTGAAGAGCTGACTGACGATACATTAGATGCTAAAGGTCGTAAAAAGATACGAAGAATTTACACTGCTAACCGATTATCTGAAACTACAAAAGCTGCTGAAGCTTCTGAACAAGAACGTCGACGTCGTTTAGCTGAAAGACAAAAGATGGTGAGTTATCTTGCCATAAATACTAATGTTGTTTAAGTTAAAAGAATATCTTGTTTTAATTCTATTCGCAGTCACATTCGTTTCTATGGATGCGTAACATGGGTCATGAAGATTTGTGCAGGCTCCAGATCCGATCATAGACAGACAGACAGATACAACGCAGAACTTCGTACGTACGTACATCAGTTCAGGTTGCCATACCACATCAGCACAGAGACGCAACTGTCAGTTCAAATCCAAGAGTGATACCGATAGTAGAAGTATTAGCAGTAATGCAGAAAATTAAGGAGCGAAGATATGATTCGAAAAGTATAATTCAGTGAGATAAATTTGAAAGGAGAAAGATAAAGAATTCAGAAGGTTAGATTTTGAGAGAACACAAAGAGTGGATGCACCTGCGCCATTGCAAACGATTCTGAGCCATGTCGTTCAAGGTCTCTAACCATTGGTGACTTTCGTCTCGCGGACCCCAACCACGCAGCCTACATCTACCAACATGACTTAGTCCACTTGTCAGTGACTTCATCGATTTCTGCCATGTTTTGGTTTGGCCGCCCCTAGCTTTCTTCCAACCTATTCCTACGCCGCAAAACATAGCTCGTCGAGGCAGACGGTAGTTAGACATGCGTAACACATGTCCCAACCACCTCAACTGATGAAGTTTCAATACCTCATCTATTGATTTGCCCTCCTTTCCTAGAACCCGTTTCCTAACGACAGCATTGCTCACTCGGTTGTCCCACGATACTCGAGCAATGCTTCGGAGACACCTATGATCGAAGACCAGTAACCTACGAATGTCCTCTACTCTTAACGGCCGTGTTTTGCTCCCGTATAGTAGGACAAAGCGAACTGCTGCACGGTACACTCGTCCTTTGGTTAGCAAGCGGATATCTCGCCTGCGCCATAAGTGACGCAACTTGGCAAAAGCCAATCAAGCTTTCTGTATCCGTGCTAAGATTTCGTCAGTCACCAGGCCATCAGCACTGATGAGACTCCCCAGATACGTGAAGCGGTCTACACGCTCGACTACTTCACTCCCTATCACTAGTTCAGGTGCCGATGCAACCCAATCCTGAAGCAGCATTTTGCATTTCGAGGGGGAAAACCGCATCCCGAACATGCTTGCATTGTTGCTCAGGGTAGTCAGAAGACTCTGCATTTTGTAAGCGTCTTCACCAAATAGGACTATGTCATCAGCATACTCTAAGTCAGTAAGCGAGGCTCCTGGTAGAAAGTCAACTCCTGTAAAGTCAGACGAAGACATGGTTATATCTAGGAGCATGTCTATGACAAAATTAAACAAGAATGGGGAAAGTGGATATCCCTGACTGACACCACTTGAAGTGAGGAATTCCGATGACAGTTCGCCATAAGCTCTCACTCGACCTGTAGTTTTAGAGTAGAGAGCTTGTATAAGGTTAATGTACTTCTTTGGTACACCTTTCAATGACAGACACTGCCACAGAACCTCACGATCAACGGAGTCGAATGCCGCCTTTAGGTTCAGGAAGACAACTGTTGTAGGACGCCTAAATGTGTGTCTGTGTTCCAGGACCTGTCGCAGTGTGAAGATGTGGTCTATACAGCCACGTCTAGGTCTGAATGCAGCCTGGTTTTCTCTAGTCTGCTCTTCACGAGCTCTAGTTAGGCGTCTAAGTATAATTGAGGCTAACAATTTAGAAACTATATTAGTCAGACTGATTCCCCTGTGATTGTCACAAGAAGACTTTTGTCCTTTCTTATAAATTGGGACAATCAGGGATTGAGACCAGTCAGATGGTATTACGCCCAGTTCCCAGATTCTACCTAAGATTTCAGTCAATCTAGCTGCTAAAACTGGACCACCATCCTTAAAAATTTCAGGGGTAAGCTTATCAGGACCTGCTGCTCTACCTCGCTTCAGATTTCCTATAGCCTTCTCAACTTCATAGAGACTAGGAGGAGTTAAGTCGATTTGCCATTCAGGATGACTGGGGATCGTGGGCAACCGAAGTATGGCTAAAGGCCAGTTGAACTGATTTCTAAAGTGTTCTGCCCATCGGTCTAATCTCCTGGACTGAGAAGGAATTATAATCCCATCCTTTTCCGAAATAGTCTCACTCACATTCGGATCCCTAATACCAGTTTCCTTGATAAGTCGAAAAAGTTGCCTACTGTTGCCTATCGCCGCTGCCTTTTCCATCGTTTTTGCTTTCGCCACCCACCACTGTTCACGGTCGTTGCGTAGGCTTTTTATCAGCCTGCGCTTAAGCTCACTTCGCTCTTCATCATGTTCAGAGCCAGGTGGGATGAGTTTACGAGCATCTATTAGTTCGGTGGATGCTACTGAAATCCACGGCTTCATCCTAGCCTTATGATTTACCTTACTAGCAGATATCACTGCTGTTTCCACAGCATTTTTGATATCATTCCAACCTGCTTCCGGATGGGAATCGCTTACACGGTCGCCTAACTGTTTTTCTAGTTGTTCCTGAAATATATTCTTAGCTTTATTATCATTAAGTAAAACCCTAGGAGGCTTCATTGCAATGTCTTTCCTACGTCCAGTAAGCCTCAAACAAATACGCGCTCGCACTAAAGCATGGTCTGAATCTAAACATGTGCCCCAGAACGAGCGACAGTCCTCTATCGAACCCCTCCATCGGTGGCTGATGGCGATGTGATCTAGTAGGGTCCAACGTTGAGACGATTTTGGGGGTCGCCAGGTCAAAAGATGTTTTTCCTTATGCCTAAAGTTGGTATTCGCTAGAAACAGGCGGTTATCTGAGCATAGTTGCAACAGACGATCGCCATTATCTGTTCTTTGAGCCGCGACACCATAACATCCACCCAAGTGTCTCTCATTTTCACTTAGTCTACCTACTTGAGCATTAAGGTCACCAGCCATTATAACTATATCAGAGCGCCTAGCTTTTAGGAGGAGGTCCGTAAGCTTTCTGTAAAACTCATCTTTCACCTCGTCTGAACTGCAGTCAGTGGGGGCATAGGCAGATACGACGAAGAGGCAACGACGAGTGTCCCTATCTTTCCGAGTCCTAAATGTCCCGTTCAATCGGACAGCGCACAAGCGACTATCTACAGGGATCCAGTCTAGGAGAGCTAGTTATGCCCTACGACTCAATGCTATACCTATACCAGTGAGACCCTGGGAAGCAGCATCCGGGCTACCGGATACACGAAGAGTAAATCGGGCTGCTTCTTTGTTTTGATACGGTGAAATCAGGTTTATGATTTTACTAGGATCCTGTATGCGCGTTTCCGAGACGCAGCATACATCGATTGAGTGAGATTCTAAAGTTCTAGCTAAGGAAGCCTGCTGCCCTATTTGACTCAATGTCCGTACATTAAGAGTCCCAATATATAGTCTAGAACGAGGTTTCAAGAGACCAGGAATGACTTTTTGTGAGCTCGCATCGTTTGCATTAGCGGTGCAGTGAGATGAAGGAATGTGAGTTGAGTTAGTCGTCGAGATAAGAGAGGTATTATGGGGTGTAGGAAGGATTTGATTTTGACCAATTAGGACTCTCGTGCATTTGCGGGTATGAGGGCGGTTGTCACTTCCCGGCTGCCCACACCGTGGAAGGGTGTTTCTTGAGGAACCTGAAAAAGAAGGCAGATTAGTGTCAGTCTTAGAGACCTGAGAGCGTGACCGCAGAGCCCAAGGGACAACTGCTTGAGGCCTGTCACGCACGGCCTTTTTATGAAGGGTTTTTTGAGTATTAGCTCCTCACTTAAAAGCCCTTAGTGGGCACCCATACCGCCGGAGACGGAAATCCGTGAGGTAGGGTGAGGTGTGACATTTTGAGGGCCGACCTTTTCTAACCCCTCCTTCATTGTGAGAAAGCAGCATCGCTGCAGATGCTGGTTGTCCGAGGGAAACACTTTACTGCTGTCACACCCCTCTGCAGTCAGCAGTACGACTTCGCCCTCAGACCTTGAGTAGCTGCTTTTAGTCTCATCGTTCTCCAAACGACCTGCCTGGCATGGTAGAACCTACAGGAACATATGTTCCAGCCAGTATAGCTCGGTTGGGTCATCACGATAGGCAAGCCTCACCACCACGTCAAGGTAGCAGCTATGGTCGGGTGATCCGATCATAAAAATTTTCCTAATATCACTTGTATATCATGGAATGAGCGAATAAACAACGTTGATGTTAGAGTACTGGTGAAATATGGCAGTTCAATCGGAGAGGTCGTAGCCTTTATCGACATGGTTGGGGCATGTTTTACGTATGTTTAACTACTGTTTGCCTCGTGGCGTTTTGTTAACTGGAATAGGATGGGAGATAGGTAGGGTCGTCCAAGCGGAAACATAAGACCAGTCTATATAGTATTTAACTCGTGGTTTGAACCATGTTGGTAGATGTAGACTACTTTATTGGAGTCGGCATGATAACCATGATCAGCAGATGGAGATACTAAGTGACATGACTGAAAATTGTAAATGTATTCACTGTTTATGTTCTTGTAGATCTTAGGTTTCTTTATTCTTTCATACTTTTGTTTGTTTGTTTCCTTTCTTTCAAACTATGCTGCTTTGTTAATCTTATGACTTTGATCTCGTCGTGCTAATCTGATTTGGTGATTTGGACCTGCGTTCATTTGCGTCGGGTTCTACGTTGTTCATGACTGACTGAAACTAATTACCTTCATTTTTCGCAGCTTTCTCAATACCTTTAATTTTTTAAAATTGTGATCCAGTAGATCTAACCTTCAAATGTCATTGACTTCATCATCATCAACAACGTGGAACCGGGCACAAACACCCATAGGTTCAAGTTGCGAAACCATATTAGCACTACGAGATAAGAGGTAGCATAATAACAGAGTACAAGATAAGAGAGTAAAGGTTTGTAGAAAATAATAATAGGATTCAAGATCTAGATGAAGTTGACGAGTGAATACACTTGCGCCACTGTAATCGATTCTGAGCCATGTCTCCAAGTGTCTCCAGCCATTTATTGCGACTATCACGCAGACGCCAACCAGATAATCTGCATCTACTAACATGGCTTAGACTAACAATCAAAGACTTTATGGACTGGTGCCATGTTTCGGCTTGGCCGCTCCTACCCTTCTTCCATCCTCCTTCAATCCTAGCCAACATCGCGCGACAAGGTAGGCGGTAGTCTGACATGTGCAACACATGTCCTTGCCATCTCAGTCGATGAAAGTTAAGGACCTCTTCAACTGATTTACCGTATATTCCAAGAACCTTTTATCTAACCTCCATATTACTTATTTGACTGTTCCATGATATACGAGAGATGTTACGAAGATTTCTATGGTCAAATACCTGAAGTCATCGCACATCTTGGGTTTTCGTGGCCCACGTTTCGCAGCCGTATGTTAGGACGGCGCGGAGTGCTGCGCAGTTCACCCGGCTTTTCGTTGAGAGAGGGTTATCTCGCCTGCGCGTAAATTTGTGAATGCCGATCGGGCTTTCTGAATCCGTGATGGGATTTCGTCAGACACCGATCCATCAGGAGTGATGAGACTACCGAGATAAGTGAAGTGGTCAACTTATTCAATTACTTCACTCCCTATAACTAATCTAGATGAAGAAGCAGAATAATCTTAGAGTAACAATATGCATGTAGAGGGGGAGAAGCGCATCCTGAATATACTTGCGTTGTTATACCCTATTACTCACGAGACTGCATATTATCAGCGTCTTCACCAAATAGGACTATATCATCTGTGTATTCTGAGTCGACGAGAGGACCTCCTGGAAGGAGAATAATTCCTAAAAAGTTGAACGAAGTGAGTGAAACTTTTAAGAGAAAATGTATGACGAAATTAAATTAAAAAGTGGATAAGGGCAACCCTTACGAACCCAACTTAAGGATGATATTTTTCGTAACAATTTGGCATATACTCTGACTCGACCAGTGGTGACCGTGTAAATAGCTTTTATAAGGTTTATGTACATTTAAGGTACACCTTTTAATAACAAGCACTGCCACAAAACTTCATGGTCTACGGAGTCGGAAGCTGCTGTCAAGTCAAGAAATACAGCTATAGTCGGACGTTGGTACCTATGTCTATGTTTGAGAATCTGGCGTAGGGTGAATATCTGATCAATGCAACCACATCCAGACCTGAAACCAGCCTAGTTTTCCCGAGTCTGCTGTTCTCTAGTGTTGGATAAATGCTGAATTATTATAGAGGATTATAGTTTAGATACTATATCAGTCAAACTGATTCCTCTGTGGTTATCACAGGAGGATTTCTGTTCCTTTTTGTAAACTGGAACGGTCAGCGAACGAGACCAATCAGATGGAATGATGTTCAGTTCCCAGACATTGGCTAATATATTAGTCAACCTGCAAGCAGAAACTGGACCACCATCCTTAAAGATATCTGTAGACAAACTATCAGGTCCTTTTGCTTTTCCTCACTTCAAGTTACTTATAGCCTTTTCAACCTCACTGAGAGTTGATGGACCCGTATCAATTTTCTATTTCGATAGCTTGGGGATAGTAGGTAAGGTAAAAGTAGCTAGGGGCCAGTTGAATCGTTCCTGAAAGTGTTCCGCCTATCACTTTAATCTTCTAGACTGAGTGAATCATAAACTCGTCTTTTCCTGAGGTAATTTCACTAATCGCCGATTTTTTAATACCGGTGTCCTTGATAAGTCAGAACAACTGTCTACTGTTGGCTGCCACCGCCGCCGATGCTTTCATCGTATTTGCTTTTGTTGCCCAGTACTGTTTAGGATATTTACGCAGACTCTGTGTCAGTCTACTTTTCAGTTGTCGTCGCTTTTCATCATTCTCCGAGCCCAATTGAATGAGTTTTCGAGCCCCCATCAGTTCACTAGAAGTTCCAGAGATCTATTGATCTTTCATAACCTTTGGATTGAAGTTAGATGCAGATAACGTTGCTGCGTTTACACCTGCTTTTAAATCGTTCGAAGCTGTTTCAGGATAAATCTGTTGGTTGTGTGCAACTAAATACTTAGTCAAACCATTTCTAAATGCAATCTTGTCATTTTTAGTCTCGAATCGATACTTAGTGGATTTGTCTGATGTGACCTTTCTATGACTGGTAAAACGCATAGAGATACGTACTCTCACTAGGGCGTGGTCAGAATCTAAACACGTACCTCAGAATGAGCGGCAGTACTCTATACAGCTTCACAAATGATAGCTGATCCCGATATGCTCAATTTGCGTGCATTGTTGTGTAGATGTTGGAGGTCACCAGCCTAAACAGTGTCTCTCTTTATTCCTAAAGTTTGTGCTAGCTAGAAATAAATAATAGTTTCAACATAATTGCATCAGATAATCTCTGTTATCAGTTTGTTGGGCTGGGATGCCGAGTGACCCACCTGAGTGCTTTTCAGCTTCATTTAGCCTACCGACTTAGGCGTTAAAATCCTTTGTTATAATTACTATGTCTGAGTGCCTAGCTTTCTGAAGGATGCTAGAGAACTTTATATAAAACTTGTCTTTTACTCCATCTGTGCCGCAGTCAGTGGGGGCATAGGAAACGACAAAAAAAAGGCATCGGCGTGTGTCCCTATTTTTTCTAGTTTGTACTGTGCCATTTAAACGGACAGCACATAAACAACTGTCTACACAAATCCACTGGAAAAGTTCCTGTTCTGCCCGTAAGCTTAGTGCTATGCCTACACCAGCAAGGCCACGTGAACCTGCTGTAGGGTCTTCAGATAAGCGAAGAGTGAACTGTGCCGTTCCACTGTATTGATTAGGTGAAGTCAAACGGACGACCATGCTGGGGTCTTGTATGCTTGTTTTGGCGACACAGCATACATCAATTGCAAGTGATTCTATTGTTTTAGCTAAGGCATTTTGTTGACTGATTTGACACAATGTACGTACGTTATAAGCTCCACCATGAAGTTTAGAGCGCGGTTTCAGGAGACCTGGTATGGCATTTTGAGAAGTCGTGCAACTAGTACAAGTAGTACGCATAGAAGATGTAGTGGGAGAAGTGCAAACAGTTGAAGCCAGAGAAGGAGAACGTGTTTGATCGCGAACAATGTAATCTCGAGTGCTGTTAAAGGTATAAGGGGGGTTATTATTTTCCGGTTGCCCACACCGTTAAAGTGTTTTTGTTGAGGTACCTGTAAAAGAAAGTGGGTTACAGGAGGTCTTAGTAACTCGAGAATGTGACCGCAGTGCCCAGGGACAACTGTTTGAGACCGGTCACCTATATTAATTATTGCTCCTTTTGTCATAAGAGGCTTCTGTCTAGTGATTTTCGAAGAAACTTGGCTTTAATCATGAGGCGTCATAACTCTTCGAAGTGAAGACTTTCCAACTCCCAGGGTGGAATTTAAAGTATTTAAAGGGTTTTTTATGATTCGCACTTTTCGGATGGGTTGTTGTTTTTACGGGATGGGGTTGCTAACCCTATGTCCAACCCTCCTCTTTTATTCAGGCTTGGGACCGGCAGTAATCCCGAAAGGGCTCCAGGCAGAGTTAATTTTTATGTATTCCTCCGTTGCTTTGGGGTCGCTCATGCTTGCTTCCCCTAGGATTCGCACCCCTACCACTGCTTCCATATTCATCTCCTTGGCCTCCACCAAATGGCTTTTTGGACCGCTATTTGAACCTTACCTTCAAATGTCATTGACTTAACGTTGACCATGAGTGTTTTCTGGTATCATCAGTGGCAACTTTGTCACTTCTTATATTTTTCAAATTTATGCATTTATGCATTTTCCTGTCTCATTTTTATTATAGGTAACCATTTCTAAGCTTGTTACGTGGTCACTTGATTGCTATTTAGATTTTTTCGAATTTTGTGGTAATTTTTTTGGTGTTTTTTAATATTAACTATCATCACCTCTTAATTCTGTTTGGAGTGGAGAAACAACTAATGTAATGTTTATCTTGGAAATTTCATCTATGCTAAGTAACGATTAAAATATTTGTTTGTCTGTTTAAGTACGTGCTATTTACAAATTTTCAAGAGGAGAATGATAGATTATGTTAACTATCTACTAGCTAGATATTCATTTTACGTAGTTATTTCATATCTTTTTTACTTTTTTCAATTAGTTCAATTTAAATTCTTTGATGACATAGGTAATCATTAAATTAGTAAACAATAGGCATTTCTTATTAGCTGGGAACTTCTTATTTTCACTCTTTCATAGTTGTTGTTATGTTCAATTACAGTTTAATCGTTTTTGTTTCCTTTTACAGATAGTGAATGTTGTTTTGTATTTAATGATTTCTAACTGTATTTACTATAGTGTAAATCAAGATCCTCATAATTTTTCTTCCTTTGCTAGTATAATGAATTTATTATTCAAGATGGCGAAGGAATAAATGCAATTACAACTAAATTGATTTTAGACCCTGGCGATCCGATTATCGAAGTACATCCAGCTATAGTGAAACATTTGAAGCCACATCAAGTTGAAGGTATGCTTTAAATATATTACTTTTGCACGTTTTTCTTGTTACCGTTACGTTATCTGTTTAACGAGAATCAATGCATATTTCAGGTTTTAGAGAACATGATACAATATTGCAAGATTTAACTAAACGTTCATATTCAATTATTCTATGAACTTATGATATAGTTTTTTTCTGTTGTCTTTAAGCTTACTTAATTTGACTAAGATGAATTCGTTACGTGTTGCATATTATGTGATGCGATTACTTGCAAGTTATGCAGTCAGAAATAGTAGATTGTAAAATTATTTTTAAAGAATAAAGTAAACCTGAATAATACACATAAAACTTTCGTAATCTGAATAAACATCATTCTTCAACCACATGAATTTCAACATTACATTATTCAGTTGGTGGAAATATTGGAGTTACCTGCAACTTAGTAGTTTTTGCTGTCTGAATTTTGTTGTTTCTTCATCTTTCTCTTGTTATCTTAACTGGATTTTGTGTAAAACAATGTTTCGACTAGAAAGATGGTAATGTAATATTCTTAAAGTGCAGTAAAATTAGTTAAACAAGTTGTATATTTTATAAGCAATTATATTTGTTCTGATATAACGGCACATCTTTTGTGTTTTCTGGAACGTAGTAAACAAATGTCAGTAGAGCGGCGACTTAATTACTAACTCATTCAACTTTCAACCATAAAATCTAAAGTCATCGTATTGGTTTGGGCATTAATAATTTTGTCAATTGTTTATCTATATTGATCTAACGTCACATCACTAACCCAGGTCAATTTCTGCATTTCTATAGGTAACTAGGTTCTCTGTAAACAAAATAAGGACGATGATCTTAAGATACATCTCATTTGCTGTGTGACCTTGTAGTATCATATATATTTGTCCTTGCCATATCGGATGTATCACATTACAGTATCCGTAATAGACTCAGGTTAAAATTTTCCTTTGTTTTTTATACGGAATAGTTTCTCACAGTGTTAAGTGTCTACCTAGTGATTTGCGGACCTTCATTTAATGTTGTGCATTAATGTTGAATGGAAGACAAGTCCCACTGTCGATGACAGTTTACTGATGCACGTTTCCTTTCGTTAGCGTATGCAAGTGTCTGTTTATTCTGTTATCTTATGTAACGATAAATTACTTATACCATTTCATCATTTTTACCATTTTTAATTAATTGATTTCAGCCGTTCGCTTTTTATGGGATTGTACCATTGAGTCTGTGGAGCTTCAGAAGTCATGCAGTGAATCTACATCATCCTCAGGAAGTGGTGCAATTCTCGCTCATTGTATGGGTTTAGGCAAAACACTATCCGTGATTTCATTTTTGCATACGCTACTAAGATATCCGGAGCATATAAATATTCGTACATGTCTAATCATATGTCCAGTCAATACTCTGCTCAATTGGAAACATGAATGGGATATTTGGTTGCCTGAAGATGAACCAGTGGATGTTTTTGAATTAGCGTCGAAGAATGGTAACAGACTGAAGCTGGATATTGTGAAACATTGGCATACAAGCGTAAGCTTATTAATGTGTTAGTAGTGTGCTGGTGTTTTTTGTTTTCATTTCGTAATAATATTAGTTTTGTTCAATACTCAATCTTGTTACAGTTATCATATACGGCTGAGGATTGTTACAATTAGTTTCCGTCTCGTATACGCTCAAATTGTAATTTTTCCAAATTATGTAGTAAATGTTATTAACAGCCACTATCTGCCACCGATTTTAAATGACTATACTTTTCCTACCAGTTCAGCTGCTATATTTATCAATTTCCATCTACCATACAAGCATTTAAATTTGTTAGTTTCTCACTAGGATAGATTTGGAGGAAAATATACCAACAACTGAATTATTTCCAGTATTGTCTCCAGTATCTACTATTGGGATGATTTGTAAACCTTTTATGATGATGCATGATTACATATTTCTGGCATTCATAATTATTCTGTTCAGACAAATCTAAATGACCTACGTAAAGTTAAAAACAGTATCCATTTACATAACTTGCATGTTGTCCAACGTCTCTGGTCATTGGTGGCTATTAGCTCCCAGCTCTCAGCTGGGGTTATCCTACACTATTCAGTCTGACATTTGATGATCTCACGTGGTGGCCTTCCTCCAACTCACTCTTACACCAATCACCATTGTACATCGGAGTAGGTGGTAGTTGGAAACGTGTAACATGTGTCCTAGTTACCAGTGTTGATAAAGATTGAAAACTTTACTCATCGATTTGCCCTAATCGCATCGCTATTGTTTTCGTACGAAATATCCAACTAGAATGATATAACTATAAGTTACTTATAATTAGCCACATAAATAATTGTTTGTGGAGATAAATATCGCTAAGTAAGTGATTATTCACTTCAACCTTTTGTAACAGCTATAAATTCGTTCTGTACAATGGTTAACTTTGTTACTCTTAAGTTGATATTATATTTCACATCTTTCTTGGTAGTCTAATTGTCCATATCAAATTGCACTCGTCAGCAAGGCTTATCTGCAATCTTGCTGGAGTCAATGACCCTATGGAGTTCGACCGTTTATACTGAGCTATTCACACCTTGTGTAACTGTGATATATTATTTATTGATTACTGAGTAGTAAGTTGTGTCTGTGCCATCATCAATCTCTGGTCAAATTCTATCGATCAAGTATTTTATATATGCTGTTTTTTTTCATTATAGGGTGGTGTCCTTCTAATTGGTTATGATATGTTTCGTAATTTCATCATGACTTTGATGAAGCGAACAAGAAGTAAAGATGTTAGGAATACACTGTCTTCAGCTTTGTTAAATCCAGGCCCAGATATTGTTGTCTGCGACGAAGGACATTTGATGAAAAATGCTAAATCACATATAGCCAAAGCTGTTTCCCAAATTCGTACTATGAAACGTATTATACTTACTGGGACACCTTTACAAAATAATCTAAACGAATGTAAGTATTTTCATTTTATTGATATCTTTTTTGCAACTAAAATTATTGGCTGGAAACTTATTACTATGCTTAGTAAACGCAGAAAGCTTCGTTGTTACTTTGTGTATGTTGCGGAGTGCTGTACTGTGTGTTCGATAAACAACACTATGCTGTACTTCTATTGAAATGATATAGTTTTTTACCAAGCGATGCGGGACATTAATTAAGAAAAAGTCGATAGACTAACTGGGCTATTCTATTTATGTGAGACATTGAAGTGAATTGGTTCTTGAGGCTATGGTTTATATTGTAATCTGATCAGCATTTTGTACCAATCCGTTGAATAACCAGCTGGTAACGTAAACTATGTGGAGAGCTGCTGATTCATTTGACGAGATGTCTGTGTGTAAATTATTAGTGACCGGAGATCCCATGCGATTTAGACCATAATAGCACTGATATTTCCAAATCTTGTCCTCTACAGGTTTTAAACAAATTATATTGTGTTTATTTGTCTCTTTTTTATCAGTACTTTTCCTTTTCAGCTTAACAATTTTTAACTTTTATAACAGATTCTCTTTGTTGTAGTTATTTGGAAGTTCGGCAAAATGCTCCACCGTGTTATTATGTAACACTTCCGGAAACTTTCCTTAAAAGTGATTTTCTTAGATTTCCAACCGTTTTGTTTATCATTTTCATCTTGTTTCATTTTATTTAGATCATACGATGGTTGATTTTGTCAAACCGAATTTATTAGGAACCCTTAAAGAATTCAATAATCGTTTTGTTAATCCTATAAAAAATGGACAACATTCCAATTCAACACCAAGAGATGTTAATATAATGAAGAAAAGAGCTCATATTTTGTATAAAACATTGGATGGCTGCGTTCAGGTATTATTATTACTATTATTATTTTCACTACTTATATTATTATTATTATTATTATTATTATTATTATTATTATTGTTGTTATTATTATTATTATTATTATTGTTATTATTATTATTATTATTATTATTAGTTATTATTATTATTATTATTATTATTATTAATTATTGGATATTTTGCAAACTGGTTAGCACTTACGCGTAATAATCATCCGGTAATATATTGATAGTATTGAGATTTCAAAATAATTTAAGCTGTAAATTTTAAATATGAACTGAAATCAAATGTAGTTAAGACACTTTCTATGATTGACTCAAACACTATGCATAAGAGAAGTGAGATGATGAGTTGGTAGGTTTATTGGTAAAGTTGTATTCATGATGTACATAAATTATGGGTATTAGTATATTTATCCGCATCGTCACTTCGGCTGCAACTTTTAGTGGATATGTAATCATCTTCCAATCTCTTCCTTTTGTGATTTCTCACCTATCGTTTGACATAAAATCTCTGTCATTTGAAAATCTGTCATATATCTAACCTCTCACTTATCGAAGGGTTTTCTGTGAATAACATTTTAATTGTGTATAGTTTATTTCTTCTTGCTAAATTGAATGGACTGATATTCCACCAGCTAAGAATTTATTTGTAAACAGTCTGATTATTTTGGTAAACTGGAGATTTTATTATTTTTTAGTTTTAACCTTATTTACTCATAATGACATTACTTATTTCTTATTTTGATCTTTTAGCGTAAAGATTACAGTGTATTAACGAAATATTTACCACCAAGATATGAATATGTAATTATGTGTAGATTAACAAAAGTACAACAAGAATTATATTCATACTTCTTGGAAAATCTTGGTAATATAGGTTCAAATAATTCCAGTAATAATCAAGATGAAACAAGTAATCGAAAAACATTGTTCATGGTTCAGCAAATTTTATACCGTATCTCCACTCATCCAAATGCATTGAGAATACATGAAACAAGAGAAGCTCGTAAGGTAAGTTGACCTAATTACTTTACTCCTTTCAGTTATAACAGTAACTGCTTTATAAGTCTTAACTTTTATTTTATATGTTTGAGTAGTTTTCCTCAAACACTTTGACTGTAAGATGATTGAAAAAAGTCATTAGGAGATCCAGGACCTATTATTTGTGTCAACTAGCATTCGTCAGCGAGGTTTACCTTCAGGAAACTGGTGCTCCTTGTGGGATCCCTGTTCAAATTAGTCCTCATTTAGATTTCATAAATATTTACTTACGTGAATTTGGTTACTTATTAGCAGGGAGTTTTTTTTTAAATTCGTGAAGTGTGTACTGTTTTAATCTTGAAATTTACTAATTATTTTCACTCTGAAGACTTGTTAACTTGAAAAAAGTAATATAATGGATAGTTCCCTCGGGTTTGCAAGTACACCTTGATGACGATTGTCAACTTACATGAATCCTACATCAATTGAAGCCTCTTATCGACTTTTAACAACTACCGAACATGCGATTTCGATTTGTTTTGATGTGTGACCTCCGATTAGTATTGATGATTAGATCATTTACTTTTCAAGTCGTCGAGTCATTACCACATCTTTATTGTTTTTCTATCCTCATCTAGATGCTTCTTATGGATGAAGATAATTTCATCGATGATTCAGCGAATTCGTCAGAATCATCAAATAACTCGATTTCTTTAGGCGACAGCGATGACGATAATGACAAAAGAAAAAATGACAATGAGTTTGACGAAGATAGTGAGCATGGAAAGTCATCAAATAATATCACTAATTCGAATAATACCAATAATACCAGTCCTGTTAGTAGACCCCGTCGTGGACATCGTCCGATGACTCGCCAAGAATCAAAGAATCCTACAGTTATTATTGATTCGGATGATGATCATGACGTTGATGATTCTGAAAGTGTTATTAAACTTGGCGAGTCTCAGAAACCTTGGTGGTATATGTTTTATAAAGATGAATATGATTGGCAGATTAATGTCGGTGCTAAAATGGATGTTCTATTCAATATACTAAAACGATGCTGTGATATTGGTGACAAAGTGATTATGTTCACTCACAGTCTAATTTCATTGGACTTAGTTGAAAAGTTTTTAACAGAGATCAGTCGTCAGTGGTCTGTTTTTCAGGTATAGTAGCTGTTTATTTTAAATATTTTCAGTGTTTTTATGCTGTATGTAATAGTTATGTGTTTATAAAGTATGTATTTTTTCATGTACAATACTAAGTGTTTTATTGTTGTAATGTTTTTCACTATTTATCATTACTTATTTAAACAGTAATAAGAGATAGCTTTGTGTGTATTTCCTCAGATTGATTCCGGTCTGTTATATCATTTCGA
The DNA here is from genome assembly GCA_025215515.1 of Schistosoma japonicum. NCBI lineage: Eukaryota > Metazoa > Platyhelminthes > Trematoda > Strigeidida > Schistosomatidae > Schistosoma > Schistosoma japonicum. Next base: position 22,220,495 of record CM046064.1, on the reverse strand, counting down.
ATCTGCAAACATCTGCTCTCGTAGTGATTGCTTTCAAGGCTTGAAGTTTTCAACATAGTTCAGATAAGAAGCTATAGATTTATGGGAACCATTTAATATTCGCAACTTTTTTCGACTAATTATCTCGTGTTGAAACCTAACTTGATTGTCATTTGCTTGATGATCGTGGTTTGTTACATAAATGCTAGTTAATTGTTTTCTTCTTACATGTCTATAATAGTTTATTGTCTAAATTCACCCATTATTTCATTTTCACTACATGCCGTGCACTTGCCCACCATGGTACTGTAGTTGATAGATAGGATAGCAAACATGAACTAGATGTATTTGATTTGTGCATATAGCCTAATGGTTTCTATTATTCGGAAACAAAGTCGCATATTTTATGAAAAGCTTTAGTTATTATGGTTGTATTATCTTTGACTGTAGCTGTACACTTTTCAACGTGTTAATTTGGAGATATTTATGTAAAAATTGGTTGACGTTACTACGTACGTCTATGGTAAACAAAACCACATATATTCTATAGAATCGTCGTCGTAATAACGTGATATTCACCTCTGAATGGCCTCAAGCTTATACGCGCCATGATCTATACTTGGAAAGATACCTTACATTAATGACAAATTCATTTGGAACATTGACCACTCGGATATACGATCCATTATTTTAGTCATTTAATGCACTTTTAACATGTGTTTATTCAACAATCTGTACAAGTTCATTTGAATTATAATTAGGTGACATTAAAAGCTCCATTTTATCAACTTGTTAATCAGTTTGATCTTCTGCTCAACAAATCATAGAACTAAAGTGATATAGTTCAAATACAAGTTAAAGTTATGATTCTCAATATTTAACGGGATTTGAAGAGTGAATGGATCAGTCTAATTGTGACGGATTCCTAACTAAATCACTTGAAGTCTATACCAATCAAAATATCATAGCTGGTTTATATTGGATAATTTCGGAAAATCCAGTTAATTCATGATGTTCGTTGCTGTTCGTAAGGTGATAAAATTAGTCTGTACAGCAGACAGACAGACAGATACAACACAGAACTTCGTACGTACGTACATTAGTTCAGGTTGCCACACCACATCAGCACAGAGACGCAACTGTCAGTTCAAATCCAAGAGTGATACCGATAGTAGAAGTATTAGCAGTAATGCAGAAAATTAAGGAGCGAAGATATGATTCGAAAAGTATAATTCAGTGAGATAAATTTGAAAGGAGAAAGATAAAGAATTCAGAAGGTTAGATTTTGAGAGAACACAAAGAGTGGATGCACCTGCGCCATTGCAAACGATTCTGAGCCATGTCGTTCAAGGTCTCTAACCATTGGTGACTTTCGTCTCGCGGACCCCAACCACGCAGCCTACATCTACCAACATGACTTAGTCCACTTGTCAGTGACTTCATCGATTTCTGCCATGTTTTGGTTTGGCCGCCCCTAGCTTTCTTCCAACCTATTCCTACGCCGCAAAACATAGCTCGTCGAGGCAGACGGTAGTTAGACATGCGTAACACATGTCCCAACCACCTCAACTGATGAAGTTTCAATACCTCATCTATTGATTTGCCCTCCTTTCCTAGAACCCGTTTCCTAACGACAGCATTGCTCACTCGGTTGTCCCACGATACTCGAGCAATGCTTCGGAGACACCTATGATCGAAGACCAGTAACCTACGAATGTCCTCTACTCTTAACGGCCGTGTTTTGCTCCCGTATAGTAGGACAAAGCGAACTGCTGCACGGTACACTCGTCCTTTGGTTAGCAAGCGGATATCTCGCCTGCGCCATAAGTGACGCAACTTGGCAAAAGCCAATCAAGCTTTCTGTATCCGTGCTAAGATTTCGTCAGTCACCAGGCCATCAGCACTGATGAGACTCCCCAGATACGTGAAGCGGTCTACACGCTCGACTACTTCACTCCCTATCACTAGTTCAGGTGCCGATGCAACCCAATCCTGAAGCAGCATTTTGCATTTCGAGGGGGAAAACCGCATCCCGAACATGCTTGCATTGTTGCTCAGGGTAGTCAGAAGACTCTGCATTTTGTAAGCGTCTTCACCAAATAGGACTATGTCATCAGCATACTCTAAGTCAGTAAGCGAGGCTCCTGGTAGAAAGTCAACTCCTGTAAAGTCAGACGAAGACATGGTTATATCTAGGAGCATGTCTATGACAAAATTAAACAAGAATGGGGAAAGTGGATATCCCTGACTGACACCACTTGAAGTGAGGAATTCCGATGACAGTTCGCCATAAGCTCTCACTCGACCTGTAGTTTTAGAGTAGAGAGCTTGTATAAGGTTAATGTACTTCTTTGGTACACCTTTCAATGACAGACACTGCCACAGAACCTCACGATCAACGGAGTCGAATGCCGCCTTTAGGTTCAGGAAGACAACTGTTGTAGGACGCCTAAATGTGTGTCTGTGTTCCAGGACCTGTCGCAGTGTGAAGATGTGGTCTATACAGCCACGTCTAGGTCTGAATGCAGCCTGGTTTTCTCTAGTCTGCTCTTCACGAGCTCTAGTTAGGCGTCTAAGTATAATTGAGGCTAACAATTTAGAAACTATATTAGTCAGACTGATTCCCCTGTGATTGTCACAAGAAGACTTTTGTCCTTTCTTATAAATTGGGACAATCAGGGATTGAGACCAGTCAGATGGTATTACGCCCAGTTCCCAGATTCTACCTAAGATTTCAGTCAATCTAGCTGCTAAAACTGGACCACCATCCTTAAAAATTTCAGGGGTAAGCTTATCAGGACCTGCTGCTCTACCTCGCTTCAGATTTCCTATAGCCTTCTCAACTTCATAGAGACTAGGAGGAGTTAAGTCGATTTGCCATTCAGGATGACTGGGGATCGTGGGCAACCGAAGTATGGCTAAAGGCCAGTTGAACTGATTTCTAAAGTGTTCTGCCCATCGGTCTAATCTCCTGGACTGAGAAGGAATTATAATCCCATCCTTTTCCGAAATAGTCTCACTCACATTCGGATCCCTAATACCAGTTTCCTTGATAAGTCGAAAAAGTTGCCTACTGTTGCCTATCGCCGCTGCCTTTTCCATCGTTTTTGCTTTCGCCACCCACCACTGTTCACGGTCGTTGCGTAGGCTTTTTATCAGCCTGCGCTTAAGCTCACTTCGCTCTTCATCATGTTCAGAGCCAGGTGGGATGAGTTTACGAGCATCTATTAGTTCGGTGGATGCTACTGAAATCCACGGCTTCATCCTAGCCTTATGATTTACCTTACTAGCAGATATCACTGCTGTTTCCACAGCATTTTTGATATCATTCCAACCTGCTTCCGGATGGGAATCGCTTACACGGTCGCCTAACTGTTTTTCTAGTTGTTCCTGAAATATATTCTTAGCTTTATTATCATTAAGTAAAACCCTAGGAGGCTTCATTGCAATGTCTTTCCTACGTCCAGTAAGCCTCAAACAAATACGCGCTCGCACTAAAGCATGGTCTGAATCTAAACATGTGCCCCAGAACGAGCGACAGTCCTCTATCGAACCCCTCCATCGGTGGCTGATGGCGATGTGATCTAGTAGGGTCCAACGTTGAGACGATTTTGGGGGTCGCCAGGTCAAAAGATGTTTTTCCTTATGCCTAAAGTTGGTATTCGCTAGAAACAGGCGGTTATCTGAGCATAGTTGCAACAGACGATCGCCATTATCTGTTCTTTGAGCCGCGACACCATAACATCCACCCAAGTGTCTCTCATTTTCACTTAGTCTACCTACTTGAGCATTAAGGTCACCAGCCATTATAACTATATCAGAGCGCCTAGCTTTTAGGAGGAGGTCCGTAAGCTTTCTGTAAAACTCATCTTTCACCTCGTCTGAACTGCAGTCAGTGGGGGCATAGGCAGATACGACGAAGAGGCAACGACGAGTGTCCCTATCTTTCCGAGTCCTAAATGTCCCGTTCAATCGGACAGCGCACAAGCGACTATCTACAGGGATCCAGTCTAGGAGAGCTAGTTATGCCCTACGACTCAATGCTATACCTATACCAGTGAGACCCTGGGAAGCAGCATCCGGGCTACCGGATACACGAAGAGTAAATCGGGCTGCTTCTTTGTTTTGATACGGTGAAATCAGGTTTATGATTTTACTAGGATCCTGTATGCGCGTTTCCGAGACGCAGCATACATCGATTGAGTGAGATTCTAAAGTTCTAGCTAAGGAAGCCTGCTGCCCTATTTGACTCAATGTCCGTACATTAAGAGTCCCAATATATAGTCTAGAACGAGGTTTCAAGAGACCAGGAATGACTTTTTGTGAGCTCGCATCGTTTGCATTAGCGGTGCAGTGAGATGAAGGAATGTGAGTTGAGTTAGTCGTCGAGATAAGAGAGGTATTATGGGGTGTAGGAAGGATTTGATTTTGACCAATTAGGACTCTCGTGCATTTGCGGGTATGAGGGCGGTTGTCACTTCCCGGCTGCCCACACCGTGGAAGGGTGTTTCTTGAGGAACCTGAAAAAGAAGGCAGATTAGTGTCAGTCTTAGAGACCTGAGAGCGTGACCGCAGAGCCCAAGGGACAACTGCTTGAGGCCTGTCACGCACGGCCTTTTTATGAAGGGTTTTTTGAGTATTAGCTCCTCACTTAAAAGCCCTTAGTGGGCACCCATACCGCCGGAGACGGAAATCCGTGAGGTAGGGTGAGGTGTGACATTTTGAGGGCCGACCTTTTCTAACCCCTCCTTCATTGTGAGAAAGCAGCATCGCTGCAGATGCTGGTTGTCCGAGGGAAACACTTTACTGCTGTCACACCCCTCTGCAGTCAGCAGTACGACTTCGCCCTCAGACCTTGAGTAGCTGCTTTTAGTCTCATCGTTCTCCAAACGACCTGCCTGGCATGGTAGAACCTACAGGAACATATGTTCCAGCCAGTATAGCTCGGTTGGGTCATCACGATAGGCAAGCCCGACCACCACGACAAGGTAGCAGCTACGGTCGGGAGTCTGTACAGCGAATTACCTTTCTCTTTTTTTAGAAAACTGAGAAATATTTAACTTCCTAATATATTTACTGTCGTATGCATTTTTGAAAAACAGAGGATTGCAAACTTTATGTATCCATATACTTTTTTCTAACCCTTACTTCATTTGAACAACAATGCAGTATTATACTAGTCGAATAACGTTTTATTTTCAGAACCAAACATCAAATGGAAAAGGTAGTGATAATTCAGAATCCTTACAAAATTCAGAGTTATTAAATCGTCCAGATTTATCCGCCTATTTTTCCGATATTGGACATAATACATGGATACGCGGCTTAGACTATGAACGTATGGATGGTAGTATGAATGTTAATACACGTAAAGATTTACAAGCACGTTTTAATTCTACTAGTAATACACGTTTGCGATTGTTTATCATATCGACTAAAGCTGGTGGATTGGGCATCAATTTGATTTCTGCCAATCGTCTTATTCTTCTTGATGCATCTTGGAATCCAAGTCATGATATTCAGTCGATATTTAGAAGTTATCGTTTTGGTCAAAATAAACCTGTTTATATTTATCGTCTTATTGCACAAGGGACAATTGAGGAAAAAATATACGATCGACAGGTATGCTATAAAAAATAGTTTTAGTTTAGTCTTTGTGTAATGTATAATATTTTGCTTGCTCTTATTATGACACTCGTTTATTTTACCAATTAATATACTTAATTCAACGACCATACACTTATACCTATTATATGAAAGTCAGTTATACTACTTAAATTTAGCGGTAGTAAAGTCGAGTATCACGACTGAACGAAAATTCATCTTACTTATCTAAGATCAGTGATAATCGTTGCAAAATTACGTACTATTGAGAAAGACCTAACCATGTATTTACCAATCTATCAAGAGATTCGTTTATCTTTTTCTGCTTGAATTTTGCATGTTGAAAAGGTTGAAGAAAGTCATTCATTTTAAGTTATCTTTTTGTTCCGATACACGCTTTCTACAATTGATCCGATCACTGTGGGAAATAAAAGACCAATAATGATTAGGATGGTGTACCATCAAAAGTGATGTACACAAATCAACCTCTTTCTAGCTCACACAAGAACATGTAGACTAAGATCTTGCTTAGAGCTATAATCCACGTACTTCAATATCATGCTTCCTTCAGGCGATCGCAAAATGTCACTTACTTCTATAGTGACTTTCTGTCATTCAGCTGAAGTGATTAAGAGCATATCACCTTTTTCGTTTCATACTTTTCTGTGTTACTGTAGTCCATTATTAGCATTTTTTTATTAATATGTTGGTAGAAAATGAGAATAATTTTGAAATTTTCATACTTTTTACAACAAGTTTTCTCTATACGTAGAATTTTATTATTTTATTAATTGGGATTCTCCAGTTAACGTTGATGTCATTTCCCGATGACACGCTTTATGCGAAGCATCCTTTAAATGTATGTGTTCGTTATTTTTATGGACATAATAGAATTAGACCGCTAATATCTTTGAGACGGACGTAAAACAATGCATAGCATTACTCTTTTTTCTGAAAATAAAAGTCGAATTCCAAACTAGACCATGGAGTTTCAGCACATAATGAAATTTTACATTTACATTTTGACAAGTGATGTTATGTAATTTGCAAGTTTAATAGACCAGGTAGACGACCAGCATTACAAACTTATCAAGACGTATTTTCGTTTCTTATTAGTTTTTGTAATAGCGGTGGCTAGTTGGTGTAAAATGTACTTTGATTCATGGTTCCGAAGAATTGACAGCAGCACTTTGATCATTAAGTAAACGGCAATGCTGCCGGGTTTGGCCTTATTACTTTCTACACCAGCACTCACTCGTTCGATCGCTTGATCAAAATTGCAGGTTGCGAGGAAAATATGTATTTTTCACGAAGGACAGAAATATACATAATACGATACAATAGTCACTCTATATGTAGTGTGTGTTGTATGTCTCTCTGCACCCATTGACTAATCACCAACTTAGATGATCAGATTACATCCATTCTGTAGAAGTGTGAAGAACATGAATATCAAAACAAAATGTGTCGTAAAGGAATAAATAGATGCTGACAATTAGTTTAAACCAGGTTTTGTAAACTAGGTTACCTTCTGGCCTCATAACTAGTGCATGATAAACTTAATTGATATACTTTAAATAGCACTTTCTCGTATTCATTTTATTCTGTAGGTAACTAAACAATCGTTATCTCTTCGAGTAATAGATGAATTACAAATTGGCCGACATTTTACAGATGCTGATCTACAAGAATTATTTACTTTCGAACCAGATATTTGGAATCCTGAGGGAAATGACAAACGTCCAACACCGATACTACCTAAAGATCGTTTACTTGCTGATATGCTTACAGAATATGCACACTTGATTGTAACCTATCATAATCATGATTCATTGTTAGAGCATAGAGAAGATGAAGGACTTACAGAGTCAGAACGTCAAGAGGCATGGAGAGAGTTTGAAGAAGAGAAACGGCTAGGTATGTCATTAGCTCAACATCAGCGTTTACTGTTACAACAAGAGTGGTTAGCACAACATCAGCAACTTCAGCAACAGCAACAACTCCAGCTACAATATCTTCAACAACAACAGCAATTCCAGTTTCAGCAGCGTCTAGCTATGCCACATTTCGCCAGTCCAAATTTCCACTTTCCAATGATTCCATCTTCAAATGCTGAACCAACTATCATTATTAGTGATGATAATAGTAATCCAGTACAATCAAACGCTACTGATAATTATAGCGGCAATATTAACCATGACATGCATACAGCGCCATCGTTAACATTTGCTGGTAATGCCTCAAATGTTGGCTCCTTTACCACTTGTGCTAATAATGTTAGCGGTATTCCTGTCACTGCATCATCGACTGGAAGTACCTCAACTATGTTCAACGTTGGTGGTAGTAGTATTGAGGATCTACAAACTGTTCTACCACAGGGCACTAATAGCAATTCGTCGCTCACTGTTCATCCATCTAAAACTCCACAGCCTCGTTACGTAACACAACCTATTACTAGTTTGCCAAGTAAGCTATTAAAATTGCATATTTCATTCAAGAAACCTGGAGCTATTATACTGCTTTAGAGTAGATTGTTTAGTGCACGCGAATCATGTTTATTAGTATACGAAATTCTAGATGTTGATGTTTAGGGTGGGGGAGAGAATGTATTAAAGTTGAATATGTTGAGTTTTTATCCGCTATTTATTTGTGATTCGATCCATTTCTCGGTTACATTTTTGTATGACACGATATATTGCTTAGGAACAGTACGAAAATTCGTGAAATATACAATCATTTCTTTTTTTATGGTTATGCATATTTGCCCATTTAGCTTTGAACCATAAATGTTTGTGTGAAAGTTGGCGAAGTGGGGAGAAGGGTGTTCAAACCTGCTGCTAGAGGTTTTAAAACGAAGTACCCAATCAACATGATTTCTTAGATGAAATCCCTTCGACACTTATGTCCCTATTTTGACTACTTCATTATTATACTCTTCTACATACTTCTTTACATTTCTGTTAAGTTTCCTCGTTCGTGTAGTTGCAGAAATTTGTTTCGCTTGAGACACACACGTTTTCCGAAATGCATTGGCTAATTTATTTTCGTTGTTTACTAGTTCTATTTGATAGCACATCTATGTACTTTTTACTTCCTCGTAGTAAACACGTAAACTTATTCATCTACTGGAAGTAAATCTTTTCCTCATACCTTATTAGCCTACGAATTTCGACTTTATAAATTATATTCGTCTATTTTGTTTTCTACAAAAGTCTCTTGTCTTCGACACATCTAGGTGCAGCTTGTTCGTTGGGTTAGGATTTTTTCGCATATTGTGAATGTACAAAACCTTATAGATGTTTTATTATAACAACTATCCTACTATTGTTTAAAATTAAAACCTTCTTACAGGTTACTAAATTGCCAGTCAATTGGCTTATGCGGTCGATGTCTGGTACCTAACCGAATGGATCTTTGAAACATCTAGCAACCGTTTTATTGAGTGTGATATTTTAAGGTATTGAGCCTATTGTTTAAACAAAAGTGGTTCAACAATACAGTCGCCTATACTTCCATAACACATCTACCTCAGTCAGTCAGTCAGTCAGTTACAACGTAGAACTTGGTACATGCGTACATCAGCTCAAGTTACCATGCCTCAATTAGCAGATAGAAATTAAATGGTTGGACCAAATCCCAGAGTAGAGGAGGTAGTAACAGAGTAAGTACTAGTGGGAAGGTACAGAGATCAGAGATAAGATTTGAAACAAAAAAAGTGATTCAGTAAAGAGAAAATTATGAAAAGCTCAAAAAACTAGAATTTGGAGGAAGACAAGGAGTGGATGCACCTGCGCCATTGCCAACGATTTTGAGCCATATCACCTAAAGTCTCTAACCATTTGTTACGATCATCGTGTGGGCCCCAATCAGGTAGTCTGCATCTATTAACATAGCTCAGCCCATCTGTCAATGACTTCATGGATTGGTGCTATGTTTTGGTTTGGCCACCCCTAGCTTTCTTCCAGTCTACTCCTACAACAGACAGCATTGCTCGTCGAGGTAGACGGTGGTCAGACATACGTAACACATGTCCTAACCACCTCAGCTGGTGAAGATTCACTACTTCATCAATAGACTTACCAAATTTACCTAGTACCCTATTCCTAACCCAAGCATTGCTTACTCGGTGTTCCCAGCAAACACGAGCAATGTTTCGGATACATCTATGATCAAATACTAGGAGCCTACGAATATCTTCTAACCTTAATGGCCATTTTTCACATCCGTAAAGTAAAACAGATCTAACTGCTGCGCAGTAAACGCGTTCTTTCGTCAGTAAACGAATGTCTTGCCTACTCCACAAGTGACGCAAATTGGCGAAAGCCAATCTGGCCTTATGTATACGAGCCGAAATTTCAGTACACACAAGACCGTTAGGACTGATGAGGCTCCAAAGAAAAGTGAAGCGGCTAATACATTCAACTGCTTCGCTCCCAATCACTAACTTTGGTGTCGAATTAAGCCTGTCCTGAAGCAGCGTCTTGCATTAGGATAGAAAGGATCGCATCCCAAACATGCTTACATTCATGTTTAAGCTTGTCAAAATATTCTGAATTTTATCAGCATCTTCATCCAATATATGATCTGCATATTCTAAGTCAGTAAGTTTATCTGTTTAAAGGTGGTCAACGCCGGAGAAATCAGCTGGTTACAATGTTAACTCTAGAAGTATGTCAATGATAAAATTAAATGGAATTGGCGAAAGCGGACAACCTTGACGGACTCCACTTGAGGTGATCGATTCCGACGACAATCCGTCATAAGCTCTATCACGTCATGTGTATGTACTTCTCCGGTACACCTTTCGGTGATAGACATTGACACATAACCTTATGATAAAGTCAAACGCCACCTTAAGCTCGAGGAATACAGCTATTGTTGGGTGTCTAAAAGTGTGCGCCTATGTCCCAGAATCTGTCAGAATGTTAATATTCGATCTATACAATCACGTCCAGGTCTGAAACCACCTTGGTTTGCTCTTCTCGAGTTTGCTCTTCACGAGCTTTAGTTAGGCGTCGAAGTATTATTGAAGCAAATATTTTAGACACTATATTCGTTAAACTGATTTCTCGGTAATTGTCACACGAGAATTTCCGCTCTTTCTTATAAACTGGGACGATTAGTGTTCGAGACTAGTCAGATGGGATTACGTCTAGTTCCCAAATTCTAGCCGAAATCTCATTTAATCTCGCTGCTAAAACAGGACAACCGTCCTTAAATATCTCAGGGGTTAATTCATCAGGTCTTGCTGCTCTGTCTTGCTTTAGGTTCCTTATAATATTCTTAACCATACTGAGACTTACGAGGTCAATATTGATTCGCCATTCAGATTGCTTGGAGATGGTGGGCAACAGGGATGAGGCCAATGGTCAGTTCCCTAAAGTGTTCTCCCCATCTCTCTAATCTTCCAGATTGACAGTGACTAATAGTTCCGTCTTTCTCAAAGATGGTTTTACTTACAGCCGGGTTTCCGATACCCGTTTCCTTGATAAGTCTGAACAGTTGCTTACTGTTATATATTGCCGCTGCCTTTTCTATCTCTTTAGCTTTCGACACCCACCACTCCTCACGATCATTGCGTAAGCTATAAACCAACTTGTGTTTCAGTTATCTTCATCGTGTTCCGAATCAAACGAGATGTGTTGCCGAGCATTTATCAGTTCAGTAGATGCAGTTGAAATCCATTGAGTTTTATTAACCTTTCGGTTTAGTTTACTAGTCGATATTACTGCTATTTCACTCCAAGCTAACCCGAGATGAGTACAGTTTACGCAGTTGACTAATTGGTTTTCTAGTTGTTCCTGAAATGTATTCATGACTTTTACATCATTAAGTTGAACTCTGAGGGATGATCCTTGCTGTAAATCTTTTACGTCCAGTGAGACGCAGACTAATACGCGCTCGTCCTAAGGCATGATCTGAGTCTAAACATGTACTCCAAAATGAGCGGCAGTCTTCTATCAAGCATCTCCAACGGTGGCTGATAGCAATGTGATCTATTTGAGTCCAGTGTTGAGTTGATTGTGGAGGTCGCCATATCAACTGATGTTTTTCTTTATGCTTAAAGTTGGTGTTTGTGAGAAATAGACGGTTATCTGAACATAGTTGTAGTAAACAGTCGCCATTGTCTGTTCGTTGAGCCTCAACACCGTAGGATTCACCTAAGTGTCTTTCGGTTTCGTTTAGTCTATCTTCTTGGGCATTAAAATCACCAGCCAATATCACTACATCAGTGCGCTTAGCTTTACAAAGGAGGTCGGAAGGTTTTCCGTAAAATTCATCTTTTACTTCATCTGAATCGCAATCAGTGTGAGTGTAGGCAGAGACAACAAAGAGGCGACAGCGTGTGTCCTTATCTTTCCGAATACTTACTGTTCCATTTAGACGGACAGCGCACAAGCGACTGTCTATTAGAATCCAGTCAAGGAGAGCCTGTTTAGCTTTTGAACTCAGTGCTATACCTACACCAGCAAGGCCTCGAGTGGCAGCGGTGGGATCTTCGGAAACACGAAGGATGAACCAAGTCGGTTCTTTATTTTCATAAGGTGAGGTCAAGCAAATGACTGTACTTGGATCCTGTATACGCATTTCAGAGATACAGCAGAACATCGATGGAGCGGGATTCTAGAGTCATAGCCAAGGAAGCCTGTTATCCTACCTAACATAAGGTTTAAACGTTAAAAGCTCCGATATATAGTTTAGTGCGAGGTTTCAGGAGACCAGAAATAACGTTTCGTGAACTCAAACCATTAGCATTAGAGGTGCGAGGTGATAAAGTTATGCTAGGAGGATTAGGCATGCGGATAAGAGAGTTATTAGGAGTTGATGGTGGGATTTGACCTCAAACAAGATGATCTCGTGTGCTGTTAGAGATATGAGGGCGGTTGTCACTTCCTGGCTGCCCACGCCATGGAACGATATTACTCCTTGAGGTACCTGAAAGGGAAATTGGGTTAGTATTGGTCATAGTGACCTGAGAGCACGGTCGCAGAGCTCAAGAGACAACTACTTGAGGCCGATCACGCACAACCTTGTTATGGAAAGTTTTTGATGTGTTAGCTCCGTTCTTTAGAATGTCTAACTGCCGGAGACAGAAATCCGTGGAGTAAGGTGAGGTGTGACATTCTTAGGGTCGACCTTTTCTAACCCCTTCCTTCCGCTAAGAGGGCAGCATCGCTGCAGATGCTGGTTATTCGAGGGAGAACACCTTACTGCTGTCACACCTCGCTGCAGTTAGCAGTACAACTTCGCCCTCAGATCCCAGGTTGCTGCTTTCAATCTTATCGCTCTCCAACAGACCTGCTTGGCATGGTAGGACCTAGGAGAACATACGTTCCAGCCAATATAGCTCAGTTGGGTCATCACGATAGGCAAGTCCAACCACCACGTCATGGTAGCAATATCTGTCGGGACACATCTACCTAGCTCACACTATCTTTGATATCAGTGTTAAATTTTCAAGATGTTATTCAGACACAATAATCCAGCTGAACGATCAAGAACCAGATGGATATGTTACGAAACCTGTGTTTTGTGATATGCTATATGGTATAATTTTTTATTTCCAAGATATATTAGTATTTCCACTCTGTCGTTTGTCTCTCCTTACTTTAGACCTGTCTCATGTCTTATAGACATGTCAGATAGTAATACATATTGAAAACGAATCATTTAATGGAAATTAGTTGCCTTGTTTTATATTTTGTATCGTGGTCTTGGTTATCGGACATGTTTTCAAGTAATGTAGGCATAACCAGGATTCGCTTTAACTGGTTAACCTTTAGGTGATATCTGTTTTTTTCTTCTGCTCCTACTTATCTGTGTTAATAAAAGGTTTCTTACGTGTAAGTGGGAAAAAGTGTATCATGTACATGTGGGGGGAGAGGGTTACCTGATAAAAGTCGACATAATGAATTATTTAACTGACTGTACATTACATTTATCTTTACACTTTCACTGTTCCATAAAACTTAGTTACTTCTGAATAAATGTCAAAATTTGGATTTTTTTTATAGGAATTTCTGTCATAAAACAAAAATTTAATTTCTTTATCCGGGTGTCACAATAAAATTTAGAAGTTAATAATCTAGTGAATTTTAATCTTAATTGTCTGAAATAAAAACTGTAACGATCACTACAAAAGATGTAAAATATGATACTTCGTGCTAATCAATAGTTATAACAATAAGTTGCTTTATTATCATCATTACTGATTACAAAGACAAGAGACTGCAAGCCTTTACTAAGATTGGTAAATAATAGGACTGTACATAGGATTCAGATAGAAATAATTAATTGGTAATAATAATAATAATAAGTTTACCTGAAAATCAGTGAATTGGATAAACTAACGGTGAGAATGAATCTACAGCTATGTACCCAAAGCATTCGAGTACAAGTACATTATACGTTAGCCAGGCGGAAAAAAAATTAACTGTGGTGTCCAAATAAACATTAGGAATGTAATGCATGATTAACATTTAGTGAAACTAATTGAATTGATATTACATCAGTTACTATCCCTGCGCTTGGATTCACAGTTCATAATTGTTACCATAGTATAATTAATTGTAGAAAAATGTTTTACATACACGTAATTAGCTAATCGTAAACAGGTACTCAGGTAATGTAATTTGTCAATTATATGCTGAGACACTTCAATCTAGTACTCATACAAAATGATTACAAAATATTTCAACTTACCCCCTTTGATGTGAATTTCCAGTTCTTCTGGTCTCTTTTCGACCGCTTTCCCAACAAACAAACTTTAAATATGGTTTATAACTCCGATAAATATGGGGATCATGAACAGTAAATTTGAAAATTAGAATTCTCTGAGTGTGTTTCAGTGATTAGAAGGCGAAAAGTTACACCATACTCAGAAATAAATTTTCAATGGCTGGGACCGCATTTAGAGCAAATTCCATACTAGCGTTGTCACTGTTATATAGGCTCATTTCAAGTAATTAGATGGTAAATTTAAAATCTTGTTACAATTTATAACCTTCTTGCTACCATAACTACAATACGCATTCAATTTCCTAATTGGTATTGAACGACGTTGAATAGGGGAAAGATAAAAGAATATTTTCATTAAGTGTGGGCTGGTGGAGAACGTACTGGATAACTAAAGCCTTTAACTGAAAATAATTTTCTCCATCTCACAACACTGATAGTGTGTGAATGCGGTACTATAAATACTTTTTTATTTCTTGAATAGTTTGTCTGATATAATTATGAATATGAATATATGTTCATATCTTTTTTTCACTTATTAAGGTAATGCTTACGGTGCAATGTATTCCGAAGTTCGTCGTAATGTTATGCTTAAAGATCCTAGTTTAGCATCAAATCCAGAGAAATTAGATAAACTAACAATGAATCGTTTGTTAAATGCTTTAACTACTCCAGTTTTAATCAGTTCAAATGATACTATTATACGTAATCCAACGACGTTCTCATCGCGTAATAGAACATCACAAATTTATCCTCAACCGAAGAGTTAACTGCCTTTTAATGAAAAAAAAAATGAAATAACGAAATCACATGTAATTAGTTGTGTTGTCTGTATTGCCGTTCAATCGTTTTTTGTATTTTGTACCATTTTGTGAATTTGTTTCATTCTCCCCCTTCCTATGTTTCGACTCCCACCTCCAAATTTGTTTCCCTATTCCTAACTTTTGTCAATAATTCCCCTATTTTATTGTTGGGAGCAATAATTTCTTGCATTTAATAAATGTTACAAAAAAAAATAATGTATGTCTAAAAAAACTCTGTAGAAGGGGGGTAATTCATTAAATAGACCCCAGTTATTTTCCTTTTTCAATTATATATTCGTTTAAATACAATAATACAATATAGACATGTATTTATTTGTTATTATTATTGTTTATATGATATAATATAATATGATAATATACTTACATGTACAGAATTATTATTTGAGTAGTAAGATGATCATTTTAATTTACTCAACTTTCCCTCCACTACTATGTGTGCATTCTAAGTTGTTGTTGTTTTTTCTTTATACAGCGATTCTTATTTCTTGTATTTAAACACATTCATATCGTTATGTGTATATTATTACTAGTATTATCATACAACAATATAAATGTTGAGAAACCGGTCATTTGTTTCAATTTTGTGTAATGAAAACTACATTTACATACAATACACATAAGAAGATATTTTAATTTCAATGCTAACATCATTCATGATTGGCGTAGATCTTTTTTCTTCTTTTTTTTATTTATTAATTTTTTAAAAGTAATTCTGTTAAATAAATTTTCCTATGTTTAAATGTATTATTTAAATTTTATTATTCAACTAATTGACAGTTGATTACAGTAAAACAAAAAAGATGACATTATTATTGGTAATAAAATTTCAATGTGTAGTTTCATTTAAATAATGTTAATAATAAGTTTCAAATACTTAAAATGAAGGTGAATTAGAGTATTCCTTTAAATTTTCAAGTTATTGTAATCTCATATTTTGGATTTCCATGTATACATAAATTTGCTTTTCTTATTCAGAGTTATAGCTACATGAGTTGTGAGAGATTCTTTGTCAGTCAGTCATGAATAATGTAGGATCTGACGCATATGTGCATAGTTGTACGTTACTATATCATATTAGCACGACGAGATCAAATTTGCAACATAATTCAACAGGAAGAATTGAAGTCAACATATGTACGAGTGATGCTTTGTTATATTATCATCATTTTTGATATAAACAGCATGCTAGATTTCCTGTGTTAGTTCTGTCGATAGGAATTTCTTACATTGTCCAATTTTCTTCTGAATGTGATGGAGCTGCAACCATATATTTACTAGGAAATTCCATTCGACATTTTCGTGGGAAAGTAGGTAGACGGCTGGAAAATAATTAATTAAATGGTTGAGAATTTTTCCAGTGTCCTCATTAAATCTCAGTTTTGTAAAGGTCAGGAAGACGCGGGCGTACTAGGTATGAATTTATTATCTAGTAATTTAAAGTCTCTGGTTAGGTCTCCTTCAGTTCCGCTAAATTATAGGTAAGTTATTTTAAGTGTCGCTAGTCACTCGTCATACGCAAGCTTCAGGATTACTTAAATAAATCAAATTAATTACTGTTGTGTCAATTTTTTCCAACAGCTGAATTTTTAGACAAGAGCTGCCTGCTTGTATGAAACGGTCGGACAACCACAGTACGCGAAACAAGGTTTTATCATCTACATGGCTGGGGAGCTTCAAGCGGTAATTGCATTCCAGTGTGCAATGGTTTTCAGATTTTCACTTATGTGGCTATTGGATATGTATGTACTTTTCTGGGCGTTCAATTTAAATCAATTACGTACTTGGAAACATTCACAGACAGCTATCAAACACTAGACTATTTTCAAATGCCTGCAGATATTTTCGCGACGTTCAATCGTCCGCTTCATTGTGATAATTAGAACCCATGTTTATTGTTTTGGAATATTCACTAGATGTATTTTGCTAAGAAGGAGCTTGTTTTCAAAATATGCTGATACTGACTTATTAACGTACGAAAGATTTGTGCACATTTGAAGTTCATTTAAACATATTGTAGTGTGGATAATTAAGGAGAGCAGAGACCAGAAACTAAGTCAATAAATTATCCCCACATTGTGGTAGCTAGCGCTTTGACTACTAAAAAAGACAAGATTGATTTTTTTTTCGAAAATATTGTACTTTAATTATAAATAAAATAATCATATGACCATCACAGTAGGCTTTTCTTTATTCCAACACCATGAATTGCATACAAAATTACTGAAAATATTTTTACAGTGAGTAGTAATGTGTACAAGAGGAAACATAAGAATAATAATTTCTTCGTTATTACACTGAATTACGATTCCATATTTAGAGTGAAATATGTAAGTAGATGCACACGGAGAGAAACAATTCATAAGAAAAGTAGACCTTTAATACGTGAACAACATTAAAGTAATATGCAAAAGTGGTCCCAACACAATAAAAAACAAGTTCATTTATTTAACTACTGAAGTTTAATTTCAGTAGTCTCAAAATTAGAAAACCTTTTTGGTAAGAGTACATCTAGGTGCTTAGAATTGAATATGATATGTAATGGTTATTTTGTTCTTTTTTTTCACGAACACTTCAGAAGTAGCGCTGTTGAAATTCATGATGCCACTGATTAAAGTCAACGTAGAATACTACCAAGGAACCAGACTTAAGACCAGCGAAAATAAATCTGCAAGAAAGAATTAAATATCCTTCTTAGTAGTTACTGATTACTGACAGTGTCATCACATTCTTTAAAAATAAAATTCAAAGAAATAATTTATTTGATTGAATATGTTACATATTGATGTTGGCAAGGTACCATTAAAAAGCAAAGACACTAGAACGAAACAGCTATCCAGTGCTCCCTGGTTTTCAATGGTATCTTGCCAACATCAATCTTTGACACATTCAATCAACCAAATTACGAATATTCACGAAAATAACCATCTCAATTAAAAAGATAATCACTAGAAGCCGAAAGCTAATAGCACATCTGGCAATTTTTTATAGTTATGAATTTATTAGATTTCCATTCTCACTAATGAGATCTCTTAGTTACTATTATCTAACTGAAGTAGTAATGTTCGTTTAACTGATACATAATCATACTATCATGGTCTTCAACAATTCTTCTATAGCCTTATTCTATTAAAGCGTACCGAATCTTAAATTGGGTTCAATAAGTATTTTGAAACTCAGTTTGCATAATGAATGAGTTGATTAAAAGAGGTGTTTTACAGTCGTCAACAAAATTTTCACTTCAAATCCACAAATGAAAATTTCTTGATTTTAATATCAGTATAAGAAACGAACAACGAGTTATACAGTGATAGAATTATCTGCAATGGTAAAGAATAAGGTTTTAAAAAAATGACTAAGAATTATTGTTCAAGTTAATTGGAAACAAATGAACACCTAATAATGATGACGAAAACAATAATTTAAAAATTAATTAGGATCATAATTTGAAAGCGTTTATATCTTCCCATTGATGATGTTATGGACTAAAGCTGCTAGTCTCTGCTGTCATATATGGATACTGAGAGTGTTGGCTAGATGCGACAGTATTTCCCAGGTATGATGTTAGGCGATGGACAGTGACTGGCAAGTATGATCCACGCACTTCATCTTACATGAGACTCGTCAGCTGTATCCCAGTGGATATCTGAATCCATTCGTTTAGTTGTTAACGCGATGGCGTTTGATACGAAACGAACTGAGTAGGAGTCTCGGTGTGGAAATCAACACTAGGATGGAAGCGTATCCAGCTGACGGGTCCAAAATAAGACTAAACGCGTGTCATTGACTCCACTTGTTAGCTAATATTTCAACACATCATTATTAATTTAACTTATACCAATCATGTAGGTGTCAGTAACTAAGAAATTTAAGTACTTCACTGACACTATAAGATAGACTACATAATAAGGTAATAATTAGTGATTGAATGAATTGTCATCTTATTTCAATTTGTATAACTTTACTCCTACTCCGCATAAAATATCAGCTAAAAGTAGGCCGTGGCACTAAACACAGACGATCAAACAAATCATTGTGTTTGATGCAGATTTTCGATATGCTACTTTGATACAAGAATATCATTAAAATCCCGTGGCTAAATAACAGTGTTTGGCAAGTAAGATGTAGCTAAGAAGATAAGTCGCACCACTGTTTTTCAAATTTTAAAGTGATTATTTTCCTTTATAGACAAATTTCATGACAACCTACTACAGATAGTACAGAATCTTTACCGGAGTCGTCAACAATGCTGAGACTAGCCCTACATCAGGGAGAACGAACTAAGAAGCGAACAGGAGCTAAAGAATAATGTTATGTATTATGATTAAAGGGAGACTGTAAACTTAGAGAACATCGGACCCATAGTCTATAGTTTGGTATTTTTATTTCAACTACACAATTAACCAGTATGTATAAATAATTCAATGTGATAAACAATGGTAGGCTAACAATCATGTAACTCTTGATATACGAACAGATCTTACCGTTGATCATGACTTAAACAAATAGATTCAATCGATGTATCACATTTAGGAAATGCATGAACTGGTAATAAATTATAACTTCTTAATATCCATATAACACCATCATTACCAGCTATGAGAATGTAACGACCACAGTCACTAAATAGTATCGCATTAATTTGATATGAAGCATCAGTGTTATTTGAAAGAATGCTTAAATCAGTAGTATTTAATAATTTCCCGTTTAACGTATAAATCAACAATTGTGATTGATTAAATTGACCGAGTAGATAACCTTCACGATGATATGTTAAGAAATTAGGTTGAAGTGGAGTCAAATCACATTGTACTTGTGCGGATGATGTTGAAGGCTGGTCACTTAATATTCTTGTACATGGTAAAGGTAAACAACGCAGTAACTCACCACGAGTTGAATGTAATAAACAAGTTCCATCTGTTTTACAAAACATAACAAGAAATAAAATTGGGATCAGGATAGGATATTAAAACTGCAGTTTAATAACAATATATTCTGCTTTCTATAAGGTTACAAGATTCACCTAGTAACAATGAGCCTGTTTAATTTAAAATGCTAATCAATTTGTCGAATATATTATTAAGTTAAACTGGTTATGATAAATTAATGCATGTAAGTAACAGATTTTGGAAACAAATTAAAGAACAATATAAAATTGAGTACCAATATAAAATATACATATGCATACTTACTCATTGATCCGCTTAAAACTAAGCCTAATTCAGCTGATAAACTGATACAATTGATACTTGTTTCATGACCATTTAGAATAAATAATGGATTTGGTAAACCTAGAATTCAGGGAGAGAAATTGAATCAAATACTTTGTTTAGACATTTACGGAATAAAAATGCAGTTAATAAGTACAAATTTTAAACATTCTTCTTAATTACTTCATTTACCTGGTCAAATCAGATCGCTGATTTTTGCTTCAAGGCACTTAAAATATAGGGGGTTATTGATACTACTTGGTAGTCCAAACGGAAGTAACTGAATTGGAGGTCCGGATTGGTAGCTTAATGACTAAAAGTTAAATACTTTAAACATTGAGCTCCAACTTCATTGTTAAAATAATAACTAAATATTCAGTAGATTGTTATAGGACATTTCTCGATGATATTCAGTGTAGTATGTTGTGTGAGCGACTAATACTCCTTTTAAAATCAAAATACATGAATCTTATGTGATCACATATGACTAAATGTTGACTAGACAACGGTATGATTAATCGTACCTTTAAGCCAAATGAAAATGTACATAACAATTTATAGGAGATATAGAGAATTTCCGTTTGAATAAACCAGAAAACTGGCAAAAAATAACATCAAACGTAAATATTCACGCAAATGTAAAGAAAGTGTAGTTTTAAATAAAATCATTTAAGATAATTCATTTAAAACGTGCAGACTCGTTTATTTTGCTTCGAGTTATACTATTTGTGTGTGACTGCCAAAAATGAAGTGGAATTCAAATAAGTGATTTAGTTACTGTAAGGCAATATAGTAGTAACTTGGTTCGATAGATTTGTGAATTTTACGGATGAAGTACACATAATTTCCATTCAAAAAGTGAAATAAGAAATACGTCACCTTAAACCTCTAGACAGTAGACTCGTATTTCGTTATACTTACTTAGGTCTAGGCAGTCGTGCAGTACCATTAATCTTGAAACTTAATGTTTACTTCTCAAATAGGTTATGTCATTTTCAGCAGTTCATATTCATTATTTAGAATCTTGCCGTCGTGTAACGACTTAGAGTAAAACATGTATTTACTTAATTTTAAATTATAAATAACTGACTGGTAAACATAAAATCAACGGAATGGGAGTATAGGTTTATTCATATCCACATGTACAACCAAAGATCACAGATATTCGGACAAATTTTCAACTTGCATACTATTACTTTTTTATTCAACATTTTTCACTACCTGAATACCTGACAATAGTACTTATTATAACTTGATTACTAATCTGCTAAAATAACTTTAATTCTTAGTGGAAATATATGAGTCAAAATGACGTGGTTCAGAACAATAAGTAGATTTGTTACTCAATACATCGATACAAAACATTATATGAACTAAATAGACATCATAGAAACGGTATTTCTTGATAGAATAGTCAATTAGAAATCCATAAAGTGACTAGTAATTTTGACAATTGTAATAAATGTATTTAAAATTGAAGACATCTGTGTAGCTCAGTGAAGTATAAACTACTGAAAATCTAATTAGCGCTGATGACATAACCATATTACATGGTGCATTATAATCATTTATTCATAAATGGAATAAAGTACACTTCAAAATTATGTTGAAATTTGCAAACAAGTCACTGAATCAGTGGCTATCAAATAAAATATTATTGTGGCTAGTAGTCATATCTCATTTTATCTGAGAACTATCAGCTGGATGTAACCGAATCCCAGTGTTAATTTTCATGCTAGATATCGAACCCAGTAGAATTCGCTTTAAATGCTAACGCACTGAGTCAAGATAAATGCTAGCTTGTTCAACAGGGTACAACATCATAAAAATGCGATTGAAGAACGATTGAAAACATGAGAAGAACTGCAATTACCAGAATTTATAGCAGTAAGCGTTAAAGAATCCACCACGAATCAAACCAAGTATTTTAAAGTTACGCGACAAACGGCCTGCTAAACGTTCGGATCACTGATTTCCGAATGTGCCTATATTTCAATAAATCATCGTATTTTAGATATCTTTGGATAGATTAATTATGAATGCCGTTTGAATGTAATTACGCACTACCATTGAAGGTTTATGAACTATTGCTAAATATTGAATAATTTAAGTATAAACAAGTCAATTATTGGCATATTTTTCACCGTGTTTATCTTGTGAGGAGCGAGAGACTAATATGTTGGAAAGCATACATCTTATATCATAATTGAAAGTTAGTAGTTGTATCAGCTTAATTAGCTATTAAAAACATTTAAAAACGTGTTATTAAATCCTTACGACTTGAGTGTACGTTAATTAGAAATTTGTTTTATTGCTTGGTTAAGGTTGGGAATTCTTATACGGTTGAATTTCACCTACAATAACTTCTCGCTAGCACTGTGCAAATCTATATCTAATCAACTGATGAGTAGATGATTAGTATTTCATTAACAGGTTTATGCAAATTAGATTACATTGAATTTATTTTATTTCACGGTTCCTTATCAACTACTTACAACCTAGAAACAACTGAAGTCATTAAGGAAAAAACTGAGTATACACACTTTAAGTTAGGATAGTCTTCAGTAAACTTAAAGGTGACGTGTAGAAGTAGACTTATTTATAAGTAAAAATTAAAAGTTAATAACAAAGAAAATTGGAGATGAACTATATAAAATTAAAAAAAAAGAACTGTGAAGATCATAAATATCAGATTTAGAAAACAAATGAAGTAGGTTTTATTTATTTATCCATTCATGTACAACGTAGTTCCCGATGCACATGTGCATGGGTCCAAGTTGTTATACTACATTAAAATGACAAGATCAAATTCATAAGAATAACAAAATAGCATAATCCAACAGAATAGAATGAAGCAAACGAAAGCTTGAAAGGATAATGAAACTTAAGATATAGTAGAACATAAATAGTGAATACATTTACACCACAGTGACCGATTTTCAGTCATGTCATCCAGCATCTACAGCCACTGATCACGACTGTCATACGGACCCAAACCAGGTAATCTGCATCTACCAACATAACTTCGACCAGTAGTCAAAGACTTCGCAGACTGGTGTCGTGTTTTAATTTGGCCGCCCCTACCATTTTTTCATTCTACTCCTACTCCAGCTAGCATAATTTGATGAGGCAGACGGTGGTCAAGAATATGCAACACATGTCTCAACCACCTCAGTCGATGAAAGATACGATCTCTTCAATTAATTTGCCATGTCTTCCTAGCACTCTATGTTTAAAACTAATATTACTTATTCGCTTGTTTCATGATATGCTAGCGATACTACGAAGATTTCTGAGATCAAAGACCTGGAGCCTAAGCATGACTTCTATTTTTTGGTCCATATTTCACATCCATATATTAAAAGAAACCTTCCGTTGAAATCCGGATGATGTAGATTATATAATAACAAACACGGAAATATTTATTTGATTAGTAAAGCTCAGAGAAGAAATCTGAAAAACAGAATTGGGAATGTTACGTAACTATCACTTAAAACTGAAGAGATACTATGACAGTAAAACTGACCTTGGTGATTTCTGTGGTATGGGAATTTGGCTTAGATTTTTAATAAGTCCGAATTCATTTGTTTAATGATTATTTCGAGAGATTTCAGGCATCGGTGTTATGTACAGTATTGGATAGGTGGTAAGCTACTGCACTATTAAGGAAAAATTCTTCCAATTTCAACTTTTGTGAAATCCTTATAGTAAATGACTTTTAGCAATAGCACGCATATTAGTACCACAACTAAAGGCAGAATACAGTAGAATTTGTTCACATTGCCTCGAAGGTGAATTTGTTTGGTATAGAGGCTGGTGTAGTTGCTAAATGTGTCCTTTTCAATACAACTTTTATTTTAAACTCAGGAGTTTCTTCTAACTGATTTCTCGTGAAGTTAAGTTTTAGAAAGATAAGCTTTTCCCTGACTGTAGTGCACTGAGAACTTTTCGTTTTAATATCCACATATTTAGTCATGACATTTTGTGGATAACCATTACAATACAAGAAACTCTTCCTCAATCATAACCCCTCTCTCTCTCCTTAAGCTGCTGTGTTCCTAGGTTTTAAACAGCAGAAGAGAAACCTCTAAAAAGAATGCATACTATTCTATTAAATGTTTTGTTGTTCTTATTGTACGGCATGTGACATTATTAAGAGATAGAGAGTATAGCGATAAAAACGATTGACAAAAATGTTGAGTAACATAAATTTACCTTGACTGTTAACAACACATGAACGTTGTATACTAAACATCCATAACATTACAGTACAATCTCGACTACCAGAAGCTAAATAATGATACTGGCTGAGATGACACTCTGAACGTGCTAGACATGTAACAATATCACTATGTCCGAATACAGCTTGAATTAATCGGCCTAAAACAATGAAAAACAACACAAAAATGAACAAAAAACTAATTAGGAGTAGATAAATTCTGGAGTGAGTAATGGAAAATAGTGTGCAGAAAGAAAGTTAGACCCCGCAATCGATTATGGAGATACCAAATAAGTAGCATCTGATAAATTTATTAAAATGAGTTGAAATATGGCGTAGAAAAAAAGCGAAAACTAGTTTAACGCACTCCAAAACAATAAACAATAAATAGATTACTGGATTTCAGAATGGCAGTCCAAAATAACAGTGCTCAGCATGAAACTTAGACGTCAGAGAAATCACTATTTGGTTGGGTAATTGTGTAAAATGTTGAAGGATCATGAATCACGACGAAACAGTTGTTCAGTGACTTTAAGTTTCCGGTGTTTATTCAGCTGGAGAGACAGGATCTAAGTCAATCTCTACTTTTATTAATCCATAAGGAAAGGGTCGATCAGTCATAGGGTAAAAGATGAATCGAAAAAAGACATGAGGAAAGAAGGAACACATAATGTAACCATTCAGGTTAGAGAAGTCAACTCTATGGAATAAAGATTCGCTATTTATGACCTCTGATTTTATCTTTAGTTATTTATTTCTGTCAACTGGTAAGTTACTTAGAGTCATGTTAGCAAGTAATTGTCCTCATTTCATTTTAATATACTACGGTAAATTCAGTTGTAATTTTCAGTTCGGTTATTATGAAACATTTTTATCAAATAAATGTTGTAATAACAAAATACCACTCAATAATTAAATATCCCAGTATATGTTTGTGTCAGCAGCTATTTGGCTCATTATGTTGATGTCCATGTGATAACGTCGATAAGTTGTTAAAAATGTTGGGTGAAATAGCTTAGAATCGGTTAAAATGAAAGAGATGATTTTACTCTTTATCTTTCTTCAGATCTTGAGTTTCGAAATTCAGTCATACACACCCAATTAACATTCTGGTTTTCGAAAAATATTTCTAATGTAAAGTCATTCGGAGGTTAACAGAATGGTTTGGTTGTGAAGCTTTCACCAGCTTACTAGCTGACATCAGAGCGCACTTCAAAGTGATGTAGGCCTTTAGAATTTCACTCCAATCTGTCACTTGCATTAACACTTACATAATAATTATTTAGACTCTTTTGTTACTCATCTCGTTAGTCTAATCTCAACATGCTGATTGTATCATGAGTTGGGATAAAGCATATTTTTATAGGATTTTATACTAAGTATATCCAACTGACTGAAACTTGCAATATGCATACATATACAAAATATTACACAGTTATTCTTACACCAAAATTACATTCAATAACAAAAATAAGTATAGTGACTTACCATTACTTGATCCATAAATACGAAATGATTTGTCGTAATAACCACATAATACAACAGCTCTACTATCAGCAGTGACAACAAACTGATTACTCGTGATTCGCAAATTCTCATCAAAATCATGTCCTAGACAACGACCTAGTGCTAAAAAAGAAAACGAAAATCAAATTTCTGTAAAAAGAATGAAGTATTTCTGATTGCTAGACAGAGCATAAATTTTCATGATGTGAATGAATGATGTGCATTCTGTATTGGTTCATCGGTTCATTGGTTTGTGAAGATTGGTTTTTAAACAAGTAATTTAGAACAGATCTCCGAAATTGTTAAACTGACTATAATTATCAAATCATCAACAACCTACTTTAAAACTCTTGAAGTTTTTGTGTATTACTGAAGGAGTTCAGAAGGCCGGGAGTGAGACAATCAACAACAATATGATTGGTTGATCGTTGTGAACTATCACCAATTTATTGTGGTGAGAATGTTACTATTGGACACAGGTCTAGTGTTATTAATAGTTAAGTATCCATCAAGATACTTAAACATCTTGGGTTGGATACCAGCTCGGATCGTACGTATACACTGCTAAGAAGTCCCATGCTAGAACGAAGTAGATAACTCGTACTGCCTGGTTTTCAATAAGACGCAACTAATACAAGTAATTTTTTGTATACTGTTTGAGATTTCTATTCTCATATATCTTATCATAACATACATATACTCCAGTGACGTATTTCATTCAAAACCATTAATAAACACTTCTGTGTTGTAATGTATACCATTTTCTAGTAATTACGTTCTATTCGTGGCATTTAATCTATTTTATTGTTGTAGTTTTCTCTCCCGGTCGTACTTAATAGTTTATCCTCATGTCGTGCATTTGTGTTTATTGAGCATTCACTTCTGAATTAGGTGTAGTGAAAGTTTGATTTTAATTTGATGTTGAACACTATTGAATTTAAAACAGCTATATATTGTTACTTATTTTATTAATGCACTTCTTAACTGGTTGTGGTTTGAGGTGCATACAGGACATAAATACGATGAATTGAAGCTTATAACCAACATTGTTTATTAAATGTTGGATTATGGCCAGTAGTGAAAATCTAAGGTGAAGTAAATGGTGATTGAAGTAAAAGGAATGAATTCGGGTTCCATCATGAACAACAATGCTGGGATAAAGGTATATCCAACTGATGAGTTCCGGATATGACAAAACAATTCTATGAACTCCATTTACCAGTCACAAATCAACCCTAATCACACTTGCGATATCATACTATGTTACGACACACGGTTCAGGATGAACATATAACAACAAAGGTTGACTATTAGAAATCTGTTGTATTGAGAGACTAAAGAAGAATAATTAACTTTCCAAATTATGAAGACTATTTCAGTTGCATAAATTGTATGTAAAGTAAACAATTTATTTCCTATCATTACTAGGCCCCTTGTGCTCTAATCCCCCCCTCGCTTAGCACATTAACTGTTGGTATATTATTTCTCACTTATGAACTACAGTTAACTGACTGTATACACGTTTCTTCAATTCACTATAATTATCTCCCTTGTTTTGTATTAATATTAAATTCCTAATTAGTTGGCTGTATGGTGTAGTTTACGTACACATAAAGAAATGTTTTAAATATAATATGATTTGCTAAGTTGATTCATCATCTTGTGTTCTTCCTATACCGGCTTTGGGTACTAGTAGTCGCAGGGCAGACGTGTACGCCTACTGATTGGTCATACATTTTCCTTTCATAACAAAATCAACCACTGGCCTTCTTTATCAGGTATATTTCTGCAACCTACTCCTATGTACACTGAACTAAGCAACAATCAGGTTGGGATATTTAATGTCAAAACTACTTCAGATGATAAAGGCTAATAGCCATATTTACCAATTTAAGTTTATCACTAACTAATCTGTGTCTGCCTTCAGTAATATTTACACAGTGAATCTATTACAAGCATGTAATGATTCAAAGGCATTTTTGATCAAATACTTCTAAAGTACATGTGTTTTCTACTTTCGAAAATCATATTTTACAACCATATATTAATGTAAAGAGGACTGTTGAATAATATCACGTCGTTTTAGTTGGTAAGTGGAAAATATATCAACGCTATAGGCTAAAAAACCAAGGAGCCATGAAAACATAAGTACGGAAAAATGAATAGTTGTTAGCGAGAGATATTAGTTATTAGTCGGTATCTTTATTGCTCCCTGAAATCCATTCAGTGTCATCGTATCAATTTGCACAGCTATATAATCATATTAACAACTGTAGACCAGAAATACGAAAGCGTAGATATCACAATCGCAAACTTATGCAAATGAAATATTGTGAAGGTTTGGAAAGTAACTTCAGATGTAAACTGATAATCTCCAAATAAAAGAGATACTGATATAGGTTTTCGTTTAGTAAGTGATAGTAATTATGTTCTTAATTACGAATTTATGATAGTCTGCTTACAGTTTACAACGAAAAAAAATGTCACATAAAACGCAGACTAATCAATACTTACTTGAAACTATTTCTGATTTTAAAGGTAAACCGAGTACGTGATGATCTGTTCCATATTTTGTCGGCATATTTTCTTTGACTCTTGGTGATGACACAGATTGATCTGCAACACTTAGAGCAGATGGAGATAATACAGTAGGTTCATTAATTTTGTTTGTGTTGTTAGACGTGGTTTTCGAATTAGGAGTTTGCAAATCATTAACAGTCATGTTAATTGAACAAACATCAAGGTTTATACGAGCTGTTTATTTATAATAGTGAAAAAGTTGAAGTTTTAAATAAACATGTTATTTGTAATATAAAACTAACATTTAATGTAAACAATTAAGAAGCAACCACTAAACATCTAAACTTAAGTAAGCATTGATACAATGAGACATACATTTTAGCAGCATTGTTACCAATCAAACAAACCACCGCAAGGCAGTTGTTCAGTGATTAAGGTGTTCAATATTACCTTCTAAATTGTCTGTTCCATAATTGTTTCATTCATTTCTGTTTAAAAAGTTTAGTCGTATCATTAGTCTACATAACTGTTCGTTGTATGGTCAAACCTAAGTAGTCGAATCGATTGTGATGTTGACCTTCCATCAAAAATTTGATGATAACACGTACTTCGTTGAATTGTCAAAACAATTTAGATGACAGCACAATTCGAAAAAAGTATGTTTAGAATAGAAACCAGAACGAGATAGTATTTAAATTACGATAGTTACTGTCCTGTTAGTCACAAATGTTGTTTAATCAAAATTACATTTCTAACACAGCTAAAAATGTGGTGTTCAATTGGTACGAAAAGAGGAAAAGTATACGCATATTCAGAAATAAATATCTTATAAATGATGCCTATTCAAGTAAACTCATTATGAAAAATGAATGGTGAACAATTCATGGCAATTCACTAACATACAACTGTGAAGATGAAACCAGTTCTAATCTCTCCTTCATTCAAAGAAGATGAAATTCCAGGTAAAATGGACAAAATGAAAGGAAGAGGCATTTAAAAGGAACTTAAATGTGGCTTAATTATTTCATGTTGTATTACTGAATGTTCTTTAGATTCGACGAATGTAGATGAATAAACTTCCGAGGTCACCTCCAAATGTATTTAGCCATGTACATATACTTGTGGTAGTCGGTGTATGGGAAGGAATGAAAGGCGAACTTCTATTATTTTTTTTTTGAAGATATTCCATGACACCTATATCTGAAGGAAGGAAAAATGTTCGCAAGTGCGTTAACCAGACGTTCAATCGACGGTGAATATGTGGTGGTGTTAGTGAGAGGTTTAAAAAGATCAACAAGGAAAAATCACTTTTATAACGCTTTGAAAAGGCTGCTGTCATTATATGCTTTCAACTTGACTTCTGTATTTAGAATGAATGTTTGATTATTCTCTTATTACCACGGTGGAAAAAATGAAATTGTTGAAAGATGTGGTGATCAGAATTTTTTTAATTTTATTATTGTTCCCTAATAACTGTTACATTACATTATCTTTTTTTTGACTTCATTATGGACATATAAAGATCATTCGATTTTTGTTACACATTCGATATTCTCTTCGGTTTTGAACTCAATGTCATTGTTTATAATAATAATGACAATAATTGCTATTTTCGTCTATCTGTGGCTGATGAGAAGCCACAAAGTATAGTAAATTCATTTTATTCTACAAATCATGATTTTAATGAGTTATTCAAATTATTTAATGGGATCTTGAAAATAATCACTGGATTGACACATGTTTCATTAGTGGATTTTATCAGATTTCAATGCCAATCTTATTTAAGTCTTGTAAAATAGTCATAGAAATATTTATCACAGTGACTAATTAGGAAAATAAACAAACTAATAAATCAGAAAGGCAAAAAGTAATATACCTTTACGATATACGGTATCTAAAATGAAAAAAAACAAAATCATATAAACTGAAATGCTT
This sequence comes from Schistosoma japonicum, assembly GCA_025215515.1. NCBI lineage: Eukaryota > Metazoa > Platyhelminthes > Trematoda > Strigeidida > Schistosomatidae > Schistosoma > Schistosoma japonicum. Next base: position 22,189,965 of record CM046064.1, on the reverse strand, counting down.
TACATAATTTGAAATGGAACGTTTAAAGTAAGTTCTCTATTTACTATTAATAACACTAACAGTCTTGATAGTGGTTGCTAACTTGACGGCTAAAAATGAAACATTTCCCGTCCCCGTCCGAATTCTCAGGATTTTGGAACATGATGATATAATTAGTTTTTGGTGAAGATACAGGCAAAACGTAGAGTTGCTTGATAGAACTGAGCAATAATATAAGCATGTTTGAGATACGTTTGTGTATATGCTATATGTTGCTTCCAGATTAGCCTGCATCCACATTTGAACCGAAGGATGAGAGTAAAGAACTTCAGAGCTCTGATTACATCACTTATTTTCGATATCTGATCAGCTATGATCGGTAAGTATATGACAAATTCTCGACACGGATTCGAAAATATCTTTTGACTTTGCCGGTCTATGTCACCTGTGGCGTAAGCGAAATGTTCATCTACCAGTAAAAGAACGAGTACATTAGTCAACAAACTGTTCTACTTTATTAAATAGGTGCGAAACATGACTATTAAAAGTGTGATTAGTAGGTAAGTGGTATTAGATCAAAGATGTTTTCAAAATATTATTCGCGTTTGTTGGGACCACCGGCTAGGTAATAAGTTTAGACACAGGGTATCAGGGAACAATGGTAAATCAGTTGACAAGGTTGTGAATCTTTATCGACTTAGGTTGTTAGGTCATATATTATGAAAGCCTAATCACTGTCTACCTCGAGGCACATTGCTGAATAACGTTGAAAAAGAGTAGAAGTAAGGTAGGTGGCAGCCAAATTAATATGCAGCATCAGTTAATAAAGTCATTGACTGATGGCCTATTTAATGTTGGTAGATGCAGACTGTTTGGTTGAGATCCGTGCGACTGGATAGAGACACTGGGTGACATGATTCAGAATCGATCGTAGTAGCACAGGTTCATTCACTCTTTTATTCCCCTCACGTCCTGAACTGAAATTACCTCATCCCTTCCTGCGGATTAATTCTTACTTCTAGAATCATATGGCTTATGCTTAAACGTTTTTATTTCAATAGACATACTACTGTTTCAGTTACTTGATGCGCTAATGAATTGAGGCAACTTGGTTCGATACACAGATTTGGCAGATTCTATATTGTACATTACTGCTTATCTGAATGGCGTTGATGTAGTAGTTGAGCTTGCCTACTGTCATAACATTGGCCAACCTATTATGGTTGTAGCCCTTGTACCTTAAGTTGTACTTTAAACAGTTTTCTTGTTTAATAGAACTTAGGCGTTCCTTTAATAAGACTAGCATTTGAAACTATGTTACCTTCTCACAACCAAAATGGTCTAGAAAAGATTCATCACGAAAAAAATCAACCCACTACTCATACCATGGATTTAAGTCGCAAGCCGCATAAAGCCAACACATAAAATTACTCTCTATAAGGTCGGATATGACGGATATCGAGAAGTTACTCCTTGAGTATCACCGTCACTCCTCCAGATAGACAAGAATACTACTAAACAAATTTACTTTTCTGGTATCTCATTCAGAAGTCTGCCATCATAGTGGGAAGAAGCGGAAATTAACAACAGTTAACACACTTGTAATAACACTCAAAATCATATTGAATACGATTGACACCTTCACAATGTACATAAAAGCTTTAGCTAGTTTTGCTGAAAGTATTAGCACTCATAGACATTCCACATTATGTGGTGCCAAGCGTTGGTAAAATAAAGGGTATGTAATCTTGATCAGGGCAATACGGATAATAGTATTAACGAACCGTATATCCGTATTATGTTCAGAAACAATTTTAAAATCCGTGATTCATAATTATTCCATGAAGATATTTTGTATTTTTCAAGTTAACGGTACATCACATATTTAGTAAACATATGAATAAAAAAGATAAGCTAACACCACAAAATGAAAAAAACATACCAGCAGCTGAACCATTCCATCGACATACAACTACAGTTCTATTTTCCGTTATGGCAATTACTGAAGGAAATGGAAAAGCTTTTAATGATGTATTACTGGATGCGTATACAACTGGAGAATACGATTGAAATTTTAATCTCATGCAAAATTCCTCATTTAATAAATTGAATATTTCCGGATTGTGATGAAGTGCTGAATTCCTACGTGGATGTGGTTTAGTTAACAACTGACCTGGTGTTTGACCAAAACTTTGAATTTGATCTTCAACAGCTTTCATTAAAAGAGGATCAGTAATCTTTATCAGAAATCAAGAATCAAGTAATGAATGAAAAAAGATAAATCATTATTCATTTTTTGAAAAAAAGAATAACTGTATTAAGAATTGTTTGCAATAACTTCTTCAAGAGTTATTTTGGTGAATTCATAAACACTGTGTTACACAGGATATAACAATAGTCTTACTATGGTCAATTTACGGCGCAGATACACAAATTGTAGGGAATTAAACAGTGCCACATATTGGAAATAATAAACATTTACATCGATTATAGAATAAATGCGTCCAAAATGTGCGAATATTAAAGTTGGAAGGTTATTTAAGAAAGAAATGGAAAAATCAAGCGTGAATTGTTGAGTCTTGTGTATATAGTCGCGGGGGGGGGGAGGGGAGACTTGGGTAGTAACGTTAATCAGCATAATTTATTCAATTTTGTCAGCGTTTGCCGTGTTTAAATGTCACACTTAGTATTTCTTTAAAATTTCATTGATAGTTCAAGTGAAAAATAAAAACAATTTGTTATATTCTTTACCAACATTACTTGATGCTACTTATTGGTACGGTCTAAAAGCATGCTCAGATAGAAAGTTCGCTTATTATGAGCTTGAAGAAATTGTGCAGTCAGTTGTAGTGTTAACAAGCGAAAATTTACCTCTCACAGGGTTACTAATGATTATTCTTAGCATAAACACTTGTTAGCAACATTCTTACTGCAACTTCTTCAAATAAATTTCAAGTGAAGTATGCTTCAGACTGTGTCGTTTGGAAATTACAGCATGAAAAAAAAATTAATTGCTCTGGTATATAAAAACTCCAAAATCTAATAAAAATATTGTTGTACAACTTAGTTGCTGTTGATTAGTACTAATTGTTTGTTATTTTCTATCGAATCAATTCTATTTTTCTGTCAATTATTTGTTAATCATTGACAAGTAATTATAATGACCAAAGTCAGGTAAAATTGATTAAGTTCAACGAAATAATTAAAAATTACAAGATAAAAAGTTGAATAAATGTCACAAGTTACATGGCATGAGTTAATAAATCAAAGGCTATCAACATAAGGGAAGTATACATACCGAGTGAAATTGCGTATACTATAAAGATAAGTAAATCCCAGATAGTAAGCTTGTAAACAAGATCCTTATGTCGAGTAATGCAACGTATACTAACAAATATAGGTGATAGTAAAAAAAAGCTGGGTTAAGTTTCTGATTAATGTTTTTAGAAACTTTTTCCAAATTCCTCAGCCATAGGGCATATTTAAAAAATCTTTCCACCATCCGATTGTGTATTTGATTTAGACAAGCTACTTGAATAGTCGTATGACGGAGCCTGTAATTATAAGTGTTCAAAATGTTCAAAAAAATCTTGATAATACATACCAATATGCCGAAAATCTTACTTGAACACTTTTCGCCGATTACTTTTAACTAGTGACCAATAATATGCGAGATCCAGCAGGTTATCTTTTATATTTGTGACATAATAATAAACTACACAATATTGAAAAAAATGTTAACGAATGTCAGCTGACATAAAATTTAAATTTAGCCTGTCCTGTTGACTATCACTAACGTCAAAACATAGTGAAAACAATGTCAAAACAACTTAGCGGGTATAATGCAACTTGATCTACAGAATTTGATCACAACTAAGGACTAGATAAATATGACAAAGATTACAACTTAGTGGCCAATAACCGTAAACATTCCAGTCAATTACAGTATAAATATTTCAGTCAGGACAAGTGTTGACCATGAAGATGGCAAAGATTCTCACAAGCAGCATTAGTTTTTCCAGGATTAAAAGTATCTTCTGTTGATTAGAGCCTAATAACAAGTAGCGTATGCCCTATCTCCTGCCGACTACCTCTTTAGAGTGTTTCAACAGACAGAAATGAAATCAGTAGAACATTCTAATACTATCATATAGAAAGAGCTATCAGGCGAAATTGATGCAATTAAAACGTAAATGATTATGTAAACATGTTCACTGTGTTTGTTCAATATTTTATTTCAATTGATTGCATTAAAAAATTGCTTACAGAAAATCTTATATTTACAATTCTACAGTCTTAACAAAATGAGAAGAAAAGTTCAAACGTTTGCTAGGAGTAAGTTTTTCAATAACTTTGATAGATGTGTTCTATAAATGTGCGATGAATTTATTGACTATTCGGTGATACCTAATAAATAATTACTCAAAGATTATGAAGTACATCTTTGTTATATTTTTCAAGAAAATTTTTTAAGGATTATTGAATTCTAATGACTAGTTTAACAGTTATTGATGGACAGAATTCGACCAACTTTACTGATTTCTTCAACTTCATTCAATCTTGTTATACGAAAAACGATAAATTTACTTGAAATCAATACCAAAACCAGACACAAAGACTGTTTGTTCTATCTCCATATTGTCTGACCTGATGTTGCCAATCCCCAAGTCAAATTGGGGAACACAAGATAATTGAGTCAACAACCAGAGAAAAAACGAATTCTATATCACTTTTTCATTTACGAACACTCAGAACAAAGAACAGATCAATAAGAAGCAAAGACATGACTGGGAACTGTGGGAACAAGTTCATACTTAGTTGTAATTCCCAAACAAAAAATGATACAACGATAAATCATTAGCCAGACGGGCCAGATTTTGGCGAGAGGAACATCATATTAATAGGGATAAAATCTTCAATTTACCTACACCCGGGATAAGTGTCACATAAGACCAATTGTGACCTGAATAGTCCAGTGGTAACATGTATGCTTATAGTACTAAATCAAAATCCAAAGAAAAGAGGGAGCATCGATTCCCTCCAGACTATAAGCATATCTTGCTGAAGAGTATTGACTAGAACGAAACTCAGGTTAAAAACTGCCTACTGATTACCATAAACCGAATTACCCAATACATAGGTTTGTTTTGAATTATTTCATATGCTAACCATACAAACAATTTTCAAGTGGCAGTAAGTTTTGAAATTAACAGATTTTCCGCAGAATGTTACCAATAAAAATACTAAATCAGAGAACTTATTCGTGCCTTCATGTACGCAGCATTATTAATGTTTGCTTGTCTCGCTTTCCTACTACACGATTGATTATACAAAGAATTTTAGATTTAATGTAGACAGACGATTCATTCAAATTACAGAAGACATAAAACCATAAGGTCATATAAATGTTTTTAGTTTTAATTAAAGCACCTAATAAAACATATAACCATTGCAATATTTATCCAAGTATAGTTCACCCCATTTTCTACTTTATGAAGTATACAGACAAGGCTTCGAAATAGTAGCCTACGCAGAGCGACAAGTTACTATTAATTTGATTGTGATGCAATCGGTAACTGTCTCACACTTGAGGTCGCACAAAACATCGAGAACTTACTGAATTAAAAATATCAGCCATTGGGAGCCGGTTCAGTGGTCTGATGGTAAGGTAGAGGGTTTTACGTTCGACCCCTGGCAGGGTGTGGGTGTTCACTTCCTAAGAGTTTCATACTAAGATGAAACAGCTGTCCAGTGCATACTGGTGGTTACTGGTTATATAATTTGAAACAATTCGGGATATTAAATTAAGATTCAAACATAATTATGACTCAGATATTTTCGACTCAAACTATTTAAGTAGCTTAGTAGCATACTATATAACTAAAGCACTCAGATCATTGGCTTTAGAATCGAATATGTCGCCAAGTCACTCAAATATATTAAGTCAAAATTTTTAAATTCTCCTGAATTTTAAATTACTCTAAATCATGCCGGATATCCAATCCTTAATCAGAGCATTCACTAAGTGGAAAATGTATAAAATTTAATTCATGTTAGTTCTAGTTAGATTTATTTTATTTATTTATAGACTTGGCAATGACCGTTCAATTGGGAAAAATAAAATAAAACCACAACCCATGAAGCTTAATTATTGTGATATCAGATACCTCGACTACTGAAATGTATTTTCTAAACATTTTGTAAATAAGATATTTGTATTTCTTTTCATGGACTCATTAACGACTAATATACATTTTCCTGTCACCAGATTTTATTGTAACTTCACAATAAACCTATTATCACATTTGTGCACACAAATGAAATCCGGATTTACTATGAGGGAAACCTTAAGAGGTTCTTAAAGTACTCGCTATACATAATCGTCTAGGTCAACTCCTATAAATTTTGGAAATCTGAATTTATAAATAAGCTACTCAGACTAACGAATTTATAGCCAGTCATATCCAATCTAAAGATAAAAATTGTAAATGAATATCCTATCGGCAAAAAAGATAATAGTATGAATAGTAAACAGATGTCACAATAAATGCAATTATTCAAGCCTTCGACAGGAATTTGGCATACAAATTAAAAAAATAATGACACATTCATTCATCTATATTCTAAAATTTTTCATAGGAACGCAAATAGCCTTCTGTCTACCCTTCAACTGATTCAGATCGGGGTTCTTGTTTATGGTTGTGCCAGGGTGAAGGTAACGGATACCGTGGAGTTTGACTGACTGTGAGTTTAGGTTAGGAGTTTGGTTTAGGTATAATATTGATTCGTTTGTGATAGATTGTCTGTTTAACAAGGATTTAGTGCCTGATACATATTGTTCTACAATTTTTATTTATTGATGTCCAAAATGAGATTTTCTTGATAATTTCATACTTTTTGATCGCCAAACGTAGATATTATGGTGTGACTTCCGACTGGTTATGACCGTTAATCTTAGCGGAAAGTCTGCCAGTCGCTCAAGCTCGTCTCTTTACTATGCTACCGCTGTATTATCTTTTAAACAAACGGCTCTACTGATTAAGCGATTTCAGTCTTTTTGCTGTCACACAAAGAGTCTCATTGGAGCATTTACTCTGTCGACCAATCAGCATTCAAAAAATCACTTTTAGTTGATTGGTGTAAATCGTATTAGCACCTTGTTGATACAACGTCACATCATCATTTACCACGTTCATTAGTTTCTCTTGTTATAAGGTCGGATAAGAATTTGAAGATTTGGTTATCCGGCATGCTTTCACACAATTTAAATGTCATGACAATTAACCTTAACTAGAATTTAGACACTTGACTCAATATATTTGATTAGCTTAGCAAAATGCCAAATTATCGAAGCCATCATTTACTTGTGGTATGTTAACCACGCCCATAAATTGGCATGGCTTTTACTATTAAGCGTAGAGAATATATGGTGTAGTTATATAGCATACTGTCAAATAATGTTCAAACAATGAGAACTCAGTTGAGCTAGAATTTAGACACTCGTGAATCAATATATTTGAATGGCTTAAAAACATGTTGCATAACCAAAGCCTACAAATTAATAAAATAAATGAATTACTGAATAATGTTAGAAGTTCATGTCATCGTACCAATTATTATTTTTTATTACTTACTTACGTTCTATTTTTAATTATTATTGAAAAATATATACAAGTAAAGTTTATTACCATCTATATATATATATATATATATATATATATATATATATATATATATATATATTGCTAAATTTATAGAATTAATAACAACAATTGTATATGTATACATAAATCTTAATTCACCTTATCCCAATCAACACTCCCCTCATATGTCAAATAATGAAAAACATTAGTTGAATGAACAGCTTCCAGGCCACGTTGTTTATAACCAAATATCAGATCTATCCAATGATGCAGCTGACATGAGACTAATTCCGATTCCAATGCCTTTATAAATTTCAAAAACAAATAAGTAAATATCAGCTAATTAATTTCGAGAAGAACAATTGTTGAATAACTAGAAATAGTTCGAACACTACCATGAAATAACTTCATACTACATAATGACAACTAACGAGTGTTGGCTACCTTGAACTGACGTTCAGTGTTTCCTATGGATTGCCTTCAAATACCTGACAGCAAAACATAGTGTATGCGATGTCGGAAAATTAAAACTAGTGCCTATATCGTAACTTCATCTAAGGCATTAGATCAATAATAATAGCAGAAAATGCCACTCAACAAGATTCACTAATCGGTTGACGCAAATATTCCAACCATATGGGAGGTACGAGCAGTTTAGCCGTAAAGTTTCAGACTCTAAAAATGGGTGATGAAATCGGAATAAATTATTGAACGATTTAAGAGTTATATGCCAACGACGCAGTTATGTATTCTGCAATCAAATGCCAAGATAGGTATATTCAGGATATAGGTAATAAAACAGATCTTCAAATTAAGTCTTGATCAAAGCAGTTACAACAATAAGCGGATATATTCAGATTTTTGCATAAGCACTTTTTGAATGTGATTTACTGGTGAAGATGATGGTATATTTAAAGCTTTAAGTTGATCAATATCACGATTAACTTGATGAAAACAAGTTAAAACACGTATTTCAAATTCATTTAGCTAGACCAAATAAATATGGATAAGAGTGTTGAAACGGAAAAGTATAGAAGAAACGAATGAATTATTTTGAAAAATACATGAGTATATACCAAAAAACATGACTGTATAAATGATAGTCAAGGATTCTAATGTCAAATTATTGACACACTGAGTGTAAGCTTAAAGTGTTCAAAGTAGGCAGACACCTTACTGCTAATGCAACTTCGAAATTGACCAGTTAGTTTTTTATATGATAGAGTTCCCTAGTCGACGTTTTAAAATTATATGAGTTGTTTTTTAATCTTTAAACGTAAAGGTAAATAAAGTAAAAACTGTACATTGTACAGTATAGCGAGAACAGTATGTAAGCAGAACTTTAATCTGTTAAGAATTGGATCAAAGATCAAATACAGTATACGAAAATAAAACATTAAAGCCATAGTTATATCTGTATGTCATCGTTTAGTGTGATTCATTTGTTATGCTGGCAAGAGAGGAAAGGAAATGATCTATTGTGTTGATTATCATGAGTGTCGTACTTTACTTAATGCGAGGCAAAAGGACACGAAGAAGTTCATTCTCATCCAGTTGATTCAGTGTAGGACCTGGAAAACATATTCATCGGTTTAAGTGGCACATACCATTGGCGAAACAAGATAGATAGCAAGGAAGTGAAGGTAGCAGAATATAACAAGATTGAACTCAGATAATGACGTTCGAGAAAAAACAAAATAGTCTGTGGAGAGAAAAGTATGTTAAAATACCAACGTTTTGGGCAAAGAGTATGTACTTGTACTATTTCAATCGATTCTGATCTATGTTACACATTCACCAACTAATGGTTACGATAAATGCACAAAATTCAATTAAATTGTCTGCACATACGGAACTGGTTCGAAACAAGTCTGAGATTTCCTAGAGTGATGCTAGTTATCCCCATAGCCTCGAGATTTTTTCAATCTTACTCACGATTCATCATCCACATAGAGGTAATCGGTGACTGGGCATACGCAACACCTGTCTAAACCACCTCAGTCAGTGAAGATCCACACCTAAGTTGACACCCTTTCTAAGGCTATTGAATGATGTGACAATAATAAACTGACGAAGAAGTTATTATCCATGGAAGCATTGTGCTTAACAGTAAGCACTGTAGTATTTCTAATCCTTTTTTCAACTACAGAAAGCAATAAAACCACTTTACAGAGTGGTCTATAATTTTTATATCTGTAAACAGTGAGAAAACAAGCGATGCAGGCAAGAAATAGAGATATTTACTGTAAAAAATGTATTCAAAATCATCAGACTATATTAACTGTACTGTAAATTAGAAAAACTTTATTTTGACAATAAGATCCATGGAATAAGATACACCTTAACAAATGATGTCAAAATAAAAACAACACCTGTAGAAAATGAAACTAACCTCACGATTAATTCGTACAAATTCCTCAGGTGATTTTGCCCACGGTGGAAGTATCACAGAGTCAACACTAATATCATCATTCGTTGTTCCTAGGTGAAGATCATTTAAATTTTCAAACATTTCAGGAAAGTAGAAAAATTCTGGTATCAATTCTTTTACATCAGATGTATTAATTTGGCAATTCTCCCATGTTTTAGCTACTGAAAAGAATATTCTATCTGGATGATCAAATTTACCACCCTTTAAATGTTAAGAAATAAAGGATAAGAATGAGGATGGAGTAATGCAAGAATGATAAATGATGTGCATTTATATTGACCGACAAAATGATTCAACATTAATCACTACTAAGATTATCCAGAAGTAATTAACGAAACAGATCAACACAATCACAGTCTATATTACTTAATGTAACACTGAAAAGTAACATTTTCAGCAATATTTTTATGACATGTGAAACATTTGTGCTTCGAAAACATTAATAAAAGAAGTTTAAGAACTTTTTTGGTGAACTATTTCTATAAGTCTACCAGGACACTTACCTGTATGACAACTTAGTATCCACTGAGAGTAATAACACAAACAGAAGTCCATTGTATTATTTAAAGAAACTATTCTTGAAACTTAAGAATACCGTAATTTTTTTAATGTTTAGGAAAATCTCTACCTAACTTTCCCTTTTGTAATAAATTACAGTCATGAATTGAAAACAAGTCTCTCAGTTTGATTCAGATTGCCATATTATTATCTAATAAGTTACATACTCTTATATGATGGTCTTTTGTTTATGTTCCAAATGTAATAATTATTATTATGTAATCAGAATTATTGTTCTACGAATAGTATTTGTTAGAGTACCAGGCTTTGTGTAAATGAACTAGCTCTCAAGCTCCCTAGAATAAGTGAATCCTAATCGTGTTATGGTATATCTTCCAATCGTCCATTATTTGAAATAAACGAGCTTAGCAAGATATTACATAAATAGATTAGAATTATATAATCATATCATGATAGAAATATGTTGAAATCAGCAGAATTAACTGGAATAAAAAAATACACGCTTTATGTAGTAAAATAATTATAGGACCTAGCTAAGCAAAGAAATAGTGGTAATCATATATTTGATTAGTTAAATTAGGACCAAAGAAAGATCTGATATTTATTTTTTCCCAAATATATGCAATTTTTACATTAAAGATTTACTTATAAGTATACATTTTTCTATGCAAAATTTTCTCAAGTTGTGAAACATACTTGAATGTGTTCAACTGTTACAGCCTTTAATTAATCAAAAATGACGCCATATTCGCATTACACAGACTAAGTAAATCCTTGGTATCAAAATACTACATTATAGAGTATGTTAAAGAGTGAATCAAACCATTTACAAATCGAGAAGGATTCAAAAGGCTTCTTTGGCTTTCGACATATTACGAAAATTATGGTGTAGAGTATATCTATGCGCGCATACTGAGCTGCATTTTGCTTTGTTTTACCTTATAATTGTGAAAATGGAAGGCAAACGTAGGCTGTTGCCGTCAAAGAAATATTTGTGTATCATAAAATGACCGAATGGGAAAAGTTGTTGCGCATAAGGTGATATAGGCAAAGTCGGAAAGCCAATTGATAACGAAATGAATCTTCGTCGATTAAAATGGTCGGTTATTAACTTTATCTTGTCGTAATAATATGGTGACAATATGGCAACGTAGACTAATGTCTGGCTTTAGTCTAGTCAATCAGATTACCACAATTTTATTTCATGTGACATGAAACAGTAAAAATACTAAGAAAAACGTTTATATGCACGCCGTAATTTCTTTAGCTACTTATTTATCAATGCGTAATTAGAGAAGTTAAGTAGTTCGACAGTCATCAGCAAACTAGATGGAAAAATAGGCTGATCTTATAACGACATTATAAGCCAGAAACAACTTTTGAACATAAATAAGTGAAACAACTTGATTGATGTTGGAGTGTGTAAAGCCATCATTTTCGATACTGTTAGTCAATAGTAAAACAGTAACTGGTTCCTTCCTAGAGGCTAATACTGCCCAAGGAAGAGCATTATGAACAGAAAACGTCAACAGTGACATTGCTGTTTCCTAGATTAGGAAGACTTTCGATAGTCCAGTGAAATGCTTTAAAGACCCATTCGCAATTAAGAAATATTTCAATAATCTCAATGTTGATAAAAATTATACACTTACTTGTAGATTAAGGAACACTGAAGTAAATGGTTCAACACGTAATAAATAATTTAGTACAAATGCTGCTGTACTATAATGTGTACCGTAATGAAACGGTGGTTGACTATCATCTTCCCAATTTTGATAACGTTCATCGAAGAATGCTTTGCGTTTTGGATTGATTGCACCAATTGGTTTAGATAAATCACGATAATTAGATGGGGAGGATAAATCTAATTCCTTTGTAGTATAATTTGATATAACCCATGGGAATATTGGGTACTGATTCAAATCATTATAACTACGACCAGCAATAGTGTTTAAATACATTAGATAATCAAAATTGGATAATTCACGACGTTGCCAACGTTGTGTCATATTGGATAACTGAAATATTTTACTGGGACTAGCTAAAGTCGATGATCTAGACATAGGCAAACCATATCGTGTACCTATACCCACTTCAGGCAAAGCATTTACAACTAATTTCACACTGGTCACGTCGGTAAATGCAAAAAGCACAGAACCTAATAAGAAAAATTTCAAGAACAATTAGATCAACGTTAGGTAAACGGAGTTTATCAACCTTCGTTTCGTGATAATTGAAGCTCGTCAAGAGATTGATCTACAATCTACAGAGGGCTGATGCTCCCAATGAGACCAGAGCTTAGTTTTCAGGGTCTAAGACTTTATCAGTGAACTAGTAAGGCTTCCATTGCTTTTCTATGGGGCTGAGCTATTTCCACTGACTAGTGAAATTCAACAAACATGAAATTTGGACGCAATCACTAAATGATTAAATTAATGTTCCTCTAATTAGTAAATACAATTGGGTGAAAAAGTGAACCTCATATAATGACTGTGAATTAGTTTAAGACGAATTAAAATGTCATTGAAAAAACAATAATACTCTAAAAATTTGGAAAGCAACTACTAGGTAAAACATTGATAGTCAGTACACAAAGTGTGTCTATTAAGAGAGCAAAGGCTGAGCAATATAGTTTCTGCAACTTAAGAATGCTCTGGATATTTATCTCCGCATGTCGGGAAAGTATATCAAACTTGTGAACAAGGAATTTTAATTCAACTAATTGGTATACAGGAAAATACGACAAAAAAACTTTCTACAAACGAATGACAATGACATCAATGTTTATTCCTCTAATAGCATTGAATTGCCATGTTCGTTATGTATGTTTAGTAAAACAGTATGATTCTGTTTGGTTTTTGTTGAGTTATATTTAAATAAAGTTTTCCAAGGTAGAATATTGGGAGGCGAACAATAACGAACCAAAAGATTTATTAAAACTGATAATTCTTCAGTGTAACATCGGAGTAAAATTTGACAGTTCAGACATTTAATTATTCAATTATCCAAGCTTATATACAAAACTCGTTCAGTTCAGTATGCTATATGGGATAAAAAGGACCTCAGGAAGAAATTAATCTTCAGACGGACTCGAAGAAGTTTGTTAAGAATTTTTATTATATTCACTTGAATAAACAAGAATTAGAAGCCTCTTTTAAGTATTGAATTTTATCCTTCATTTAATAAAATGATCCGAATAGATTTAGAATGTACGTTTGTAAGCTTTTATATTCATCTATTTAAGCCTACCTCGAAAGACAATGACAGTTAGTTCAAAGCCAGATATATGGATCTAGAAAACTAAAAGGCTACCACACTAACTATCGCTTCTATTCCTTACCAAAATAGCATTAAAAAGCCTAGTTTAGTAGTTACATTGCAAAATGATCAGTGTGAGTAGATTAAAATTAAGAGATAAACAGTATGAGATGGGATAAATATTCTATGAATCATCATCAAAGCATTTTAACAATGTTTCGTAATTTAAACTGAATTCATGTTACAATGAAAGCAGCATCGAAGCTAAATACATGCACTTCAATAAAATACTATTTCAGCGAAAAAGCATTTTCAGTTGTACTACACTTACCTCTAGAAGCTACAAATATTTCAAGTGCAACTTTACGATGAAGAAAGGAACGGTTAAAAACTGCGCGTATTTCCGACAATGACCATCTACTATAAATATGTTCAATATAAACTAAAACCTATAAAAATCAAAGTAGATAAAATGTTCAACAATTTTTTGATTAGAAAAGTAACCTTAATTTATGTAACAGCAGTTTGAAATCTGATATGTTTGGCATAAGATTGTTGAGAATTGTACTTTTCCCAAAAGTTCAACCAATAAGGGAATTTTTAAACAGTTGCAATTTTTAATTTTTATATCATGGGCATACCGCGAAATTAAAGGCTGCCAAACATTCATCTTCAATGACTGAGCTATAGGAACAGGTTAAAATTGTTCAACTACTCGTGTCATTGTTAGTTGAAGCAGGAGATAACCTTTAGTTATTTTAGTTTTCTAAAAAGGTCATAGTAAAAGTTCGATGACCATATCTTGCTATCGCTGTTGCTTTTAAATTTTGATTTTCATACAAACAAGTCATAACACTGATTGTAATTTTAGAACATTGATTGCAATGAAGGTTATGATATTAATATGAACAAGATGATGTACTCAAGTGGTACTCAAGGTATGAAATATAATATTGATGAGTAACTAGTTTACTCACTGGTTACATTTGTTAATTCACATTAATAATGAATTAGTTTATCCATCATCAAAGTTCTTAAGAAAGAACTAAGCACTTCAAGCTTATTAATTATTGAGCTGCGATCAATGTCATATTTATCTAGTCTTTAATACAGATGAAATTCTATCGATCACAACGTACGATATTTCGAGAAACGTAGACTAGTGGCTACAATGCAACTTGGCGAATGAAATTAGATCAGCTCTAAAAGACTGGAGAAGTATGATTTGTCACCACTCAGTATTGAATCAAATATGTGAGCCCAAGAGGAAACTAGCTGAAGCATGATTGGTTCACTGGTTACGTCACTATGAAGCTGAGTAACGTGGAGTTAAGTTCTAATAGGAGCATCAGTATTCTCATGCTTGCAAGAACCCTTGAGGTAAGCATTTTAACTCCTGATTCTCTGCCAATTATCCAAAATACTGACAATAAGGATTTACATTTTGTTATCAGATAAAAAAAATTTAGCATTAGTGTCTGTAGTAGGGAAACAAATATCACCGTCAATATATAATGTGTTTATGTATACATTTATATACACTTATATATACATTAAAAATAAGCTATTCATACTGCAATTTGATAGTTGAACTTACTCGTTGATCTATTGATCTATTATTAGGATGGTCTGTATCATGTTCAAAATATAATTCCTGTTTTGAAATAAATAATGTACCATAAACAGTGACTCCAAGGGAGACTAGAATACAGGGAACAGATAAGTTTGCTGTAGCTAAAAAGTAAGTTGTTTGCAAAATAAAATTAATCTCAATAATTATTAAACAAATATCGCAATGATGACAATCAAAGTTAATGAATACATTTTTTGATATAGAAAAAATTGAGGTTTCACTAATAATATAAGCTAAAAAGGTAAGATGAAGATAGTATACCAATACGGCAAGTAGGACAGATAGCCTATATGGTATTCTTTTATTCATAATGTTATGAAGACAATTATATTAGAAAGGCTTTAAATATAATAAGTCATTTTAAAATGATGTGAAAAAAATAATCGAAATGCTGAACATAATGGGGATAGATGGTTGTGAAATCAACCTTACTACTTGCCTTGGGTGTCAGATTACAGAAGCTTTCATTTCATCCAAAGGACTGATACCTATACAATTTCTATATCAGACGATAGTGATATAATCAAGCAGTATTCAGGCACTTCAGGGTGAATAATTCAGTTATTTTTGTTTTACTGACAGAAACAACATGCTGTTTATTCAATACTCATTTGTTACAAAATATGGAAAATTATTTTCCAAATACGAAATGTGTCAAGCCAACTTCGATGCGGACGATAATGATTAAAAAACAAACCGTTAGTTGGTTTTCCTGAAATTGCTGGCGAATTCTTCAAAACACATCATGCTTTAACAACATACCGAAACATAATTGAAAACCTGAACACACGAACATAAAAAAAATTAAACAATAACAAAACGAAAAATGGGATGAGTATATATGGGACGTTGCCAACACCGTTCAATTAACGGGTGAGTGATACATAGTGGAGTTATAAGAATTAATTTCAAGCAATAACCTACACTTAAAATTATAACTCGTGTTAGAGACAGTGAAAGCTATACAAAACGACTTCCCAGTAATCCTGTGAAGATCGAAGGGTTGCAAATCAAATCAGAAATAGCAGTAAATGCTATTTACAATAACCATAAAATTGACATAAATAACATCCAAATCATTCAAAAAGGTTTTTTTAACTATAAAGAAGGACGTGTGGTTTCAGCATTTCACATTTCGCTAAACTCCACTGTATTCAACAGACAGGAAGGTCTTATTATTCATCAGACTAGGACTATCTATCCAGATAACGACTATTAGATGGGTCATATTTCTTACATGTTTAAACACAGAAATCATCAGGAAATTTTCCTCACTTGTACTCACCACATTTTCCATACCCACTGACAATCAACAAACACACAAAAATACTTCACTGTGAAACACACTGACTTCATCACGATCAGACATGTAAATTGATTGTACTAAATATCTTGATTTTGATTTATTAGATTATGTTATTTGAACTTATATTAATGTAATTCGATTATTTATTATACTCTGATGAAGCGGCTTACAGCCCATCGTGAAACGAGAGAAATTTCAATTTCAGCTTATTAGATTATCAAAAATATGCTACTTAATTCTGTAAATAACCTCTAATTCATGTTTTTTTTATCCGTCATGTCAGCTGCTTAACGTTGGCATGTTCATTTAATTTAGTTTCAGATAACCTCAAACAATCAAAACAAAATCTTTGGTGAAAATTAAACTCCGAAATGCAGTACACTAACTCCGTAAACAAACTAACCTTTAAAATCAGTGCATAGGCGACCAGGGTAAAATGTGTCTTCATGAAACGAAGATAAAGTAACAGGGTTTGTTGTTTCAATCCTATCTACTGATTCATTCACAGCTGAGTTCACTGATATATTGTCAAGTGTGAGTTCAGGCTGCAATGAATTGGTATTAATCGATTCAGAATTAATTGAAAAATCACGAGCATGTTGTGCTCCAGCTTCTTTTAAAAAGTCTGCTAATCTTTGCAAATGATTTTGACAAACAGATCGACGACGTGTATTATCAACATAAAAGACGGAAGAGGAATAGTTTGTACCATGTGGGTTAGGAATAAGTCTACGATGTCTCCGGCTATCATCTTCCCAACCGTCTAGCCGAAAGTAATCTTTCCTATTAAAGTAAATTTTGTTCATAAGTAACAAATAGATTCAAAAGCAAAGTAACTGACAATATTTCATTTAGAAAGTGTTAACATAAAGTCATATAAACTGTTGTAAATTAAACATTACTTATATACTTTGTCAGTCAGATAACCAATTAGAGACAAGATAGGATTTGACACAAGGTGCCCTAAGTCAGGTTCTCCAAACGTGCATCAGCTGAAAGAAGCTTATTAATGATTGAAACCGATGAATTCCCGGATATTTGTATTAAGAATTATTTCGTACTTCAACACAACAATATATGCGATTCGGATTTACTACGTACATGTTTGAGTGCTCGAATATGATCAATCTTATTGTTTTTGGAACGGTTAGTGACACCACGTGACCTCCACCTCCCCGTAATACGGTAGATAGAAAAAATTGAGAACACAGGACTTATCACTTGTAACTCAAGTGTTTTAACCACTACGCTATACATCAGTGTCAAGACACAATTGAAATAACAGCAGAAGTTCATTTGTTTAGTAGA
This sequence comes from Schistosoma japonicum, assembly GCA_025215515.1. Classification (NCBI taxonomy): domain Eukaryota; kingdom Metazoa; phylum Platyhelminthes; class Trematoda; order Strigeidida; family Schistosomatidae; genus Schistosoma; species Schistosoma japonicum. Next base: position 22,171,888 of record CM046064.1, on the reverse strand, counting down.
TTAGACGTGAAATTTACGGTAAATCAATATTCTGACGAAAGATGACCATTGATATCTATTGAGATGAGGATTATCAAGTAAACAGCTAGTATGAGTCCTAAACCTAGAAAATACTGTAATAGCCTAAAAATAATTTAATGTAGAAAATAAATTTATTACTAATTACTAAAATAGATGTGAATTTTGTCAAGATACAGTGCAGCACCCCTTAGAATATCTTCAATTTTTATTTAAATCGTTTCCAGTTATGCTTATGTCTGTAGATAACCTTTATTTTCATAAAAACAAGATAATACTGAATAATGGTAAGCATGCAAATTAGTATTCATAATTTAAATGAGATAGATCTTTTAGGCACAGAAACAATTTCATTTTATTGATGAGGGTTGATTGACTCATTCCTTAAAGAAATAGATAGTCAGTTAAGTAGTATATTGCAGAGTTAAATGCAAAGACAATTAACTAAATCATTGTGTGATTAAATGTGGTAAAATATTGACCATATAAATAAAGCTGATATCAATCATAATATTATACGGACATTGAAGTACGACTATCTATATATAATGATTGTATTACACAGACGGCCCAAGATAGCCTAACCATTGCATAAAGGATGGTAAATAAAATCTTAGGACAGTATAGGTTGCCGCGGCCTAGAATTAATAGATTCTACTTCCATAAGTTGGTTTCTTATCGACGGAGACATGTAGAAGCGACTTATTACGTGTAGGTCCCTAATAGATACATGCCATACCTGTTACGTAAATGTAAGTAATAGTATGAGTTGTTTTAGTAAATGAGCTTTTGTAATGTGCCAACAGTTACATCATAAAGAATTTTTACATATCCAGTACATCGCTTACATCAGAGGATGAACAGCTAGTGATGACGATGATGATGTGTTAATTGATGATCTCATCCAATTAAACATAATGAATTGAGCTAACCGATTAGCTTTGCTCTTCAAATAATTCGCTAAATGTGCATCACGTAAGCGTGTTGATGCAATTACATTTTTATGTAATTGTTCTTCTTCTCTCAGACTAGCCATTGTATGCGCAGTGATTTCCTCAAATTTGGTATGCTGTTGAGTATTAGCCAATTGTAATTGATTTAAAATGATACCACCTTCTACAGCTACACGATAAAGATGATCACGTATTGAATGAGATACAAGACGTCCCTCATTAACCAGTTCAATAAATGCCCATCCTGCATATTTCTGTAATGATGTCTGCCATTCCTTAAGAAGAAAACAACAAGAAAACGTTCAATAATGTTAATACTTTATGAACGAATATAACAACAATGTTATATAACGCACTTCAGATAAATATATCACATTTATGATGCATATTAGTAGGCGATATTGATTAAAACACAGAATAATATTATCCAATAAGAAAAAATAATTATTTCACATTTTGAAAATTGTTTCCTTTCCCAAACTGATCTTAGCTAAATAACTTGGTATAGAACTTAGTAGCAGTGCACATCAATGTCACCATAGGCAAACTAACCGAATATCAGCGGGCTAAGCAACGGGCGCTTAACATTTAGGCTATTAAGCCGGCACCCAACCGTTTATATATCGAGTTCAATTACCTTATGTTATAGTGTGCTGTCTCACTAAAGTAATCAGTGGGTAACTACTACTCCATTAAATATGTCTTCTTACAGAAGCTCAAGAGTTACCTTTTGATCGAGTGTGTACATAAAAAAATAACGGCACAACAAAATTATTTGCATTACTACTACAACTCACTTGTGAACATAATAACATCACTAGTTCTATAACAGATGATGTACGCTGTAGAAATGGTAAGATACTTGGCATTAATTCTTGTCCATGTGTACCAATTAATGTTTTACTGAAATAATCCATAAATTCAATAAATAAGTCTTTTAGAAGTAATCCAGCCGAACTAAGGCTAATATCCAATGAATCGGCCAATTTATTCTCTTTTCTATTACTCTGATCAATTGTTGATGAGGGAGTTGGTGCATCATGAGTATTATTATTATTATTATTATTATTATTATTATTATCTAACGGTATATCGACAAATTCATAGTCTTCACTAACAATGGAATTATGATCTAGATCTATTGATACAAAAGAAAAAAGCATTGTTATTGAGACGTTCTGGAGACAAAAAAATGTGTTGAGAACAGGGTTATGAGTTATTATGAATAGCTGTTAAATGATTGTGATGCTGTTCAAGTAATTGGAATCATTAGCACCAATAACTGTTTTTAATGTGCTTATTTGATATTATTCTCTAATTTTTCATACATAGTAATCACTTGCTACAAACTTTAAATCTGTCATAATAATAATATTAATAATAATAATAATAATGATTAGCAATAGTAGCACCAAGAAAAGTTACAAATAAGCTAACTTTACACAAATTACGAAAACGTCATAAAGTTATCTGTAATATTAATAACAAGATGGTTTCATCCGAAATCTGTAAAACACTCTGTGGTTCACTTCAGTAGCTAAACCTTTTCATTATATATATATATATATATATATATATATATATATATATATATATATATATATATATATATACCTTAATGGAGGTGCACATGCACCCAGCTATCAGTTACAACCTTTATGAACATCAAAATAGCGAAACTGAGTTATGACGCGTGAAAATCTGGTTTGGGTTGATCGAACGGTAATTAGCTGTGCCTAGTCGATAATTGCGCAACTGCCCTATGCCCACTGGGTCCCAAGCCGGAATAAGACGAACACGAGCCGATAGACCAACCAGACAGAATCGAATTATATTTCATACATTCCTTTATATATACATAAAACCAGACCACACAGCGAACCAATTAGGAAATTAATATTAAAACAGAACAAAGGAAATAGTGGCAATGAATAGGGATAACTTGTACACAATCAATTGACTGTAGTTTATAAAAAGAGACAATATACTAAAAGTAAATATACTAATCAAGAGGATAGGGTAAGAGGAACGTAACAATCATAGAAGGGAAGTGTTTACATTACCCACAGTTAGAATAATCGAAATAGTGTTCTAAAACACAGTTCTGAGAGTTTGTTACTCTTCACTAGTTGTCCAACATATCACAATGTTCGGTTAAAAGAACTAAAAAGAGTGAAACAGGATACTAATCAATTGTTTAGTACTATTAATTTTTAGGTCAGCTAAAGAATCGATTATCGCAGAGTGTGTATTAAATGATAATAGACAAGCTTATTCATCAAGGTTCTCCTTTCATAAAATGTATTCATTAACATACTGCATCTCACCTTAACTAAGAATTGATACAATGAGACATACATTTTAGCAGCATTGTTATCAATCAAACAAACCACCGCAAGGCAGTTGTTCAGTGATTAAGGTGTTCAATATTACCTTCTAAATTGTCTGTTCCATAATTGTTTCATTCATTTCTGTTTAAAAAGTTTAGTCGTATCATTAGTCTACATAACTGTTCGTTGTATGGTCAAACCTAAGTAGTCGAATCGATTGTGATGTTGACCTTCCATCAAAAATTTGATGATAACACGTACTTCGTTGAATTGTCAAAACAATTTAGATGACAGCACAATTCGAAAAAAGTATGTTTAGAATAGAAACCAGAACGAGATAGTATTTAAATTACGATAGTTACTGTCCTGTTAGTCACAAATGTTGTTTAATCAAAATTACATTTCTAACACAGCTAAAAATGTGGTGTTCAATTGGTACGAAAAGAGGAAAAGTATACGCATATTCAGAAATAAATATCTTATAAATGATGCCTATTCAAGTAAACTCATTATGAAAAATGAATGGTGAACAATTCATGGCAATTCACTAACATACAACTGTGAAGATGAAACCAGTTCTAATCTCTCCTTCATTCAAAGAAGATGAAATTCCAGGTAAAATGGACAAAATGAAAGGAAGAGGCATTTAAAAGGAACTTAAATGTGGCTTAATTATTTCATGTTGTATTACTGAATGTTCTTTAGATTCGACGAATGTAGATGAATAAACTTCCGAGGTCACCTCCAAATGTATTTAGCCATGTACATATACTTGTGGTAGTCGATGTATGGGAAGGAATGAAAGGCGAACTTCTATTATTTTTTTTTTGAAGATATTCCATGACACCTATATCTGAAGGAAGGAAAAATGTTCGCAAGTGCGTTAACCGGACGTTCAATCGACGGTGAATATGTGGTGGTGTTAGTGAGAGGTTTAAAATGATCAACAAGGTAAATCACTTTTAATACGCTTTAAAGAGACTATTGTCATTCAATTTTTATCCTAAAAGGCATACTTTCATTCTTTTTTGAAAATGATTATATGAAACAATAACATGATATTGTTGTTCTCAATTTTCCACAGGTGTTATTCAGTTTACAACCTCGAGTGACGAAATCAGTAAAGCTATTGTTAAAATAAAAGTAGCTGTACAACTTTTATCCTTCATACTACAGCAGCTATATAATAAGATTCAGAAGTAAGTTGAAAATTCACCTAAACAACTCAAACATGATGCTATTTATAGGTAGATACTGTGATTGTACGTTGAATACATTACACAGTTGACGTATTGTTGTGACTATAGTAAAATGTATTACCTGTAACTCACCTGTAGCATTATCGCCACGATCACTTGCTTCAGGAACTGAGATTTTACGGTTACTAGTACTATGAATGTTATTAATATCATTGTTACAAGGTGTTGCTTCATTATTAATTGTAGTAAATGTATTCATCGAAGAAGGAAGTTCTTCTTTAAAGTCACTATCATGATGTACTTCAGGATGTGACTTCATGAAATCATCTTTACGGTGACAATCATGCTCACTATTTTCAGAATACGGAGACCATATTGGATTTGGATCAAGAACATCACGATACTTTGACACCATCATTACCGAAAGAAAGTAAACTGTTGATAAGGCCAGAAAATCAGGAGACTTGGTAGTTTCCTTGTATTATTAAAAAAAAACAAAGTGTGAATGGATATATTTAGTAAAGCCACAAACATATGCATCATAACATATTGGAAGAGTTGTATTCCACAAATCACAAGTTGAAACCTATGTATCAACCAGATATTCATTAGAAGTTCTTCATCGATGAAATTAATGTAACAAAGAAGATTAACTCATATGCTTTCTTGATTGAACATTCATTCCTATTACGATATTGATGAGTAAACTATAACATTCTACATTGAGTGCCGATGTGAGTCAGATTTTATCGGTCGTTAATGTCAAAATGAGACGTACGAAAGGGAACAAATATGCAAACAGTAATAAATTTAATAACTTGATATTATTAATACAATTAAAACAACAGAAATAAATTAAAAATAGAAGAAAAATATTGAAATAATTTCAAGGTCATTATGGATAGTTTTAAAAGGGGTATGCTGTAATAAGCTATTCAATGGCGAAGAGTGTAGACAGAGGAATATGGTCTTCTTCAGTAAGTAGTAGTTTGTTTTTTCTCAATTTTCCAAAACTTATTAATGAAGTTATCAACAAAGTGTCGAGCGAATATGTTACACTGGTAAAATAGAGATAAAGTTGTGCTATTTATTTATAATGGGCTTCAGATCAAACTTCATTGACTTGCCTGGACTAGGTGAGTAATATTTACCTTCAAGGAAATAACAAAAACCTTATAACGAGACCAAATTACACAATATCTATGTTATTTGACGTAGAGTTACGCCAGTGAATCACAAAGATGTACTACATGTATTCATGGGAACACATCAACTGCTGTTATTGAGAATAATACCGAATTATTTTACAGCACTATTACAAACTCTATGAGTATGAGTTTCAACAATATCGTTAATTAGATATATTGAAGATGAATCAATATTGAATAAGATGTAAGGACTAAAATGCACCATTCTTAAATATTAAATATAACGGTAATATTTGGAAATATCAAAGTGAAAACGTTACATAATATAATCAAGAGTTGATGTACCATGTGCTTACTTACATCGTGCTTCAGATTTTAAGCTCATACCTACCTCACAGAAGTTACTTATGATACATAGATTGTAGATTAGAGCTCTGCTCAACTAACAAATTGGTCTGAGAACCTCAGTAGTAATATCAGTCACCATCTCTAATATGAAAAAGTGTAGCTTAAGAAATACTTAGGAAATACTGAAAGACCAAAAATTAAAAATTAATCAAGAAACGGTCTGTGACTCACTCCATATTTAGTAATTAAAAAATGTAGTCTCCTTAAATCAGAACTTTGCAGAATTATATTTGGGGATTTAAGTGGATAGATAACAGTATTCTGAAACTGTTCATCCTAAAAATAATGAAAAACACCAAAATAAAGAGATTAGGAAAGATAAATTATTAATAAATAGAATAATTGAATTCATCTAAAAATGCACAAATAAAGTGGGCTAAATGTTGGGTGGTTGGAGGCAATCTATAAAAAATCCCCTAAACCTAGGTTTCATGATAACTTATACTTCTCAGAAAGGCGTATCTGCGGTCTTGAAGGGACTGCTTAATACATAATTAAGCTTCGCATTATGAAACGCTATAACTGAGCTGTTCGGTTATCGACTGATCTGATTGGAAGAATTCTATGAGACTAAGGACTACAGAAGAGTGACATGAATTTCTATTCATTGACCAGTCAATGCACTATAATATCGATTATTTCGCAGTATTGGTTATCCATTAATCCAAACCATATTTAGTCCTAAATTATTGAATTTCAAAGAATACCACCTTAGTTCATGCCATTACAAAACAGCAAACAGTGAAATAAAGAGTAATAACGATAATGAATTAGCTGATAATATCTATCCAAGACCCATTGGACTAGGATGACCTTGCTGCTTAAGTTTATCCTGATTCTGACATAATGACCACTTAATACTCAATACTGAAGCATATAGATGTAAAAATCAGGAAATATCTCAAATTAATAATAGTAATATCAGGAATACATGGATCAAAGAGGAGATGGATTGAATGACAATTTTAGTATCCGATGAATATTACCAACTAGTTTGCCATTTTTGTTTTGTGTCCTTCGTCAAACCTCTTGTCAGACAGATGACTTATTTAATCAGGACTCATATATATCGAGATATTAAATTTCACTTAATGGATTAAGATTTCAAATTTTAACTAGGGAACGCTAAGTCTATCTTACTGAGGTGTAAGTACTGCTGAAAAGTATTGAATGTACATGTTTTATTTGGTACATAAATGACATTAAAAGCTAACTGAAAATTCACAATAATATCTATGAAAACAAAAAAAACCTACTCCATAGTTCTTTGGATAATTGAAGTATGGTTTCACACCATAGAGTAATTGTTGAAATGATCTACTCAAGTGGTTCATTTTTCCATCATAATCTTGTTTAATATCACTGATACGAAATAAATCATTAGATGAAGTATAATAATCAGGAAGTTTCCACGGTTGTCCTAGAAAACCAAGACGATGAATTGAATAGAATTCTAAATCTACAACAAAATGAAATCTAGATAAATTTAATAGTTTTCTAGTTAAATTTTCTACAGAATCTTCTATAAGATTAAATTGATTATTGGATTCAATGGATAGTGGAAGAGAAACATGCTTTGGGTGAACTTCTTTTGACGTAACATCTATGCCATTGGAATAAGTATAATGGTTAATTCTATCGACACGTATATCATTCATAGTTTGCGTAGTTTCTGTCACAATTTGTATTGACTGTAGAGTATGACTATAATCATCGGATTGGATAAACAATACTTCATTTATTTCAACGTTTTTGTCTTTATCACCATTACGATGGACTACATCATTTCCAGAAGACAGTTGTTTCATTGTTTGTACAATATATGATGGAGGCAGTAACATGCCTAGACGTGACTCCAAACAATTGCGAACTGCTGTCGTTAAATCTGTCAATAAAAGATACAAAACGCAACAAGCAATGAGTAATATGCTTTCTATTCAAAACATAATTTTTTTTAATCCGAATAATTAGGCACTTATCAAAATGATTTATTCGATTACAGAAAATTAAAATACCATACAGAAAATAATGCTGACTTCGGAGTCTAACTCTAAAACCTGACTGATAAGGTTGGTGGTGACAAACATTTTATTTTCGCGATGTTGTGAAGTGTTTAACTTCTAACCACTGGGTAGTAGGTAACAGTACAGATTCACTTACCTTAATTTGAACAACCGGCAAGTATCACTTGACTCCAAACATTAGGTACGACCCAAAGCTGAGTACGCTAAATTGTCCTTAGTGCATGAGTTTAATAATCATTACACTGTGTTCTTGGGGCGAACGACTACAACTGATGAGTTTCTTAGTTGCAGTAATCAATGAATATACAGTAAGTTATCGTAGTGTTGTGTGTGTTTATGTCATTGATGAAAAACAAAAGACAGCAAACGCCAGAAGAAAAAACTATAATGAATTACTGATGAATACCACCTTGAAAGTTTTTTACTAGGTGTTTAAATAAGAACAACAACAAAATATTCTAACCATCACAAATTCTTATAAACTCATAACGCAATTCAACTTAGCATACATATTTGTACTGGCGTAAGCCACATTGACGTAATGTAAACAATGAAAGTGGAGTATTGTTAAAACCTACAAATTTATGATTGTGATGCAACCACCAGAAGAACTTCACATCTTATCATCATGTACAACGTAGAGCCCGGTATATATAGACGTAGGTCCAAGTTTTCATACGACATTAGAACGAGATAAAATTTATAAAATTAGTACAACAATATAGTTTAATAAGAAGAAATGAACAAAGATGTATATGAAAGGATGGTGGAAATTTAAAATCTAGAAGAAGATAAAGAGTGACTACAGCTGCGAAACTGCGACTGATACTTAGCATATGTCACCCAGCCAACCAACCACTGGTTACGACAGTCACTTGGACTCGAACCAAGCAGTCTTAATCTACCGATATGGCCCAGACCAATAATCAAAGATATCATGAATTGATGCTATATCACCGTTTGGTCGCCCCTAAAATTTTTATCACCCTACTACGTCAAACGTGTGACGAGGCAGACGTTGGTTGGAAATACATAATACATGTCTCAACAATCTCAGGTGATAAAGGTTCATAACCATCTTTATTTAATATTCTGTGTCGAAATTCAATACTACTTACCTGGTTAGTTCAAGATATGCGAGCAATACTTCACAAGCCTAAACACTATGCATGTCTTTTACTTTAGTAGTCCATGTTTCTGACCTATAGTTTGATACTAAGAAGGCTGTTGTGCAATACACTAGGCCTTTCGAGAGATGGATATCAAGTCCACCCCGTAAGTGACGCATGTAGGCAAAAGTCAGGCGAGCTTTCTGAATCCGAGTAGAGATTTTGCTAAACACCAACCTACCACTTAACTACATCACTTCCTGTGACCGATCTAGACGATAATATAGACCAATCCTGAAGTAGCACCATACGTTCAGAAGGAAAGAAATATATTGCACAACGGATGAATTGCTACTCATGGACTCCATGAGACTCTGAACATTATTAGCATCCTCACTGAATGAGACTATATCGCCTGCACATTTTAAATCGATAAGTAGGCCTCCTGGTAGATTGATTCCTGAAAAGTTAACTAAGGAAAGTTTAACTTCTAGGAGGATATTTCCCTATCTAATATACTGTTGAGGTACACCTTCGATAGCAAACATCCCTATAGAACTTACTGATGTATGGAGTCAAAAGCTGTTTCAAAGTTAATAAAAATCACTATTGTCGGACAACAATAAGTATGCCTATGTTCTAGAATCTGACAGGGAGCGGAAATTTACTTAATGCATTATTTATAATTAACGATATAAAATTATTGACTGATAGTGATATATCTGGAGTATGTCAGTCGTGATTAGTTAATGAGAGAGTAGACAGCTATGTGACGAACAGCAATTGAGTGGGTTGGTAACTGTGGTCTATATATGTAACTTTTCAGTTTGTGGTTTCCCCCTCAGAATTGCTTGTGGTAGTATTGTAATTACCAAAATGCACGTGTGGTGTATGACACATTGACTTCTTGATCGACAAGTCTAATTTGTGTGTCAGTAAAATATTAACGTTAAGTTATGAATAGTTATCGTATCGCGCTTATAATCAGTAACCAAATAATCCGGCCATCCTTCGTACATATAACAAATATAAAATATAATACATTTCCAAAGCTCAGTTTATTAAAATAGCTGTTTGTTCTTTGAGTACATGAAACTCTCGAGATCGTTTTAAGTAAATTTCAAACGAAAGACTTACTACTAAAATCACTATATTGTTATCATGAAACGAAAGAAAAATGAGAAACCATATCGCATTCCTAACAAACTCTGAGCCAAACAAAAATTGAATGTTGATGAAAAAAGATAAAAGAAGGATTTAATAGATGACGATACGATGATACTAAAGTATCATCAAGAAACAGGAACTAATAAAACGTCCAAAAAACAGTTTCGTGGTATACTGAAGCTCTTTAGAGTTACAAAGGAATGTATAAAAATCACTCTAGAGATAGAAATAACAGCATTCTCCTTAATAATCTAAGTTCAGACTGAATAATTGGGATTGTTGGTAATTGATATCTTCTAATGACCCTAATTCATCGACTGGAGTATTCCCATATTTTTGAATATCTTTAGTGCTGTTTATCGACCTGTAAAATCAAAATGATATCAGGAATGGAAAATGTGTAGGAGGGTGTACTCATAAATAACACATTATTCAAATAAGAAAGTCAATGATTTCAGAATAATCGAGATGTAAAGTTTTTTAGATCAATTTCAAAGACACAGATGCATGTACTGCTTTATATAATACTGTTTAACACTTAGATCGGAGAGAATATTATTAACACAAACTCACATAATCTTAAGAGTTGACGTGCTATAAATCCCGATGGCAAATTTCTTTCACATTCTAATAGTTTGGGATCAATGTTTTTATCCAAAATACAATAGTCCGTCAAATAAGTTAAACGTAAAAGATATCCAATTCCATCGCTCAGCTCTATTCCAGGCAATGATTCTAAACTACCGATTTCACTCTTAAATAAAAGAAGAAACAATACAAAAATAAGTCCACAGTTAAGCGAAAATTTAGTGTTGTAAAGATGATATAATCCTGTACACATAAAAAAACAAATGGATACATTTAATGCATCCAGGAAAACGTTAATACAAGAAACGTAAAATTAAAAATCTGTAAATCTATGCGAAAACATATGAATTAACCGCATGATTTTCGATTTATTAAAAACTGGTGTGAAAGTAAAGAAATGGAAGATTTCCAGAAACTGATTGTAACAAAGGCTAATGGGGAAGACGTTGAGGTCAGACAGTCATAAGTAACAGAGCCAGGCATATATATGTATCAGCCAACTTTGCCACATCGTATTTCAATAGCAACATTAAGTTATGAGCATTCTAGACTATCAATGAACATTAACATTAAAATAACGATCGGCTAAAATGAGAAAGAAACTAATTAGATAGTATGGAGATTCTTCAACAGTTACTGATTCATTATGATATAAGGATAATAGTTTCCATGAAACTTTAGACTGTTGGTTATTCGAGATAACACTCTTCGACCAAAACTTTCTGACAATTTTACAATTCTTATAATATCGCCAAACGATAAGATAACGATTGTAAAATGTGGTATTCTTATAACTCAGCATTCCGGACTGCATTTATGAAATAACGCAATGAGAATACAGTAGTGGTATTAATGAGATTGTTTGTATACTGCGACAAAATAGACACAAGCAAGCAAGTACGCAGTAACGTCAGGTATATATTATTATATGTCCAAATAATATTGTTTTGAATATGAGTAGGCTTGGAATATTAGGTGAAATGGACCAAGTAAGGAATATTGGAGTTAGTTTAATGTAGCAGAGCAATGTAATAAAGGAGATGAACGGATAAATACGCAAACACTAAGACATGAGATATATATGAATAGCAGTAAACTGCCGAATGTTTATAAAAACACCAAGACTTAAAGTACTCATATGAATTTCACATGAACTCATTATCACAGATAACTGAATACAGAAAATATAACTTGCTCGCTATAAGTCTATATACTTCATCTTCATATATCTAATTATATCTCATCTGTTACGTTTTCAATGTTAGAGATTTCGTTATTTCAATTAATCTGATCACAAATACAACATAATGAAATCTTAGTGATAATGAAAATATCAGATTAGTAGATTAAATGTAGTTCATATACCGAAAAACGCCTTATGTATTTAACCTTCAACTATCTGTTATTCGTGAAGGCTAGAGATACTATACAGTTACTAAAATCGATTTAATTTGGTTGAGACTCAAATCTATGACCTATTGAGTGAATGTGAAAAGCATGGAGGAGAAAGAAAAAAAAATGACAAATGTTAATAAACGAAGAATTTTTCTGTTCATTAAATTCTAATCAAGTCCTACATTTATAAATCCATATTAATAATCCAAAGTGAATAATAACCTACAGATATCTTTTAAATTAAAATATAGTCTAGAATTCTTAACTGTCAATGTCAAAATGAATAAGTTATGGTTATTAATCTAAATTAGCTTATGCATCAATTGTAATTGTTAGGGTGATTATGATTATTATCATCAAAATAAATAGATACTAGTCTGAAATATGCATAAACAATGTGAATACAAATCAAAATAAAATAAATGCTTAAATGAAGCGTAATGCATAAAATGATGCGAATTAACAAAATACAGTGGGTTCATTAAAATTGTTCATTTGATTATGGGACAAATAATAATACAAAGAGCAGTAATAACAATCATATTTGGAAAAGAGAATAAAAATTACAAAGATATATAAGGGAGTAATCAATATATACATTAAGTATACTGAGTTAGCTTATGATTATTGATTTCGTTAGTGTAGTGTTGGCCATCGTAAAAAGAAGCGGTTCGACATGTTTCTTTAGGATACAAAGCTTTGGTCTTTTAATCCGAATAGCGAATGCTTCTTGTTTGAAGAAATTTGGGTCTTATCGACTTCGGAAAACAGTTATTAACACAGTATATTACTAAAAACGACTGGTTGACGCTCGCAGTTTCCACTAAATGAGCGAGCACTGAGTAATTAACTGTCTAAACCATACTTTGTTCAGTCGCGCTGGAAAATGTTCACAAGAACAAAAATGTAAATTCCTTGGGAATCGACCAATGTAACTTACTCCACAGGTGAAGTTGAATAGATAAATGCAAAAGGAGGTATCCAGAAAACGTTTAGCTCAGGAAGGTTAAGATTAATATTTTCCACGTATCCGATGGTGATACGAAGACTGAAGGATGAATTACCTAAAATGATCACCTCTTTTCACATTTATCTACTCATACGAAATATAGACTAATTTATGTATTAAATGAAAGTATTAGGGGAAAGAAATCAGTTTTATGAAACATCTCAAAACGACAACTCAAATACTTGAACTTATTTACACTGTGAAATAATAGCGTATTTTAATCTATAATCAAGCAGAAGATTGCTTTCTTTTCTAACTTAACACGAATAAACTCAAAATATTGCAACAATTTATATTCATGGAATACATGTATACATTTTATGGTAGATCTAATTAATTATAATATATCTTAAAGACTTACATGTGAAACACAGAAACAGAGGATACAGTGATCTGCTTTGAGCCAAATGAGTAGCAGGTTGGAAATTGACTCTACCTACTACGGTTTAGTCAGTCAGGTAGTGTCACAACTGCTTACACATAAACTGTGGCTTAAGGCAAAGTATACTAGCTTCAACTTAATAAATAAATTATATCAATAGTTCGAATTCATTCACATCAAAGCTTTTCCTTCCTTCTCTCTCTCTCTCACTTTATATATATATATATATATATATATATATATATATATATATATATATATATATATATATATGAACATTTACTTAAGTAATTAAATATAATGTAAACATGGTATAACTTGTGCATTGAAGTTTCTTAAATACTTTAATAATACTTTGGAATCAAACAGTCACTTACCAAAATTATGTTGAAATAAACGAAAATCTGATTTGCTAGTTAAATTATAATTAACCAACAAGTAATTCATGAGCATAAATACTTAAAGCAATAAGTTGTTACGTCACAACGAGTAAACGGATAAGAATAAATTAATGCTAGGAGTTAACTGACTTGTTCATTAAGATAAAAACTGCAATAATCAACAATCTTTATCTAAACAAAGTTCACCAGTTTTGTTTACAGTGGATATATTTATCGAGTTAGCAATAACCGTCAATACTATCAATTGTAGTTGATAAATTTATGAAACATTGCTTGTTTTTTTATTTGATAACATCTGGTCTAACTTGTTCTATCACATATCAAACGAGATTATATAACAATAAAAGAGAAACATAGGCTTGCCCAATATTAGTTTCTTAACAGTAAATCAGCTACAAGCAATTAATAATTCACACAGTCGTGCATAGGTTGAAGCTGCTACATCAGAGCATTAGGATAAAAGTCCGATACTGTGAAGATTGCTGGATTCGATATCAAGAATTGACCTGGGTCAAAAAACTATTGAAAACAAGAAAGTAAGGAATAAACTTCTCATCCTAGTATAGGAATCTTCAATCAAAATGCTATTCAAGTCCGTGCACTGAGAATCCTACTCAAGACGCTCGAACTGAAAGGCAAAAATTAGCGCTCAGACCACTGAGCTGGCACCCAACGACTGATCGTGCAATACATCGCGAAATGATCAAAAATAGGAGTGAAGATGATTATGTTGGATCCTAAACTCCAACCAATACGAACAATCACCTTGTTCAAATCAATACAGAGACTAAGTATAACAAGGACCGATTAATGCCTGTAAGTATTGTCCAAACTAGATAGTCTCAAGCTGGGTAGAAAAAGAATTAATGAGCCAACCAACAAAAAAAATCTATATTTATATCATATATTTCAAGCACCAAATTAAAAACATGCATCCGAATTTAGACCACATATCAGGCCAATTATAATAGTGTCATAGATACTAAACGAAGGCAATGATGAAAGGAAGACAGGGTAGTCAGTTGGTCAGTTAATATAATATAAAACCTAGCAAATTTGTCCATAGGTTCAAGTTTCAATGCCTCATTAATGCGATGAGATCAAACTTTGAAAAAAAATAACACAACAACAGAATTCAATAGGAAAGAATAAAGTAAAGGTGTGAATGAATAAACTTGAAATCTACATGAAGATAAAGAATGAATACACTTGTGCCACTGCCACTGATTTTGAGTTATGTCATTTAGTGTCAACAGTTATTGATCTTGGTCACCACGCGTACTCTATCCAGGTAGCCTGCATCTACCAACATTAACTTAGATCAACAGTCAACGACCTCACGAACTGATTAAATGTTTTCGACTGGCCGCCTTTTCACCACCTTAATTTCATCCTACTCCTACGCCAACCAACGTTGTGCGACAAGGTAGGTGATGGTAAAGCATAAGTAACAAATGTCCCAACCACCTCGGTGGGTATAGATTCACAACCTCACAAAATGGCCTGTTCTCCTAGTGCCCTGTGTCTAACATCCCTGGTGCCTACTAGCTCATTGCATACGTGTGATATTGCAAAGATTTCTATAATCACACATGAAGCCTTTCCATATCTTCTATTTTCACGATCAATATTTCGCATCCATAGTTTAGAACAGACCGAAATGATGAGCAGTACACTAGGTCTTTCGTTGGGAGACGGATATCTCACCTATGTTAAATGTAGCTCAAGTTGGCAAAAGCCATGGGAGCTTTCTGAATCCTAGCAAAGATTTTGTTAGACATAAACCCACTAGGGACAAAGAGACTTCCAACATAAGTGAAGTGGTCTACGAGCTCAACTACCTAACACCCTATGACTTATCTAAACGATGATGGAGACTAGTCCTGAAATAACATTTCGTATTTAGATGGAAATAAAGGATTCTCGAATATGCGCGCACTGTTTCGCAAGATATTCAGGAGACTCTACATATCGTCATTGTTTTCACTGCATAGGACTATATTGTCTAAATATTCTAAGTCGACGAGTGGGCTTCCTGGAAGGGGATTAATTCATGAATAGTTAAATGAAGAAAGTGCGATTTCTAGGAGGACATCTATGACGAAATTAAATAAAATGTGGGATAAGTGACAACCACCACGAACCCCGTTTGAGGTTGACAATTCTGGTGACAGCTTGCCATAAACTTCAACTCGACCAGTTGTAACTGATGAAAGCCTATACGAGTTTTACGCATTTTTGAAGTACGCCTTTTAATGACAAACGCTGCCACAGATCTCAATCTACGGAGTCAAAAGCTGCTTTTAAATCAAGGAATACCACTATTGCCGGACGTCGGTAAATATATTTATGTTCTAGAAGCTGACGCAGAGTAAATATTTGATCAACACCTACCACCCCCCAACTCTGAAACCAGCCTGAATTTCACGAGTTTGTTCCTTCCCAGCATGAGATAAGCATCGGACGATTAGAGAGGCTAGTGTTTTAGATATTATGTTAGTCAAACTGATTCCTCTGTGGTTATCACAAGAAAATTTCTGTCCCATTTTGTAAACTGAAAAAATCAGCGACCGAAACCAGTCAAATGGAATAATATTCAGTTTCCAGACTTTAGGTCGTATATCAGTCCAGTATTGCATATCACTGCAGCTGTTTCCATCACTTTTTCTTTGTCACCACCATTGTTCGTGGTCCTTGGGTAGACTTTTGTTAGCCGACATTTGAGTAGTCGTTGCTCTTCAACATTCTACCGGAATGAGCTTCCAAGCCTCCATTAATTTACTAGAAGTTCCGAAGATCCATTGGTCTTTCATAACCTTTGGATTTAGGTTACATGAGGATATTGCCGATGCATGTACAGCTTTTTTGAAATCGTTGTAAAATTCTTGGGGATGAATTTACTGTCCATGAACAACTAAGTGCTTGTCTCAACACATTCTTGGTCTAAGGGGTTTTCCCGTTGTGATCATTTTGCGTCCAGTAAAACGTATAGAAATACGTGCCTTCACTAGGGGGTGGTTAGAATCCAAACACATTTCTCGGAATGATCGGCAGTCTTTTACTGAGCCTCTTCAATAACAGCTGACGTCGATGTAGTCTATTTGCGCCCATCGTTGTATTGATGTTGGAAGTCGCCGGATTAGGCAATATCTCCCTTTATGTTTAAAGTTTGCGCTTGCTAAAAATAAACGGTAGTATGAATATAATTGCTTCAGATAGTCTTCATTATCCGTTTAGTGAAATGGCATGCCCAGTGACCCACCAGTGTTTTTCAGTCTGGTTTAGCCTGCCGACATGAAATTTAAAATCCCCTGGTATAATTACTATGTTTGAGTGCTTAGCTTTTTGAAGGAGGATACGAAACTACATGCAGAACTCATCTTTCAATACATTTGTGCTGTAATTAGTGGGAAAGAAATATAGACATCATCCTGTATCTCTGTCTTTGTACTATACCACTCAAACGAACAACACATAAACAACTGTAGACAGGTATCCACTCGAGAAGTGTCCGTTCTGCTCGCAAACTTTTTTAAGTGCCCAGACTAACAAGAACTTGTTGTTAGGTTTTCAGATAAACGAAGAATAAATAGCACTGTTTCTCCATATTAACTGTGTGAAGTCAAGTTAATAACAATTACGGGGTCTTGTACGGGTGTTTGGGTTACACAGACAGACAGACAGACAGATACAACACAGAACTTCGTACGTACGTACATCAGTTCAGGTCGCCATACCACATCAGCACAGAGACGCAACTGTCAGTTCAAATCCAAGAGTGAGTTACACAGCATACTTCAATCGCAAAAGGGTTTTAGCTAACGAGGTCTGTTGACCGACATGACACAATGTTCTCACATTAAAAACTCCAACACGAATTTCTGAGCTCGGTTTCAGGAAACCTGAGACAGCGTTCTGAGAACTTGAGTAACTAGCACTAGTGGGTACGCATAGGAGATGTAGTAGGAGAAAGTTAGGGGGCAGTGAGAAGTGAAAGCACTAGAAACATAAGGAGGAGAAGGGGTTTAATCGTGAACAGGGTGATCTCAAGTGATGTTAAATGTATGAGGACAGTTATCACTTCCCGGTTGTCTACTTAATGGAGAGGCTCTTCGTTTTAACGCATTCACAAAGTAAAGTGGATTGGAGGTCTTGACGACTCGAGAATGTGACCACAGTGCCCAAGAGACAACTGTCTGAGGTTGATCACATACGACCTTCTTAAAAATAGTTTTTGGTGTGTTAGCTTCGTACTTGGAAAAGTCTTACCACTGATACAGAAACACATGTGGTAAAGTAAGGTGTAGGTTTTTAGGGCCAACTTTTCTAATTCCAGCCTTCCTTGTGGGAAGAAAGTACAGCTGTAATACTGGTTTTTTGAAAGAAACACCTCACTGCCGTCATACCGCCACATAGTCAACAGTACGACTTCACTTTCAGACTTTATGTTTGCAGGTTTCAGTTTAACCGCCCCTCAGCCGACCTGCTTTGAATAAAAGAACCTGGAAAAACGATTGTTCCACTTCGAGGGACTTGAGCTTGATCTCCGATGGGGCAATAGTTATACACTTGTTGGGGAGTCTCCTACAAAAATGAAACAGCTATTCACTGCCCCTTAGTTTTAAATGGTTATTCGACAGTGGTCAACTAGTAACATAAAATTCAAAGGATGAGATAACATGATCAAGGTGACTAAAGGAGTAAAAGCAATAGTAGCGTCAATGGTAATAACAAAAGGCAAAGAGAATATGCTTCAATCCAGCTGAACAAATGGCGCAAACTAATATTAAAACTAAGAATCCATAGGTAAAATATGAAGCGCATAAATCTGCACTCGTTAAACTTTATTCCATAATTTTAATTGATGACGACATTTTTGCACTTTAATAAACCGAAGTTTGAGATATCAGGAATGAAGTCGCATATTCCAAGTATATTTAAAAATAAAGCTTTAACTAGATAACGTCAACGTCGACAGTCAAGTACCAAACTTTTACGCATATATCTGGACAATATGAATAATATACAGAAAAGGAAATCAAATCTATTAAATTATTGGATTTGTTTGAAATGCCACAACATAGACTGATTTTAGTTAGGTAATCATTGTAAGCTAGGAATTATTGGACAACTAAATCGTTAAGGCTTGAATATTCTCAAAAGTGAGGTACCGTAACCATGCCAGAGACAGAACCTAGTAACTTCAGGATTCGTAAGCGACAACTAACATTCAGAAAGCCTAGTCTGTTCGAGGTTGTTGGGTCGTAGATATACACTGATAGAAAACACCATATTAGATAAAAGCGGCTATCCAGTAATTTTTAGTTTACAACGGCTGTATAACTAAAAGCCAGTCCGTAATATGAGACTGCGAATTCAATAATCATCATGATAATATAGTGAATAAGTACTTAAATTCAAATCACTCTTATTTGGGGAATAACAATTAGTTACCTGACCAATATTGCTTACTATTTACTTTGAGTGACAACTAAATAAGTATATGATGAATAATACTTACTGTAGAACTTGATGCTGCAGCTAGTAACGGTAACAACCCACCGCATGCTCCAACAATCATATCAGATAAATATGAAATAATGTGCAGAAGATTTGTAATAAAAACAGATTCACTTCTTGAGTTAATTATATGCATGTCTATCTGATTATCTGTGTGTATTGTGTTGATATCATCATTACTATGAACAGTGATAAAGTTATCATCTGTTAAAGATCTTCGATTATTAGAAAGTGGAACAAATGTAGACATTTTCGTGAGTGGATTAGTTGAAGTTATGGTTGTTATTGACGATGATGAAGGTAATGGTAAAGTTTCCGTTTGGGGTGGTAACTTATTATGCACAGATGATTGTGAATGAGCTGATTGTTTCCCAGGTTTTGTATGCTGTTTCAAGATATTGTCTCGAGATCCAGACGGTTGAGGTGTTAAAGAAGAAGGCGTCAACAAGGGAAACTGCTGATCATGAACATTTCGTTGACTAGAGTGAATATAGTTAAATTACATAAAAATATTTAAAAATTTGCAAGCACAAACAGCAATATGTAAGTTTACAAACACGTCGCTTTATATATATATATATATATATATATATATATATATATATATAAATAGAACAGAAAAAGATCTAGATAGCACTGTGAACACCAGAAGTAGTAGAAGTTACAGTTATATCAGTAGCATTATATTAGATAATACAGTGAGAAAATGACACGAAAAGAAACAATGCGTATATAGAATAAAATGAAATAATTTTAAAACACAGGAGCTGATGGGAGACAAGTAATAATAATAATAATAATAATAATAATAATAATAATAATAATAATAATAATAATAATGGTTCAATTGGGATAGTTATTTTTGTGGATATTGGTATTTTTATTTGATGGAATACGTCACAGATTGATGTTGGCAGGGTACCATTGAAAACCAGGGAGGACTGGATAGCCGTTTCGTTATAGTGTAGAAATCCATAGCAGTGCCTACTCTAGATTCTCAGATACCACCTAACGAAATTATAATGGCGCAAAAGCCAACTAAGTAGTCTCCTTTTTACAACATAGACCAAATAAATAGTTATTGTCGTTTCTAACTGATACCGTATTCTAATTTGGGCGTCTTCCCTCCCCCCGATATGCTTTCCAAATTAATCCTAGGCAAGCTAAGATATCGCTTCAGTAATCAAATCAATTATTATTTCATAACTATCGATATGAATATATTAAATGATATACAAAATTACATTTAAACACTATTTAATTAAACGAACATTTAGTATCTATAGTTTCATATTTTGAAACATTTAAACAAAGTATTTATTACCTAAATGATGAAAACACTTACATCACTATATTTTCCAGCGAACATAATAAATCATCTAATAATAAGTGGTGTACGTAAGACCACGAAAAGTTCGGCAGTTGAAATTTCGCTGATTTATCTTTCTTAAAATTATCTGTTCCAGTGGTCACTTTGCTCTTTACATTATCATTTATCTCCTGATGATGAGAATGATGGTGATTATGACCAGGTGATGGTTTCGACAATGATACTGATGACAGTTCGATATTCTCATAAGATAAAACTGAATCAGGAGTTTGATCGAAGATATGATCTATAAATAATGGTGGTACTAATCAGCATTGTCAATATTATTACTAGAATAATAAGATGACTATAAATATATTTTATAATAAGATACTTTAATTTTCAAAATATTATTTGCTTTAACATAAAACTGACTTTTTAATCACATCAGAATTTAAAGAAACTGTCTATTCATAAAAGCTGAAACGGAACCAATAAGCTTGATATATTAAAGAATCCTAACAGTTGAAAGTAAGGTTGCATTTAAAAAACAAGGATATTTCTAAGTTTGTATGTGACCTCAAGATCCAAAAAACGCCTTAAAACGTGCTAATTTTAGTAACGAAATCAGTAACTAACCAATCGGAACGTAACAAACAATATATCGTTTTTCAAATTTCACCTAGATATTTACCAAGAAAGTTGATTAGATGGATTATTTTTACTATTTATCACCTTCTGAAAACTTTTCGAGGAGTTATCAACTGTTCCTATAGAGACTCACCTAACCGTTAACGACATGCGTGACTTCAGAGAGTGCAAACTGTAAAGTACAAAAAGTACCTTATTCCATCATAAACACGATACCAAGAGTACATTATCAAACCAGTAAGTTCTACAAATAGTATAAAGAAATGGCTTCTCACCTGAATTACATACCGAGCTTGAACAACTGCTAATGGTCTTATAATTATCGTTGGTTTTATTTTGGTTACTATCAGAATTATTACCACTATAATTTTCCACTAATGAGTCGTTGGATGACAACTGATCAGTTTTAACTTGACAAGATCCGCATTCTGTAAGATCAACACCTAGAGAGTTATTTAATGCAGTAGGATCTTTATTTGAAAATAATACCGATGTGTTTGAGTGTGCCGGATTGGAATGATTCTTATCTGTTGTACTTTTTAATTTGACAGCCTAAAAACGAATGGTAATAAAAATAATCAGTTTAAACAGTAGATTCTATTGTAGAGTATGCATATACGTTGAATCCAGTGTAATTGCTGATTGTCGTTTACTGTAGCGAATTTATCTGTACAATAAACATAAAATGATAAAAACTACAACGAAAACGATGTAGAAGTGTTAAGAAGAAAGGACAGACGAAAGATGATAATATAATTACAAATAAATACTTCTGTATTGGATAAAAAAATTTTAAAGGATCATTTTTAACTTCCATTCAGAACTGTTTTTGACAAGCATTCAAATTGATTACATTCCAAGACTGCAACAATTCTATTCAATGATTCGTAGTGAACTAAACGACATCAATTATTTCACGTTCCATCACATTTTATCATAAACAGACCACTAAGCAGTGTTTCAAATGTTAAATCCAAAGCTCTACACTTACAAAGTGTGCAGGACATTAATGCTTCTTTAAGAACTGAAACTACATAAACTGATGGATTTCATCCTTATTCACATGATGTTGTAATGGAATTGGAACCATTACACAAAAGACAATAAGATTTCAAGAGAAAGTGTTAATGAATAAATTTAGCACAGAAATCAAGTTTTAAAAATGTAGAGTAAAATTGTCAGTAGTTGTGAATAATAAAAAAAGATGAGACGCTTATACACAGTAAAATTTTCGGCATAATTCTAACATTATCAAATTACTAGTTACAAGTACTGAATTTAGCATGAATTGGAGAAAGTTACAGTTTTATACTTTTCAATAAAAAATGACCATTAGTAATTTGATATATCTGACTCGAGTAACTCTTATGTGAATTAACATTTCTGTACCGAATGTAGATCGACGATACCAAAAATGTGTTAGTACTGCGTAATGTGAAAAAAATGCTAGCATTTTACTGTTAAGTCACGAAAGCAACTGGCATGAATCGATAAGTAATCGATGCGAAATGAGACATAGGCGTGGCTTTTCAACTTAAAATTTCACTTATTTGGACAAGAAAGGGAGGTACGCCCAATCTATAATTGGAAATATCATTGTTACAACCAACAAAATGTAGTTTTCACAACAGGAAACATGAAATATACCTTAAACACTGTTGACGATAACAAATAATTTATAGTACATATCTAAACAGGTGAAAGAATGAGACCCCCTTTGGGTTAAGAAAGAACTACTACCGATTAGAAAGCATTACGTTAAGATACCTTCAACTAATCAGATCTGAATATAAAATAATTGTAACTGGAACCAGGTGTTCAAATGAGTACAGCTACTTGAATTAGCGTTTTTTTTTTTTAAATTAATCCATACAACGGTTTTAGTAGATAAATCAATAACAAGCAGATAAGAAGCATGTGTCGATTTGAGTGAAATAGTTAAAGGGTCAGTTCATTCGAACTAGTGGTATTATGGAGACTGGGAATTTGATTTATGTGTGAAATTTGTTCGATTACACACCTTTATCCCCCCCACCCCACCTACCTTCCATTTTTTTTCAATTATGACCAATCGAAAACGCAGTAACAAGCTGCTAATAGAAAGATTGATTGCAATTTAATAAAACGGTGGTTCTGCAATTTATTGTTTTAATCAGTATAGTTACTTATTATATCTTTCTCAAACATTAAGGCTTTTAATAATTTTCGAAAGAAATTTCTTAGTATCGGGATCCAAACAGGAGAAGAGTTTGATAAACAATTAAAAGAATATATGAATGAAGCCTTCTGTTATTTCACTATCTGTGATAATTATTACAGAGCAAATAATTCTTATATTAAATATGTTTGGAGGATGAAAGAGTATCGACAGCAACCGACAACATCATCATCAAGTAGGTTAGTTTCTCGAAATAGCTAGTATTTATTAATATTCACAATAAATTGGTTATGTATGTGGATCGGAGAATAGATAGATTATGTGCAGTAACAAAGTAGTTAATACT
This sequence comes from Schistosoma japonicum, assembly GCA_025215515.1. Taxonomy (NCBI): domain Eukaryota; kingdom Metazoa; phylum Platyhelminthes; class Trematoda; order Strigeidida; family Schistosomatidae; genus Schistosoma; species Schistosoma japonicum. The sequence goes on along the minus strand of CM046064.1, from coordinate 22,147,773 downwards.
TTGAACTTTCAATAACTGTACATTAATTTGCTTGATGCATGTATATTAATCGAAACAACCGTTAGTTCACATTTCCTATACTTGCGAGTAATAGAAATCATAGAATATTTTTATCCTTTTTCTGAGGTAGATATGAAGACCATGAAAAATGCGAGGAATGTACATGTATGGGACCTGAAGAAAGGCCGTTTATAAAATGATTTGCATGAAAATTTGCATGTAAATTGATATATAGAATAAATTTTAAATGTTGTCAATACTATGTTGATGTGAAATAGAAAACTAATTAAAAATATTATCCCATATTACAGTTATCGTATTCTGTCTTCGTTCTTAAAACGAGTACGTGACGCGTACAGAAATAATTTAGCTTAAAATTTTTTAAGATACTACTTGACGTAGGGATTCAACATTACAATAATCGCAGTGTTAACTTCACTAGTTATTCGGGAAAACAAATCAGACAAGTCGACTTGTCTGACAATTTGTAGGACATTAAGTAGTTTTCAACTTGTAACAATGTTTTCATTCATTTAGGCATTCATTGTGCTGTCTGGTAATGTAGGTGTTATATAAATCCCATAGGATTAAGATTAGATATTATTTGATATACACAAACTAATACTGTGTGTATATTTCATAGAGCCCAACTTACAATCCTTTACATCTGAATAAATGCAGACAAATTTACGGATAAGATGGTTGATGAATAATTCATATGATAAGGAGAAAATATGATCGTAGCATAGTTCCTTAGTAAGTCAGTTATTATACTTCAATATTTGTATTTGTTCAGACGATGTGGCTAATGTATATTTTTGGGCCATAATATGTCATCATCATGTTTTACAATCATTCATATGTCCGGTACCAACAATTTCTCTTCAACGACTAATATAGAATTTGAAGACAATGTTGGACCGGCAGTAAAGCCTAAGTGAAATGATGTATTGAAAAAACCAGAATACTATGTATTATCATACTACAAGGCATCTTTCTTATTTCTATGAAAATTCTGTTAGGCATGTATTTACTGCGTATCAAAACATCAGGTCAAAGTTTATCTATATCCTATTCTTAGTGTCTAATCCTAACTCAAAGTCTACAGATCGTTTATTTCCTCATTTTTTGATAATTTTTGAAATTTTACCGCTAATTTCCATAGAGAGGTGTAACTTAGTGGGTTTATCTCACTCTATAGGTTCACTAGTCGAGTAAGAACTTTATAAACATCTTCATCGCTAGCATTTTCTGAAACAAACCACTCGTTCATATCACCTGCATTCTGATTGACAGATGAATTCTTAAGGTCATTTGGTGTCTATCAAGTTCGTCAGAGAAGTTTAGTTTCATCATTTCAACTGTACTCAACCAAAATAGAACTATCTGAGAAATCGGATTTCAAAATACTTATACAATAGTAGAGTATCAAACCGATCAAAGAAAAGACAGCAATATCATGAATCTTAGGTAATTTTTGCTATATATACATTTACTATGTATGAAAAATCTTACTAAAAATATTTTCAGGTAAACAAAAATTAAATGATATCATTTTCATATTTCTATCATATACACTTTAACAGTTAAATACTACTTAGAAACAACAATAACATAATTCTCTTCACTTCTATTCGATTTTAAATAAATAATAAACATGGACAAATTGTTAATATGTAGAAAACAACCTACTGAATTTCGAAGAGAAAACACATGTAGTGAAATTCCCACAGCCACAGTATACAGTCACATGCTAATAACTATTTATTCTGGTAGATAAAATCTTTATGACCATAAAACTTAGTGAATATTTGGTTTTCATGCGTTTAGAAGAAATAAACGGAATATTGTCCGATTGTTTTCACCATATAGTAATTAGGTGTATATCGCTTATATCATACTGCAAATTGTATTAATTTAATTTAATTAATGTTAGTTACTAGACAACAATACGTCATTCTAATCGTATATGACTAATTAGACACAGACTCGTGTACTTGGGTTCGAGCCTCACACAAAATGTAAGAACTAGTAATACAATACAGTCGACTAAACTGAAGTATGTGAACTAGGGTACTAAGATGCACTATTGTTACCGATACTCAACGGTTAAGCCACTGTTCCGCCGATATTATTTGTTAACATTTAAGAAAAATGATGATAAGTAATACGATATTAATAACAATTATGGTTATTATGTCAAAAACGAATTTTCAAATGGAGTCTGATCACAGTTAATTCATTACCAAAATTACAGAAACAAATGAAGGGAAAAAGGCAATAATTGAAGATAGATGTGTTGAATAATAAATAATGAAATTAAAAATGAAATATCACCCACTTGATGCTTTTCTTTCATATAAGTTAATCTTTCTTCGCAAATATGTAAGTGAATTAATGCTAGCGTATCAACAAGTACTTGCCAACTACCTAATTCATGACATATTCCATATATTAGTAAAATGCGTATTAGACGTAAAATTTTCAGAAGAAAGTTAGCATTAATTTTATTATTTGGGTATAATGGGACTAGATGAAGTAACCAATTTTGCCAAATAGATAATTGCAATATCGTTCTATAATGAATATGATTATAAAGAAAATGGAAAATGATAAATAAGCAATATATATTTCGATGTAACAGTCAATATGAGACATGTTGAGCGATTAAAGAAGAATAACTAACTTTCAGAATTATGTTTTGGGAAATTATTTCTATTATTTTAGTTGTCCGTAATGCAAACATTTTATTTCTATCATTGTTGCGTTCCCCTTGCCCTATCCTCCAGTTTACCATATTTACTGTTAGTAAATCTTCTCTCAATATAAACTACGGTTAGTCGATTGTGTACATGTTGCCTTAATTCTCTACCACTGTCTCTCTTGTTTTATACTAATGAAAAGTCCCTAATTTGTTGGCTGTGTGGTCTGGTTTGCATTTATATAAAGGAATGCCTGAAATGCAATATGATTTGTATGGTTGATTTGTTGACCTGTGTTCATTCAATTTCTGGGCTGGGAACGAGTGGGTATCGGGCGGACATAGAGAAACTGATTAGGCACTCTCGTTGGCGTTCGTTATTGTAACTTCGTGCGCACAAGATCATACCAATTAATTAATTGCATACATCAATCACAGTAGTTTCTGTCGTCATAACGAGGACACTAATCAGTTAAGGAGAATTTAAGAAGAAAGTTGTAGTTAACAGTTATATGAAGTAATTTTATAAGGAAAATACGTTATAGTTATAAAGTGATTACTATCCTATTTGTAAGGTTTTTCATGCACTCATCAATCACTAAGATTTAAATTGTGTGTGAAATAGTGTCTACTTTTCATAGCTTTCGCGATTTACTATTCACAACCCTGGTAACACTAGAAGATACCGTCTAGATTTGTTTAATGACCTCACTTGCAAGTTTAGAAATAACTAGTATGAAATTTAAGTTGGTTTGTAAATCTCTCTAATAGGAGCTACATTTTCCTCTTAATAAATGGGTAGAACATGCCAAAAAGCTACTTCCTTCTTTATATATTTACTTGTCATTATAATCCTATGGAGCGTCCTCATGAGGACAGGTTTTACCATGAAGTGATATCAGATAAAGAATCGCTGAAAATTGAAAAGCACTTAACAGCTATTTCGTCCACAGGAGTGCACATTCACAGTCCTACAAAAGATTTTAAGTGCCATATCATTTAGTTACTGAGTCACTTTTTATTAATTAACAGCTTTAGGCTTCAGTTGTTTCGCAACAATGCTATCAACGGATGATTGTGCCAGTCTTCGTTGCGCTGACTCCGAAAGTAACTGGTTCTTAAAAGAACTGTTTTATATTTATATAGAGGCTAGTCACTACTATGCATATAAACATCAACTATTATAATGTTTATACTGGAAAATTAGGCTTTCTATAAACTATTTGACTTGAGATCTACAAAAGAGCTTATCAATCGAGGGTACTGCTGAGTTAATTTTGTAAGCACTAATAGTAGTAATGTTTGATAACTTTTTGGGATGTAAAAGTATCCAGTGTATCTGAACAGTCATTCTTTATATCTTGAAAATTAAACACATAAAATTCACTATAATCAGTTTATATCACTCATTATCTAACTTACTTTTTATTATACGGATTTTGTGTACAGAATACAAACAGATGTTGGATGAAAGTATCCTTAATCGCAAAAATCTCAGCTGTCTGTTCTGACTGAGCAATAAGATGTGCAATAACTTGAAGTAAAGCTACAAAAAGTAAAGTAATAAGTACAGAAATACATAAAGGACAAGCTAAATAAGATGAAAAAAGAGTCATCAATACTCGGAAAGGAAATGTGGAGAAGTGCGTAGGTGGTTAAGGCGTTTGAATTTCAACCATTAGGTTAATGTTCCAGTTAATGTGGTCAGCCGGATAGTACCAACTAAACTTTCACATAGAATGTAGACCTAAGGACTTTGTACGTGAATATATACTTGGCGAATGAGTTAACATCATCAACCCAATGAAGTCAATTATTATTTTCCGTTGTTTCTGTTAAACATTGATATTATGAAAATGCTTCAGTAAATAGGCTTTGTAAAGTGAGGGAAATAATTGACAAGTTGATTATATTTTAAACAGACACTCGTTCAAAAAATCCATATGCCATGGGTTACATCGAATATCAATAACTAATTATGATCGATAATAGGATTACCCACTTAGCTTCCGGTCAAATTGTTTAGGTGAAAGATTAGTGAATCCATTAAGGTGTATAAAATAAAGTAGTTGAAGGAGCCCAACCATTTAACCCACTGGTTATAGGTTGATTACTTTAACTACGAATCTATGGCTAGACGAATATCAAATGTGGGAACGTACATACATTAATCTAATAACAAATTTCGTCCCTATTAAACAGGCCAATGTTGTATCTGAGCAGGGATGGCCGATATTATCGATCCTGTTATCTGCAGCCCTATGTCCTACAGCTAGCACCCAGACTTGCCTTAATCTATTGCTCAGGCACAATAATCCAATAATATACAAGACATATATATATATATATATATATATATATATATATATATATATATATATAGTCTAGCCATTGACTCATTTGTCTGTCACACTATATTAACCAATCACATATCTTCTTCCAGATATGTCAGCCAATAGTCATCATAACTCTAAGATTTAAGATGTTAGATACTGAACTCAAAGTTCAGGATGAAGAGAAACACTAGGATTAAGGTACAAACAGTAGATGAATCGCAGATAGGATAATAACATGTATCGTGGATCCCACTGCAAGCCACTTCTTAAAACACAATACATTAATAACTGTCAGTTGTGTAAACTAACAAAGAGTATAAGTAAATACAAACATATAATCATTACAATAATTTATCTAACAGTAAAGCGCTAAAAATTAATGTTAATTGTATTAATACCTTACCAGGATTTTTGATTGTTGACATTGTTTTATCAATAATAATAATGGAATTAATACGAATTTTCGGTGCAATACATTCAGTCATAACCTGTAGTACACAAGTTTTAAAAATAAATGGTATGATATAACAACTCATTGTAGTAAACGAAGGTCATAGAAGGTAATCATTGTCTAACCTTAATAAAAATAACAAATTGGCTGTGCCCTTCTTATAAGTAGACGTAAAGAATCAGGGAACACTTCAGTGTTCAAATAATAGGCTACAAGCAACATTAATTAAGTGATGGAGACATATATATATATATATATGACGATAATTCTAAAATACGACGAATCTCCAATATTGAAGACGAAGTGCACCCTTCATTCACAAAAATTCCAATATTAGTTCACTTACAATGACTCATATAACAATCTCATACCCTGTATGCAACTGGATATTCGTAATCAATTTGACTTCTTATTCACATTTATATTCGATAATTTTTGATTTTGTTTATTTCGTTGTAGAAGCTCGGACTAGCTAGCCGAGCGAAGCGTTGAAAATTTTCTTTAATTTCATCCGCTGTGATTATTTGTAAATATATTCTATTCATATGTCTCATTATATTGTAGTTTGTAGCTGAAGAGAAAGTATCTAAGTGCCTGACATTTTTGATACTCATTGTGTCGTATCTATACGTTTCAGACATCTATTTGTTCACTTAATGAATGGTAAATTTTTGAGTGCGATTAAAAAAACTAGTTGTAGATACTTCCACTCTAGGAAATACAGTGAAGTTATTCGATGTAAATATTGAAAGTGAAAAAATATATCAAAACGGTAGTACAATAACTAGATTAAAGTCATAAAATTATAAATTGATGATCATGCGTCCAATTGAACCTAAGGGATATCGAATATATAAGTGAACAAATGTTGTACTTTAATTTGAACAGTTTAATTATTACTAACATTAATAATAAAACATGACCAGTAGAATTCAACTATGTCGGGGGGGGGGGGGGGAGACAAATGTTAATAATGGTAATAGATGAGGTCATGCAATATTGTGAATTGACCGAAGTTGGATATGTGAACCACTGGATACCAGGATAGTGGTTCGAGGGTTAAATGCTCACCCTCAAAGTCTGAGACAGATCTCAGTAGATATATAGATAGACAGCACTGAGTCTTACACTATGACGAAACAGCTGTCTAGTACTTCGTGGTTTTCACTAGTGGTCTAACTATGAAGGCAATCCGTTACGAAACTTTAAACTCAAAACTCAATAATAATAGATTATACAGACACGCGAGGAACACAGTACGCATACTTTGATCTCTAACTACAATACCACTAATTATTAATAATTGATGCGTATAATGCATCTAAATAACAACAAATAACTGCAAGTCATAACGCTAATTTGTTTTAGCTAAAATCTTCGGCTCATTAATACTAGTATCACTGAAATTTTTCCACTCAATTACAAATTTTCATTATCTTACAACTGCGGAGAAATACAAGAATAAGCAAGTACACTAGAAAAACAGTTCAAACGACGAATACATAAATGATTTGTAATACTACAAATTGTTCCCTGGCACGCCAACGAGAAAACATAACTAGAATAAAAATTTTGATTATTTGCTTGAAACAGGGCTAAAAATCAAAAGATCTGAGTTTCATTATTGTGCTTAAAATTACACAAACGAAAACTGAACATTTGACAGTTCTTATAGTTTATTTGTATTGTTTATATAATGGCTTCCATTATGACATTAAAAACGGTATTTAACAATGGCTTCTCTTTGGAAACCAATTAATCACGGGTAATTAACTAAGTTTAATGGTTGATCTGTAAGCGAATGCATAATACGATCTGAAATTCTGTCCATCAGTATTATTCCGTGAGCAACCAACATTAGTTAATTCGACGAGAATAATGAAATTTTTTTTTTCGAATTCTGTGGTGTATATAAAAGGCTGACTATAAACAGAGAATTACTAAAAACTAAGAAGCACTAGTCAACTGTTTCAATTTACTGAAGGTTACCTCTGTAATGAAAATTCATGGTTCCAGAAGCTTCAAGCTTCGTATTGAGTGCTTAACCTTCAAACTACTAATACACAAATGTAATGCAACGAATATTGTAAGAGTAAGAAACTGTACGTAAACATACCTCAAATAACGCATTGTATGTTAATAAAGAAAATCGGGTGGAAGTTGAATTTAAACGTTCTTCGAGCAAAGAGTACAAAGCAAAACATTCAATTGAATTGCCATAAACCCTAAAAAGTAAATAAATTTAAAGGAGTTGATAGATAAGTAATGGTGAGCATTTTGTGACCTCCTAGTGTTGATACTTGGGATATTCGTGGGGGCGGGGGTACATAAATATGCACTTTTGAAAACTAAATACTTATAGATTATGTTCATTTACACTATATACTTTGTGCCAGTAAACTGCGGTAGCAGTAAAATACATATAACCCCAGTTTGTTATACTAGTCACAATTGTCATTTACTTCTTTGTGGGTTAGTGTTATTAATGAATGTGAATCAGATTATGAAAACAGTATGGTGACTTCAACAAATGATATAAGACTAGTTCGCAAAGTGGTTGGTTATATATAGTTCTTGAATTTGAAAATAATAATAACAGAAAAAGTTAAACAGTTCATCTCAACTATTTAGTAAGTAGTTTTGTGTACAGGACAAGTAGATAAGTATATGATTGGAATTTCATATGTGGGATTTTGAAGAAATTTATTCTTTATAGTAATTGAAGAGCTATTTTCTAAAATGAAGGAGTTTTTACTTGCTTATATATATGTGTCGCATGTTCTCATGTGTAAATCATTGTTATAATGTTGCATGTAATGGTAAATATAGTGCATGGTTAGAGTAAAAATATATTTACATGATTCACTTTAATCTAATAACAATTTGCCAGTACAAAATAATCCCGATATTAAGATCTAAATATTAGAGTAAAATAAGAATTCAAAACTGACTTTAAAAGAGTAATAAAATGAACAGAAGTATGGATGAATATATGTACTCATGATTTGTTGACAGAAAATTAAGGAATAAGATATTTCATATCATGAACTGACCTACGTTAGGCAACCAATGAAAACCAAGAAGCATCGAGCAGTTGTTCTGTCATTGACTTTTTAGTGATGCCTATCTACGTCTCGACTGAGATCTGTTTCAGAACCCTTAGGCCTTGCAGTGAACGCTTAACATTTACACCACTGAGATGACATTCAGTGGTTTATGTTTCTCACTTTAGTCAGTTCACAATATTGTAAAATTGTATCAACTGAAATTGGTGTTATGGTATATAGTTAGTTGAGCAAGTCTAGTTCATACAACAGTCAATTGCAACCTTCGATACGGGTTACCAATGAAAACGAAACTTGACTCGAATCCAGATCATTCAGAATATAAATGATTTCAGTTATATCATCATTTGTGTTTGCTGCATAAAAGAATTCAGTAATTAATAACTAGCATGATGATGAAACAAGTTTTAGTCTAAACTTTGTAAAAACTAATTTATTTGAAAATATATTCACTAAATACTGGTCATGTAGAGACAAATATATAATACATAAGAAAAATAAAGCATATTAATAATAATACAAATTTTAAACTAACGATGTTTTCCCATACACAAGATACAGCCCAAATAACTTTATAGCATATATTCGAACGTGTTCGTCATCAGAAGTAAGTAATTTGAATACACAGTGAATTCCGTTGGTACGAACAAATACTTGGCCACATGTGTTGGGAAATTCAATTAAAGTACTAACCAATAAGTACAAAACATCGTGAATATTTTCTGGCTAAATTTAATTTGTAGACGTGGGAAAAGAGCGTATATCAGTTGAAGATAGACAAAAATATGTATCAAACACCTTCGATAATTACCTTCATACATTTGTGCGTGTGGGTTTATGGGAAGTGTCATGGAAATAGTATCTGAGTTAACATGGAATCGTTAAAGGCTAGGGTCAAACTGAGAAAAATGGAGTATAAGATAGTATATATCTAAAAATATTATTAACCATACGACAAATCTCATCTGATACGACTACAGATCTTTGACCGTTACAACTATTCATAACGGTTTCCCACTAACAGTGGAAACATATAGTTATCAGTCATTCCTAGGACATCATCTTACATTTTGATGGTAGAGTACTAATAAATTTACTGACCAACAACTGAACATGTGATCTTTATAGACTGTATTTGAAAGATATTATTCACATTCCTTGTACAAAGACGTTTGATTTTAAACATGGTTTTTGAGCAAGAATCAGGCTCCTTTTTCCGAAATACACAAATATCACCAGCTAGAACGTTAAAACAAAATTGTTTTAAAGATTACTTCTGTCTGACGTTGATGGTAGTTGCGAACTATTAGCAGGAATAAATTTCTACTGTCGTCCAAAGTTAGTATCACTTTAATCTCCAACTGATGATGAATGTGCAACATCAGATATATAAGTTTAAGAAAACACCGAAGTTTAATATAGTTGAAATAGCTAGAATACTTTTTAAAGTATTTATTTATATACATATTTAGCGGCAGATCAAAGTGGTAATCATCTCAGAGGACTAGAATTCAGCCTATTTCCGGGATTTGAATGTAGTTTATCAGACGTTTAATTATCTTACTGGATACTATTATCAATACATCACAGTAAAACAAGTAGCTTCCATTTACATATAATAACTTTTAGTAAACACTGGCCCAAATATTCTTATGACGCATTCAAATGACCAAAATCAAATTCGAGTACTCGGCTTTGGATCACACTATATGTGAAGGCTAGCGACACTATACGGCCGAACAATTCAAAGTAGATGGAGTGAGATTCAAACCTGCAGCTTAGTAGTCGAAAGTCGAATGCCTCAAACACTAAGACGCTGTTTCATAAGTTACATAAGTTCAAAATGGAGCTACTCTGTCAAAATTGCTTGCATAATCTCATATAGAAATGCTATATTAAACTTCAATGGAACAGTAAATAATAACACTCATACTTTGTTATCTCTATGATGCACAACTAATAATAATAATAACAATAATTATTATTATTACTAATATTATTATTATTATTTTATAAATGAAATATCAGCACTAAGAACATTCTTAGCTTATCAATAGTTTTTTGTGTAATTCTCATGAACACAAAACAATTAATGATACATGTGTAAATAGGAGAATATTTTCTGAAAGCTAACTTATTAAAATAATAAACAACGACGAAATCAATATCATTACTGTTACCTCTTGAACTGTTGTTAAAAAGGCTAAAATCAATTGCATTTCATTATCATTAATCCCTCCACGTGTAAATAAACGTTTAAGATAAATCAATAAGTTTGTACGAAGTTTCACAAGTTCTTCAACTGAACCAATTATTTCATGATCTAATAATCCAATACAAAGAAATCGATAACGAAAATTGTTAAAACCAGAAACTATAGAAAACAACTATAATTACACGCAAAACTAAACTCAATAGGTAAATATTCTCACATGCACTAAGTATTGAAGCACGTAAATGAAATGACATGAACAAAGCAACCTGATTACGATTAGGTAGAGTAAAGCTAATAAAAAGAGCCTTCAACCACAACCTTATTGATAAAGTATAACAAACTAAGTGATTCCCTTTATTTGACAGCATCGATTTCTCTCCTACATAAAAAGACGAATTTGCGAATTTATTCAAACATAATATCTACAAGAAACACCATAGTACAATAATACAAATTATTATTTGATAACTTACATTTACGCAATACTTTAACTATTTTTATATTAGGCACAGGAGCACCACGTGTTGTCATACTCCTTATGCACCTTACCCAAAAATTAAAGTTGAATTCTCTTAAATATAAGAACAAAATTTCGGAATTTAAAAGAACGCAAAACGTTTTTAGTTATCATTCGAATCAAGTCAGAAATTTCGTTAGTATGATTGTGTTGTGGAGATTGTTTACTTTCATGCCGTAAATTGACCTGGTAAAGACAACCGCCGAAAACTAAGAATTACTAAGTAGCTGTTTTATCTTAGCACGGAACTTCTCAGAATGGGTCCTCACTGCTTTGTTGAACATATAAGGAATGTTCTGATCAAAAACGCACACAAACTACTTAATTACAGTATCACGTATGATTTCCTTCTTTATATTTTTGACAGTATCTAACAATAGATAACAGGACAACATTCAATAAGTACTTGGATTTCGTTAAATGTTAGTGTTCTCAAATGGAACGAAGAGAGCATCCTCGATCCCAATGACAGATGCTACAAACTATATTATCGTAATACTAGTATAAATAACATTAATAACATTCGTTGAACAATTCTGTGAGGAAATAAACAAATATAACATTCGGAGAAATGCTGAGAAAAAGTACAGTCTACTAAAATGAGGTGTTTATTGAAGAAAAGGTGATTGTAATAACTATCGATTCTAGGGGATAACCCTGTTACTGAAGCATAATCATGCATTTATTCAAATATTATAAATATTTAATAAGAGAATTAAAAGAAACCATATTTTATCACGATCACCTGTTTAAACACAATCATGCATTTTATTCATCTAGATCTTCACCATACACTTAACAGAGACGAACTAAAGTGAAGGGTGACTTCATATAACGTACTGCATATTTACATATCCTGCAATCAAGAAGAACAAGCATGCTTTGACGTTCCTTTTAAAAATCAATAATATGACCTTTTTTTATTATTTTAGTTTGACATTAGTATTGACAGCTATCATGAAGTACAGTCTTAAATTTCACGCGGAATTTTTAAAACCATTTATGCATGCTGTAATAGTCGTACTTACTTAATCAGTAGACACATGGTACATTAGGCTTCAACGAAGAAAGAGCGTAAAATTAGGACTAAATATTTAAATTTCACTACGGATACACACAACATCAAACTGCACGTGCCTAAGTTTCTAACATAGCGAAAAGTAAAGGTAGTACTTGTAAATATATCCATCGATTGCCTACTAATGATGCACTTGGAACCACTGTCTTGATCACAGATTATTTCTGATCACTGAACTATTCCGTCAACCGGCGAAACAATCATTCACCGGTATATTAAGTAAACGTATCTAAAAATATAAATATGTTGTCTATTATAAGGTAGCCCATTAATTCAGGACAATGATCACGGGTCACAAAGCGACGACCACTTTCAAAAGCTTTGTACAAACCAAAACCTATTTCTGGCTATAAACAACTTTCGACAAGCATGTAGTCCATACGCTAATGTGCAATTCAAGTCTGAACTAAGATTCATTAGGCTTAGATAAGCTACGCTGGCGTGAATAATAAAAGACTGATATTCGTTTTGTAATACCAATCTGAACTATACCCAGACCCTAAATTTGCTCCAAACTTGCATTTCTGTGGGCAACAGGCCAAACGTCTTAAATTAATTAGCTAAAAAATTTGCAAGTAAATAGATAGACTTGAGGCTAGCTGTCTGACTGAAGAAAAGTGTAGATGAACACTAGCTAAGTTTGAATGGCACCGTACAAAAGGCGATAAAAGTTATTTTTAGCTTATGAGAACACCCAACATATGAATATTGGGTGTCTTCAGGCTTCATTTGAGGTAGATAAATGCTATCAATGGTTTACAGTGAAGTAACTATAAAGTTGTTTTTTAGTACTTACTGGGTGTACATAGCTCATAGCCACTTCGTGCACGAGGATTTGTTAATGCTAAGTAATATTTCAATGTATTTAAACAGTGAATTATTGAACCAGTCCTATCGATATAACCTGAAATGACTGCTTCCATAAAATCAGTGGCTAAAAATTGATATAATTGTTCTTGAACCTATAAATATATAAATACAAGAAAATGAATAATGACTTGTTAAAGGTTATAAGGTACTATCCATTACTTTCAGTTCTTTTGTGAACAATAATACTAAAATTAAGTAATTCTAGGTGATTCCTAAATGGAAACCGCGCCCTCTGGGTTTCAGTACTAAGCACAATAGGTTATATTTAAGCAATCAATCAAAAATGCGTAGAGGCTGTTTACTTGCAATTTGGATATCAACAATAGTAAAATAAAAACCCATTCTAATTAAGATAATTTAGTTATAAAACGGTGTTAATGTTGTGGAATACATATAAATAAATATAGATGGGTACCTAAGTAAAGATTGAACTTAAATCAATACCTTTTATGTTTTTATGTTCCTACTCTACAGCTATTGAAGTGTGAAACATGACGTGATATAAAATCACCATTAATATTAACCTTAATTAAATCCAGTTAAACCCTCTTAGCAAAGTAATTTGTTATTAGAGACACCTGTAAGCTCAGTAGATAAATGAGCTTCCAACTAGGTATTTTTGAGTATGTATGTGTTGGCAAGTAAGTTAGTTTAATGTAATCAAGTAACTTCCAATAGAAACATTAAGTTAACAGAATACTTTCAAACTAAAATGGGTCCAGAAATTTACAAATAGTTCATAAAATACTCAATTATACCATTCGAATCCGTTAGGCAACAAACCCCCTAAAAAGTATACCTAGCGTTTTATCCAACTTTCTATAAATATAAATATCTAATTATCAACATGAACGATACCTAACTAACCGTATTTGTTAACAGTATCTTCTACTGACTGATGAGTACTCTATTAACCCCCCCCCAAAATATCAACAACACTCATATTTTGAGTATGCTGTGTTCTTTGAGCTGGGTGGTTTGACAATGAAGCATTCATTGTCTTACCTGTACAACATCAAAATACAGTTATTTTTTCGAAGAAGCTTAGATCAGATTGTCAGTAAAACGTTGTAGTTATCTTGTTTTCGAACACTATAATTTTTGAAATAAAGTGTTACATCTAATTAAGGAGAATAACGATTTCAGATATTGAATGATAAAGATTCTTGATTTAGATTATCATCCGGTTCATAAGTGACATGTGGATCAAATGAAAAATTAATGAAGTAGATGGATTTGATTGTAATTATGATAACTTATTTACTGATCCTAATTCTTTTAGTGATTCCGAGCCACAGATTAAACAGGTGATTAAATATGCAAATGCTGATATCTTGAGAAGATTCAAATAAATAACTGGTAGATTAAAATTGAATTATAAACGTGTAGAGAGATATTTAACTTGTGTTTCATTTCCTTTAGTTTCAGTGTTTAGTAACTAATAAAATATAATACAGCATTGCTGGATTCGAATTCAAACTTCTGAAACTCATTTTGTTGTATTGAGTGTGAATTTCATTTTACAGTTGTTATGTCTGGTTACGATTTAATTACTTTACTAATCCTTCGATGTGCTAATAGAGCACCAATAATTACTAATTAATAGTTATTCTGTGTATATGCATCTATGTACTCCCTGCCATACTTCTAAAGTATATTATTACTGACTATATTTCAAAAGGCCTTCACATCGGTTTTGAAAATTTAGTAGTTTCCGTTACTCTTCTGTTTGTTCTAAATGATTCATATTACTTTACATAAGTGGTGCATTTTAGTGATAAATAAAAAGGCTATACTTGTTTTGAATTAATTCATGTTAAATTCTCGGAAAGCCATGATGTAACAAAAATACTCGACTGTCAACATGGTGAAGAGTTAGTAAGATTTGAGTGTAGCTTTTACTTGTCTAGACTAAAGCATTACCATCACTTTCTGAGGATAATTTTTTTATTATAAATTCACTTAGCACACATCGTGAACAATATGGACAACTTACGTCTAGTGTAGCCTTACACCATAGTTCGGAATTGCTTAAAAAATACCCATACATTTGTTTAATGAGTATAATATGAATATTAACATTTGATGTTGAATAATTGTGAATATCCAATTTGTCATGAGTTGATTTAATCTCTTCTAGTAAATACAGCGTGAAATTCACAATTTCATCCAGCAAACTCTTTGTTAAATAGTTTGTTTCTGATTGATTCAATGCATCAGCAATGATAAGCAGACCTTTAGTTGCAACAAATTGATTTTTTAATGTAGATGAAGTTTGAACTAAACCAAAAATAAAACGAACTAAAATTGTTCTGTAGGACAAGAAAAAATGAAAAGAATATATAGGGTTGGCTAAATTTTTTAAAACGAGATGGAATATATTTCACTAGAAATGATCATAAAATTAAATACAAAGGTACTTAAAGTTTGACGATAAGCATCTCAATTAGAACCCTTTTATTAACAAGCTGTATAGATAAGTTAAGTCACAGCATGAGTAGACAGTAGGTTAGGATTCGTAGACATTCTTGCCAACTCAGAGGATGAGCGTTTTTAGTCTCATAATCTTAATTGCCGTTTCAACAATTCTCTATGCCTAACCGTAACACTATTCACTCGGTTCGATCGTAAGTGATCAATGTTTTGAAGGTAGCCGTGATCGAATACTTGTAACATGTCCTTGACCTTCGAAAGTTATTTTTTAGTCATAAAGTAATGCAGAATAAACTGTTTTGAGGTATGCGTTAGTATGCAAAGAAAGTGAAAAATTTCGATTTTTAGTACTTCACATAAGCATATAAAATAGCGTCCCATTTAAAGTCTCACTTTGGTTAAACTAGGAGTGAAAGATGCTCGCCGCTAAGGTGTTTCTCACTAAAATAACATAACCTTACAGCGCTTTCTGTTTAAGTAATGTCAACCTATGATGTGAAACTTTAAATTAAATGGTCACTACATTACTATTTAATAAGAATTATATTTCGGCTTTAAAGTATATCGATATCACCATTTGCGAATAACTGCAGCATAGATCAAAATTATCACACAAGCAAATATATGTGTAGAGGTAGTCAAATCTATATATGAATACTAATTTATTTGTAACTCGTATCATACTGATTCAAGAAGAATATGAACATAACATGGGAATGGATTTAAATGAAAAACAATATGTGCATTAATGTTTTGCAATGAACAGACAGAAGGATCAGGAACATACATCTACTTCAACTATACATTAAAATAAAATTAATTTTTGATGGTTCTTTTGGAGTCATTACAAAGATAGCGAAAAGTTGGTACTTGGTTGAACTACAGCCAGACAAAAGGGTTTACTCTGGTATCACAAACCGACTAAATCAAATGTTTAAAGATTAATAAAAATAAAACACTAGTAATGAGATGTTGTAAACACCGGAAAGTATCTGACTTTATCTTCGAAAGTAATATGCATAAGGTACTAAGAATTAAATTAAGTGAAATAAATATTCTTAAAAAAAATTACAGAGTACTTACGGCATTTCCGGTGTAAGAGGCTGAAGATTCGCAAATGATGGATGAAGAGAAAGTATTTCCAATAGATCTGATTTATTTTCGAAAGCGACAAACTTTTCAATAGGCCAGTTTAATCGACTGAATAGAGGATACAATAATTGCATACCACCCAGTTTTATTAATAAATCCGACACTGAAGTGCATTTCACTGAAGAAACATTCTGAAAAAAAAATGAAAACATAGAGCGAATCGTCAAGTTTAATGCAGTATTTTTAGCGATTTCGAATAAGTAATAATTACGTTTACTGTACTGTGTTATAAAAGCAATAGATTTGACGACATGAGCATACTGCAGAAGTAATAATAATTGTTCATTTTAAAAAAATATAATTACGTCGAGCTTGGTATAAATGTCTAAAGTACAGTTCTCTACATCAAACTAGTCCGACACTATTACTAACAACATGAATACCAGGTTTTTCCAATGATTGTAGTAGTAGTGATAATAAGAAAGATTGAACACTGAAGGCAAATTAAAATTATATTTAATTAAATTAACAGAAATAAATGCAATCAATTATGATATGATAGTGATATTATTTTTACATCAAAATATGGGAAAAGATGAAAGTAGGATTTTGTGAATTCCTCCCAAGTTTAGAAGTAGATTTGTAAATCTAGTTGTAGAATAGCTTAATTCAACTGTCACCAATAGCAACTTATTTCACAATTGTTGCTGAAAAGTATACATGTGTATGATATGATGTGTAAAACTTAAACTCTAATTTGTTTTACTGCAAAATCACATCACAAAGGCACTAGAAAGTATGTAATCAACTATCATTGATGGATAACGAAGTTTTTTAGAGAATGCTTCACACGCCAAATAATGTCGATTTAATAATAAGGCTTTTTTCTTCATGACATCTTACCAAACACCACAAATGATGAGTGAATCGACAGCAGAAAAAATGATGTTACCCACATACTTTGGTAACAATACTACAAGTATATAGTAAAATGAGAAGTACATAAAATATAAGCATCACCAACAAAAAAACAAAGTTCGTAACAAAGAGTGTTATCATAACATAAAATTAAAACAGACGCTTACCCCATTCATCATAGCGTGTAACGGCATTTTATTTAACTGATGGAAATTTCCAGCTTGATTTAGACATAATCTACCATCACAAGAATGAGGGCTATATGCAAACACGAGTGCGTTGTGAAGCTTATTAGAATCGCTAATAATTTTCGCTTGATTAGAAGACCATCCACTACAGTTATCAGTTTCGAAACGGAACTGACCCTACAATTTACAATTGTAATATTAATATGTGGCAAAATGAAACAAAGTGAAGACAGGGATATTGCAGGTGTCATAATTAGTCAAATGTTAGCAATAGTGTTTGGAGTATGGGATTATTTTCGTTTACTTTTGCTTTGTCTTGTACTCGCTTAGAACTAATCGGTACCAAAAGTTAGTTGAATGAATAAAAGCATAAATTTACAACAGCGTTCTACATGTTACCGAACCTCACAATAGGAAGAAAATAGGATAACTAAAAATAGTAAGAATTAATCGAATTTAATAAAGTAATAAAATGCAAACTAAAAAATTTTCAGTGTCAATATGATTAACTTTATTGTAAATAGTATTTAAATAATTATTTCCGTTACCTAAATTACCCTATCTAAGACGATTATGCTTTCCGAAAAACTAGAACCAACAACAGTTGACTTTATGGCATAATGTTACGTTTTGTGGCGAGCACTCTTAACTTTTATAAAATGTAATCATACTCCAGAAATCATAAAAAAGCACGAAGAATTAAACTATAGAGAGTCAATAAATGATTAACGCTTCCTGTTAAAACGTTTACTCAATCTTGGGATTGATTGAACACCAGCAGTGCTCCGTATAATTTTATTATCAAATTACTGTAACACATGGCAACTCTCGACTTTTATCGACCATTCATCATAACCACTAAGAGATATAATGCTTTCGCTTTAACCATCAGACGTGTCTCACTGGTAACATCAATTAAATTAGTTAGTGAGAAGAAACTGTCAACTTAGTTATTATGTTCCAAAGAGTCTAGAGTAGAAACATATGTGAGGATACCTAATCATCTAGCTTTCCTTAAAATATTTACATCAAAAACATCAAAAACATCCGTTTCAACAAGTATTTTGTAAAATGAAAATATATGACATCAATGAAAAAACCATGAAATAGAATATTGATTAGATTAGTGAAGCTACATAAAATATACAATTAACCCAAAAATTCACAATATTTTTCATCTGATTACGCTTTATTTTCGAGTCAATAAGGAAATCAAATATACCGACTTTAAAACTGATATATTCAAATGCAATCATGCATTTGGCCGGATAAAGTAAAATTGATCATAATCCTGCTATTCGAA
The DNA here is from genome assembly GCA_025215515.1 of Schistosoma japonicum. NCBI lineage: Eukaryota > Metazoa > Platyhelminthes > Trematoda > Strigeidida > Schistosomatidae > Schistosoma > Schistosoma japonicum. Next base: position 22,128,606 of record CM046064.1, on the reverse strand, counting down.
ATGATGACAAAATGCAATTTTAAGTTGCATGTGTAATGTGAAATAGTTTAAGCATGAGACAAAACAAGAACCTAACTGAATTCCAAAACAATTTATTTCATTGAGTCAGTGAAAATATGATCAACTTGAACAATCTTAATTATTAATTTTGAAATCTACATAAAAAGCGTACAGTCAGACTGGTAATACTATAGAATACTAGTTCCAAAAGCTGGCTTAAAAATTTAACATACACAAACCCTAATTATCTCACTGATAAACAATGAATAATAAGATTGATTATTTTAAACCAATCAGTCAGTTACAACGTAGAACTTGGTACATGCGTACGTCAGTTCAAGTTACCATGCCCCAATTAGCAGATAGAGATCGAATTGTCGGACCGAATTCCAGAATAAGGGAGGTAGAAACACAGTTATTAATAATGGAAAGCAATAGAGATTGGAGATTAGATTTAAGAAAATATGATTCAGTAAAAATAATACTATGATAAGTTCAGAAACTTATATTTTGGAGAAAGACAAGAAGTGGATGCACCTGCGCCATTGCCAACGATTTTGAGCCATATCACCTAACGTCTTCAACCATTAGTTACGATCATCACGTGGACCCCAACCATGTAGTCTGCATCTATTAACATGGCTCAGCCCGATTGTCAACGACTTCATGGACTGGTTCCATGTTTTCGTTTGGCAGCACCTAGCTTTCTTCCAGCCTACTCCCACAACAGACAGTATCGCTCGTCGAGGTAGGCGGTGATCAGGCATACGTAACACATGTCCTAACCACCTCAGATGATGAAGATTCATTACTTCGTCAATAGACTTAGCGTATTTACCTAGTACTCGATTCATAACCCATGCACCGCTTTCTCGGTTGTCCCAGCAAACACGAGCAACACTTCGAAGACATCTATGATCAAATACTAGGAGCCTAAGAATATCCTCTATCATTAATGGCCATGTTTCACATCCATAAAGTAAAACGGATTGAACTGCTGCGAAGTAAGCGCGTCCTTTTGTCAACAAGCGGATGTCTCGTCTACGCCACAAGTGACGCAAATTGACAAAAACAAATAAGGCCTTATGTATACAAGCCAAAATTTCAGCAGACACCAGACCGTCAGGACGGATGAGGCTCCAAAGAAAAGTGAAGCGGATAATACATCCAACTGCTTCGCTCCCTATCACTAACTCCGGTGTCGAATTAAGCCAGTTCTGAAGCAGCGTTTTGCATTAGGATGGAAAGAATTGCATCCCAAACATGCTTACATTCATGTTTAAGGTAGTCAAAAGATTCTGCATTTTATCAGCATCTTCATCCAATAGAACTATATCATCTGCATATTCTAAGTCACTAAGTTTATCTCCTGGAAGGAGGTCAATCCTGGAGAAATCAGACGATGACAATGTTAACTTTAAAAGTATGTCAATGATAAAATTAAATAAAAATGGAGAAGGCGGACAACCTTGACAAACACCACTTAAGATGATCAATTCCGACGACAATCCCCCATAAGCTCTTGCTTAACATGTGGCGTTCGAGTAGAGAGCTTGTATAAGGTTAATGTACTTCACTCGTACGCTTTTCAATGACTAACACTGCCACAACCTTACGATCGATAGCGTCAAATGGCGTCTTAAGTTCAAGGAATACAGCTATTGTTGAACATCTAAAAATGTGCCCATGTTCCAGAATCTGTCTAGATGTAAATGTTCGGTCTATACAACAACGTCCAGGTCTAAAACAACCTTCGTTTTCTCGAGTTTGCTCTTCAAGAGCTTTAGTCAGGCGTCGAAGTATTATTGAAGCAAATATTTTAGACACTATATTCGTTGGGCTGATTCTTTGGTAATTGTCATACGAGGACTTCTGCCCTTTCTTTTTAACTGGGACGATTAATGATCGAGACCAATCAGATGGGATTACATCCAGTTCCCAAATTCTAGCTAAAACCCCAGTTAATCTCACTGCCAAAGCAGAACCACCGTCCTTAAACATCTAAGGGGTCAATCCATCAGGTCCTGCTGCTCTGCCTTGCTTTAAGTTTCCTATTACCTTCTCAACCTTACTGAGACTTGGGAGACCAATGATAATTTGCCATTTAGATTTCTTGGGGATGGTGGGCAAGCTGGGATGAGGCCGAGGGCCTGTCGAACTGTTCCCTAAAGTGTTCTGCCCATCGGTCTAATCCTTTGAAATTACAGTGAATAACAGTCCCATCTTTTTCTAAGATAGTTTCACAAGATGATCACGTGTGCTGTTAGAGGTACGAGGGCTAATATCACTTCCTGGCTGCCCACATCATAAAAGGATGATACTTCTTGAGGTACCTCAAAAAGAAACTGGGTTAGTATTGGTCGTAGTGACCTGAGAGCGCGATCGCAGAGCCTAAGAAACAACTGCTTGAAACAAATGACGCACAACCATGTCATTGGAAGTTTTTGAAGTGTTAGCTTTGTTCTTTAGAAGGTTTTTCTCCCGGAGACAGTATTCTGTGGAATAAGGTAAAGTGTAATATTTTTAGGGTCGACCTTTTGTAACACGCTCATTCCGTTGAAACAACAGTATCGTTGCAGATGCTGGTTATTCGAGAGAAACACCTTACTACTGTAACACCCCAGTTAAGTCAGCAGTACGACTTCGCTCTCAGATCTTTGGTTGCTGCCTTTAGTCTTATCGCTCTCCAACAGATCTGCTTGGCATGGTATGACCTAGGGAAGCATGCGTTCCAGCCAATATAGCTCGGTCGGGTCATCACGATAAGTAAGCCCAACCTCCACGTCAAGGTATCGGCTACGGTCGGAAATCTAAACCAATCCAACGTGTCTATTGAAAGCAGATTTAAGCGATCGACTTTGAGCTACAATTCGACTGTAAAGCGGCTTGTTAAATCATTGTTGTTCAGTATTCGAAACAGTTGTCCAATAGAAGTTGAAAGTCAAGTGCTTTAACCACTAAGCTATCGTTTATAAATTCCCAAAATAAGATACAGATTCTAATGAATTTACTGTACTAGGTTAGTGAAGCCAGTCACGTATTTGAACTACGTTATTAAAATTGGTAAAGTGTTAAGTTATATAGATTGATTTTCGATCGCTAACATTAATAACTAAGAGAAGTTTTATCTGCAGAAACGTAACTTTGTAATCAAATGAGTTGCATTAAAATGCTAGGTGATGGAACAATAAAAATAATAGTCTAAAAGCAATTACAACTTCTCAATATATGTTATTCAGGTTAATGAGCTTTTCAGAAAGAAACTCAAATTAATGTCTGATAAACGATTAGTCGATTATGCTGGTAAGCCAGAAGTTTATCATGGAAAATTAATGAATTTTAGATCTGTACTGAAATAGGGAAGCGAAAACATACCTGGTACTTTGGACCTAAGGAATAAATATAACTGATTTGTTCGGGTGAAAGAGTTTCCATGAACCCCATTATGCTAGACAAATGTCCATAAAAGCCAATTTCATCTGTGGCGTCATTAGACTGACCAATTAAGCATGTCTTCATCGCCTGCAATAAAAACAGATTCATTATAAATGAGTAGATATCTGTCATAATTGTATAAGCTCTAGTACATCTATATTTTGAAAATATGTGCTAAAGTACACTAAATGTCAATAAATGATAGCTGAAAGCTACGAGCTGCAAGTAGACAGTACACTTATCACAACAAATTTTGAAGTAACACACTTCTATATATTACACTATAAAGATTTCCAAACTTATTACTTCAAAGTAACACCGCAGGATGTTTTATGCTGAAAATCTATTCTTAATGGAAATATTAGTGAAAGAAAAATATATATGAATTCCTGCTTTCACCAACATGGTAATAATAAAAGACTAAATATTATCACATCGAGGCTGGAAGCGGTCACATTTCAACTGCTGAAATTACAAAAGATTTTTCCAAGGTATATAGGAGGGGAAACTGGATTATTTGTGGTCTTGTCGACTTTATACAACTATGAACAACAATATGATTAAAATAGTGTATGCATGCACCGATTTGTATAACGGTACAAAACGTCTTCTCACTGCTAGTTTGTGTTCATCTATGATTTTACAGAAAACCTAACCACATAGGCTGAATTTTGAAGTGAAACATTGACAGCCCAGGAGAGTACAACAAGAGTTGTATACAAATTTTACTTATAAAATCCAAAATCTCCAAGATTCTATGGGAAGAATTATTAGAAAAATCCCAAAATTCTGAATCGACGAAATATTAAAATAGCCGGGAAATTTCAGATCTGTCATCAATGTTCAGACAGTAATATAAGAGAAATATACCAGCCCATACAGAAGACATCAATTAACCACACAGAAATCAAATTGGCAAAGCCAACATGAGCAAAAGGACACATAAAGATAACCAAGCATGTAAAAGTAGTCAGCCGGAAAGAATAGTGTTGGAACATATCAATTAGATACTCAAGGAGTTATCAAAATTTCAAGTGGTACTTCAGTTAGGCAATGAAGATATCCAGAATAACAACAAAAGCCTAGCGATAAACTTATCTAGTACAAAGAACCAACACTGACGAAATCATTCACATGAACTACAACTTTACATCACTAGTCATATCTACACATTAGGTTATCTTTGTATGAATCCTAACTTACTGCTAACTGAAGTTGAAAGACCTTGAATGGTCTAAGTAAATCATTATGCAGCTTATTTCGCCAACAAATCAGGACTTCTCAAGATCAACAAAATTTGTAGAATGAAATCTATTGAATCTACTTCAAAGCTTCTCACTAGCTGCAAATGGCTTCAGATATTAAACATGTTATACAATAGTAACATATTTTGTGCCTATTTCAAATTCACATGACTTCTTGGAATAGATTTTAACTCGATTAAATAAAGTTGTTAACAGCCAATCAGAGACTTTGAAATGTTGTAGGCTCATCATATTCAGAGGATTTTACTTTTATGATTTGTTTAAAGCCTTTGTATGTACGCAAATGACAACATTCGATTGTCATAATAAATTACTCTTGTAGTTATCTGACTATAAAGGTCAAACAACACAAAAATACCAATGAGTGTACGTTATTCATTAAAAGGTAAAGTTGAATTGCTAACACTTAAATTTCACTCATGTGCTTTTAGAGACATGTGGGTGGTAATCAAAACCCGGTTGTCCATGCCATAAAAAGGTTCTTCTTCTTGATGTGCTAAAATATCAAATTGAACTAACGTTGATCTCAAGAACCTGGAAGCATGTCCGCATCGCCTAAAGAACGACTGTATAGGGTCAACCACACACGGTCTTCTTGAGAAGTTTCAGTCGTGTTAGCTCGATACTTGTTAAGTTCTTACTGCCGGAGACAGAAATTCGTGGAGTAAAGTAAGGTTTGCATCTTAATACCGACCTTTTTTAATCCCATCCTCCATTTATGGACAGGTAGCATCGCTATTAAGCTGGTTATCTGAGGGAAACAGCCTACTGTAGTCACACTTCTGTACAGCCGGCAGCATGACACTTAGGATACAGGTTTTGTGGTTGGAAATCGCAATCCACTCTGGGTACGATAGTAAAACGTTGACAGGACAAGTATTTCATTAGACTCTTTGGATGAAATGTCTAAATTGCTTTTATTAAGAAACTCTAAAACCAGTTATAGAACTTTCACCACGGTAGTAAAGACTCCTCTAAGAGCTACTCACTAACAAAGTAGTATAATACGTGGAATGGTGTTATTTATTCATTACACTCAGTAGAGAGTTTAGTAGACCGACAGAAAAGACTTGGGTAGTGGTTGTCTCTTATCTATAGATTTCTTTATAGATTGAATCTTAGTGGTAGAATGTAAATAGTACTATACGTACATAATTGATGGATAATTAAACATTTGCCTTATATTGTACGGATAAAAATGTACAAATATAAATTACGTGGAAGATAAAACAAAAAAATCCACACATGCATTCATGAAATTTGTCAAAATTAATTACGACTTTCTGACCACCAATTGACATACAACAAGTGAATATAATAGCTATTTAAATGAAAATGAATCTAGCATACCTCATTTGCACTTAAATGCCACGTAACGTCTATATTCGACACCAAAGTACCGTTGACGTAACAAAGGATGCCACTACCACTCCAACGCATATATGAATAAACAATTGTAAGCATAAACCACTAAAAAGGAATATATATCGTTAAAAAAAATGCTAACAGACCTCATTAGGGCGAAAAGAGAAATTTATCGGAAACTCATCAATCTTCCCCTTGCTTCGAGCTACGGAAACAAATAGGACATCTTTAATGAAATAAGCGGAAAATCCCAAATGATCATAAGTCTGAAAGCTTAAAATTATTGATTATGAGAACAACTATTCAGTAAGGTACCAATATAAATGCACTTTAATATTAGTTCTAAGAGGTTTTCTGTATACCCAGCAATGGAATGTCCATCCATTCTGGTTCGGCCACTTATCGGTAGGCGGTAATGCAATATTCTGAATAAATAAATAAAATTAATCGTTACATACAGAATACTCATCCTGGAAATCAAAGTAAGAATTTGGTGTTAATGCACACGGCAAAATATGCAGGACTGTAATAAAGCCTGCTGAAAAAGATGGCTTAAAAGTAAATAAAATCATATCATAATAAAGATACCCAAATGTCTGAAGACTGATAGATACGATGTAACAGTGAAACGATAACGTTTGCAGTGATGTGTGATGAGATCAACTCCTGAAGTAATTTGCTCAAAGTGACGGTGTCCAGACATCGGGCGTTTTCGCACAACATCACAAAATCAGATATTTTCAGGAAAAAATTAGTCATGTCGTTACTTATAGGTGGTACCTAAAAATATGACATAAGGCATTAGACATAAATGTTTAAATACAGAAGAAGAGGGTGTGATTATGTCATTGTCACACTCTAAATGTGATTTCTCCAGATGGATACGGAAAGCATCGAGAATCTGTGTAACTGTGACAACGCCACCATCCATTTTATTTATTCACACTTGATACCAAATATAATTTATTTCGATGTATCTTTGACTTTTACAGATCTCCTCAAAGCAGTTTTTATTGTATTATTATATTTTAAAGTCAGCTTATTTATCGTTAGCTGCATATATTTAATAAATCTCTACGAAAGTGAAGGAATTTACGAATATTCGTGGCTAAACGTAACGCCAAATTTAAAAAGTTGTTAATTATATGACAGCCTAGATACTACGTTTAAAAATCATTGTTACAGTTTCCAATATTTGTGTTACTAGCTAGTGCTAATAAGTTGATTCTTTTACGTTTACGTCCTGATTTTATGGTTGCGGTTATTTATTGAATTCGAAATGCACTGTTATCTTGTCTAGTTTATAGAGTAAAGCAGTCCCAACAACATTTTTATTAACAATACGTTTGTGCGACCTTATCCATTGTCATCAATATGTAACCACCTCGCTACCGACATGGTTGAACTCCACTGGCTGCGTTTTCTCAGTAAAACTTCAGGAGATATATTGAGGAGTTAGTCATAAGTGAGTATATATGGTTGTCTTTACTTGTTTAACTATTTGAGTTTTGTATTTACATTTTTCTCATTTTCTAGATGGTTGTGAATGCTGTTGCGGCTTTGACCAGTTTGACTTCAAGGTACCTGAGTACCTACTAAATAAGGGTGTTATACGTATAGTGGAGGCAGAAGTAATTTAAATCATGAAATAATTCTGAGGTGAAAAATTGTTTGTTGTGTGAGTATATATCACAATACAGTGCACCATCAACGTTTGTCGTATAATCAGAGCAACTTTTGACGATTAATCCCACACGTACGAATAAGAATAAATCAGAAGCGAGTGAGGGACGGAATAGAAGTTGTATTTGATCGTGAGTAAAGCGTCAATATGATAACAACGTCTAGGCTTGGTAACTAGAGAGCGAGTTGACTCCACGTCGTATCGTGTCGTGATCTGGTGGTGATACGTGACTGAGCGCTTTCAACTAGTCGCGTCCGCTGAAACAGACATGGTCAGCATCAATATCGAGAGCTAATGTAGCTATGTGTTTACGATTTATTTACCTCTACCACTCACTCTTTTCCTAATGGGTTAGTGAAGACCCTAAGACGTACCAATCAAAGGATAATACCCAATGGGTTAAACATTGGAAAACGTTCCTTTGACAGCTTGCAATGTTTTGCAGCTTCTGGACATCAGTGCGTACGCTAGAGTGTCGTTGTGTAAAGCATTTTGTATAAAACATATTCTTTTCCTTCAGCATAGTTCCTTTCGTTTCCAGATGGCTTAAAAGATCAAAAAAAGCAATTTTTAATATATGGATTTCCCATACAAAGAAATTAATTTGGCTGCTCAGTGTAGCTACAAAAACGTGTAAAATATCAATAACACCCATATGAATGAAAAACGTTTTTTTTTAATATTTTTAAACATACGAAAATAGTAATAATAATATCTTTATTTTCAAGTAGCCTTTTGTCCATGAGAGCATACCAGTTGACAGGCATGATAGGAATGATATAGGTCTATCTGCATATAAGGATCTTGATAGTCATTGATAAGAGATTCACACTATATGAAACTATTAGTTAAAAGCAAGGCCGACTACATCATGTTCAAAGTATTAGGGTGCCAGATTTACATATTGTAGTATAGTTCATTTCTGAGAAGCAACTTCGTGCTTTTAGTTTTTAACGCTACAAATCCAAGAGATGGCTGTAAGTGGGCAGAATGGACCATACAAAAAATCCAGATACGTGATAAGGCTAAAAATATTCGCAGCTTGGATAAAGGCTCTAACCGGGCACATATATGGGGGTATTCTTCAGTAGCGGTGGAATCGATGGAGGTTAATTTTGAACGGTGAGTTATTGATGCCTTAAGTACGTTGTTAACCAGCATTAGAAGTAAGTTGCTATAAAGAAGACCCATTCCTTATGAGGACAATTCATAAGCTCAAGGAGATGATATAGAAGAATATACAAAATGAAATATAATAAAGTTAGCTAGTAGTTGTGAACGAATTGTTTCAAACCAGAATCTTCTTTTTGGGTTTTTTTCTTCTGTTATTTTTTTACTACAAGATCCATGCTTGCAGCGTTAACGGTTTGAAACTTCAATAAGCCATTGCTGATTAGGTCAAAGTTAAGTGGCAGGTCGTAGAGTATTTGGTATAGATCTTTAGATGGTATATCGTTAACATAGTTTATATACTAATGTTACACATTGAGCGAACCCAGTACAACGCATGTTATGCTAGAGTTTGAATAAATCGATAGTTTATTCATTGCCTTGGAGCTACTAAATAGTTGGTTTATCGCTCGTATAAAGTGATCAATGCTATCTAACGTACAGATTTCTGCCGGTTAACTACTCGAAATGGCAGTGAATTTGTGCACGAAAAAATTAGATAGTATTTTAGTCTTACAATGTTCAATTCACACTGTACCTGTATGGTTTTTAAGGCTGTAGTTAGTTGCTTCGATAAATCTTAATACAGGGTCGGAGGAGTATGCTAAATGGTGTACAACTTTGAAATAAAATGTTAGATTGAGCTTAGCACGTGTTTTCCAAGGTGGTTCTAAACCTAATGTATCGCACCGTGTGGGGCAGTTTAGTCCACAATTCATCTCTAATATTCTTTTTGTGAAGTACCGCTGTATTGCTACAATCTTTAGCTTATTGCTTGTTCAGAGGCTGCTGAGTATGAGTGGGCAGTATTCAAGTAGCTGGTGTACACAAACCATATATTATTACCATTATAGTCTCATGTTGGTAGAAATTATGGATTATACAACCCATAAGTCTGCAAGCCTTTGAGGTGACAAATGTTGTTTTTCCGTGAATGTAAAATCCTTTGTGTATTTTAAGCCTATGTCCACAATCGTTTTACATTCGAAGATTTGACCCCCATCTACTTCAAAGTAAAGGTTGAGGTTGCGACACCCAATGCTGATCCAGCCACATTTCTTAATGTCAAAATGAAGTTGGTGTTTTTTACACCAGGCAGTGACTTTGTCTAACTCTCGCTGTACGATCTTGACAGTGTTTTGTATCTCATGTCTGTTGCATGGTTAGACAACTTTCAAGTCATCTGAGTATTGGAAGGTTTTGCCAGTGTTGAAACAGCTACGCGTACTGCTGATATATATTGTAAACAAGAGAGGCCCGAGTAAGCTCCCATGTATAACTCCACTGGTTTCTCTCGAAGGAGGTGATTAGGCTGAGTTTACTTTAGTTATCTGATATCGATTAGTTAAGAATGTTTTAAGCCAGCTTAGCAAAGGGTTTCAAATCCCTATCGAGTATAATCTTCCATAGACTATGCTGTGTGATACTTTGTCAAAGGCCTTAGATATGTCAAAGTATAGGTCTAAGATTATTTTGCGTATTTCGCCGCAAGATGTAATGTGATTAAAGGAGTCAAAGTGACATATTATGGCGGTACGTTCAACGTTTGTGGTAACTAGTTGAGTGATTCCTAAAAAATCTAGTATTTATTACACTTGTCTGTTTTGATCGACGCTAATACCTCTGCTAGCTTACATTGACTACAATTATTTACCTGTGCGTCGTCTTTCAAAAAAAGAGAGAGCTCGTCAAAGCCCACAGTGTTCAGTCAATAACAACTCTACTACAGAACAAACTTCTAATCTAGTGATTCCTGGTTTGACAGATCCAGTAATGTTCGATTTCACACCAGTAATTCAACTACCGAAAATATTCGATAGGGATTACACAACTATGCCACAGAACAGTAGCCTCGAGAAGGTTAAATGTGAATTACAGCATCTAACTCAGCAGCTAGCATAAATGCGTTCTCAAGTGGAGTAATTCTCAGTTGTAGTATGTGGTGTCAAACAAGAACTTAACGCACTGTCGCCCCTTACATTGCTACTGACAGAAAATACAGGTTCCTCAGTACTGGAAGACGTTACGAACTTAGAAACCGTGATCGACTTTATTGCTACAGAAGTAACTAAGCGTATGATATCCCGTCAGAACGTAATTGTCTACAATATACAGGATAAGGCATCACTAAAAACCGTTATGTGTTCTTCACTAAAAGCAACTCATCTTTCAGATTGTTCTTGTCAATGCCTCCGCCTTACAAAAAACATCAGAAGTGCTGATGCCTTATTCTCTTCCGATTTGATTCTTATTCGGCAGCAGTTCACTTAAAACAAGCTGAACAATTAATAACTACATCTAGTGAGTATAAGAAGGCCCGTATAGTCGAGGATAAGACTGAAATCCAAATACATAAAATACTAGAAGCTTCACACTCAGATAAAGTAGAGCTGAACATCACTAATGTAAAATGCCTAACTACACCACCTAGTACTGCTACAGAATCCTATGATTATAATAATAATCAACAAGCAGATGTTACGCTACAAGACGTACGATAGCAGGACAAACCTCTGATAACCTCCTAAGTAATGTAGATTTACACCACACAACCTCCAATACTAAGCCCTCTAGTTCTTCATTAGGTGAAAAAAGGCGAACTCTATAAGACCAGGTAAAAACCACGGTTGGCCAATTGAACAACTGTAGTATAATGAAAATGGAGACAAAAAGATCGTCAAAACTAAAGGTTAGCTCCAAACAAGGTTCTGTGACCTCATCTACAGTAAGAGGATAGAATACCACTGTGCCTATACGGCTGTCCAATAAACGCTTCAAACCTCCCCGACATAGTGATATTCCCTGCATTTTATGAGATGGATTAATGATTAACGACCATAATATTATAGTCAACCTGTTCAGCGACTTCTTTGCTGACAGAGGTAAGCCCCTGGATGACATTGAGGTAGAAATTATCAATGCGGCTACTAACCATATGGAATCCGTTACCTTCACTTATGACAGCATTTGTAAATCCATCAACTCACTTAGGACCTCAAGTAGTTATGGAGTAGATGGCATGGCATCCATTTAATTCAAACTCGGTGGACCTAATTCACCGTTAATCCTATTAAAACTGTTTGATCTTTAATTGACAGCAAGTACTTACCCTAGTAGATGGAAAATCTCTTATATCAACCCTCGACTTAAATCAGGTGACAGGACAAACTTCCATTACATAGGCCCATCAATATCACAACAGTTATTTCTAGCATTATAGAAAAAATAGTATGTGACGAAATGTCTGATTATTTACTCTCAAAAAAACTTATCTTAAATTACCAGTATGGTTTTCTTAAAACTAGGTCCAGTGTAGCGAATCACATTGAATTCTTTAATTTAGTCTTTACTAAACGAAGCCTTGGGCACTTGATATTAGTATTGTACTTAGACATACCCACAGCTTTTGACATGGTTGACCACAGGTTTCTTATAGGCAAACTCTCCTTTTATGGGATTACCAATCCGTTACTTGCATGGTAAAACTCTTTCCGTAGTCATAGACATCAAATTGTTAAAATTAACTCCACTCTGTCCAAGGCCAAACCAGTTGCAAGTGACGTTATACAATGTGTTTAGGCCCCCTGCTCTTTGTAGATTACATAAATGATATATGCAAATGCTTTAGCATAAGTAGACTTAGTATACGCTGATGATCCTAAAAAAAAGTGTACTCATTCCCTCCTCACGAGTTTACACCCACTCAGTGAAGACACTGACGAACTCAACAAGGTCTCAGTAGGGTGCTCGAAATGGAAGTTAGATGTCAATGTTTCTAATTGCTGTTGGATATGTTTTGAAGATAAGCACCTCAATTCGATCTTTACATTAACGGTATTAAGTTGTCTAGACTTCAATCAGTAGTCGACTCAGGACTGGGGTACTTCTATAATCTGTCTTAAACAGAACAGGTTACTATGCAGGCATCAAAGCCCAATCGACTTCTGGGTTGCATACCAAGTAACTTTTATGCAAATAATTCTGGTATTCTTCTATATAAAATTTGTGTCTGACCTTTACTAGAATGCTGCTTTTTTGTTCTCAGTAATGTTTTGATCAGGAATAAACTCAAACTGAAGTCTGTCCGACATCGCTTTACTCTTCGTTCTCTTGGGACTAATTGTACCCTAGACTATAAAACTGCATGCACTAAGTAGGGACCAGATACTCTATGGAGGCGACAACTCAATTTAGGCCTAATCTTCTTTTACAAGATACTGAACAAATTAGTGTTTTCATCGTCTAGTACAATCTAACTCGAATGGCCTTCTTCCTATAACCTACGCAACTCAGCTTCTAAAATAAAAATGTAACAGCCCAAATTTACTCTTTGTACAAGTTATTTTGCAAATAAATTTTCAAGAATCCGGAACAATTTGCCCCAAGCCATTCGTGAGCTAGATTCAGTTTATTTGTTTGTACAACATGTTGATAATTTCACATCTTCTGATATCTAATTGAATATGTTTACACCATCTACTGTTTTTTACTGCACTAGCAAAATAATGGGGACTCTGAACGTGTAAGCACCATTCACCTGTCCTAGTCATATGCCAGTGCTCTTCCTTTTTCATCCACTTACAAAACGAAGTATAAATATTGATTCTGCCGATTGGTTTTGTTAACGTAAGTGGCATATCGTGTCTTTCGATCCTGTATAGACACCAATTTTCGCTTAATTTTAACAACATACTAGTGCTGTTGTTTTGTGTTCTCTCTGTTTCCATCTTTTCTATAGTTGTAGATGATTATGTACAAGGCGATTACGGAACCTACTGGCACAAAACTATTGACTTTCCGGTAGCCATGACTTAAACGGCCGAACTAGTGCGATTGTAGAATGACCCTAGAAGCCTTAATCTAAACGAACCAATCACGATTCTTAACTAGAATCAACGATTTTTCTTGGAATTCTAGTGGATTATTAAAAAAGTCAGCCGAGGCTTGTAATATGCCTCTTTTCCTCACGAAAATCTTTAGTAAATCACAAAATATTCATCACAAAATATTCAAATAAAATATACGGGTAATATTATGGCTTAACCATAATCTGTAATGCGATGAGAAATCTGTAATTTCTAATAAACTGTTTGTGACTGAACTTGAAATGTATGGAGGGCTAACTTTGTACCGGAAAACTTTTTCAAGTTATTCACGCATTCTTTCGACTTGGTTTCACAATCTATTTATTTATTAGTATTCGTCTGGGTGACGGCATAGCAACTTTGAGGCCCTTATGGCACCTTACTCGATTCTAAATTGGTTCAGTATTATTAGTATTAACTCTCGTTGGTGGATTAACTGAGTAGTTCTTGTGCACTAAATCCCTGTAGACGTACCCCATATTTAAACGATTCGTAAGGTTTCTAATCGTCACTATATATTATTGTTCCAGGTAAGAAGTATCTTTCAACATGTCTAGAAAGGGTGATTAAACGAAAATTGCCTCAGTCCTAGTTGGGAATAAGTAAAAATGGAATACGATCTGGTGAACTTCTTACACTAACATTCAGTGCACCGAAAGCCATAAGCATTTCAAATTCTTTAGGTTTTCAAAAACTTTCATCTTTCTGCATTCGAAATCTAATACTTTTTTTAACAATCCGGTAGTTTTCAAACAAATTACAAGCTTATTATCACTAGTTTCATTCAGAAGATTCCCTAACGTCAACATGATGTTTTCAAGTGGCTGATGTAACCTTGAAACCTTTCAGTCGTCTCTTAGTGGTCCACTAATTTCTCTATTACACTTAAGTTTTAGGTGCTCTTGATCTTATCCTGTATCTTAACTTGCCCAATGATCAACTTTGTAAACATTTAGTAGTTTTTTCGAAATTGTGACGCATTAGTCGAGGAGCATGCGGTTCTTAGTCCCATATGCACCGTGATACAGTACAAATATTTGGTATCCTAATAGTATAAACATTGTTGCAGTTGGTTTGCTTCTCAATTCATATTTTATGTCTTATGAATGTCCTGACAGTAACACTTTGTAATAATATTTGTATGTATGTAAACCTATTTCATTGTGATCATGCCTGTAAACTGGTATTGTCTCATGTAAAAAATGATATTTGAAAATAAAAACTATTATACAAAAGAGTTACAAATATTATCAAAAGATGGCACTTACCCACTTTTCTGTAATATGTTATTCTTTGCATTGCTTTCATCTTCAAATTAATGCTACATTGATTTCGACTATTTTTCCTGCTTCTGCAAATTGAATTTGTTGTGGATTAAATATACAGAAAAGATTTTACGGCAATGTTTTACCATTAAATTGTGGTCTTTTTGGAAAATGTGAGTGAAGCAGCAGTCGTTTTTTCGTCCCAATAACCCGTTCGATGATCAGTAAAAGGATTCACTTCAATTCTAGTCTGGAGCAAACAAAAAAGAAGTCCTTTCTGATGGACTTCTTTTAATAACGTATAGTGTGCCGAGAGCAATATCCATGGGTTTTAAAAATAGTCATTTACTTTACATTTTTCCAATTTAATACTTTCCTTAGCGATTCCGTAGTTTACAAACTAGTTACGAGGCTTTTATCATTAATCATATCTAGAACACGCTCTATGATTAACATGATATTGTCAGGTATTTACCGTAGCTTTGAAGCGTTTTGGACGTAAAAGCCATGCCCACTGGATCATTTTCTTCAGAGTTACAATTTGTATATTGTTTTCTGTGGTGATATATGTTCCATAAGGAAGAATGATCATGTTTTGTTTTCATTATGAATAAACTGTGGTACAATTACGTGGCCATCTAGGCAATATGGGCAAAGTAACCATGACTGTGATTTGTTAACGGACTGTACAATTTTTACTTTATTGTGAGAAAACTATGAACCACTGACGTATTCTGTTCATATAATATATAAAACAGCTATACAAACTCAGGTTTCATTTTCAGTCAACATTTGCAGATATTGTCGTAGCCAAATTTTGTTCCAATTTAAGTGGTTGAACCTATAAAATTTCTAAGCCCAAAGTCGTAAGAAAAGAGTTAGACTATGGTAAAAACGATTATGGATTTTCATATCATTATTCAAAATACTGAATTATTTTGGAGAAGTTTTTAGGGTTCTCGACACAGATACCGACGAATAATAAAAATGCTCTGGTGCAGTTCAAAGTTTTGAAACTGTTGTTTAATATACTATGTTGTGTTAATACCTGACATAAAATGTGGTTTACTGAGATCTATCGAGCTTTGGCTCGCACATTTCAGGTATACCAAAGTTCAAATGCAACCACACTTTGGTGGTATACTCTTACCAAACAGTGGTTGCAATTATGTAAAATCACAGAAGTTAGAGACAGCTAACTGTTCTAAGTTGCAGTGAAAGTAGTCTGGTTACTTTTCATTATTGAGGGCTCATCAAATTCTGTGTCATTCTACATACTGAAAAATATTTACTTACATATATTTCAATATTCCTTTTTCGTTGAATCATTTTTCAGAGAATACGAAGATGGAAAGCAAATGTTTGCTGAATTGTTAACGCAGGCGAACATTGACGATAACTGTGTTTCGACGCTGACATTTTTGGCAACCGTTTATTATAGAATATCACATAGCTAAGATCACATTTTAGAATGTCAACAAAATTATCGCCAATTAGGCTGTAAACTAATAAACAGCATTTGTTTCAAATATATCTTTGCCTCGATATATATATATATATATATATATATATATATAGAAATGTTTGAAATACAATATGACTTCGTATAGTGGTCGTCATAGTTGCTTTGGCTCCTTCATTCTGGCTTTGGTAAGGAATCTAGCAGTCCCAGTGTCTGGATATGGGCGCATACTGATTGGTCATACTGACCTATCATCATAACACACTTTTGGCAGTAATAACAGTATCCCAGTAATAAAAGATCTCTATCTTACACAAATTTAGCCAGTACACCAACTTATGTGGCTTGTTCAATAAAAGTGTTTATACATTTCTTTGTATTAATAATACTATGACGCTGATTTACTCTTGTATATATCAAGGGTTTGTGTTACTCGTAAGTAAGATGGCATTACTTCCCTATTCACCCAATAAGAATCAAGCCTTAAGATCAGGGCGAGTAAATGAATCAATGTTCGTAAAGTATTATAGGAAAATATCTCTTATAATTTTGAATGCCGTCCACAGCATGGAAACGTGTTTTCTTACGTAGTGTGAAATAAGAACTAGGTATTTCATTAGAAAAAAACTGTTAGTGTTTGTTAGTGGACTATGACGACATTTCATAGTGTAGTGTGAAATTGTCGCACTTAGACCTCTGGGATATAACACATAAGATATAACATCGCGAAACATAATATATGATATTCCGTATTACTGCAAATATGAAAATACAAAGGCAATAAATAAATATTAACCGTTTACTACGAACTATTCATTAATAGTGGATAATACAAACAGAAAATTTCACGAACGGAAAGCGCGCTAAGGTATAAGCATATAAGAAAACTTAGCTTTTATTTATCTTCTTAGATTCCTTTTTGTATAATTTTCATTCTTGGTGAACAATTGCACTGCCAAACTTTAAGCGAATTAATAAAAACTCAGGTTTTAATTCCACTGCGTATTGATCACCTTCTGTTATAATTGTTTAGATAGCTCCGCAAACTGAGTAACGTAGTCGATTGGGACACTTACTTTAAAAATATGAATCCAACGTCTATTGTATCCTAGCAAAATGTTGTCTACACTGCTAATTTGACAAAAAACTTTCCTTCCGGCAAATTTAGTTAGATGTCGTAAAAAATGCTGCAATCGAGTGAGTACAGTGTTCACATAAAATCTTGTTGCAGTAAATTCATCTTCACTGTGCAGTCGTCGTGATGTTATAAAGTTAAAGTTATAAAATATGAAAATGTCATTGAGCAAAGAGTCTTTCTTTTGAAGGTATTGCTTCACTCGTCTATGTAAGGACTACATCCTGTCGTTTGTATGATTTTGAAAGGTTACTATTTATTCTGTATGTGTTCCTTGAGCATCCAATATTCTAGAAAATAACCTGTGATATAAAGTGCTAACTTTGTGTCTGTTCTTCGAGTTAATACTTGTCATTCTTAGATACAAGTGATACAAGAAAAATTGGTCCTTGGTCAGAACCATACTCTCGTTAATCTTCTCACTTTACCTTCAAAATAATAATACTCACGCAGCTGTCCTTGTTCATGGATATGACCGAATAGTTGATTGCGTGAACCAAAGGTTACACTTATATCACTACATACCCACCTAGGGCAACTTTTACTTCGTATTTCGTATGTCACAGGATGTAAGCTCCTAATGGTAAGTATCCTCTACATATTTTGTAATTTCTTCAGATGATGTCAATTGCCACAGTTGAATTGGTAGTTTCCTTCATCTCTTTAGACAAACGTCCACACCATGGACTTAGTATACATTTGGTTATGTATCATTATGTAGAAATAAATGATATAATTACCGACATTTAGTGCTACACGAAACATAGATTTACAATTCATGAATTTCGACCTAAATATTAAAGAGGTACGGTTCACTCGTTACTTTTTCTTAATCTTCTCAACAGAAAAATCTTTGATCAAGCACTAAACTGTCAGAGGCTGTTTCCAGATCCACAGTTATTTCTCGTGGGGAACAAACCAAATAACCATTAATTAATAAGATTATTAATAAAACCTTAAAATCCACTTGTTATTTGTGACACTTTTACTGAAACGTGAGTTTTGTTGAAACTCTTGAAAGCTGCAAATGCGCAATAGCAGCCTCAAATCTATTCGCTCAAGGCCATGAAGATGTCATATTGAGAGAAATCAAAATCAAATGGCCCATAACTTGTGTCACATTGCTAAAGTGCGATTCTTTTTGAAGATGTTATTATTAAAAATCTGAAAGCTGTTAGATTATTATGAATAGCGTTTTTTTATGCTTGTAGAAGTGATATGGCTGTAGCACCATGCATACATACATGACAAAGTAAAGATGTCTACTAGCAAAAGTCAGTAAAAACGAAATGTTTCCTTAGCCCTTCGGAATTAAATCTCGGACGAAAATTTGTGTTTATTATGTCATGGACAATGCGGTTTTTATTTTATTTCATTTTAACCACATACAATTAATTTACAATAAGAGTTTTGTAAAAGCCGCTTTGGAATTCGTATAGGAAGCAAATATGTGCAATGGCTAAAATTTTATTTAGAAGGCAAAAGAATATTCAGAATAAAACGCAAATATGAACTGTCATACATATGTGGTAACTTAAGTTGACCAGTTAAAAGTTGACTTCATAACTTATGTATACACTAAAACAATGAAGCTTAAGTATTCATTTACTCCCTTATTCCTTATAGGGATTATATTTCCTATCATCTTATATTGAATGTTGAGAGGCATTGTGTGTTTGAATGACTAGCATCCGGCTTCATTGTCTTCTGCCCACAATACTGAAATATTGATCTATTACCGAAGATTCTTGTTTCTTCTGTTGAAAAGGACGGAACGCAAGTAAGTACCAAAAGCTTAATGTATGCGTAGACTAAGAGCTTATACACCTGGGAGATTAAAAATTTATGCAATCATAGCATGGATGCAAATACATCTCAGTGAAGCGTATGTAATGAGATGCTATATGCTGTGAACAAGTAAATGACTTGTGTTTCAAGATCATACTGATTGTGACATAAACTGAAAGAACGAGCGTACCACATTAATTATATTCCATGCTTAAATATGCATATACCAGCTATGCATCGTACTATGACGTGTAAAACAAAAAAATGTGCATAGCTGGTGACTAGAAACGAGTGTTACATGTTTGGGTATGCCTGTATTACTAGTTTCTGTTTGTAGTTCCCCCCCTTAGGAACTCAAGTAGTATAAGCTGAAGAAAGAAAAAGATCTGTTTATTTTTTTCGAGGGGTGTTAAAGAAGTTGATTATTGGTACTACTGAATGTTACTTAGTTGAATCGAGTTCCATTGTTATCAGTATTGGTTCTCAAACGATCGAGTGAACGTTCGTGTTACTGTTGGAGCGAATTTTTATTCAGAAAATATTGTTATCGCTATTGCTATTATTATATACGGTCGGTAGAGAAAATACAAGAGTATTCTGAACTCCAGTAACCGCTCAGTCGTAGCGATTCAGTCAGTTAATTCGACAACTTGTGAGTTGTAATAAATTACTGGTTTTCTAGCAAGTAGAAGAATACAAATCTGTTATATTAAATTAGGCCAGCATGCTACAAAATTAAATGATTAAAATGTGACATTCTTCGGTCATTTTTCGCCGTACGATGTAATAATGATTTACAATACATACTCAACTTTAGAGCAGCTTAATGCATTTTAAAAGAAAAGAGCTCCACCATCGAATTCCCCATTCTACGACGAACACAGTTCTAGTTGAAAAAGTTTGAAAATAAACAAATATGGTTGCAGGTAAACTCAAGAATAAGATGAATTCCGTGCTGATGACAAAATAATGAAGTTATGATCATGTTGTGGAACCTACCTGTAATACCTCCCGATTTAAGTGACATTTGTTGAGTCATAATAATGAGGAGTACGTAATTAGAAACCATTTGCAACGGTTACCAAACTTCCAGAGGCTGGGTGCTGGAGATACAACTAGACAGGCTTCCAAATAAAAGCCGAATGGGCCAAAATCAAAAGAAATGAATTCCAAATAATGTACTTATTGACCTGTCGAGCAAATATTATTCTCTGCAATGAATTATAAACGTATTATTGCAAACCTTCAATATTGTAGACACCCAGTCTCAAAGCAAATGGTTACCAGCCCAAAACAAAGGTGCGAGCCAAGAAAAATGGCGGAAGTGAAGATAAACAAACCAAACACAAATTGAACACTACAAAAAAGTCAAATAAGTTTGGAAGAGCTTGAAAAAAATAATTCACAAAATCATATAATCCCCAAATTTACCGCAACACCATTCATAAGAAAAACATGAAAGCGAACTTTCGAACTGGGAGGCTGAATGGCATTAGAAACAGATAATCGTAATAATTCCCGATAATTTCCGTTTAAACCTATGCTTTTTATGGAACCTGACAGAAAGCCAAATCTATGGTCAATTAAGAAATGCACCAGGGCAAGTCTGCTGAGCGATGTTTATTTCGACAATCGTACAAAAGATTCTCACTTTGTTTGGGAAGTTCAAAACATTTCCGTGGCAACAAAACTAAAGCAGCATATGCGTGGTGCATGATGCTTTCATTGTCGTTCGATCATAGCGAAGCTGCTTAAATGGAAATTATTTTCTTCAAACATTTTCAGACATCTTTTCTTTGGACTGCTAAATTTGCGAAAATGTGGCAACTAGTAACATTGACTTAATAGTAGAAAATAGCACAACAGTTTTGAAACCTAGTTTCGTGGCTTACGTAGAATGGTTTGGAATTTGACAAAAACATTAAAAAATTTCTCCAAATCAGTTTAGCAATTGATTTTGTCATGTGGCACGAAACTTTCAATGCTGAAAGTTGAGGCGCAACATACTTTTTTTGATTTACACAACATTGACCATTTAGGAGGTAAGAAATTAAGAGCGTCAACCTACAAAGTGGGTTTATTGGTTTATGCAAAAAGGTTAACCTAGCACAGTTTGCTGATAATATATATCACCAATTTTTCTGCGTAAACAGTAACCTTATCAAACTGCTCAGCTTAGTAGTGTTCTGTGTAAGTTTCGCCGCTAGATAAATTCTTAAGGCTGGTTCATTCTTAACATGGCAGCCAGGTTTCTTGATATACAGTAAACTAGTTTGTATTTTAGTTTCACCTAAGCTGGCAATAGTAATAGTAAAGGTCAAAAGACAGAAGTGTGAAGTACATCTGGCATATGGCCAATTGGCGTTTGTCGTATAACTAGAGCAACTTTTAAAGATCATACCCACAATTTCAAGTAAAAATAAATCAGAAGGCAGTGAAGGGTGGAGGGAAAGTTATATTTGATCGTCAGTGGAGCGTTAATTGGATAGCAACCTCTAGACTGGCTAACCAGAGAGCAATTTGAGCTCGGTCACGCATCACTACCACTTTACGACACAACTCACCTTCGGAAGCATCTTTCTCTCTAGTTAGCCAGCCTAGACGGTGTTATCCCATTGACGCTCTATTTACGACCAAACGTAGCTTCTTTTTCATCCTTCATTGCCTTCGGATGTATTTGCAATAGTAATAGTGAGTTCAATCGTTAGAAGTTGCTCTGGTTATACAACAAACGTAACTTGGTCATATACTGGGTTCACTTAGTGTTACACAATTGCATTATTATTTTTATAATCGGTCATGTGTAGTTGTGTATGTAATGTTTACTGGCAATCTTTCACTTGTAAACTTACAGGCCTGCTAAGTGAAAGCTTTCTTTTTCCTGTTTCAAATCTTTTTAAAAAATTCGTTACATAAGATTTGTTTAAATAATATGATCTACTTCAGTATTTACAGTAACGAGTAGGGTGCATTTTTAAATCTCTTATCTTTCGGTTTCATCTATTATTTTGGAAGAAAGCATACTTTAACAGGTGACACGAATATAAAAAATTTTTGGAATTTCTGCAACTGTATGTAGCAGTTCAACTTTATTACTGATTTTACGCCGACTACCAACCATCGATTTATTAGTCTATACATCGGTAACTATAATTGTTATGTAAATGATCTTTCATAATTAGGTATTTGCAATAATAAGTGATGATAGATAAAATCAAGTTTATCCTCTTGTGTACACAGCTATTGTCACTAAACCATCAACACATGTAACGATTTGTACTTATATCTTAGAAAATTGTAATGTGTGATAATACTGTGAAAACTTAAAATTATTAATAACGAATAAAATATATCTCTTCATAGTAAGGAGTCAGAGAAACGTATTCTTCCTGACACAAGTAACTGTTATCATTTGTCCTTAATGAATTTTTGTAAATCCTTCAAAGACAACCAACTACTTTTAAATAAAGATCGATTTTTCCTAAATGTTGGTTGTATGGTAGGTGATTCGTTAATTTTTAAACTTAATTAAGATGAATATAATGTGTTTAAATTAATTAATTATTTATAAACAATCAACATTTTTGATATATTGTACTAATATAGTGGATTTGGCAAAACTTCCCTTTTCTGCAATCACATCAGAACATTAGGGGAATACTATGTTGTAAAGCAAGATGTTTATCTAAACTGCACTTGACAACAATTAAATACAACTAAACGAACATTTTAATTTTTCCTGGAGGGGGGGGGGCTATTACGCTTTCTTAAATGTCTCATTTTTTCAACATTTAACAGGGATTTTCCGAACCTCATCAAGAGTTATTTGAAGTGTTTAGAAACAAGAATATCGTGTTGTTCACTTTTAATAAGATTTTCTTTCATGATCAGATGACATTTTATATACATTTTCTTCAAGCCAATATTATATGCGCGGTAACCGGAAGAAGATAAAGACAATAATTGAACTGGAGTTTCATTAAAGTTGGTCTATTAAGGTTCTGTGGCTATGTATTTGGCCAAAATGTTTTTCTTACAAACAATTAAATAAAGGACATATTTGCTTTTGTTTGCCGTTTGTCGCCATATGGTTAGTATTTAGCTCCCAAAACTGATATCAAGATATGTGGGCAAAAGTTTGCTCAAAAAGAGTCAAAGTGATAGAATTTTGCAGTGACTTTTTCATTTTTAATTTCTTAAATACTAGTGTATAACTAAATGAACGTAATTTTTAACAGAAGTATAATTAAGAATAGTGAATAATGAATTCTCAGTGCAATCAGAATGGAATTTTCAGCAGTAACATGCAGTTTTTAGCGAATCTGCAATTTGATGAATCTGTATTTCATGAAATATTGCCGGTATCATTAGAGATGTTAAAAAATGGATTTGGGAATTTTTATAATACGTCAACTAAAGTATGTTCCAGTTTTTACTTTTTAAGTTAACTATTTGTAGATCTGTAAAGAGAAAACTAAGTGTGAATTAAGAAATGGTTATCGCAAAATTGTCTTTCCGAAGAAATTGGATAAAAGAAATCTCGGAATTAGTATTTCCAACAACCAAGTTTGTCACTTTAAACACTTTTTTATGACTTATATTTTGTCACTCAGTATTTATTGGTGACTCAGAGTACTTTATGACAGAAGACTAAAGTTATATCCGCGGTTGTAAATAAATCACCAGAATTCATGACGTCGTAGACATTTGACAGTTATTCCGTACTTATTAGTTTTGACACACACCACTAGGTAATTGTTTTGTCGTAAGAAGTTGGGTGATTGGATGGCCGAGTGCCAATTTACTTGTGCCTCGTTAGTTATTGCGCGCCTGCCCTCTGCCCACTTAGTCCCAATCCAAAATAAGAAGAATGCGAGCCAATAGGTCAGCCAGACAGAATCCAATCTATATTTCAAGCATTCTTTTATATATACACAAAATCAGACCACAGAAAAAACCAATTAGAAAATTAGCATGAATACAAAACGAGGGAAACAGTGGTAGTGAATAGGAGCAACTTGTACACAATTAATTAACTGTAGTCCATAACAAGAGACAATATAATAACAGTAATTATGCTAAACGGGAGGATAGGGCAAGCGGAGCGTAACAATAATAGAAACAAAATGTTTACATTACACATAGTTAGAATAAATGAAATAGTGTTCTCAAACACAGTTCTAAAAGTTTGTTACGCTTCTCTGTGGTCCGACCTAACAGTAATGACGCCCGGTACTCACAGTAAACATATGCAACTGTATTTAGCCCTCTCTCGTATAATGTTAAGTTTATACAGTTTTCCATGATTAAATCTTATAATATATGCAGAGGTATTACTGCTAACATAAACGGCAACTTTATGTGGCAAAGTTCACGATTTCCTCAAGCTTTTGGATGTTGTGCAAAATAATCTTTGACAGCTTATTTCAATAAACATTTTAAAGAATAAATAATACCTACGCCAAGTGATCAGTCTAAATAAATCAGGAAGTAATTAATCGTTATGTCCTGCGAAGCACTGATCAGCTTACATTTGATATGTATGGTGATGATAATGTTGACCTCTACATATTTTGTGATTATATCAACGTTGTTGCGTTTAAATTTATATCATCTTTAGTCCAACTTAACTTATTGGTTTTGAATGTTAATTACAATGCACTTGAATAGATGTGGAGCAATGCGAATAAATGTAAATTTTATAAGTAGTACTTTAAAGTTATTTTGTAAGGGATGTATAGATAATTTAGATAAGGATATCTATAGAATTAATTAAGAAACAACAATGTCACCTAAAAAGAGCACAAAGAGGGCAAAAGGCTATAAATATTTAAGCAAAGCATACAAAAGTAACTTGAATAGTTGGCAAAGTAGTCGCCATATGGTATTTGTTGCTATTTCTTTTCAGGATTTTATGTATTATTGAAATTGTTATTTAATTAGTAGGGAATAATTATCTCTGCTTGATGTACAGGAAAAAAATATTTAGGAATAAAATAGCAATTATGATAATACCAAGCAGAAAGATATCCTAATTGCAAGTTTGTGCTTTATAAAAATAAGTGTGGACAATACATGGTTTGTTTTCGTTACGAATGTTTCTTCTATGATGTTTGTTTGTCCGTTTCTAAGGTATGTTGGTATGTTTTGTAGCACAACTAACCAACTTCTACAATTCTGTAGACACATAAATTTTGTTTTTAAAGAAATATCCCCATTCTCTTTAAGTGGACCAATCGCACAAATACTGATTAGAGTGGGTTTAAAAAGTAGTGCTTAAGTTGTTGTCGGTGATTGGCTGAATTCCGTACTACTTATCTTTATTTACCTACCCGATTGATTCAATATTTAAGAGATCTAAAAAGGGAAAGTAGTGACTATTACTAATTACTAGGTCTTAAATACTCTATGGCCAAATTTTGGCGTTGATATTAATATGGAAAAATTCTCAGTGAGTTAGTTTGTAAGTCTTAGCGTAAAGAAAAGTTGTTTTATACGGCTACTTTCGTACAGAATTATTTCGTTCAGCTAAACATATACAAGCATACATGAATATTACTTTAACTGAAATGCAAATAAATAGTTGAGTGATTAAAATATATGTTTGCGTTGTAAATTTTATTGGATATGTAGGTAGGTTCAGCTGATCTTATCCATCGACTGTTTACTTCTAGGTTAACCCTAAAAATGGAAATAATCTAAACATAAAAGCATCAAAGACTGCAGTGTAAGTTTTTGGTTATTTTTAGTTTATAAAACCTAAAAGGTTAGTTATTGTTGCTTACTGTTAACCTTTAGTAGAGCCGACTGACTACTATTAGTGTTATGATGACATAAGTTATGTATGTCTTCAGAGATCTACATATTCGATTAACTGTTAGAAACATGAATAGTTATTTCTTGTTTATACTGGATTATGACCTAACTTATAATGTAATAATATAAATCCAAATTGTTTATAAATCATCGTGTATTATATTAACTCATACACCACCACCATTTATAGGATATATATTGAAAATCAACAATGATAATATAAGAGACTACTTGGAATGAACGTAGATCTAAAAAACACGAAATGAAAACAAACAAAAAGTATAAGGTAAATCGATTTCGGTGTTCAACCATGCTATAGCATCTGAACCACAAAATTATGGATTTGCAACCAATATAGCTTGTTAGTGTGGCCAAGAGTATTAGCGGCTTCTATAAACCTTTTTATCATAAACTGACAAAAGAGCTACTAATATAGCGATATATTGTAAAAATGTGCAGTTCAATATATGATTTTTCTTGTTATACCTCTCATATCGATCATATAACAAGTTTTCAATGTAGCGCGTCAACTTCAGATAAGAAACATTTGTCTTAAGTAACAATTATGTTCAACTGACGAAGTGAATACCAGCCTCGGGTTATCCTCGTGAATACTGTGTATGTGATTTCTTACAAATTAAAGGTGTGAATTAGTTTAGATGGAGCTAAGTTGATGATTAAGACTCAGCAGGCAGTTATGAGAAAAGAATCGCTGGTGGTTTTTTTGCTACCTCCTACTATTATTTATATTTCAGACCGGTACTTAGTAAGTTTGTTGACCGACAAATACTGTAGCTGATTTTTAAGATATTTTACAACATACCTCGTTCAAACTATTTTTATGACAGTCATTTAGAGTAAGCGAAATGAAATTGTTACTTAATTAAGTGGATTCTGAGAATTTTTCAACATTCATAAGTAGCATTTAATACTAATTAACAACGTCTAGAGAACAACTGGACACAAAGTAACACTAGACGGTTACTTCATTTTTATTTGAAATTCTCTAATGATGTACTTTGTACAGGACCTGAAGTTTTTAGGTTTGACGTCTAGCAAGAATTCTGTTGCATACTGCTTAGTTGTCGAGTATGCTGGCTAAAGATCTGTCAAGTAACCGTCAGTTTCTCGTAATTCTCTAGTTGCTATCAATTCAAAACATTAAATGGATTGCACAAGGATATAGCTTTAAGATTCTTAATACATTGCATCACTTAAATCCTCATGTTATTGATCAAAATGCTCGTATGTTGATTAAATACAATTCATTTCGAAAATATTTATACCGCAACTCATTAAATTTATTATTATTACATGTCTACTAAATTTTTCTCAAAACATAATCTATATTTATATTTAATAAATCTTGTTTAGCCATAAAACACACAGTAAAATAAAATTTGAAGATAAAGCACAAAGATGCAATGAAGATTCTGAAAAGTTTACTGTGAAAAGTTAGCTCATTTTTATTTCGATTTATATGTGTCATTATTAGTATTGAGAGTGCACAAAGTTGACAACAAACGGTTGTATTTATAAATACTCAACAAATATTAATGCAGTAATCAGCTGTATATAGAATTAAACTCTAAATTACTTCTGAGATTACTATTAGTGAGCTAATGAAGTTGCCTTTGTTTAATTCCATGAGGAAGCATCAATACTATATGGTATTAAAAATGAGACAAACATGTCACTTCTTAGAAAACTTTATTTAAAAATAGTTGAATGATATTGCTGATTTTTCGCAAAATATAAGCTGGTGTTTCTGAAATGAATGAATTGGTAAATTATTTGAATAGAGTGGAGACTGTGAATTTCAGGTGTTGTAATCAATGAAATTTTGCCTTGCTTTTGTACCAGATCACCTTCTTACGAACTTCATTTCTCTGATGACTTTGCTGACTGAATGAACACTTTAATTGAGTATCTATGCCTTGAACTTCCGTCAAAATTCAAGTAGGTGTTTTGGGAAGACAGGGAAAAATCGATTTGTCTTTCATCAGTCAAAATAAAACTCAAAGCGAAATAGAGTGCTGCATAAGTGTTAGTGATTAGAAGAAGTATGGATTAGTAACTGAAGCGTGCCACAGAGTATAAAAAATATAATGTTTTTACGTATGTCTGTGACAGACTAAGTGCTTAATGAAATATCGATTCCATTAAATTATATCACTATAGTATTCGCTACAGACCAGTCTGTTTAATTAATAAACTAAAATATTTTGACTAAACTCACGATTCAGACAGATACAAATTTAAAATTTAATTGTTTCAGCATTATGTGGCGGAAATAAATATACTATTTAAAATATTTTGCAGCTAATGAAAATTGTGCAAAGTTGACTACAGAGTGTAAGTCGCAAATGAATCTATCAGATTTCCATTTCGACTTCTTACATACTCCTACATTATTAAACAGTAAGAAGCGATTCGGTCTCTATTTTGCAAGTACTTTGGATAAAACAATAAATAATTACAAACTGGAGGTGGGTATTTTGATAAATAAACTTGTAATTAATTGTATTGATATTTACCCCCAATAAATGAGTATCTAGTCATTTTGAAAATCAACACACAGTTGATAATAAACTGTGATATGAAATTATGCATATAGAATTATGCATTATCATATAGTTACGGCATAACTTTTATTAGTTACAGATTGAAACCGTTCTCACCTAATTTAGTTTAGGCAAATACGTACATTAGTGGCCCTCATATTTAGAGTTTGGCTCAAAGCCAAATACATCGATCTTTACATGGTAAACAAGCTACATAAATAAAAGAGAAATAAAGCATAGGAATATTAGATAGTTGTCTCAAATATGTAGAATTTCTACCTAAGACATGCACAAATGACCTGTGTTTGGATTTTATTAATGGTCAGGTGGGCCCTCAGAAGTGGTACTGTCTTATCGAAACATTTGAAGTTTGCTGAAAAATAAAGACCTTATTAGTTGGTAAACTGTTCGATCTAGGTACTTCTTACTGCATTGTATACATTTTCTGAGAAGTAAGATAAGAAGTTGAAAATAAATACAAAACTTCTTTTTCATTTCTTGAAATCATTTAGCACGTGATGAAATATTTATGGCAGTGTATTATAAATTTTAGTGTGCAGATTTTGGAGATTTATTGAAATTCAGAAAAGGTTTAAAAGAAGAACTGTTTAGTAAACTTTTTGATCAGATGGCTATGAAAAATGAAATAAAGAACGTGTGTAAGTCTCCTGCAATTGTAAACTGTAAATTCGCTGCTACTGTTCTATTTCTATGATTAACAGTGTACATTTACTTTTTGATATATGTTATTGATTTAGATGACATTATAGGTAAATTTTGAGTTCAACGACCTTCCCATTCCTTTGTCTACACCGATCTACAAATAAACTATTATTATTATTATTATTATTATTATTATTATTATTATTATATCTAAAGCCATTGCAACAAGATGTTTTCAAGCTGTCTTGACTAAATATTAGCGTGTAAAATTGTTTACATCTTATAAGATTCCTAATATATCTTATGTGGCAAATCTTGAAGTTGATATGTCATTTCAGTTTAGTTAATATGTGTCCAACAACATAAAGCTATATACTAACAACATTTTTATTATCTGATGTTGATCATTTCTCACGTTTTGACTCGTGACAAATAAAAAATGGAAGGAAGGTACTGGTAAACTTATAATTATAATTTATCACACGTCAAAGCCAGTTAAAAACTAAAAGTATGAAGTGTTTGTTTTAGCTTTGTAAGGTTACTTAGTCATATGATCTGTACTTACTCTTCTTGATAGAATACAGGACCTATGGGTTCAATCAATAATTAACGAATTCCAATTAAAGTTCGTACTCATGGAATGGATTAACATTTAACTACATACTAATTACACTGAGCACAATCATCAAGTCACAAGTAAATGTTGTTTTCCGGATGCTATAGAGCTATTTAGTTGGCTTCAGCTACTCTCTATTCCCAAACAACCTGAAATGGAGATCAAAATAAGCGCTTTAACACCGGTCTGACTTGTCTCCGTCGCTGATTGTTCCAGTTTATAAGAAAAAAAAGGTGAAATCTCTCCGGCGATAATCAAATAAGAATCAGTTTGACCAACATAATGTCTAGAATATTAACGTTAATCACTATCAGGCGCTTAACTAGGGATCACGATCTGCAAACGCAGGGAATTGAGGCTGTTTTGAAATCTGCTGGTAGATGTATTGATTAAATGATCACTTGTCAGGTTCCAGAACAAAGTGACGCTCATTGACGCCTGGAAATAGTGGTATTTCGTAACTCGAAGGCAACATTAACTTTGTAGAGATCCTACAAAAATTTATGTAATGTGGGGGTGAATGTATGCGTTAAACAATGTCTCTTTTTATTCTGGGTGTAAATGCTTGCTAGAAATGAAAGGCTGTCTGAGAGTCGTGGCAGGACATAGTCACCTTTATCTATTCACTTTGTTTGTAACACCAAAAGACTTACCTAAGTGTATTTCAGTCTAGTTGAGGTTACTTACTTGGTCTTTAGAAGATTTAAAAGAATTTTGAAAAATTCATTTCTTCTTTCTTTATGCTGCCTTTAGTGGGAAAGTATCAAAAGCAGTGAAAAAGCAATGACGCGTGTCTTTGTTCTTTGAAGTTCTTACTTTTCCACTTAGTCGCACAGCATATAAGCAACTATTACAGCGAGTTTGTTTAAGGAACGCTTGTTTCATTATTTACTTAATTCTATATCTACATTGACTAGACCACGGAAAGTTGATATCAGGTCATTAGGTATATAGAGGTTTTGTGGCGTCGGTTTACGTATTGGCTAGGTGAAGTTTAGTGAATGGCCACACAGGGATCCTGTATGTGTATTCAGGAGACACGGCATATATTGGTGGTATAAAATTTTAGAGTCTTAGCCAGTGAAGCTCATTACTCGATTTTACATAGAAGGTTTTGGTGCCTAATTCTAATTGTTGTTACATTAGACTCGAGATTGTATTTTGTAGACTCGAATAGTTGGCACCTGTTGGATATAAATAATAAGTGGAAGACCAAAGATGAGTGTTAATGATGTAACTGGAAGAAATTTCACAAAATAAAGAAAGATTTTGATTGTGAGGAAAGTTATCACAAGTATTGTTTGTTGTTTAAGAGCGACTTTTGTCAATGCAGAGTTACATTTCTTGTTGAGGAGCTTTCATAAAATTCAACATGAGGAGCGGTGGCATTTTTGACCTGGAAGTGCTATCATAATGATTGAGGTCAGTCCCACAAAAATGTTTTGCATATAGTTGTACCGGTAACGGCCCTACCGCATGAGACGGAAACTTATTATATAAGGCGAAGGTACCTATTTATCGTGCATACCATTTCTAATCCACTCACGCCGTTGTGAAAAGGCGACGTCACTACAGTGTTGGTAAATTAAGGAAAACATGTTACTGGTATCTAATTTTCTTCTACATAGCATTATTATGATCAGTTCACACATTGGTACCGTCATTTTACTTGTTTATTTTTTTTAGTCTTTCATTGGGCCACTGAATGTGGAATTGAGATTCTTAAATTGCCATCGGATGAAATCGACTATATTTTTCACCACTTAAGTTCAGTGGATATTAAGATTCAGGTACAAACGATAGTTTCTATCGGAATTTTCGAAACTGAGCTTAACAGTGAGTCTCAAGAGATATTATTCTGCTTAAATATTTCTGAGTTTATAAAACACGAAACTACACGGATTGCAAAAAATGTTCTACAGTTGTTCATTTGCTAAAAGTATTTTACTGATACTCATTGTATACTGAAACGAAATTCAGACTGAATTTACAGATTCACTGTGTTAGCTTTTGGTTTAAAAACGAGGTGACAATCAATCAGTCACTCAATTATAACCACCGTACAATGTTAAACAAATATGTATCATCCTAAGCTACTATACTGTCAGAGTATTTAAATGAAATTAACGAACTGAATAGCAAAGAAGTTTACATAGTTGTATTGCCAATCATAGTCTAAATAACTAAACAGATAGTATGGTCTGAATAGAGAAAGTATAATATAAAGAGAAGTAGGGAATAACATTATCACTCTTTGTCTTCGGAAAGACAAATGATGAATGCATTTGTACCATTGTTAGCTAGTTTGATCCATATCACCAAAGATCCTCAACCATATATCACAAATGTCACTAGCAACCTAACAAGATAATCTTTACCAGCTATTATAAACCATTATAGTTCGACTAGGCCTGTTATGAATTTGTTGCTATCATTAATCAATAAGAAAAGCCAAAAAAATTTGAACTAGCTAATTTTTCAAATTGAGATATCCGAAATCACACTATGGTAAAAGTGTGTTATACTTAGTTTCAAAATCTTAACTACGTCATTTTGGACGGAGTTCAATGATGAAACTATATTCACTACTGATCGATTTCTCACAATCAGCATTTTTAATGTTTTTAAATAAGCTATGTGACTGAAAGCAAGCTGAGATTTATTAAATACTAGGCAGTCAAAGGATATTACTTTAACGACTCGGAACTAACCTTTTGAATTATTAGAAACAAAAAATGTAATAGTGATTAGTTTTCTGAATGCAAACAATACAGATTACATTAATAAAATGCTACAAAAGATTATCAAAAATAAATATTTGGTAAACGTATATTTTCAATTAAGTTTCATGCTGATGGTCCAAGCCCTACATTTCATCCGTATATAAGTTGGTTAATAGGTTATTAATAATGAATATACTATGGAGTTGAATAATACTCCATAATACTGTATGTTGATTAATTTAATGGATTAACATTGATTTTGAACTTTATTATTAGGTTCTGTGAAAGTTATTAAATCTAAAGCTTAGCATTATATATTGACCATATTGAACCATCGTAAAACCAGTAAGTACTAATTGTGCTTTGTCTGAGTATGGGACTCCTTAGAAGTGTCCATCCACGACGACATTAAAAACTAAACTCAGGAATTTAAGTCTGTGTGACCAGAACTTTGCCTTCACACTATCGAGTTGATATTCACTGGCTTACATTTGTAATTTCAATTAGTGCGCAAAATATATAGATAACAGTGAGTGATTTCCTCACATATATCATGACTAAAATTCACTGGTCATGTCTTCTCTTCAGCACTCCAGGAATAAGCTCTTGAAGTTACTTAGTGATAAGCACATTAAAATTCTTATAATTAATTAAAATTAATTAGTTAAAAATAATTTCTATATTTTTTTGGGTATTATTTTACTATTTATGATTTATATATTTGAACAGGTAAACAATTTGAAATTCTCCGTAGTTTTCTTCTGCACTGGAATCATAACATTGTCTTAGCTACCTGTTTGTGTCTCAATATATTAGGTTATTCAAATCAAACATGCATTGAAAAATTGAATGAGTTAATTACTATAGATCGAAACACTTCAATTTTAAAACAACAGAATGATAAAATATCTTTGACATCATTGAATTTACTGAAATGGGCATCATCAATTTGTTTATGTAAATTAGATCAGTGTAACTTACAAATATTGATTATTCTAACTAATCTATTGTTTGAACAGTTAGATCAATTTATTCCTGTACAATATCCAAGTAAATGTTCTGATACACAAATGAATCAGTTTGGTAGTTTATTGAATAAATCATCGTATTTAAAGGATAAACATATAGACTCATTTGTTTCATGTATATTCAATCTAATAACATTTGATTTAAAGAAATCAAATATCTTTTTAAATAAAATTATGTTTTATACTGAAATTAAAATGATTATACGTCTTAGTAGAAATCATGTAAGTCAGTTTGAATGTTGGTGATGTATACTTTTGTTTAAGTATACTGCAACGACAATTACTTATTGAAAAATTTCAATGCCTTATTACTTAATGTGTATAAAACGTAAAAACATAATGAGTTTTGAGAATGTTGAAACAGAATCGCTATTAATCATACACCTTTAAACATGATATGGGGATTGTTCATAGCAGTGTTCTGCATTGTCAGTGTATTACCCAAATAATCATCTATTGTGACTTGAATGAATCTAAATTTATTATCCTCTTTTAAGTTTGCTTGAGGAACAGAGTTTACTGTAGATTTTACTCTAAATGAATGTTTATATATGCTTTTTGGCTAAGTAAATGAATTACATAATCGCTAATAAGTTGTATAAAGAAAGCATAATAAAACCAACATTTCAGTAGTTTAGGGAAATTAGACCGTATTTTGTTATACTACCTGTATCGTATGAAATCAATGCCAAGTATAAATATATACCTTCTTGTGCGCGAATCGCCATATAGATTCAATATAAGGTGATGGTTTGTTTATTCTTTAAACAGCAAGTACTCCATGTGTTTGTGGAAAACTAAACTTCATGATTCCAAAACCAATTACAGTGGAATAACTTGATTGACTGTTAGTCATTAATTCTTGGATGTAGCGTTAGTTCTTGTAATTTATTTCACGATTGTACTACTTCTTTTTTTGGGCTACTCTTCTTATATTTAATTTTGAAATTATTCGACTGTAGTCCCTTTCATTTACATCTTGTTATTTTGTACTCTTACTGTATTAATATGAAGTGTAAGAACTTTCAAGAGAAAAACATGCTTCACAATCTACGTTGTTAAAGATTGACTTGTTGAGACATGTTATAATATCATGCCTAATGCTATAAATCTAAGAACAAGAATAATCTTTAGTATCAAATATGATGACTTTGAATTAATGTACTTGAGAACATTATAGTCGTAACTTAATACAAAAATGTTCTTCATATGATAATCCAGGATGTAAAGGTTAATGTTCAAACTGACACTTGAACCTAATGCCCTACACTTCAAACCCGATGAGTTATCCACTAAGACATTGAGTTCCAATAGTTACTAAGTCGTTTAGTGGATTCCTGGACACTCACTCCATGGATTCTAATGCTAATTCTATCTCAAGTAAATCAAATTTGTGACTGCAAGCAATATAGAGGCAATTAACTCAGGAGGTACATATGGTAATGAAGACTGGTTAATTACAGTCATGTATAGTGGTAACGCAAAAGTAAAACCTGTTAATAATATGTTATTTTTTCTACTAAAATTACCATTTTTTAAATAAAAACAAACTTGTACGTTTTTTTTCTTTCTTTTAAGTTGCAAGTTGAAAACTACTTGACTGAATTGTTAAATTCACCGAATTGGAGAATAAGACTATGTTCCTGTTGGCTCTTAACTGTTTTGTTGTGTAATCTAAGTAAGGTTGGTAGTTAACATACATTTTTGTAGTAAATAAAATTATTTTATAAATACTTTAAAGAAATAAGTTAAAATCAAATACTGGATTTAGTTCAGTGTTCTATTAACTCACTTAAACATTTCCTATTTTAACAATTATATACAATTAACAAGATGAAAACCAATATAAATTCATAATATCGGCATAAATATCGAGATAAAGGAAATCATAAAATTGATGAACTTGAAAAATGAACAATTCTTAACTCAAGATTCAGTGGATGATAAAAAAAATGAATGCATTTGGTGTAGTGTGATAGGCCATAAATAATGCCATATAAACTACACCATCATAGATTATAATTATTGTAAGGGCTACAACAAGAAAGTATTCATCATATGACATTATTCACATTATTTGTCATTTACTTCATAAATCGATATTATCTATTATACCGGCCACAATGAGTTTTCTAATAACAAACATACAAGACAGCTATTAAAGTGTACTAACATTGGTGTTACTTTGAAATGATTTGTGGATGTTTCATCCACATTGCATTAAAGATGTATTACTTATAGTTAAAAGATATTAGCTCATTTCAAGAAGTGAAGGAACCAATCCATAAAATAATTTGAATTCCTCAGTGTTATCTATGGCGAAGGATTTTTATGATTAAGAATTTTAAGGCTTGTAAAGTTTTTGTTCTATGCAAGTTTGTATTGAGCAGATATATATTTGTTTTAAAATAAAATATTCACCGTTATCAGAATATTTCTGTTCATAGGATACACTTACGCGAATAAATCGCCTTCTACTATTAGACTGGAAAGTTATGCTCCGGATAGCTGCACTTCATTCTCTTGAGGCAGAATTAGAGAGCAAAGATAAGTCTTTACTATGGTCTAACCATCTTTTTATTGATCCATTATTGTCAAGTGACAAAAATAATACTTTTTCGGATGGAAGACTTCATACCTCGTCTATAACCTCTAAATCGATACCGCAACGTCGTGTTGAAAGATTGTACCAATTAACTAAAGAAGGTATCTTCTTCTGCTTGCGATTCCTTTAATTTTTTAAATTTCACAATGTGCTCCTAGGATGGTGTTACACAATTCTGAATTCTCATAATTTTTTTTAATCACTTTTAGGCTATTTTTTAACCATGAATTTCAATTATATTTGCATTTATAGTATATTTGATATAAAAAAAGTGATAATTGGATTAGATAACACCAATTTATTTGCAAATAAGTTTTAGCCTAAGTCAAACGTAGATAAATATTTTTCTCGAAAATAGCAAGTCTTGTATACTTTTAAATCAGAGCTCATTCTTTAATCACTTAAACAGTCAATCGCGATGTAAAGTTTTTCTCTTAAAAACTACAACACTTGGGTTCCTTTCTGTTTAATTATATAACGCTACTCCAGAAATGATCTGGATCATCACCCAAATTAACCATAGTAAATGGAGTAGTTGAGGCTATTAACCACTTCATTTATCCTGGAAGTATCATCACCCGGGCTGCTCGATATCTAATAAAATCGCAGCGCGGATTCAAAAAACTGGCCTGGCTTTTGCCAACTTACGTCACTTACAACGTAGGCGAGATATCCATCTTCCAACGAAAAACTAAGTGTACTGCATAGCACTTTGCACTACTACAACCTATGCATACGAAACAAGAGCCATGAAATTCGAAAATTTACATACACTTAAGGTCTTTGATCACAGAAGTCTTCGAAATGCCACCTGTATATCATGGAATGATTAAGTAAGGATACCCATGTTAGACGTCTGGTACTAAGGAAATGAGGAATTAATTGATAAAATTTTGAATGTCATCGACTGAATTGATTAGGCTATGTGTTAAGTATGCTCACCTACAACCCACCTCACCAAGCGATGTTGGCTGGGGTGGAAATAATGTAAGAAAAGACCAACGTTGACCAAGCCAACACTTGGTGTTAGTCTATGGCTGTTGATCTAAGCCATGTTGGAAGAGGCAGATTACCTGGTTGTAGTGCATTTAATAATCACAATCAATGGCTGGGGGGGGGCACTAGGTGACATGGCTTACAATCTGCTACATTTGCGCAGGTATATCCACACTGTATCTTCATCCAGGTCTTAAGTTTCTCCATATACATTTCCATTGTATTCTTCACTACTGATTTCATAGTGCTAATGTGCTGTGTCAACTTGAACCTACGAGCATATATGCCAAGTTCTACGTTCTTAATGACTGACTGACGCTTGGGCTCTTAAATTAAATTTCCTTCTTAATACAAAATTTTAGTCCGTACTATTTCCTCAGCTATGAGAAAAGAATAATGCTTTTGAGGAAATGTAATGACGAATATATTAAATAATTTGTACGTATATATGATCTATTAAGAAATTATTACTAACATCTAAATGTTAACGATCAATATTGGCTAAAATAGGAAATGTAATATTAATAAGGGTTAATTAAATTGAGACTACAGAAAATGTGAATTGAACAAACATTTTCGAAAATATTCGATTACTTGGCACAGTTAAATTTGCTTCAAATATGACGACTTTAGAGCAAAAATGTGTCTAGTTTATATTCAATCACCAGCATTTTAGTTAATTATAGAATCTTATACTATTATTATAAGCCATATTGATAACTGACATCATATGGTTCGATGGTGACTTATAAGTTGCAAAACCTTTCAATGGTGATTAGAAGTTGTATAATTGTATAACATGGTGCTACGCTCTAAGATAGTAGCACAGTATTTGTACGTGTTCCATTATTATTTGTGCAGTTGTTATTAAGGTGATAAAAAAGCGTAACTAGCAACTATAAGATTAAAATCCACACTTTCTTCTACTTACGACAATTCAGGCAGGACAGGGAGTTCAAGAATACTGATTTTACTAAAAAGACCAAAAATTACATAATAAAAATTTCAAGATAATTGTCTTGTTTCACTTGGTTATTCTGTTTTACATATTTAAGGTCTTTCACATGATGATTTAATCAGGGAGTTACATTTAGCTTTATTGGATAAATTTAATCGTGTACGTGAAATGGCTTGCTTTATTATTGAACAACAAAAAATAACCGAAGAACCAATCATTTTCAACGAATTATTAAAGATTGTAGTGAATGACAATGATGATAAAGTCAAATTAATGGCTTTAAAAGGTGGGTTATAA
Source organism: Schistosoma japonicum (assembly GCA_025215515.1). Lineage (NCBI taxonomy): Eukaryota > Metazoa > Platyhelminthes > Trematoda > Strigeidida > Schistosomatidae > Schistosoma > Schistosoma japonicum. The sequence continues at coordinate 22,089,906 of CM046064.1, read as the reverse complement.
CAGATTACTTATGATATAATCATAAGAATTTTGTGAAGTTTGGAAATCGAAATTGTTATAAAAAATGAGTTTTGGTGTATGATTAACTTTTTAGAACTGTTTTTCCAGGAAATTATTGTATATATGTTAATTGCTTACATAATGAACATTGTTTCTATCATTTTTATATTCATCCCGTCCAATCCTCCCAACTGACCCGTTTATAAATGTTTTATCATCTTACGTTCATGAGTTACTACGGATTAGTTTTTTACATGTTACCTCGTCTTCCTATCATTACTGTCTTTGGTTGGCATCGATGTCATTATTGTAATTAGTATGATGTGTATTTTAGATTTAGATGCCCATTTATTATTGGGTGTTTGAAATGTGTACGGCTTTGTTAGCTGAGTCATCAATTTTGTGTTCTTCGTATCCGGTTTGGGACTAGATGCATTGGTGAGGAGATCTATGTAGATAGAATAATGAGTCTTATGTCGTCCATCACTTTGTTGGTTTGGGCAGGGTTGTATTTTTTAATTCGTTGGAACTCAAGACACAACAGATCAACAGTCATTAACACGTAAAAATATTTTGCAAAAACTAAATTTGTGACAAACTTTGTTCAAGTAAGGCAGTTCTGATAGTCTCGATTATTATATGTAGATCTGCATGTTTTGTGTAATAAGAAATTTCTGAACCTAAAATTAGTTTATTTCAGAAGTTTCAATTAGTATCTCTGTATATTGTCATTGGAGAGAGTTTCCTTCTTACACTAACAAGTCATGATCAGTTTTAGTGAATCCATTCACATAACAATTGAAGCAAGTTCACTAGCGAAGAATTTTTGTTTAGATGGATTCCAACAGATGCTGCTCGATAGTATCTAGACACCTGAATGTTAATGCTACTGTCAACCATGTGTATCAATACATGTGTGTATAAAGTACTTATGTAGAATGAAAAAGGAAAAGTTCAGGTTAAATGCCCTAAATTGTAAAATATCTGTTCACTGTAGGTGTAATGGTGTTCAGCATTACTGTTTATAGTCATTTTGGTGATACAGAGCTTTAAGTAGATATGTTTGATTTTTGAATAGTATTTACTAGACGTCCTAACACGGATTGTTTTAAATTTGATATACTATAGCTGTAAAACATCTTAAACCTCATATATTCTTTTTAAAATGAGCCGTTTTAGTGGCTTTTATTTTTCTAAAACAAAACTCTTGAACCTTTACTTTTGTTTGATCAAGTCATTCTTCAACTTCTTTCCCACTTAGATTATTACATTTTTTTAGTCGCTACTTCGTTTTAAATTATGCACTATTCGTGTTCCCTTCCTAATTTTAAACGTTGGAATCTTTTGTTTCTGAAAAAGTTGGTATTGCAAAGCCTTTCGTTAGATATCGTGTTTATTTGTAATTAATTGCTTAATCTTTACAGCTTTGCTTTTAGTATAATTTTCTATAATCGGACATACTACAGAATCATTCGAAGTGGCGGAATTGTTCTTCTAGGTCACAGACTTTATTATTGTCTCCTGCATACGGTTACTTCATTTCTTTCTGTTGAATTTTATTGTCGTGTTAATCTTGTAAGCTTGATATCGTTGTGCGATTACAGTATAGCAACTTAGATGTATGCACAAATGTGTTAGGTTCTACGTTGTTCATGACTGACTGGTAATGTAATATTATGATAAATATTTAGGTTAACATTAAATCAATTTCATAAAAAGATAAGCTAGCATTAATTTGTACTTTTGATATGTAAATGTTATGGTTTTAACCAGGAAACAAAACTCTGAAATGGCATTTTGCTCAGATTGACCTTCTTGCCCTTTTTTTACTAACGATATTTGGGTAAAATGTACAAAATGTTCGATTGATTCAAATTAAGCATCTCATGTAAACTGTTATTTAAATAACTAAGAAACTCAATCCAGAAGAACTTCGAACTGTTCACTTGAGCCAATTTTTGAATACTATCAAGACGAAATGCCTCTTCATCAACTTATTCATCTGTTAAAATATTTTCGTAGACTAGTGTTACCCCATGGGAGAATGTTTGCAACATGTAAAAAGACACTAAATGGAATAAGAAGTCAAATGAGCGGAAAAGTAACCACTACCTGTAAATTATCGAAACGATATAATGATTTCTTGAGTAGTTGTTCTAGTAATAACAGAAGCTTTAGAATGTCTTTAAATTAGCCTTTTCTGCACTTTCGTTTTTTCTCGGCAGTTACATTTGCAAAAACTAGTGACTCCTGTTATTGATAAAACTGAACATTTTTATATGAGATGAAAGTGTCGTTCTGGTTTTGTAAAGTGGTCAGTTTTTTCTAAAAATTGAAGCTTTAGTACTTAGTGATTCGAAGTGTTTTAAGCATTTCAGAAAGTTTTAGTAAACAATACTCTTTCAAAAAACTGTTAGCTGAAATTTTAATCATAGTACATTTGAATGCATTTTTATCATTATTCAGCTTTGAAAACAACGTCTAAAGATGAAGATAACGATAGAAAGTCAGCGGAAATTCAAAATCAATTGTGTCGTGCTGTTCGGTATGAATCAGATTCATGTGTTCGACGGGAAATTTTTCATCTTTTACTATGGTTTATTCAAACTCGCTTTATAACATGTGATACAAAGGAACATTTAAGCGATGATCAAATTGATATCTTAGCTAAAACGTCAATTATTAATGAATATAGGTCTTTACAACAAAAGACAATAGACTTCAACAGATTATTTAATATTCAAAATGATGTCATAGAGCATGTTCTAAATAATCAGTATGATTATGCTGACATGAATAACAACTGTTCTAATTTAATACGTCAGAAATTTATGCCAAACTATGTTGAATTTGCTCATGATGAAGTGAATCAAATTAAAATACGGAAGTTACAATGTAACCTTTATTATATTTACAATTTACTGAAAAAATTTTCAAAATATGACCAATGTCAGCAGATTCGAGAGTAGGTTCCAATGTGACTTTTGTAATCATTTGTTTAAAGATTATTGCCTTTTGCAGGTCATAACAATACGTTAGCTTCTAACTGATCAAACCTCACAAACTACTCGCATTTTTTTCGGTCGATGTGAATTATGCATATAGTAAGGCTCGTACAGTGTGATATTTCTACGTAAGAAAGTATAAATTCAGGTTTTATTTTGCAATTGGTTATAATGGGACAACCATTGTTGAACCATGTATGCAATAGGTTTACTATCATTCACAAGATTTGGAGAATATTTTGATGTTTGGTGAACTTTCTAGATTCTTTTGTTATTAACCAATTCTCTAGTTAGTATTTATACAATGAGTATTCAGTAAGAATAAACAGAACCGATCAGATTACAAAAGCCTTCTTTTCTAGTTTGAGTAAACAAACTGAAGCCTGTGTGCATGATATTCATGTAGTTTTGATCATCAATTTAAGTCAACTGGAACATTGTTGAAAATCTTTTTTTTGATTATAATCTTAAACGTCTTTCTAGCACACCTAATGTATTGCTAAAAATGTCGAGTGTCGAATGTTACCATACTTCGCGCATGACTACGTCGTAACTGATGATCTACTTTTTGAATTGTAGGTTATAGTCACCATATTTCAGTTTATTTTCTGTTTGTCACTCTCTGTTTGAGTATATTTTCGACTCTACAGTACAGCTAAAGACATGTCTACGCATAAGGACTGTGAATATTCAAATTATAGCGTCTTCGTTTTTAAGACGTTCAGTAATTTCATTATCGTTAATGAAATTTATACCCTGAGTGTGATCAGCTGCTTTATAACTACTACACCTACTTTAAGATATATGCTTCTTTTTCAAATTGATGCATATTGTATCCTAAGTGTATAAGATACTGTAATTATTTTTGATTTAAAAGTTACCTGTCGTATCTTTCACATTCTACAGTTTCTACTTTCAGTTGTATTTACTTTATGAAATCACATAAACTCAATAGTGATATGATTTGGTCCCTTACAGACGTAAATAATCCCTACCGTTCTAGATTAATAATTCAGTTGTATATTTTCTAAGTGCATTTATGTGAAGCGTATTCTTGTTAATGACATCTACATTATAATAAAAATCGTAGTTCTATAGCAGTGGTTCACATAAGCTCTTAATCAAATCGTACAGTACAATTTGATCAATAATTAAATTCATTTAATCAGGTTTCTACTAAAAATTAAATATAATCACATATATATTATACTCAATTCCTTGTTTTTCTGATTTTTCTTGTTTAGTGAACTATCTGAAATGACAGATCAAATATTTGAACCGATATTACGTGAAGCAAATAAAAATGCACCTGAGAATTGTTTCTATTCTTATCATAATGATTATGATTTGTTACGATTGTTAATGAATGAGAAATGCGATGATATAGTAAAAATTTGCTATGATGTTATACAATATTCTTAAAACTGTAAGAAGGGATAATCAAGTTACATAATATCGGAATTGTAAAAGTATTCATCTCTTTTTCTTTTCTCCAAATGTACAATCAATATTATTTTGTTAGGTACCAACAAAATCGATATTTATATATATGTAGGTGCTTTTAATTTATTAATTTTTTATGAACTGATCAATATAATGTTTGTCTAATTCTTAGTGTTTTTCGAGTTAATTCCATCAATTTGCTTAGTGACGACCTGTCTTGGTGGAGTGAAGTAGCGTGTTCGATGTGTTGCTATTATTTAGTCATTAGAAGAATAACCTTGTTGTAACGTCTTAAACTGTGAAACTGGGTGATCTATGTCCCCTCGTAATAATAGGTATTCATTGCTAAAGAACACCAACAATCAAGAGTTTTTTTCTGATTACCTTGAATTAACCCAAAATTAAACATGTGATTTGTTTTAAAACCCTCAACGGGATGATATTAAAAACACTGAGCTGCACCATTTACATACAGATGATTTAACATTTTGTATGTCGTGGGTACTGGTTGATGATAGTTAAATAATGTGCTGTTTTATTTTCTGATTGATCGTTATTTTGTCATAACAAACTGGATTAAAGGGTATTCTTTCAAACTAGTGAAAGTGTGGTTACTTTGGTTTGGCTTAACATTAAGGTTTCCTAAACAAATCAAAAGATCAATCTTCCGTAGAATAATATGTTTATACAGTAATCACTAAAATTCGTGATTAATAAGCTTGATGCTAATAAAAATGATATATACTTAATTTTTGCGTTTTTCTCAATCATACGGTTCCTACCCCTGGTAAACCTGATCATTAAAAGAAAAAAATTTTAACATCTTCCTTTGATGGTACTCCAAGACCTGTTGTCCAATGGTATAACTATTTCAAAATTTGAATTTTTGGTTGAAATTTACATATGACACAATTTAATTGTTATCATTGTAATTATGTCACTTTATGGCAATCGTCATAAAGTATTTATGGATTTGTGATTGTAAGAGCTTGGTGACAGATCTGCATAAAAATCCAATTTTACTAACATTTAAACAAATAACTTTATCAAAAAGATGAAATAAATATCAGTTGAAATAATAAGAAAAGTGGCAAATGTTAGTATGTGTGTTTACATGGGATCTCGATGTTGTATACTTTGTCAGTTATCAGTATTTACCTCGAATTTAAGTCTAATTTACCATATAATATGGCATGATGTATTTGTGCTTTATTGAATCAAATTGTAGAAAAGATAATTGTTTGAATATTGTGTCAATCAAAACTGTTTAAGATGACATGAATAACACACTACACGTTTGTTAGTTACTAATGTACTTTTCTGGATAAATAATTGTATAAATCGGTAGAAAATAAATGTAGTCTTTGCAAATTCTTTGTTGATAATTCGCTTATTTTTGAAACTTTTCTTATCATTCTTGATATTACTTTCACTGATTACTTCAGAAGGACGTATTTAGTTTATAGTAATTATTTCACAGGAATGGAGTTATTTATGCAGATAGTATTACCTTTAAAACAAATTCACATATAAAAACGTCAGGAAAAATTGTTTTTTGCATAATAACTTCCAACCAAGCTCAATGATTTTTATGGCAAACTACTTGACTTTTAAGTAATAACACACATCTGTCTGTGATAATTATCATTTTAAGATACTCGTGATTTCCCTGATCTAATGGTCTTCAGTTCATATTTATGCAATCACCATAATTGTGATTTTACTTCGTTTGGTCTAGCTACTATTAACTTATTTAGTAGTTTGTATAGCTTTGTTTAGTATCTCATATCTACTCATAATTTATTATACATAATCCTCAAAAGTTCATAATAATGGCATCTAGAATTTGACTAAATACTAGTTGAAAGGAAGGCATAACCAAAAAAAACAATAAGTATACTTAATGTATATAATTTAATTGAAAAAATAAAACAAAACAAATAGACCGCCTTTACACCACAAATTACTTTTATGCTGAAGATTGGAATTTCTACAACAAATGACAGTCAAGTGATACAACATGTGCATAAATAGACAACAACAAAAATAGATTAAAATAATCCGCAAAAAACTGTTTAATGAGAAAACTATTAAAACGTTTCAAGTATTCTGAAAATGAAATAAGTTTTGCCCACTATCTACTACTTTCATGTATTAAAGTACCTACTTGATTTTTGTTTTTGAAACATTTTTTCACAAAAAAAATTAATGTTTTTCTTGTGTGATCAATTTAAATAAAGCTGAAGTGTTTATATGGAAATGCGAATGCATATCATAATATAGAAAAAACTCTAAATATTACAGACTAAATGTATGTGTGTGAATATTTCAGCAAAATATCACAAATCAACGTATGGGCAGGTTATTCCCAACATTTTAATTTGTATTGTGACTGGCAAGTGGAATCCAGAACGCGCGTCTCGTCCTATTTGGGACTCATCGGCTGGATGTACCTGCATCCCAATGTTGATGTTCACAGTGGGATTCGAACTCAGTCCGGTTCGTGTCATACGCCACCGCGTACACCACTAGGCTACTGAGTCCAGACAGTCACGTTTGTGCAATGGGCGAATTGGTAGTAGAATGAATGGATGCAGGTACATCCAGCCGATGAGTCCCATATAGGACGAAACGCGCGTCCTGGATTCCACTTGCCAGTCACAATACAAATTAAAATGATACTCCTGAATAATCGCTATATCGAGGCGATCCGCACAGGATGCACATATAGGCAACAGTGACTGACCAGGTTATTCCCAACGTTTGCAGTATATAAATATATTATACATCAGGGTAGCTTAGATGAGCTTACCTTTGTATCTGATAGTGGTTTTCAACACAGATTTAATTTGAAGCTGCCGTAAGTATCTAGGACTGTGGGTTATTAAAAGGTTAGATTAATGTAATGGGATATATCAAATGATAAACAAACATAAATACAGTGGATACGCATTTCGCACAAACGAATATTGCATAACAGTACATCAACATGATATGTTGTAACGTATGTCAATGAATATGAGATACCACAGGTATAAATTTGATGTATAAAACGTCAGAATCCTGGACAGAGGTATTTATAAGAATTTCTAAGTGCATAATGTCCTATCGGTTTGTAGTCGAAATGGCATACTGATGTAAACTATATCTATAAACAATATAGTCAAAGATCACTCGTAACAAAGAGTTAACAAAATCTAAGAACAAGAAGAACCGATGAAATTTAACAAATGCAACTATATGTTATCATAAACTTATGACATATTAATATAGTGATGTAACTCGTTTATCATCTAATCACATCAAGTAGTTTACAGTGAATTTTGTAAAAATGAAAACTAAATTTATCATCTGTAATTTTGGAAAGAGTGATTTAAATGACAGAATATTGACCAAACGTTACTAGTAACTCCATAAATCTATCCGATCTGGATCATGGACCTTGTACTCTAAGTACAGATAGTGTTTAAAAGTTTATTTATCATGAAACTGTAAATGTAGTTTAGAATCATTAGTGTGATCATAGAAAATAAACAAATAATCGATGGCATATGAATAGAATATATTTGTTAATAATCTCAGCGGATGAAATTATTAACAAATATATTCTATTCATATGTCTTACATACACTCGGCGCCCAAGTTCTGTAAATATTTTCGATCATTTTTGGACGAAGATACCTATAAAATAATCGATGGGTTGCACAACTGAAAAATTCCAAATGATTGTCCCAAGACCAGCATTGAATTAGAAAAAATTAAATAGTCAAACAAAGTTGTATTTAAAAATCCAAAGTTCAATGTCCATAGAGTTCAAAATATAATGACACATTCCTCTTTTTATTTAATGAGGATTATATCAGTAATTATGTACAAAATGCTGTAAAATCAACGAAACTGTCATAAGGAAGGGTAATGTGATAAAAGTAGAAACCAAACCGTGAACTAAGTAAGTGGAGTTTTATTTAAATAGGATATTAGAATTATTGACAACAATCTCCAGGCCATTCACTTTCAAAAATCGAATGACCTGAAGGCTTCTACTCATATTTTTATTAAGGAATACTTTTTCATCTAGTCACCTCAGTAAATACTGATGACTGGTATGTTCATTTGTCTTGGAAGATTAAGATATCAAAGTGAAATCATTATTCTCTAACGACATTCTGTATATTTATTTAGTTTGTTTCTTATTGTTAATTTGGAAAGAGTAATGAGTATGGCATAGATTATGCATGGAAAATTATTTTGGCTTATAAGTGCTTTTATTGTTCTATTTTTCAAAATGGTAGAACTCATCCTTGAAATTAAAAATGTTTACTAATTATGCATAGACTACAAATATCTAGTATTTTATAATTTTATAACTCGAAACTATTCTTATTTGACATCTGTTTACTAACTAGCTTTAGTTTGTTAACATTATTTAGTAGTCATTTATCTTAGTACAATAATTAAGTCTAAGCGTTTTGTCTTAAACATCTACTTATTTGGAGTACATTCATAGTACATGAATAAAAGTTCTATGAACAAACTTAGTTAACTATGTTTCTACCAATATATCAATACGATAATCAAGTTAATATACACATCTATTACCCATATACATCAACAACAATGCTTATCCATGAAATTGTTATTTTTAGAAGTAAATTATATTCTACTGTTTATGGATATTTTCTCTCATTGAATAGAAGTGTATATATGTACATATATGTCGATAGATATAAATTTATAGATTAGATGCATATAATGTAACTATAGGATGTGTCAGTAGTATATGATAACTTGTTTCATTTCCTAGTTTTAATATAATTATCATATTATACACAAATAATTTCTCTCCCAATTATAGTATAATCTAGAAATATGAACTCTTTGTTTAAGAAGAGTATTGTAACCATGACAACGTCGCATTGTAACTTTAGACATAATTAAAGTATTAATAACTGAATACAACAGTGAAAAAAAAAGAACTGTTTAAATATATGAAACATGTTTTATTATTGAGAGGTTATTTTACAATAGGTGGAGAGTATTGGAAATTAATATTATCGATAAGAATAAACTTAAATTTAGCTGACATCAGAAAATTGTAATAAAATTGTTTTCAGTTTTAACTGTTTTACACGAAGAACGCTGGCTAAAATGAAGCTAAATGAAAGAATTACCGAATGTAGACTCTTAAATGCCAACTCGATAGTATGAAGATAAATCATTTTCTACAAGGCATGAAAATCTTAGGTTCTGTCTTTGTTCAGATTGGAGTATGACTGATACTGACTAGTCGCATACAATAAACAATGCAAACATTCATTGGTTTCCGATTATCGTCTCGCTATAATCAGTTCGTTATGTAAACCTACCCATTTTAACTAGACATTTTCAAACGCGACTTTGAAATTGAATTGGTAGGCTTATCTCTAATGATGTTCTATTCTTGTTGACCATTGTTTATTTCCAGTTGCCCACATGATAATCCTTCTTACTGACTGTAAAGAAGGCTTCACTTGGAGTTGAAGAAGAATGATATCAGATTCTTAGGGGTTTCTTTCTGCTGCTCAATGAAAGTGATTTATTCACATTAAGCTAACTGTTTATTGATAAACAACTGGTTATCACCAAACTAAGTTGTTTACTTTGTTTATATACTTAGTACTGTATATAATTAACAAAAGTATTTTAGTGTGAGGTATCGCATTTAAAATTCATACTGTTTCTAGAACAACAAAACAAATTAATGCGAATCAGTAATGTGAAAAAATGAAATTATTTACATTTCAAAGTAAGAAAAAACTGTTTTTCATAGTGATTATTAAGAGATTCTTAAGTACTCTTTAGTTTCTTGAATAAACACAAGTCATCAGTTATTAAATCTACATTAACTGAATGTGAGTTGTAGAAATGATACCTTTATTTTTAGGAGCCAATGAAAGACTATCTTTGAATAACCATTTTAGAAAATCGACTATTTTCTAGTCAGTTCATGAACTTTACAACCCAACAAGATAATTTAAATGTCATAGTTAACTTTATCTAATCGTTCACAAACTAATGACTTATTTATTAGAATGAATTTGTATATTCCCATTGATTTGTTATAGACTAAAGCTGGTCAGTCTCTGTTACTATATAAACATCCTGAGCGGATTGCCTCAATATAGCGATTATTCACAAGTAATATTTAAGTTGGATTGTGACTGGCAAGTGGAATCCAGAACGCACGTTTCGTCTTGTTCGGGACTCGTCGGCTGATGTACCTGCATCCCAATATTGATGCTCACAGTAGGATTCGAACTCAGTCCGTTTCGTGTCGAGCACCACCGCGTTCACCACTAGACTATTGAGTTATTTAATTTGTAAATAATTTTGATATGAGAATGTCTTTTTCTCAAAGAGTATCAAATCTACATAATATTGACTAATTTGTTTAATGCACATCGTCTTGTTTATCTCGATCAAATGTCTAAATGAGTATTTACTGCAAAAAACATCATATGATATTCTTCCTAAATGTTTACTTGATTTACAGCTTATCATAGATTATTATTTATCTTAATAGCAAAAATAATTTGAATAATTGTTTGAAAGACAGATATAGGGAGTGGAAGAATTAGTTGAAACACAACCTGAGTTGATTATGACTGTGGAGAAATTAGTGTATTATCTTTACATAAACAAGAAAATGATAGGGAAATAAATTTTGATAGACTTATTGAACATTATATTTATATAATTGAGATGATGCTTATTATTTTACGGATTATTTGTACAAACCAGTGATTAACAATAAAGAATAAAAGAAATAACTAGATGATTTCAGTTAGCCACCAGGGACCATCATTGATATATACGAGTCACCGTTGATATTGCAGGCTGATAATTAATGTTTAGCTGTACAATTTGCTTTTTAGGTTTAATAAAAAAGACAGGAAATAGGACATTTTACATGAGTTAATGCCAAAATTATTTAAATGATGATGTTCAAATTGGAATTAATGCTAGGCATTTAAGGATCTATTGTTGCTAAGAAAACGATTCATCAGTAGAATGGTGTGAGGTGTTTTACATAAGAGCAACAATGTTTTTTGTTTGTACTATTTTTGACTGTAGTTTCGGTGATTCTTATTGTTTATTCAGAAGTAACTACTGTTGTAGATGCGGATATTTATGAAATCGGAATAATGTTCGACTACACTTCACAACACATCATATACATGGAGTTTAAAACTATGTTACGACAGTCTGTTGGGATATGTTTACCTTCTGTTATGTTTCTATTAATAATAAACATATATTGCATTATTGAAGTTGTTAATCATTCCCAAAAAGTTCATTTGAAAATCACAAGTATTTCAGTGAATCACATCATAGCATCTCCAGTAGGCTGATAGTAATCAATTTGTTATAGTAAATCACTGTAGACCATCAATATTTTCACTTACCAACTACATTTTAACGCCACCATCGTTTGGTTGAAAATAATAGTTAATAAATTATTTGTCCAACTACATAAAATCTACATGAATTTGGTACACATTAGAATATGAACATGTTTTATTAGCTATTGGTGTATACTGAAGTGGTCTTTTATTGATATTTGGTGTTTTTTACATGTTCTTGGCTAAATCAAAATTAAAAATAACGTAATTTCAAGTTTGTATAAGTTGCATTTTATGTCTGAAATCGTTCTAACAGGTATACTTATTTGATCATCAGGGAGAAACTTTATTTTATTTAGACTTTAACTTTATTATTAAGTTCATTCAGAAATTGTTAGAAACAACTACAAATATGCCATATTTGTTATTATCCAAAGTCAATGAACGAATTGTGTTAGTTAGTGCATTGTAGTATCACGATCCACTAATATTTTGCTTGTACAATACTGCAAGCTAGATTCATACCGGGGTGAATTTGCTATATGTATATTGTAAGTCCAAGTGATTCAATGATAGTTAACTTCTAAGTATCTAAGACTACTGGAGTTTAGCTGAGTTATTATTGAACCAGTTTACACTAGTGAGACTAGAAACTTATAACATAATAACTACGATTAACTAAAATTAGAAATAAGAACCTTTGATCTGAAATACGGCGATTTTTATAATATCATTTGTACTGTAGGATATGAAAGTAATTCGTTCAGTTGTTTGCAGTACTGTGTATATATATACTACTGAAAAGTATTAAACAAAGAAAGTCTATTGAATTTAAACAAATATTTATTTAAAATCAGCTTGTTATGTAAACTATCTCTAACTTGAAGCAATTTCCACAAACCAACCAAATAAATATTATTTACTAAATTCATCCAACTAGCTTACATCTTATACAAAATAACTTAATTGACAAAAGAAAGAGAAATCTTATGAAATTTATTTATCAATAAACAATAAGTTTTATTAAACAATTATTTACATCAGAAAAATAATGCAGTTATGATATGAAAACAAATTGTTTCGTCAATTTATACCATTTCAACTGACAGATTATTGGAAATCTAATTAAGTAGTACACATAGGGGTTAAAAAGTAGAACACTTATAGACACTTGATTATGATTATTTTTTATCCATAGAAGAAATTGTGAACTGCATAAGTTTGTGTTATTTACTGTAAATACAAAATAGACTAGTAATTTAGTCATTGAATAGCAATGATACTTAAGTATATCACTTGTTATCAGATTTACTAATCAAATTTATTTTATTCTATGTGTATAATGGTATCTTATTGATTTTCAGTCAATTCATAAATTGTTTCACTGATATGTTATACAAAGAATGAATTCAGTCTAAGTGTACAATGTGTACAACAACAAAAAGTGAGCTAAACTATTAATTTAGATGTCTATATCTAAACAGTCTTAGCCTAAATTGAACAATATGTAACTTTGAATACACAAAATAAATTTCTAGTTATTTCAGTTAATCTAAAATCTAATTTGAATATACTTGAATCTACTCGTTGATGTGATATGAAATGAAATTGATTAATCTATGCTGCTAAACATGTGTCCTTAGTAGACTGTCTTTATATAGTCAAAATTCATAAGTATGTATTAATTTGGTTTATAACTGGCTAGTGGAATCCAGAAAGCATGTTTTATTCCATATAGAACTCGTCAGCTGGATGCTCTTACATCCTAGTGTGGATTTTCATAGCATATCACAAACTCAGTTCATTTTGTGTCAAACGCCAACACGTTTACCACTTATTTACTGAGTTCAGACAAACACGTTTGTGCAGCAGATACGTAGACATCGTTGGTTTGATATGGATTGACACTGATCAATCTCTGCTACTATATGTGCATCCTAAATGAAATGTCTTCACAAGTACAGCTGTCCAAACTCAGTAGCCTAGTAATGAATGCAGTGAAGTTTAACAAGAAATTACATTAGTTTGAGTCCTCGAATGGACAATAACATTAGGACATAGGTACATCCGACTGATAAGTCCTAAATAAGATGAAATGTGTGTTCTGAATTTCACTTGCTGACCACAATTCAAATAATCTTAAGTGTAGTAATTTCGAAGTTTATGTTCCATTCATTTGTCTTCAAGGATGGACTAATTGAAATTATAGAAGGTAATGTCAGGCTGATAGTTTATATAATTAACAGTCCTTTTAATCGTATTCTGTATAACGACTATCATTCGTATGCTGTAAGTTATGTTAATTTATTAATTTTGTATTATGGGGTCTGATGTTTGCATTAACTTTCTCATCTGAAGGCATATGAGAACATAAAGCATAACAATGTTTACATTATTCACAACGTTGAACGCTAATAGTCGTGTAAACTAAAAGTATAAATACAAGCGTTTCAAGATAAAAGAAAAAAGAACATAGCATATGTATTCACAGATGAGAGATAAATTACTTTCATCGTTCAAGATACTTAAACTATCAATATTTGCAACAGTGTAGAAATAAAATTTATGTAAAGGATTTGAAAACAGTCAATAAGTTGGAAAAATCCAAAGTACGGACTGAGGATTCAAAACACCTCTGATCATGAATATGCCACAGTCTTTCTAACCACTATCTTCAACTATCGTACATAAAGTAAGCACACGTTAATATGCAATTACTAGTAGTTACAGTACTACATGACCAATGAAATGTGATTAGCAATTAAAAATAGATGTTATAACGTTATCTAATAATAACTGATCATCTAGATTAGCATGTTTAATTGATATTCTGGGTTAAAGTACGCATTAACCAAGGTGACCAGCATAAACATTTCATGTGCTTCATAAGTCAAGATACCCATTATATGGTTTTTTTTAAAGCAAACAAGTGGTTACATTTACGGTATTTACATTTTTAACATAAATGTCAAATATCTTCTAAATGTTATGTGAAGGTGCTCGATATCAGTTATGAACAAAATATGTGATTTTGTTGTCTGATAATTGAGGAGTATAATTATTGTTCACTGATGATATTTGATATAGATTTACTTTATAGCTCAAGTCAATAGGGGAAGATACCAAAATAAATTTTTGGTATTCTTCTTTTTCATATTGAGGTAGTTTTAACTGTTACCCGTGACCAAACCAGCTTTCTAATTTGAGCACGTTTGATAGACTACATGTAGAATCTCATATCATTGTATATATGGAAGACTAAATGTTATCTGATAACTATTAGGGTATTAAATAATAGTACTGGATAATTTACAGTGACTAGATATTTTCTCAATGTTTAACGATATATATTTCTGTTAGTCGATTAACTTGTCTCAAAATTACTCCAGTTGATGAAACATTGACAACTAGGTAAAATCAAGCATTAATTTTGATGCAATTGTTAATGTATATCAAAAACTAAGATACAGGTTTGGATTACAATTTGGAAACAGTACACTTATTCGTAATCGCATTGACCACTTTTCGAATTGTATTGGAATGAGTGACCGTTCTTTTGAATAACTTGATAATTAGTAAAATTTACATATGATTGCATTACCTATTACTTTCCTCTAAAAAAATATTTTTGATAGAACCATTCTTTACTAGTATATTAATTAAATAAATGGGGGTCAATCAACTATACAGTAAAAATCAACAAAAATGCATCAGTCATTACCACATGAAATAATATACTTTGACATATTGTCACAGAAAAATTCAATTTAAATCTCTATTCGCCTTAAGCCTCGATAGTTAACTGTTACACCAACGCAGTACATTTGTTTGAACTATATTTACTTTTCTTCGCGCACAACTTTTTATAGACATTCACTGGCATGACCATCTATACAGGAAATAACTATTAAACACATTTTATGTTAGTTACTAACATATCGAATTGTGTTTATGTGTGTTTATCATATTTAACCATGTTCCAAATGTTTGAAAATCAATGAAATTGTTATTACAAGTTGTTTTCTTTTTCATTCAGTTTCAATAAAAACAAAACAACTCTTGCAACAATTGAATAAATATTCAATTTATATTTTATTTCTAGAAAACAATTTTAAAAATGTTTTGTTTATATTTATAGATTCAATTTTAATTTATTCAAGTTTCATTATATTAGACTGATTTTCAGTTATATTGATTTATTGCATCAAATTAATTGATCACAATTCTCTTTTCTTTTTTTTTGCTTTTTATTACTATTTTACTTTTATAAGAAAAAAATAATAAAACAATAAAGTCGGCAATTATGTATGTTTGTTGTTCTTTTTCTTTTTATCTTCTCGCAAATTTTCTTTCATCATCAATATTTATCTCAATTTTATTTATTCATCTTGAATACGTTCCTTTAGTTTAAGTTTCACTATTGTAGATGGGTGGTTAATGGAGTTATGACTCAACAGAGTAAAATGTAGTAAAAATAATAAGCTTTAAAAAATTATTTTTTATTTTTGTTTTAATACAAAATGAATTTTTGTTGATTAATTTAAACATAAAAATATTTATTTATTTGTTTAAATGAAACATTTAAATAAATATTGTTTTTATGTAATTTATATTGTGTAATTGTTTATTTTCTCTTTTGGTTTTTAGTGTTGTTGTTTATTTTTTTTGTTATATAGTGAATACTTATGAAAGCATGAAATTTAATCTAATTTACCTTATGCTGCAATAACTAAATGAATCTATTAAAAGACACAATGAATAGAAACATACACTATATAACTGTATTATGAAATAGTCAACCATTGTTGATTTTATGATAAAACAGTACTGTTGTACATGGAGGCTATAAATATGGATCATAATATTTAGAATTCTTAGGGTAAAAGATTTTTTTCGACAAAGTACCAAATTAAAAAATAATGGAATAGTAGATGGAGGCTAACATTTATAGTGAATTAGATGTGCTTTATAGAATGATTGCGTTTGCTAAAGTTTTATTAGTTATTATTGATTTCTGATTAACTTAATCTCAACATGTTTATATTTATATGCACATATGGATAAGCAGACATGAATATTTTTAAAAGTATAAAGATTTAAGCTTTTATGGGTGGTTTCAATAAATGTTTACGCTTAGATAATTACTAAAAGATAAGAATTCTGATATGAGCTGATCTCGTCAACGGGAACAGAATAGTCGGACACAAAAACAGCTATCATGTAAATAGTTTCTACCAATAAATCGCTATTACAATAAACGACAAGATGCTTAATAAACCAAACAAAACTGGACAAAAATCCATTATATGTATTAACCAGTTTACATGCACTTACGAAAGTTAGTATATTGGAATGGTGAAAAGACAAACCACTTTAAAATTAATTCAGCATGTTCAGAAGGACTCACGTTTAAAATAAAGGAATGATTGCACGTATTCTAGTAGATTCGCTTTAATTTATCAATAAGCTACACAAATCTATGTTGATAAAACTATTGGAGGTCAATTTAATTTGAAGGCATCATTGATTAACCTTTAAATGCGTTGATAACAAATATAAACATGATTCTGTTTTGTTATGATGACATTTTAATTAAATTTATTCATTTTTCTACATTTTTCAATTTTCTATAACTTCATGTACATAATTTCATAATCAAACTTTTTTCGCTATTTTCCAGAATTATCATTCATATGGGATCCTCTGACTTCATTTTATTATTTTTGAAATCAATCTTTATCATATTCTAGAATTGCCATCCATTTTATTTGTAAATACTTTAAATTCAGCTTCTTTTCAACGTTAATATGGTAACAATTTAGTGTTATTTGTTTAACATATTGAATGCTATTGAAAATGTCTATATTAAAATATCATAAAAAATAGACTGAGTGTAGCTGATGAAGGTAGGATGAAACCCATTGAATTCAACATATTCTACAAATACTATCATCTTTATTGTATTCAATATAAACAATAAGAGTTAAAAATCAATTTGAAACAATAAATTGTCATTTGATAGTGTTAAACATTATTCTTTTTAAGTGAATAATAAATTGTTTCTTTTTGTATTTTTTTGGTATTATTTTAAAACATGCTTCATTGTTACTATGTAACATGAAATGAAATGATAATTGTTACTTTTAATATTCTATTTTAGCTACTATTGACTCATCAAAGTGTCAATGAATTGGTATTATTTCTTGTAAAAGAATATACCGAATGAGTAAAAATAAAATGATTGTACAATGAGTGTATATTTTAACAAAGACTTAAATTGTTACTCTTTTTTTTTAAAATTTTAGTATTCACTAAATTCAATGAAATTTATACACATACTTTGAATTCATTGTAACCGTAACAATTCCATAGAAAACTATTGATTTCCGATGTTGGAAGATTATAAAAATGTACATACATAAAGATTTATGCATGCCATAAACGTCGACAAGATGATTAGAAAGCATAAAGATCGAATAGATATAATTTTTCATAATTTGTATTACAGAAAGAGTATTCTGGTGTGTTTTCGTTAACTAGAAACTTTCCTTTGTGAAACTACTTAACAGAACGTTCAACTTATTTTGAAGAATCGAAGTCCTAAGTTACGTGGTAGCTGTTGTAAAACCAAACAGTTAAACAGGATAAAAACGAGTAAAACTCAAAAACACAGAACTATATAATCGATAGTGCAAAGGGAACTAAGAACCCTATACCAAGCAAACCGATTATTGAGCAAAATAAGTGAACAAGGAAATATGTTTTGTTAGCTTAGGTTATATTTGTGGGCTTGCACTACGGTATTGAATCAACAACAGTGGAAGCTAAGAAGGCGGATTAATGTATACGACTGTAAACATATTCAGCAGTAATTTAAGCGGAGGTAACTCAGCCTGTTGTTAACTACGAGAATGCCTATCATTTATTTGATAGCGAACAGAAAAATAACGTTTTAATGTCCGTATGTAGTAACTAATAAGAAAACAAAGTGAAGTTGCCATTACCACATTACGGTGATGATATTATTTATTTATCACTGCATAACATCTTGTTTTATTATATCAAGTCTATATTCTCCTTTATTTTTCTGCCTTCTTTATTTGCCTCAGCAAACGTTTGCTCTAAAAACGCCTTCCTCAACACTACTTTTATTATTATGTTTCGATACTTATGATAATTTTTTCAAACTTATTTTGAAGTACTTTAAGGTTTTTTTCGCTTTATACACTGATTTGCATGGAAATATCTAAGCATTCTGAAATTGTTATGTTCCTTTCAGGCACATTGATTTTTATGAGGCACCATTTATTAGTGTGGTTTCAGATATACATTACTTTAGTCTCTAGTTCCCCAGTAGCTATAGAGGATTCTTGAAATATGTCTATTTGTATTTAAAATAAGTAAAAGTTTATATAAACATATTTATCCGGATATAGAACACTGGATTATCAAAATAATAGATTTCATATAGCAAATTAACCTTAGTTAGAAAATCACTGACACCAGGATGCTTTGAACAGATGTTTCATTCAAATCTAGGACTTTTAAGAAGTATGTATCTATGATTACATAGGACGAATAAAACTCAAGACCTTCAAGTTACTTGTCGAACAGCTAGCTGTCAGACCCCTTAGCTGGCATTCAACAATCATTGGTGCTAAACTTTGATCAACACGAGATAAAATACTAGACATGCTTGACATGCTTGATCCGTAGTGGTCATGTCTAATCATTTTAGTTGCAGACTTTATCTCCTGAAGTAGATTATTAGTGAGTTATTATTGATTATAATCGGGTGTTGTGGTAATTACTACTTCAGAATTTACTTGAACAAAACAGTTATCCATTAATTTCTGGTTTCGAACGGTATTCTAACTTAGGCCGATTTAGAGTATTCAGTTCAACAATCTTTACAACAAACGATTAGAAAACCAATCAAATATGCCAGCATTTAAAAGTTAATGTTGTACGTTATTGATTACAATCTAATATATTTTCTTGATAGACAATTTTTAATGTTTAAAATCTTAATGTAAATATGTCAACATTTAAATACAATAAGTTTATTGAGTCTTATGAGTGAATAATTGTTTACTGACAGTCAAACTACATATCGTCAGAGTGAATTTGATGACAGTAATAAAAACAAATAATGGTTCTTTATCCGTACCAACCGCTTTTATTTATATTTTTGTATTAATCATCGTGTAAATCTTTCAGTCACATTAATATTTAACCAAATGTATCTATTCATAGCACAAAATGGTATTATACTAGACAAAAGAGTTCTATTGTTAATTTATGTACATATACATTGTACATTACGTAGTACTAATAAAAGTATTTCACAAAGTTTTATTTAGATTATATTGTATTTTATCATTAACAAATACAGTGAGCAAACCTTGATAAACCAAATGAAGTCACAGTCCAAAATAAGTCTGTTTTCATTTTTAATCAGTTTTAAATGTGACGATATTGTTTAAACAATCAGGAAAAGACTTAGCTCAAATTTAAAGAGGACTTATTATGCTGCAAAACTGGTAATATCGTACATAACAACATGTTCACTGAAACAATCAAACATCGACAGGTATCGTCCCGATGTTACCAACATCTGTCTTTATAAATTTAAGTGTACCTGCAGTGGTGATTTCATTGGCCAAACAGAAAGAAGGGCCTACCTACGCATTAATGAACTTGATCCAAAAAATCTACTTATCATACGAACAGAGACATTCAACTGTGCAATCTCTAAACATCTGATTGACACAGGACACCAGACTGATATCAATGAATCCTTCAAAGACTTCAATAGACAACAAACTTCAAATTTTCTAAAATATATCAGGGCGATCGCCATTAAACGAATGAAACCAAACTTATGTGTCCAAAAAGAAACTGTTATAAGCCTTTCTTTACCCTGGTAACCTAACTCATTTTCCATTATTTTCATTGTTGCTATTCTCTCGCCAAGTTTCATTTATTAAGTTTTCTCTTTTGATCAGGTTTAACAATTTTTTGGTTACATTACCGTCTTTTTTTTAGATGGTAAAGTTCAACTTTCGTATTTAATTAAGTCATTTTAAGTTTAAAAACAACAACTATTCCCAACCATCTCTTATTGTGTAATCATTTGACCTCGGATCTCTAGTTCACCTTCTGGTACCTTCTTTTGCATTGGGCATATATTTACACCATTTTCTTCAACATTTTAGTCATGTTTACATGTTTATATAATTTTGATTTCAACCAACTTCATGCATTCTCACGAGTATGTTAAAACTTTGTTTAAAATATTAATTTTGTAAAACAGTATCATTCTAGGTTGTATGCAGCAGCTGATGAGAAACCAACGAAATAAAATGAATCGTCATCTTATTCTGTACAAATATTTGTTCTTACTCTCTTGAAAATTGTCATTTTCAATTGTATTTATTCATTTGATTTATATAGAAGATAATAAGATTACATGATTTTAGAATTTCGTCATTTAATATGTTTTTCTTTTTGTTTCAATTGATGAAATAAAGAAATTATTTATTGATTTATGTCGGCATTTATTAAAGTACCTCATTATCATCATAATATTTCATAGACATAAAAGAACTCGATAGTGTAACTGAGAAAAATAATTCTGTTGATTAATTTCTAACATCTAGACAATGCATGTGAGATAAAAGTTACAAAGAAAACGAATAGCTAAAATGATTCACTGACTGTGTTGTTATTGTGTTCACCTATCACTTTTATGGCACTTTAATTTCTGCTTATTAGATGAACATTGAATATTCTAATATTGTTTTTATTAAGAATTTCAAATGTTTAACTTATATGAGTTGATTTGTGTAATGCATTAAAAATACTAAATTAGTAAAAGTTATGTGATATCTTTAATGATAACTGTTATACCCTGATGTACGATCTATTGTGTATAATGACTGTGCCGGCATCAAGATAGTGATCATTGGTAACTAAATCTGTTATTTTTTGCCTATAGGTTTACCCCAACTCTTACTAGTCTCTACAGAAATAGGAGAAGAGAGATTCGTGAACTAACTAGCAAAGCCAAAACTTATATTTTATATAATCATATCGTATATTTATATGCATAAAAACTGAACAACATAACCGACCAACTGAAAGAGCGAAATAACTACAAAACAAAGTAGTGATAAAAAAGAATGAGTGATGGTGGTAGTGGATACAAGGGAAATATACATAAAACTACTTAACTATAGTTTAATTGTTGGAAATTATGTATTAACAGTTAGTCGATCGGATAAAGGTTAGGACTGGGGAATAACAGAAACAAAACATTTGATGTATACGTAATCAAGTTATGAAAAATAATTCTATAAAAATAAGTTATGAAACTTTAATCATTCTTGCAAACTTCCCTGATGTATCAAAAATTGAACCCTAACATGCTTCAATCAATTAATAAATAACAATGATACACGAGGAATTCAAATACACTGCACAAACATTGAAACGCTATGAATAACAAACGCTTGGAACCATTGTAAGCAATGTAATCGTCCTACAAATGATTACAGTAGTTTCATCGTTATTAAACTGAAATATATTTTGTTCTATTTTTAGTATGAACAGCAGAATCATAAACCGCATTAACTATTCTAATGGAACAGCAAACATGACTTACGGTACCGACGAACGTAAAAGTGACCTAGAAAACAAAATAACAGTCATATTACAGCAAAGAGAAGTGACTGATGTTCATGTGAAAACTAATTAAATTATAAGTTACATAATGTTTTTGTAACATTAATAAACTTTAAATGCCAATAAGGAGATGGAAATT
Organism: Schistosoma japonicum; assembly: GCA_025215515.1. Taxonomy (NCBI): domain Eukaryota; kingdom Metazoa; phylum Platyhelminthes; class Trematoda; order Strigeidida; family Schistosomatidae; genus Schistosoma; species Schistosoma japonicum. Next base: position 22,067,251 of record CM046064.1, on the reverse strand, counting down.
GGGATAGCTGAAACACGAAGTCCATTTGCAATATAAATCTAATCCTAAACAACTCCAAACATGCCTTCAAACCTAATCATAGTATTTAACCTACTCCTAACCACAAAGGAAAAGTAATTTTAACCTTAAGTCATAACTCCCACCTAAAATCTATGGAGTCTTCAGGAAAATTAGTCCTCAAAGCATAAACTTTAAACAACGAATAAACGATTCCGTTCATAAAAATTTCTTATTCCAGCACACACTACAACGATTCATCAAATCATCTCTCTATTTTCGGAAATTTTGAACAGCCATTTCATTGCACAATTACAAACAAATGTCATGTGCAATTATCCCACATCCAGAAAAAACATCGGTAACCCATAATTTCTTAAGGATTAAAATTAGGTACCAGTCAGTCTAAAGTAATGATATCATTTTCGACGACTTCCATTTTTCATACAACAGTGCATAACGCTTTTAAAATCAATAACTATCATATAGTCGGTCAAAACCTTGACATTAGTTCGTCGTAACTAGAAGTCATGTCAACTAATATAACTATTTTTTGAAACAATATAATGACCTTAATCTTCGTAAAGGAATTTAGATTTAAGCATCAGTCTTGAGGAACAGAAAAGATTTCTGTTTGTCAAAGTTCATACAAACCTAAAAAAATAGCATGTAACACTTTACGTCAAAGTAATACAGGCATATCTGTTGCCATGAAAGATAGGACATTGTGCTGTATTTATCTAGATCACACAAGTTTTTCCATTACAGACACCAACAATCTGGTAGCATTTGATGATTGGGATGTTCTATTCTTTGGTTCGTGAATCTACCTGTTAATATTGTAGTCACATTTAAGGTAAATGCGTCAAATGTTTTATTTAAGAAGGTAGGAGCGTGATATTAGATAAAAATTTATTTGATGCGTACCTCCATGAAGTGATCTGATAATTTATTGAAAACTGTAAGATATGTACATTCGAAATCTCCGTTCTATACCATTTCTCCTGTTAGCCTTTTTTCCTGAATATGAATAAGTAATTATTTTTACAATTACCAACACAATTGTTTTTTTTTAGTTGCTATTCTAAATGAACCACTTAAGTTTTGATGTTAATATCGTCCCTATAATGATAGAAACATTACCTGTGTTATAATAAGAATATATAGAACACTGTACTAACTTGAATCCATGTATCTAACAGTATTTAAAAATTTATCCGTACATCAAAATTCTTAGAAACCAATCTCTCTCATTGCACAATGAATAGCAAATTCTGCTCACCGTTCGCTTTAATAAAGTAACATAAACTGATTTATAGACAACCCATACATTTTTGTTTCAGTTAAAACAAGTCGTTTAAACCTAATTATTAATACAAACGTTTCATTTATTGTTTACAGTTTATGAAATAATGATACACAATAAATGTACATTGACCGTCTTGTTTGAAAACAATTTTTAGTGTCTACGCTATTTATTTAGTTTAATGGAATATGCGGAAAAAAATACTTTTTGTAGGTTTAACTTTACTTTAGGCATAACCTTGTCACTGATCGATAACAGTAGACATTGATGAGCTGGGCAGTCCGTTATTTGGTAACGACTACCTTCTATAATTTCACATTATAAAATATTAGAATGGTGAAAGAACACATTTTCTAGTGGCTTACAAGTTCGATTTCTGGGAATGACTGATGCTTTGAGTGAATTTTAGTAAGATTTCTTATGGTGAAAAGATTATGTATTTAAGTGGAAAATATTGTTATGTTAAAGGAACCCACATTTACTAACCTCAATTTCTGTCATCTAGTTTCTGTCAGTTTGGCTGGGTTCTGCATCTATATTACGATTTTATTTCACAGTCATAACTCAGTCATCTATTAGTATGACTAATAATCTAGCAAATATTACAGTTCTCAGTAATATTCCCCTATTACGACAATCATTATTGTGTCAATACTTGTGATGCATTTTATCCTGCTTTTAGAATTATGTAATTAATAGATAAAATGGGTGAAAGGTTGTGGAGATAGTTGATTGTCAATCCTGGTATCACGAATTGATTTGTATCAGACGACCATTGATCACTTGAAAGAACTGGACAGCTGTTTCGTCCTAGTATGAAACTCACCAGCACTGCACATCCATAACTTCATGGAGGATCGAACCCAGAACCCTCTGGCTCTGCGACGTACGCTTCACAATTGGACCACTGAGTAGGCTCCTAACGGATGAAATTTTTACTTCAGTTAATTTGTGATACGTTTGCCCGACCTCATTCATTGTCATTGGTGGGTAACTGACTCACATCCTACACGGTTGAACTCCACCAGTCACGTCTTCACACTAGAACACTAGGAATTACCTCAAGGAGCTAGTCACTAGTGAGCTGATATTTAGTTACAATTAAGGGGTTGTGAAGATAGTTAATTTGTAAATCCTAATATCACGAATTGAACCAGAGGATTGTGGGTCCGATCCTCGATGGGTTTGTGCATGTGCACTGATGAAGAGTCTCATACTAGGACGAAACAGCTGTTCAGGGCTTCTAGGTGATGAATAATTAATAGATATTAAAAGTTAAACATTGATTATCAGAAAATCATAAATTTATATTTAAATCACTCTTATAATGGAATAGGAAGGGGGAGGAATTGAAGCTCGAATAGCCTAGTGTTAATGCCTCAAAAATTGATAGCTATCAGACGGAGCAAAAGTCAAAGAGCAAATCATGTGGATCAAAATGTTCCATTAATTAACAGTAATGGCTGATTTCAAAACACCAGAAAAAACTACCTCAAGTATTCTGAAAGTTGTAATTTACGTTTTTAAAAATTAAAAGACCAGTGAGTGATCCCTGCCGAGGAATATACAGTGTTATTGAATAAGACCACACGTCTTAGGAAATTGAGTTGAGTTTTACACTACTAATTTCAATTTAATTTTTTTGATAAAGCTAAACTCCTATTATCTTTCTGAACTTATCTCTAACAATCGCGTTGATATTCAGTTGTAGATTACCTTGAAATCTATGACCATTAACGATAGTGATGATAATTGCCGAATATGTGATAACACTAAGCAAGTTCATTATTCCTCTGGAATACGCATCACCTGATAACCATGATATACATGAAATGAGTTTAGGTTTGCGGTTTAATAAAGAAAGTAAAATTTCATTTAGTAGATGAAATTATTTCTTGGTCATTTATTGTAAACCATACTAATCAACTACTCACTACATAACTTTACTAAAATGACTGAAAGTATACCTTGTTTCATTGTTAAAGGCCTACAGTTCGACGAATTATGAAGGAAAGTGAAATTTTTTAGCGCAACGTATATTTATATACGGTTAATCAATAAGAACGTTTATTAGACTGTCTACGAATCTAGTTTTTATTAAATTAAGCATACGTTGCTTTGAAGGGTTGAAGACAATATGAAATTTGAAATTCTTGTTACTAGTGTTTTTATAAAAATAAATGTTTGCTTATAAACGTATACTTGTTCAGACGGATACGTTGAGTTATTTGAACCTGAGAAGATAAGGCAATTAAGTAATAATAGCAAACAACTTCATATTCGTCAACAGAAAAAATTAATTTATGTTATTTGGGTAAATAATTCCCGAAGCTACTGCCTAAAGCATAACATTCTGTTGCGTCTAGCAGTTTATTCGTTGAAAGGAAATTAAAAGAGACTGCTGTTTCAAAGTCTAGTAGAGTTCTGTGTGATCACTTATAATGAGCACGATGCTTAGATCTTAAATATAATGATTAGTGAATCGATTGTAAGTTTTAAACCTTACAATCACTGATACATTAATTTTTTTGTCTTTATTCTATATGTACCTGTAACTTAGTATTCCGACCACTTTTTCGTCATATGTAGAAGGTAAGTCAGCGACTTAATTTTGCAGTAGCGATTATCAAACTAACCTGATTAGGTTTTACCACTAATATCAATTCATAAAATTTCATTGTTATGATAAACACATCGTTATAAAAAGTTATGAATTCAGTCTGATGAATTTCCATACAATGTCATACACAATGTATTTTGACATGACAGCATCCACTTTTCGCCTCAATAAAAAATTCTACCTGTAGAACGATCTTATATTTTTTCACTTTATAATGGAATGAATGATCCAATATTAAGCAATTTATTATCTATTTTGACCGACACGTTTCACAAACATTTTAACGATTTAATATCACCTTTCCATCTGTTACATTAAAGCTACTGTTCAGTAAACCCACCTTTTTATACTTCTATGTTATAAATGTAAATTGACTTCCTTCAACTGTTTAACAGTATATTTGACTAAGCCGAATAAATTTTACACCACTCATATAGTCACGGTTTCTTATATGGACCACTACAAATTTCCTTAGTGTGTACTCTAAAGGCGAAAGGTTTTACATTTTTCTTGGTAATTATAACATTGATTCCTCCCTCGCCCCACACCTTATTTCATCCCAAATTAATATAACGAATGTGCTAGCAGAAAGTATGAACAACTGTATAAATTACAAAACTAGTTCATTTAAACAACAGTTACTACTAAACATTTACAGACGACAAAGTACGCGCAGTATTGATGGTTATATCATAGACAGAGAGAAAGCAGAATTAAATAATCCCAATTCATGGCTTGGATTTTCATTATTCATGTCTGTACAGACAAGTGTAATGAATGTTAACTTTATAACTCACCTTCTTAAATGATGATTACTTTCGAGAGAATTATGTCTGTATGATTGGAATTACATAAGTTTTGAACAAATTTTACATTTTCAGTAGTTTATTAATTTCTACAATACTAACTAAAATTTATAGTGGTGTACAGTTTTTACTGAAACTCATGAAGTGGTTTTATTGTAATTACTATTATATAGCGGAACGATGGATTTTAATCTGTAAACGTCTATTTATAATGAAAACTGTAACAAGCAACGATTAATCACACCGAGATTGAATGCATAGAATGCACCATATTCTACTAATAATTTTACTTTAATTTTTAGGAGTTATGCAACTTAATTCATTAGCTTACATATTTGTAAAAATGTAGGCACTGCTAGAGTCCCAGATTTGTATAAACAATTATCTCCTGTCTTTTCGCAACAAACAGTTGTCTAACTGAGGTGTATAAACAGCATAGAACTCCAAATTTAATATGCTCCACAATATTTAATAGTGAAACGTAAGTTTTAAACATGACAAAGTATCGTACTGGTAAGTCAATGTCTGTGACTTTATAAAAAAATGAATTTGTGTGTACGGAATAAACCGTAAACTGAGAAATAACAAAAATTTTCTAATAGATTTGTTATTATGTAAAGTTTGTATTTATGGTGAAATGCTTAAAAATTGTTTAGATCTAATATCATATAAACGGTATGCTTATGAAATTCGTCGTGCTACGTGCACCTACGTACTTATAAGTAGTTATATAGATAATAGTAATATTCACTAATGTATCACTAGTTGTACCTTTCCACTTCCATCTAGTCTTTGTATACACAAAAAACCAGTGAAGTAACTGTACATGGTGCGAAAAAAAGCTACAATGTTCTTCTATGTATGCATCATTTATTTCCGTCCTAAAATCATTTCATTTAACAGGTGACGTCAGAAATTTGTTTTACTTGTATCATCAGAAAATTGTAGTTGTTCGATTATCATGAAAATCGGCTTCTTTGACATTCACTGACTTTTTCAATTTTTAGTTGAATACATTCATAAACCGTCAGTTGAAAATATGTTTTCATTAGATTAGTTAAACTTGTTAGAAAAATTGTTTAAATTTAGTGCATGTTCAATGTTTTTATGGAATGTCAAACAATTTTAAAATATACATGTAGATGTAGGATAATTTATATGAATTTTTGCTTGAAATTTAAACAAACAGTTTTACAAAATTTGCGAATTGTACAAATAGTAAACGTTGAATTTGAAATTATCGTAAACGAAAGATACTCATTGGAACATACAAAGAATGTAAATAAGCAACGAAGTATCAAGTAAAGAAAACGATGGATATCTAAGAATCGCATTTTTCATTGAATTCTAAGGATTCTAAAAAATAATATGAAGAATGCTAAATTGCGTAAAATAACATGAATCCATTCTACTTTGTTAAGTCTCATCAGCCGAATTTAACCGTTTCACATTTTTCCGTAAATATTAATAGTTCAAATATAGTCTGACATAATTTCTGGGATGAAATTAGTTTGATTTCAGTATATACCAACATGATAAACGTGTAATTAATGTTAAAATGCTGGATAAAATATTGTAAATAAATATAGAATGTAAAAAGTGCTTTCTACTTAATGACATTGTGAATAGTTAAGAGATTAAGTGACTGCATAATGAGATAGTGAAAAACAGTTAACATTAATTGCAAATACTGTGAATTAAACTTAGTCATTTAGATGAAAATGCATGATATGATGACACAGTCAAATGAAACAAATTTGTAATACATTAATGTAACTAAATGAAGGAAAAGAGATACAATGTAATTGAATCAATTAGACTTCAACAGATATTCAAAATAATGATGTAATGAAATAAGTGTTGAGTTATCACAGTTGAATCAGAGTGATGATTATTTACTTTTAGGGGCAGTGGTTTAGTTTCAAGTATTGAATAGAGAGAGATTCAGCAAATTTTAGAATGCTTGAGGTTGACTATCGATTAAACACTTAATGGAGTCCTGAGAATTCATGTGGTGTTCTCTATCAAAGAGAAGACTTTAGATGATACATCTTAATTTTTCAACTTCATTTAATTATAACCTGTTTGGTACATACCAACTGTTTGGTACGCGCCTTAAATGTTTGTAATTTTTAAACATATTCTTCGTTCTTCGAAAGTAACTTGTTTGAAATGGAAAGCATGCAGAAACTAACTGTTAAACATTTACTTATGTAATCTATTGCAAATTTATTTAATAAAATTGGAAGGTGAATAAGTATTCTTGAAAATTTATATCAAAACGGAATAAAAAAAATACAACACTCCTCCCTTCCTTGATCATCATTTCTATAAAACTGGTTTTACAGCATTGTTCACCAATAACATGGATACTGTTAGAAATATTCCAATGAAAGTATAGTCGTATAAATAAGACTGTATATTTAACTAGTGAATTTCATTTTAACTTCAGACACTTATATTTTTAACCGCTTGTCATTATAACTTCTTCAGAATAACACTTAATAAACAAGAATTCTAAATAATGTAAATTATTATTCCTGTCGGTAATTAAATTATAATTTTGAGTTGTTTGAAGTTTGATTTCCTTAAAACAAAGAACATTTACGTATACTTTGTTGTGACATTTCTATCTTTTGCATCAATATGCAATAAGAATGTAACATGGGTTAAATTTAAGCATGTGTGTAATTATATTAATAGACATGGTTTTCGTCTATACCACATTTTATTTGACTAGATAGATGAGAGAATTCACGTAACTTGAAAGAAAAAAAGATGTTTCCGATTTTGTGACAGTGACATTATCGGTTTTTAAAAGAAAACGACTATCTATTCTAAAGTTAAGCACATAATATGCTTTCTTATTTACGTCTAATTTTAACAAAGTTCTATTTTAACTAAACCACTAAGATATTATTGTGAAATATATCATGGGTAGGTTTTAAATCGTCACTAGATTATTTACATCTTTTAAACTGCCTTAATATTTCTTTGTTATAATAGTTGCTAAGCTGAATAAAATTGTTGCCTGGATGTGAAGTCAATATGAACAGATATTTGAATAAACTGTTTGTCGGAACTTGCTATATTTAGAAAAATAACTCATCTGTGATAAAGTAAAGTATTAAGACAAAGAATCCACGTACGATGATACTGGTAAGTGGTGGTTTTACTAGTCTCATGAGTAGCTGTGGTAATAAAAAGACTAAAGGAACCATAAATAAAACTGTTTTTATTTTTATTTTTTGTTAAGTAAGTAAACGAACTGTTGCTGTGTTGCTGATTTATAATGAAGATATGGGTTAATTGATAAATTGCTTAAATATGATTTTTTTAAGTTTAAGTTTTGAACCATCTTCGTCAACTGAAACAACCGAGTAGCAGTAGCAGACCACATAATAAGACGGTAGGTCTTAATCGAATGCATGAATCAGTCCATGATTATTGAATTAATAATAATGATGCTGAACTAACTTTTAAATATCTTTAATTGGTGTTTTCCTCGAAACCTATTTTAATTTAAAAAAATGTCACTATTATTTTAGGAATCTATATAAGTAATAAAATAGAGAGGTTAGAGAAAAAAATATTGTTGCTGTTATTGGGAGATTAGGGACTTACGTTGCCACAACAATTTCCAATTCAATAAACTAAGATTTTATAGTAAATGCTGAATATTCGATTTCTACTTGATTCCTTTATATTATTGAATCATTTATTACCACACAATGTAGATCTCACTTGACTAGAAGTCACTTAACCTGAAAGCATGTACCCTGGTGTTTAGTATTTGCTTTTATAATCAGTTAGTGATGTAATGTAATGATCAGTAATTATGATCACTGACGACTCTTTTACTTAAGTTATAAATACTTCTGATTTCTGATTGAAATTTTTAACTGATTAGGTGAGCTATAAGTAAGGCATCCGCTGAAAAGTTCTTAAGGGTAAACTCTTGCATCATCATAGATTTACCGAACCTAGATATACACGAACAAAACAGTTGTTTTGTAATAGCTGGTTTCTTAATAAACTAATTATCGTCAAAACATGACGAAAACATCTATCAAAAATAAACTGTCAAAATATTTGTCTTCATGGTTTATTAAAACCAGTACTGTTTCTTAAACTGTTCTATAGCAAAATATTATAAATTTTCACGGAACAAATTTTCATATTTTCTAATAATGTCTTTAGGATGTAAAGATATAGGCGGGTTTAGAAAGTGATAACCAGGTTACCAATGAATCGTTATTGTTCTCCATTACTGGGATATATTGTATCATGTATTATATCAAACACCATATAAAACTTGTGACACTCGTGATATGTGCTAGAATATTACTTTATCTGTCAATCGTTGATATTTCTTATACCGTTCATTAATAAAATAGAGCATAGTCATAATCGAAACATCCGGTCGTATTCTTAATAATACACACATTGAAAATTCGAAACAAAGTATGTTAATATATAGAAATACTACATATATATCACTTTAAAATAAAATCATAACCTTTTATATTAACTTTAAGTTCTCAAAGCTCACTTGTCCAATTGCTACGACATAGGTAACGTCCAAGTCAACATTGTAAGCGTCTACCTAGTGTAGGAGTAAAGACTTTGATTGTTTTGAGAGTATTTTGTCAGTATGTTCCGGTTTTTGTGAGTCCAGATAGTCGCTTCATGTACTGTTTGATCACCTTTGTCTTGGTTAATTTAACCTATTAATAATTGGCTTTTTAACTATTTCTTTATGGGTTGAGAGATCTCACCTAATTCGATATGTCTATTAATAGTCAAGTGATCCATAATTCAAGTTCCTATAAATTCTTTAAGATATTTAGAATACCTTTAAATTCAAAATTTTGGTATAGTCCCATTCTAGTTGTCTGCAGGCATTGTCATAAGTGATGGCATATCATGTCTTCTTATTGATAATTCATGTTTATATAAAGATAAATGAAAAGAGTATGCAGTCTATTAAATGTAGTACTTGTCACAGTTGACATAATACTTTGCTGTTGTTGATAACTTATAATTACCTTTTCGTTTACTTTTAAGTTTTTAACTTATAAGAGAATAAAATTTATGGGATTAATTACATTAATTTCAACCAAACATTATGAAGTTATAAATGTTATGTAATATTCCTCTTGTACGGTAGAACAATCTGTTTTTTTTTTATTATTTTCGTGAAGGTGACATTCTTAACATTATCACCTAAAGCTAAAAATGTTTTCTATCATTTCAGATAACTAGTTACTTTCGAATAGTTCATATTTGGTTCATAGATAAAGAAATTAATCAACTACACGTCAAATCAGATTTCATCATACCATAATTTACATTGTTTTAAATCGATCAGTAAAAAATCATTTTTACGTACATTTACTGAATACAATTTAATCTTGTGATGTATTCTAATAAGTACTACTTGTCAACTACAACATGGCAGATAGGCATAAAATCTCATCAAAACAGTCAAAATAGGACAACATTTGTCGATAGTGTGACTGGCTTAATAGAACACAAATGCTGAAAACTACTGGATATGATTAATTTTTTGTCAACTATGGTTTCTGTATTTAATGGTTTATTTCCTGATGTTTTATAGAAAAAAAGAAACAACTATTTTCGTGGCTCCTAAACAACTGTATTATCGAGTAAATGGAGATTCAATTGTACCTAGTAAATTTTTATTTTACCAATATTTTTTCATTTTGACAATTCGATGTATCATTTCAGTGACTAAATAAATGGTATCATGGTGAAATTTTACTTGTCAAAATACATTTAGACACAACTTACGAATTGGTTAAACTTTCAATTTCATTAACCATAGTTTCGATTGTATTAACTATTATTTTCTGGAATGAAAATTTATATTGTCTATACAAACTCCTGCAGCTTTAGAACTACTATTAAATTTATTAGTATTATATAAATTATAAATTTAATTTCAAGCATAAATTTTAGTGAGTGATAAAAAATTCTACATTTACAAAATATTACCATTTAAAATTTGGAAGGTACTAGGTAAGTCTGACAATTTAGAGATAGCTTCATCCAGATCGTAAATGTTATTTAACATGATTATCTAACAATCGTTGTTGTTAAAAATAGATTTTGTTTATATGGACTTTTATCGGGGTCTCTGGCCAGTTAATTTGTTTTCCGGGAATTGCCAACATGTAGCAACAGGGATTATGAGAATTTTCTCTGTTATAACAGATTACTTGATGCAGAGATCTTCAATGAAGGCCTTTTCTAATGATTGTATCTGATAAAGTTGCACAATCTTAGTAATGTCTCTTTTATCTATATATGGATGATAATCTTAAGATAAAGCAGTAGGATTGTGTCAAATATGAAATGTAAGTTAGGTAACTGTTTTGTGACTAGTGATAATCAAAATTGCAGAAAAAAGAGTTCTCAACCTGATAAATTAAGAGCAGAGATTTTAGAAAATTGTATGCAATATTATTAACTTACCAAACAGCATAATAAATTCTTAGTAGATAATGCCAATTTATTAATAAATATGGAAAATAGTTAAACGGTTTATACTAAAGCAGAAGGAGTGACTGGATATGTTTTCCATCTTGTGTTTTTGATGCCTTAACACATTTTGATGGAAGCGAGAATTCCAGCATTGGATGTCTGGTCAGTGGTGAGGAGGGCAAGCGTTTGCCTTGAGACCTGAAGGTCCTTGATTCGATTCCCATGTGGAATCAAAGATATGCGTTGATGAAGTGTTCCATACTCCCACGTAACAACTGTTCACTCTTTCATGGTTATCAATGGAATACATCTAACATCAATCTTTGACGAGTACAAACATTTAAACTTGATGACGTTTTTTTTGTTAAGAATATTATAATATATATTTCACTTGAATTAATTTATTTTGTCTTTGAAGTTAAATTTGGTAGAGCATAGTGATTACAGTTGATAAGGTGTTTCAGATTAGTTCTAACCAGTTACATGTATTTTTCTCTAAATAATTATGAAAAATAATTAACATCAACTCATTTTGTTTTATAATCTTGATATCAATTATGAAGGAAGATTGTTTAAAAGCGGGTTCACAAACTGAAAGCTGGCTGAAGAAGACGTTGTTAAGCTTTATAGAATACAGTGTTTTCCTTAATAATTTCAAAAGTATTTCCCCAACCATTGTCGTTAATAATTGTGAACTTTTGCTTCATTTATCTTAAACGTTGAAAATCAGGTAATCAGTATACACGCAGTCTGTCACTGATACGCTTATCACTTTTCACAGTATTAACAACTGGATCCAATTAATAAACTGTGCCATTTAATATAAAAAGAACTTTGGATTTCTTTTTCGGAAGAGTTTAAGCAGTTATTTTACAACAGTAGTGATGTAGAACAGGACGTTTTCATTTGTGTCAATCCAGTAATTTTGGTCACTTTTGGGTTCATTTGCAAATGTGCATATTAGAGTGTAATGTCAATTAATGTCTCTATTCCAGCTGTTAGAAGTAATTGACAACTTTTTTCTTTGAAAATTTGTCTCACTTAAGATACCTAGGAAAACACACAATTGTATTTATAGTTTGAAGCCGCCGTGTAAGTTTCATGAAATAGAAGATTCGAATATTCAGTACTCACATTCTAACTGTTCATAACTGATCGAAAGTCATGGATTTAGTACATGCATTAAAAATTGCCAATACTGAGGAAATCCTGAACATGTTACAGTTAATCTCGTTATTTATAAGTAGTAGCTACCAGAATATCTGTCATACTAAACAACACTTTACTGATACGAAATACACCAGATTAAACTATATACATCCCTTTTTTAAGATTTCAGTTTTTTTCTAAATTGATTTAGAATATTCATTGGCTGAAGAAATCGTTAATCAATTGTCAAAAACATTATATTGATTATTCAATTTGTAGTTTGCAATTTACGATCATGAAAACGTAAAACCATACCTGCTTAGTTGGTAACATTGACAATCTTTCGGCAGTATTATTCAAGTATAATTCAGTTCTAGAATATTTGAATTAGAGCCGGTGCAGTCTGATTCCACTGATAATTTATACTGCATGTGTCTGTTAAGATTCTTTTAAATATCATTAAATGGAACTAATATCGTTTAAATTAGTAAATATATAAGTGGTACTGTTAGGTGTAACGATTAATACAGACAAGGGAAAATTATTTTACTTTCGGATACCGTTTTAGTAATGCAGATGGTTAGCGTTCTTCACCCTGAAGAACCTGAGTTCGACTCCCCTGGATGAATCAAGGGTTAACATTACTGAACATTTCCGTACTAGGACAAATCAGCTGTTCAGTGCTCCCTGTTTTAATGCTACCCAACTAACATCACTTTTTTAACGAATTCATTCAATTAAAACTTAATACCAATCTACACAAACCACCTCAATTTCATTTTATTCTACTAACGTTTAACCAAGAAAATGTCAACAACACAGCTGTTTAACATCTGATAACCATGCATTTGTAGGGAATTATTAGAAGGATTACAAATGAGTTGTTAAAATTAACTAATAATCCACTGAACAATTCATTAGACAACATTATTTTATTTTGTACTACTTGTCAAAATATTACAAAATATCTTTCAATTGTAATTTTTGTAATGATAATCTTTTTCGAAATGTTGTATTCATAAAAGGAGGAAAATTACTTTTACAGACTACTAGTTGACAACTAAGCAAACACTGAAGGTAACTACAATAAAATGAGACAATTTTTTGATAAATTGTGGTATTTTACTATTTTGTATAATTTAAACAAAATAAAATAAATGAAAAATTATTATTTTCTCGAATTGGTAAAAATAGTTTACAGTTGAGTTTTTATTTTTCGATGCTTTATCGTGTATGATTTATACAAACTAAATGATATTTAAACATCTTTTGTTGCTATGGTTAAACTAAAGTGGGGGGGGGTAGGAAGATTAAAGTGCAGTTCTGCCTTTTTATGCATTTGTTTTAAGGTGATGTTGTTTTAAAGAACAAAAACATAAATTCCTGTAGTACACATTATGTTTGTTCTGTAAAACTGCGAGTTGCATAATTACTTTACACACACACACACACAACACATCTCAATAAATATCAATAGAATGATGAAATTAGTAATATTTAAAGACATTTTTGTTCATTTACAAGTTTTATTTCATCAAGGAATAATTATTGAGTATATTTGGTACAGTGGTACTGAACCATGAGTACTTGATTGTTTAATGGGCGAACAATCTTCATATTAACTGATAAAATAATGAAAGTGATTTATTAGATGTAAATTAATCAAAATGATTGTAAACTGAACAATTGTTTTCATAAAATTTTGATTGTGGCGTAGAATTTCTATGAATATGTATTTGAATATCTAATTTCCTGAAGTCTGATATATTTTCTGTTAGATGAGACAACGCGTGGGTTCTTATTGTCTATGAACGTTTCGTGATACGATCATAAGGGTAGCCGGATTATACGTCGGATTTCGTTGTTAGTCGATACGAATAATGCGAACTCTATCTCTGATACTTGTACTTCAGACGGATACTGCAACTTGTTCCTTCCCAGTCCACACCTTTTACAAATGACTAGGCTTGTAGAAAGATTGTAATGTGAAGCAAAACTGAGACGAGACTAGTGAACCAGCGAATTGTATTGACATAATACATCGATTTTTATATTAATTAATTTACAGTGATTATTCACCAAATGAAATCATTAACATTTAATTAATGCAATGAAATACTGTCAAACTGTAATAAGGAGTAGGACTCACATTGAAATTAAATTAATTGATGAAAGTCTACAAATCAGTCTTATAAAAAATCAATACAACTTCTGTCTAATTAATCAACCATTGTATTTTTAAGGATTATGAATCCCTAACAAAGTCATAGTGTAACCTACCTCTTCAAAAAAAGAAAACGGGTTTACATACATTGTAAAGAACAGCGTTTATTGTTCTTTCTTGGTAGAAATGCATAAAGGAAACAAATTTCGTAAAACGGAATTTCATAGAGTTTGCTTACTTTAAGTGAATTTTACTAAGCTTAAACGATAAGATTTACAGAATAAAATAAAATCACCTTTGTCTAGGTTGTTGATTAGTTAAAAATAGTCTCATAATAAAATTGTACTATGACTGGACCTGAATATGTTATAATTAGTTGGGACAAGTGTTTGAACAAGAAGCGAGGTAGCATAATATGCTGTTGAGTAGGGTTAACGGTATATAGTTACCGAAAAAACTATATTAACTAGATATGCGAAGAAAGTGACAGTCACTGATAATAATCATAATTTATGTCATTATAGTTAGGAACTTTTGTAAAAATGTTTACTTTTCTTGTTTATTTGACCTATATACTTCACAGACAGTTCCTAAATCTTCAAGCAACTTCATTTTACGTTGTGGAAATATTTGCATCCATAATCTATGATTATCATAACAAGTTTTATTTCTATTGATAAAGTTTACCAAATAATTTCTTCCCCTTATAAAATCTTCAACCATTATTATTATTACTGTCAATACATCACTTTACTATTTCTGTTAGTAACTGTTATGGATTCGATTATTTTGTACGTCACAATAACGTAAACATTTTAATGGAAAGTATTTGTTGATAAACACTTTGTAATAATTATTAATTCTTCTCATATCTTTGTACCTACTGAATACCGCATTGTATTTAGCCAGAAAAAAGTTAATATACTTCACTTATTGCTTCTTTCATAATTTCTTCATATTCAAGCTTATCATTGTAGTTTCATGTTTTTCTTCGTCTTACACAGAATAAAAAGGTATTGAAATGTCCAACATACTCTTATTTTAGGTTATTCAAAAAGCATGATTTAGAAAATAAAAAATAATAAATGATCATTAGTAGAATGAACTTGTATATTCCCATTGATTTGTTATAGACTGAAGCTGGTCAATGGGAATATACAAAGTTCATTCTACTACCAATTCGCCCACTTGCACAAACGTGACTGTCTGGACTCAGTAGTCTAGTGGTGTACGCGGTGGCGTATGACACGAACCGGACTGAGTTCGAATTCCCACTGTGAACATCAACATTGGGATGCAGGTACATCCAGCCTGATGAGTCCCAAATAGGACGAAACGCGCGTCCTGGATTCCACTTGCCAGTCACAATACAAATTAAATAAATAATAAATGATCAGTTTACATACTTCAAGCATATATTACACTCTTTATTTAGCGATGTCGTCGGAAACTAAACCTTCTAGGGTAGGTTCCATTAGTAACTCCATCACATTTATCAAGTTTAATACCCTGATAAACATTCAGTTGGCTATTTGGTTTACTTAATTTCTCAGAACTAGTTATTCATATCTGGGTCTGTCATAATTCCGGCTTTGTAGGAAAAACCATATTTCTTAGACTCTTATAAACCTACAAAATAAATTTAAACGAAGTTTGAACGACAATAATTGCGGAATATACTGAATTTACTGGGTGATACTGCATTCTATTCAACTGTATACAGGCAATCAATTTTAGTTAATTCATCATGTAAATGTAATTTGAAGCTAAAATATACTATATTTATAAGGAAATAAGCAACACTGTAATGAAGATAAAATAAAGGTTTTTTTAAGTGACGTATTTACAAATGTATGCAGTGACATGATCAGAAACTATTTCGCATGGCTTGGTTACGTCATATATAAACGAACTTATTAATCCAAACAGATTAAAGGTTACGTAGGAATGACACATATGTAAAACACTAATCGTTTGATTAGGAAATTTGTTTCACAAAAATAAATAGTACATAGAAGTGATAGATCTAACATAAAATAGAAATGACTTGATTATGTAATGTGTAAATAATAAAGATTAATAGAATTAATAAACATAATTCAGAAAGCTGATCTATATTGACACTTAGATGAATTAAGAATGACACTTCATAACTATTGTCATAGCAGTTAAAAGTTCATCACTGATTCCTGTGGATAGGGAAGCTAGTTTATATCCTTCTAATTATAGCGGCTTCACAAAACCTCAACATTATGAGATCTTGTGGTGAAACTAAACTTGTAGATGAACTTGAGAGAGCCAATGAGAATCAATGTTATCGTTTCAAGGTTATGTGCTTTGTCTAGTTCAAAAGTGCTTACATTGAACCGGCTGATAGAAATTCTCTATGAAAACGTTATTATTACTAATCTACAAGTTAACGGTTTATTTCGTACAGAGTTGATTTATGATTGTGGAGTCAATATGGCTCAAGCACCGTCCACAAATACGTGAGATAAAGTCATCTTTCGTTGTAATGGTTACTGGAAAAATAAATTAATACAAACAGGCAGCTTCCTTAGCCAGTTTAGACCGACACAGGCAAATCTAATTGTTAGTTGTATTGCGGGCTACGCAGTTGGCTGTTTTGCTGGCATCGTCTCTGATGAATTTAAGCGAAGTATCAGCAGTGCAACGGTATCATTACTGTAGAGATATATACTCAGAAATGTTGTTATGTTTAAATCTGTCGCTAGGAGGAGCAGGAAAAATTGTTGAAATGGACGAAATGGCTATTAGGAACAGAAAATATAATAGTGGAAGATCTGTAAAAACTGAATAGGCAAGTAATTATTACTTTAATCTAACTGGTAGGTTCTTGGTATTTACGACCAAACATAAGGAAAGGGACATTTCCAATATGTCACAGATCGAACTTCAAGGACGCTGATACCAATAATCCAGATGTACGTTCTACCAGGATCCACAATTTATACTGACGACTGGAAAGCTTATCGTCCTCTTCGTAGACTTGGATATGTTCACTATGTCTTAGTTCACAAAAGACACTTTGTGGATTCAAGTACGGGTGTTCACCCAAAAGCATCGAAGGATACTGGACATGTCAAAAAGAAAATTATAAACATTATAAAGGTTTTAGAAACAACATGATATTGAGCCATATGGATGAGTTCCTGTATCGCTCATATTATGAATTCAAACTAAATGAAACCATCTCCAACCTTCAAAAGTTCATAAATTATGTAAAAACATTGTATCTTGTGTAATGTTTTTCAAGATTTTATCGTTTTTCATAATAAATAAGGATTTTATCTACCACTGCATTTTCATTGGTTAGGTGGTGCTTCAAGGTTATTGATAGTTGTGCAAGTTCGTCGACAAAATTTAATATCACCTTTGTTAATTTATTTTTTAAAAACATTGACCAAGCTTACTTTATGTCTCATGTCGAGTAGATGACGTGAGAGTAGACAATAAAAGCTGCTTGGTCCTCTGAGGAAACTGTTCTTTGGAACTTATTCAATAAATCATTAGGACGCTCATCTTCCCGTCTACATAATGTGCGGCTTTTTCAAGTAAGCTGCTACAGTTTATTGTGATATGTGACGACTATTCGTAAACTTTAGTCTGATATATCACAAATCGGGTTGTATATAAGTAGATAATTTTCGCTGCAGAAAACTTGTGATTTATAGCTGCTTTAGTCACTGATTAGTTTTCATTGCTACCGGATCACTTTTGCACTCTAATCAAATGAGTATGCATGAATAATAAATAAATTCAGTGAATAAATGACTATACTATCATGCATGAAGTAAGGTTGCTTTTCAAAAACCAAAGTTCGATATTAACAGTTTTTACACACCACTGTAACACTTAACAGTACTAGAATTCTTTTCACAAATCGTTTGATACTGTGAATTAAATTGTCCACACCCCATATGGTCATCTGTTATGGCTCGATGCCAAGTTATTTGCCTATTATAATCTGACCAAACTAACAAGTAGCTATTAATGTGAGTGCTTTAATATTGTACACATCTGCATCTGGATGAGCAACAGCTACAATCAAGTCAATATTGAGCACTTTATGTTGATAAAATTCATAGGCTTGGAATCAAAGTAGACATCTGTATTGGCTTATTTAGAAATGTTCAAATTAAATCATAACACGTAGTATTTTATTAGCTCTAATGACTAAGAAATGTGAAATTTGTTACCAAAAATTAAACAATTAGTGTACACAAATATTGTGATGTATGATGTCTAAGGTTTCTATACATCGATTGTATGTAGATTGATAGTTTAAATAGAGACAAATGAAAAGTCAACTTGAAGAATAATGAAGTCTATTAAACTCAATTAAGTATAGTTAGCTTTTCATTCCCATAAGTATTAACACTTCAACGTGTACAGTTAAGCTATAGCAAAAAGACCACTTTTGAAAAGTTAATTCGTTATAAACCTATTGTTCAATTCTAAACTATTATTCTTAAGTAGCTATGAGCAACAATTAGATCTTCAACTTAAGTATAAACAATACTTAAGGATTGTTTAATGGAGCTTAGTCATTATTAATGAAACTTACTTTTCTAAACTGAATTTGATCAATATTACTTATTGCATATTGACTTGATTTGACATGAAAGACTGTTCAGTGCTCCTAGGTTTTCATTGGTACCCAACCAAGATCGATTAGGGATAAATTAAAACAACTAAGTAAAACTTACAGAAGGTTTTTATAATAGATAAGTTAAATTTGTTCATTTGTTTAAATGACGGTATTACTCAAGGTCGAATAGATTAAGTTAGGCCATTTATAAATTTCATATTACAAGTGCGTATCAAATAGTCTTTAACATTTAAATGTGATACTTTTCACCCTAACATCAACACTATTATTAGTTTGCTTTCAGTTGTTAACTTGGTGAAATTATTCATAAACCAGGTATCAAGTATGCCTAACAAGAAATAAACAAACTAACTGATAAATTCTTCCAGCTGTTAGTTTAACGGTTAGGTACACTTCAGTTAAATGATTTGAATTATTAACAAAACAAATGAACTGGAAATGTTTGTATTCAAGAAGAGAAAATCGAATTTTGTGTTTTGTTCATCAAATAATAATTTAGTAGATATGAAATGTCTTTCTTTTCTGTATATCTTACATAAGTCTAGCTGTTCGAACTACACAGAGGAAATTTAGTCCTTTCTCCATTTATGTAAAGTGAAGACAGTACGATAAACTAAATAATTTGGCATACAGTGCAGATGTATGTTTGACTATCTCACATTGTTAAAAACCCCTCCTTATTCACTTACACTCACGATTCGCGTTTATTAACATAGAATGAAATATTTATGATGCTTCATGAAAAGGTGATTGACATACTGTTACGCTTGTAAGGTACTTTTATTTTCAGTGTATTAGAAATTTGTCACATACTGAAGGTTCATTCAGCGTAAACATTATCTACTTTCAATGATAATAATTTGTTTCATTTATAAAAACTAACTAAAATAAGTAAATGCATCTAACTGATTGAAAACAGTACTTTGAATATAATTGACAATAATGACTAAATAACAGTTTTCTCACTCAGAAGCTTCCGTTCTAATAAATTTAATATGTGATTAACCAACAAAATATGATTGAAAATATTTTCAAACAACGACTGTCGGGCACTCATATCCACTCGTAGATGTTCACTATCATTGTTAGTCGCATTAGAACCTTTTCCATATTATAATATATTAGATGCATTAATTCCATACTTATCCGCTCCTGTTCTTCCATAAAACAAATGAATAGAAAAATGGACCAAACCTCCGGGGATGTATTTATAACTTTTACAGTAACTAGTTTCGCGAAAAATGATGAAGACTTTATGAAAGCGTGTCAGCATATTAATCATTAAACGTTAAGAATCAATTCTAAGATATTTACAAGACAAAATATTTATGCTAATAATTAAAGCATTAGCGATTTGGAATCTTGAGCAGCACGCCGTGAAGTCATTCAATGTCATATGCATTAAATAATCTTAATAATTTTGTGTACATCGACATAACTTTGGTTTTAGTTGGTGTTATGTTGTTTATAAAAGACCAATCCATTCAATTTTAATATGCTACGCGGGTATTTCCATACTTTCCAAAGCTTTCCCAAATTTTATATACACATATAAAATGAAAAGAACGAAATGAAAAGTTATTTTTATGAAAAAAAGCTTATAATTCATAAGACTATACTCAATGTGCTGAAAGAATGGTGACATTTACTTGTAACTGAAAGCAACCAAATGACTCAACCTATTAAAATTAATTATTTGAGTCTAACAATGAAATATTCGCGACAGAAGTAATGTTATCAAGGAAGACTTCGTCATTTATTAAAATTGGAATAACTATAAAGTTATACTAATAATTGAGTGTGCGAATCAAGCAAATAACTATAAGTTAATGATGTATGTATGACAGAAAAACAAAAGATTAGTGAGGTATTCGTCCATCTGTTTAAAAATCTTCGACGGAAAGCTATTTACATTTATACTTTAAATAGCATACTTACCTATTCACAGTCAATCTATTTATAATTTAAATCCAAAATGTATCATTTTCAATCTCCATTTGTAATTGGCATTATCCATCAAATAATTTTACTATAATGTAACTGAATAAGTTCTGTGTAACAGAAACAGTATTTATAATATAAATTCTACGATTTCTAATTAATTGAAATTATGACTTTGTTTATAAGTAATAACCAAATGGCATACATATGTTAGCACAAGTTGAAGTATGTTCCGTTATAAACAACGTTGTAAGTGTGAAGAAACAAGTTAGTGTAATACACACATCAACCATCTGTACCAATTTCAATGAAATTTCTCTAGAGCAGTATAGTCAGATTCCTTTGGTTTTTGTAGAAAACAATAATTCATCTCAACGAGTTATTCACAAACACATTTCTTACAGTTTTATACATTCATATTGTAAAACCTTTATGCTATCTGAAAATAATGGAATCACCATGTATCTCATTGTATTTGACACTTTTGTATGTAAAACTTTAGGTACATTAAACATTCACAGGAGTTTGATGAGTAGATGTTCATAAATATTCCGTTTGCACCTACTAGTTACTCTACTGGTCTTAGTGTTGGCGAATTGCTTTTAGAGAAGAAGGTATTTTTCAATCAACTATAATCAGTTAAACCTTTACATTCTCTTTGTATTGTTGTTAAGTAGGTTAAAGCAAGAGTATTTCTGGTTTTTTGTTTAAATACTCAATAAACGTGAATTCATTTGATGCACTGAGTAAAAAGTAAGTTCGAAAATTTACCATGATAATCTTGATGTATTAAAACGAAAAAATAACAATACCTAAATCTCCTTTATAAACATTGTATATTGCCCCAGTTGTTCAGATGGTCGAGTGTTCACCAACCTTCAAGCCATGAAGCGGAATCTAGGGTGCATACTGCTAAGAAGTTCCATACTAGCACGAAACTGCTGTCCCTGGTTTTCAATGACACGCTGTCAGCATCAAACTGTGCCTAAATCAATCAGCTAAAGTTTAATATTAATATCTACAAACCAACTTAATTGGACATGTATTAGTTCAAAAAACGGTTATGAACCTCATAGGATCTATGTTTCACCTTAGACTAGTATTTGACATTTGTTTGCATGCGAAAATAGATATTTAACAATTTTATTTAGTAAAAGTTTAATAGTTTCCAGATTATTTTTCAAGGTTGATGTCTGCGTCGTTGATGTAATTACCAGTTCGGTTTGTACTAAAGGAATCTTATCGCCTATTTTCAAGTATACTAACGCTTAGGTATTATGTTTAAATGAAAACAATAGATGTTACGTTAAATGTGGATTATTAAGTTATCGTTTTCATTTAACGTCACAAGCATTTGGTTGTATACTAAATGTAATTGAACTACAATGAAACTAACATTCATATCAAATCATAAATTGAATACAAAATATTCATTGATTCTGTAATAAGACTTAATTATAGTGATGTTTAATTACAATAAACCGTGTACCAGTTCTACTTTTCTCCGATTAAATTAAGGTGGCTTGTGAAGGCAAGTAGTGAGTTTAGTTGTATGTAATCCTTATAGATTGATTCCAGTTTAGTAACATTATGATCAATGAAACATCTGACAGTTGTTTTGTTATATTATGGGTCTCTTCAGCAATGTGGACTCTTGATTCGCTCAGGAATGCTAATATTAGGTGATAGTACAATGAAATGCCTACAAACAGTTAGATATTAAATAATAAAATATTGCATCACAGTAATCTGCTGACTCATCTTAGTCTTAGTTTATACCTGTGACAAATTTTAACCTAATCATAACTAAGTTTTATATTTTGAATCGATATTTTCAGAAAAAGACAAATTTAACTTTTTCATCTACAGAATGATAATAAATGGTGAGAAGATTAAAAGTTAGGGAACTACTTGACATTTACATCAGAATCAATTTTTTAAACTAAATTCATTTGGTCTAAGACTTAATGACGTGATGTAGTACTGATGTGGTGACAATTCGAAAGGTATGTTTATATTAAGATCAATTAGCTTACGAGGGGTAAAATAACTGAAATCCTTTAGAAATATATACAGAAAATAGTTGTAGAGAACTCTTTATGAAGTTAAAGTTCGCAACTACATTTATTTGCTCTGCAACTAAGACCATTACCATAAGTGTTATATTTTACAAACTCTCATTTAATCTGATTTCTTCATCCTATTGAAATAATTACATGGTTCTAAATCGAACTACACTTCAAATAAATCAAAGGTACGTTTGTATATAGTAGCCAAACACAAAATTACTGCAAGATTGATATCTGCGAATCAGTTTCAATTACTAGAATGTTTATCATTCTGGTTATCTTGTAATAATTATCATGAGGCCTCCTGGATATCACTTATTAAATCTAGATGTTTTTTGTTGACTTTTTTCATATCTGGATTGAACTAAGATATTATAAGCCTAAATATGTCACATAATTTATCAATTATTTATAACCATATGTACTTATGTTTCACACTTGTTGTTTTGCCTTCAAACAAATGAGTGCTCTCTGCAAAATATTTTTGGCTATGATTTTGCTTGTCTCAGTTAGAGGTGGCTTTTAAAAAAAGTACTAAAAACTTGCTATCTAACATTTTAATATTTCAAAACACTTCTATTGATTTGATTGTATTAATTGTTAGACTGAAACAAGTCAAGGAGTTTTGTTGATATGTTATTCACATGACAAATTGACGTGTAAAGTGACAGACAATGAAAGTGATATCTATTTACCCCTTCAGGTTATGATATGAATGGGTAATTACAGCTGAAAAAATAATAGTCATATTATAATTATGACTAACTAAATACCATGCAGATTAGTGGGAAAGTAAAATATCTTTATGAAGTACCGAATCTGTTCAAAAATCGTACATGATTCTACGTAACTCCATTTATAATCAAATCTGATATTAGTAGTATGAGCCTTTGAGAAACGCAAATTCATGTAATAAATTTCTGGCACACAGTTTTTGTAAGACTTCACTTGATAAGGAAAAAAAATGTAAAAGTAAAAGTTCATTATATTTGTACACGATGTTTTACTTTGCATCTGCTAACACTTAAATTTTTCAGTTTAAATGTAGAAACCAAAATCAGTATGAACTTGGTCCTTTTAAAAAAAAACATGTTGTTCTCCATGTTTGTGATGTTTAAGAACAAATCAATGCAATTAAACAAAGAAATGAAATTTCTGTAACAAAATATCCCATTAAAAACATAGAGAACTCTATAAATCAATTGTTCTGTTATCCTACTATCGTTAATCGGAAACATTCACAGTCTATTTGTTTTTAACCAGGTTTTAATTTCTCCTTGGAAAACTAAAACATGAAATACACATTGAATAACATGTATTTTTCATTTTAGAAAAGAGTGAAATTTGTTTTCCGATTTTTGCTTTTTAGGATTTTGATGCTACTGATATCAAATTGCTTTTCTTACTTTCTTATTATTTTATTTAATTATATCAATGCTTGTATCACGAATTGATCCGAATCACACAACCAATGATCGCCTGGAAGCACTGGACAGCTGCTTCGTCCTACTATCGAATTCTTCAGCAGTGTGCATCCACGACACATTGGGGGTCAAACCCAGGACCCTCTGGCTCCGCGGCGAACGCTTTACCATCGGACCACTGGGTCGGCTCGTAACGGTTGATATTTCATATTTGTTTTTCAATTTCTGTATTTTTAAATTTTGATACCACTAATATCAAATTGTTTTTCTTACTTTCTTATTATTAAATTTAATTAGATTTAACCAATTGAAAAAACGTCAATACACTAAGCCACTGTATGAAAATAAAATCAATACTACTTTGTGAAGGGTGGGGAGGGGGTTCGATTACGTAATAAATAAATTTTGTATACACCCTTAAAAATTTTAAAGTATGAAAGTTTACAGAATTAAGTGAATTTATAATATTTCAAGGGATTTTATCAACTTTATACAACCTAATAGTAAACAACCATGAATACGGTTTGTACATTTTAGTTAAGGAAGTTCTAATTCATGTTTTGATAATGAAAGAAAATTATAAGAAAAAGAGGAAAATGAGAAAATAATGTTATATATTTAATTGTTAAGATCCTAATCAAAAGTTAAGTTAAGAAGTAATAATTGTTATTACATATAAGTGACTATATCACCAAGCCATTTGGTTGACATAGAATTCATGTAAGGAGGTAGTTTTGGAATTCTGATAAGTAAAGATACATCAGTATAAATGTCTTTGTATGATAACCTCAGGTTAACTATGATTCATTTCTATATATATTAGTATAACCAAAGAATTTTGTAATTACTTCATACGATTAAGCATAATACGTGCGTTGAACTACTTTGTGGTTTTTAACTTTTATTTACTGTCCATTAAATCTTTCACATATATACATGTCTCTGCATATACACATAAATTCACAAATAGGACAGATGGTAAACTGAAACGGATACTGATATTAGTTTAAATAGCATCACTCACTATACACTGTGGACTGTTAGAATACAAGAAGCGTTCTTGTTCCTGTGAAATTTGATTCATTCATCAGTTATACTTGAATACGCATTCCATTTGTGCTTTAGACGGCTAGGAATATGTTTTATACTTACAGTAAGGCGTTTGTTATTTTTGGAAAGCTCTTTTCTATTGTTCATAATAATTTTGAATGTCGATTTTCAAACAAACTCCAAGTTAGATTATATTTGATAAATGTAATCTTGGACGCTATATTTCTCTTTGTCAGTAAGTCTGTATTGTTATATGTCCATCTTTGACCGATTGTTACGATATATGGGGGTAATCTTTACAGTAGTGACGTTTGATAGGAATAGAGTTAGATTGGGTCCTAATATAAACATCATCACAGATACTATCATATCCATCTGGTGAGTTTTAAAAAGATCACACACGCCCGCTACAATTCATATTTAATCATACATATTAAATAATTTTGTAACCAGGCAATCCGTTTAGGATGCACACGTGAAAACTGTTGTTCTTCAATCTTTGATCGTATGAACACTAACTGAAGGAAACAAACTTACTCAACTTGTAGAAAATTGTAAATGTTTGTCTAAATGTACTCACGAGTACAATTTTTAGATATGTTAACTCGAGTTTTGACTGAAACATTTTTGTAACGAGCTTGAAAAAATATTGTCGTAGTTTAATGAGTCGTGTTTATGGTTTCCAACTGTTATGTTGTTTTCTCGTTTAACGCTTCAATTTAAATAGTTAAAGTAGTTGATATGTTGACATTCAATTACTTGATATACATCAAATATGTACTTATGAAATCAGCAGTTGTAAACTACTAGTTATTTTAAAATTTATTACTGTTAAGATAAGATATAGATTAAAGGAAAACCAAACTGAAACCTTATACTTCACCAAGGATTGAAAGCAACTAAATTTTCTTTAAAACTTTAGGTACTAAATGAACCCACGATATGTTTACCATTAATCTATGGATTGAATATTTATGAAGAGATTTCGTGATATGAAACATCTTAGGGTGAATGTACCAGTGTTATATATGTATGAATCTCAGAGTACGTTAGATACTTAGTGAAAAATAAATAAGCTTTCCATTTATAACAACCGTGGAAATGTCGACTTATAAGCTTAACATGAGTTTGTATCTAAGTAGTTTATACGACATTGAATGCCAAGAATAAATTAAGTACTAGGCAGTACTAGTTGTTTACTAGTTATTTTATCTCACAAAAGTTCATGCTACATTAGTTTTAATTTTTTTCGAAAGTTTCGTTTTGTTGCTTAGATAGCATTTATTAATTTTATAAGCGATAATTGTTCAAGTTTTAAATAAAAGCTTAGTAAATTATCAGAGCATAGATTATAACGTAACCCTCTAAGTGTGATTATACTCGTTAGAACAATTATATGCATATTGATTGACATGTTATCTATATTTTACTGTACTATAAGACAATTTTCATTTGTTGAGGTGAAAAAGTTTCAGTTATCGACTAGACTTTTATCGAAACACTTATTACTTTTTGTATCTTTAAACATAAATGAACAGTGAATTGAATAATGCATTCAAACTGTTTTATTTTAGTATGTCTTGAAGGTGTAATCATTCAACACTAACCTTATATTATCATATGTTACAAGTGTAAAAGGTGTTGTGTTCTATTACTATGTAAGTAAATTGTTTAGACTAAAACTAGATGTTCACTTGTGAAGTATCCATCAGACGTTATAAGTGAAGTCATATCATCAGTGTATTTTAAGGACCTTAGACACTCATGAACAAGTAACAATGTTTTATGCTGAAGCTAAAATTATACTTTGTTTATTTTTATTTTAATCAAATTTAAGTTAATGAGTAGAAGTTAAAAGCTTCCATATAAACTACATCATGCCTATTGTGAAAAGTCTAATTTTACTAAATTGGTGGTAGTATACTTGAACTAAACTATTAGTATAAGCTTATTTCTAAAGTGATATTATTATTAGATAATAACAACTGCAAACATTCTAGTGAAGTATGCTATTTATCGCTTTATTTGTTATTGTTTCATGAAGTGATAACAATTAACCGTTAAGTAGTATATTGAAGTTGGATTAAGAATAAGGTGAATTATGAGTAGATTTCCTTCAAAGTTGTTATTAGATAATCAATAACATTTGCTTAAAATTAACTTTTCTGTATAACTATGGTAGTGAATTACTTTTGAAGAGTTTTAGAAGTAAGTCATTTATTCCTGGATATTTTTAAAGTAATATCAAAGGAACAGCTATACAGTTTATTGGTATCCGACATGAAAACAAACTGCAACAAGTCATTTTGTATAACAGGAAAGGTTTCTCAACCACATACATTTCTTTTTGTTGCAAGTGAAACAGTGCAATTTATGCCTGTAATACAAATGTTAACTTACTAACATAATAAATGAGTGTCAATCGTTGTGTATGTCTACATAATGTTGATTGTTGATGTAAAGTTGTTTATGATTGTAACTTTTTACACAGATCAATGATTTCAAGTCAAAATCACTAGAACATTATCATTTGTTCAGTTAAAAATGCTTAGAAGAAAGTGTATCACATATATGTCTTAATGAGGTCGTTAATCTACGCATTTAATTGAATTATTTGAAACAACTATGAAA
Source organism: Schistosoma japonicum (assembly GCA_025215515.1). Lineage (NCBI taxonomy): Eukaryota > Metazoa > Platyhelminthes > Trematoda > Strigeidida > Schistosomatidae > Schistosoma > Schistosoma japonicum. The sequence goes on along the minus strand of CM046064.1, from coordinate 22,038,954 downwards.
TTTATTAGTAGACATATTAAGATATGTAAAATACTTTGTAGCTAACCAGTAAATAATGATGAAATGTAATAGTTTTCGGTTTTTGAGTCATTGAAAATTATATTTACTAACTGAAAGAAGCAATAAGATGTTTAGAAAACCAATCAGATAGTTCGATACATGGAAAGTGAAATAATTACTAGCCTAATACATTTATAAATAGTTAATATTGACGTGGCATTTTAGGCTTTCTTTCTATTGACATCTTTATTTCAATGGAACATTAGACAGATGGAGCAAATTATTTTTTGTTAACTTTTAAATTTTGATTAACTACAAAACTGTAAACTCTTTAAAGTTATTTCCATTTATATTTTTTGGGTGTAATAGTTAAGTTGTAGGTTTTCACTGGGTCAAGTTAACTTAACCTTTGAATGGGATAATTTGATTGCATTGTAACAAACTGATATGAAAACGTACAGCCTTAATAACACTCGTATAATATAGTGCATGAGAAATTTTACCTTCGTGGAATTTATAATATTTTGTAAAGGTTATTTTTTAAGGTAGTCAATATTTGGTTGCTTATAATATTTTCCTTTGATTATTTTCCAAGAATTTCAGTTCGCTAATGAGCTGAATGAGTTGTATGCATTTGAGTTTTCTCTTATCTACAAATGTAACAACACTTTATTCATTAATAAATAAAAGAAATGATTAAGTCGTTATAATTTATTGTTGATTTATTGATGTTTATACTGCTTTTTACTGTGAAATGCGAACATTAACACCACAACGACGAAATCTTTGATTTCCAAGATAGTAACTACTTGCATTTCGATTCTTAGCATTATTTCATAAAAAAATGGTTTTTAAAATATCAAACTAGTAAAACCAAGTTGGCAGTCAACTTTCCCCACAACTCTCAATTATAACTAACATCACCTCATTAATGGCTAACTGCTTGAGATAATTCCTGGAGCTCTAGTGTGGGAACGTTACCTGTGAGATTCAGCCTCGTCGAGTGTGAGGCAGTTACTCTCCGATGGCAAGGATAAAGTCACACAAATGTATCACGAATTGACTGAAATAGAAATATCAACCGTTAGAAGCCGATTCACTCGTCTAATGGTAAAGCATTCATCGCGGAGCCATAGGGTCATGGGTATGATTTCCAAAAGGGTAGTGGATGGGTGCTACTGAAGAGTTACATACTAGAGCAAAGCAATTGTCCAGTAATTCCAGTTGATCATTGGTTGTCTAATTTAGATTGATTCGGGTTCTCGAAATTGACAGTCAACTATCTCCACAACATCTGATTATATTAAACAAAACTTAGAAACAATTTCATATAAAAATGTCGAACTAATTAATTAGATTTTACAAATCAAACGTCTGCCCGATCCTTCTGACTTTGCATAAATTAACTAAAATAATCAAAAATAGTTGCATACTCAAATATCCAAATAAGTGTGGCCTTATAATTTATTGGGTAACCATCAAAGTTGTCGAAAACTAATCTTCTCAGGCATTGTATGTACCAAGTCAACATAACAGTCGATAGAATGTAATAGAAGAGCTATAGAAGGTAACCATTACCTTGACAAATACTAAGAAGGTGAAGAACATGTGGGGATAATAAGTCAAAAGACAACTGAAACATATAAAAAAGGAGGAAAATGTTAAATGAGAAATGCAAATGAGTAAACCGGGGACAAAAAGTACTTTTTCTGAACAGAAAGATCTGACTGAAATTACTGAATCGCCAGCACATCGGGTTTACACAAATTCTTGACCTGCAGTTACTTTTAATTAGTTCTTATAACCATGTATGTTATTTTGAGAAGGTGCATGACCTGAAATAACTAAGACTTCTGGAATCGAGCTGTTGACAATTTTGCAACTACCATTTGACAGCCATGCAAAATAGTGTTCGGATATCCATTCAGAAAACAAACGTTTGGGCTGCCAATAGTACTCTCCTTACAAGAACAAGTAAACTGATGTATACATACAGATTCAGTTCAAACCAGCATTTTATTCGTGACACTTTCTTAAATAAGGTTCCTGTTGGAAAGGACTCTTCGAAGTTCTATAAAATCAGACATTTTTCTCTGTAGTCCTAAAAATTGGTTATTAAATATTTTTGCTGCACAGTTTCCTTTAAGGTCGATGTTCATAAATGCTGCCTTCATTGCCACAGTGGCAATATTTCTAGTTTGCTGATCAGGTTTCTTGATTTTTATCTGTAAATTTGGAAATATAACTAAACTGAAAAGTGTCTTTTTATTTAATTTTAATTTCTCTTGCATTATGTTCTCGATGCACGTACTTCTAATTCTCTAGGCTAATGAGTGAACTATATCCCTTTTTTGTTAAGTGTCACCTAGCTTTGAAAGTTAGTATGCTGTTCACTTTATAATGGTCTTCTATCAATCGATCTTTTAAAAAAATCATGGAGTCATCATTTCAACAGAACGTCAAGAAAATGAAATCCCAAGTTCCTACCCCCACCCAAAAAGAATCGCAGGCATTCCTTACAGACGAGTGTCAAATAGCACTGAACCTAGGTTCAGACTTTTCTACCGGTAATCCCGCTCTCCTAATCCACTTCCTATTAACACAACATACCTCAATATCAAAGTATTTCCGTACATATTTTCATCCAAGCTTATTTGATTAATCGTAGAACATCTAATTACTTTCACAGGAACATAATGATTCTTCATAACTTTCTATGTGGATCAGAATATTATTTTTTGGAAATTTTCAATATTTTTATTTTGGATTCTACTAAACAATATTCTTTAACAAGCAATACAGGAAATTCATAAAAAAATTTAACATTCTATTAACTAAATAATAAAATCATTTGCGTTAACAATTACACTACTCATAGATTAATTTCCGGTAATAATATTAAAAAAAAATAAAATGAAAATACTTACGAATAATTTTTGTAGCAAAGATACGGTAACATTACAATTTGTATTGTTTAAGTGAAAATGATGTAAAGAACAAGTGTAGGTTTGAAAAAAAAAAGAAGAAAATTGCATCATACTTTCAACGGAAATGTAAAATATTAATTTCATCATTTTGAAATCGTTGATTTCATTCTCTGTTGAGAAATCCTTAGTTCCTTATATATATATATATATATATATATATATATATATATATATATATATATATATATATGCAAACATTTATGTATATACAGTATTGTACCTACAAAACGTTGTACATCTGTAACACTTTTTAAGACAGAGAGAAGGTTTGCTTAACAGTCAAAAAATCAAGATAAAACAATAAATAAGTAATCAGTTGGTAGCCAACATAATATCTAACATTATACGTGGAATTCGCAATATACCCAGTTGTTGTGATAATTTAATATAACTTCTTTTTAGAATAAGTAGTAAATTATAGTTGATAATTTATTGATAAGCGTAAATTTCGTGACTTATCCTAATAAGTTTCTATTATAATTGATGACAAATCCCCATAAAATAACATCCTGTTCATAAAAGTTGATTACTTTGTATCATAGAAGCTATTAGCGATTATGATGTACCTGATGTATTCTAATAAAAGAAATAACAATTTTAAAAATTATTTCAATAATTAATAGATCCAGTTCTTAAAATCGCTTGAAACGAATGATTTGTTTTGGTTATATTTAGAAGTGACTGATACTTCCTTAGTAAAATTACTCCTTTGGGGTATTATACGCGTGACCATTTAGCTTATATTATAATCGATCAAACATATTCATTAATGACGGAAGATAATTTGTTGAAATCAAATAAATCAACCAGTTTCAAAATGTCATAGTCGACAAATGTTCGTTACATAGTATTTTACTCTCTTTATTTACACTATTACTATCTACATTTCAATTATTGGTTGTCAACGCTGTGTGAGAGTGTGAATATATTAAAACTTTTACTGCCATGAATGTTTATTGTAAAATACTGCACACAAAAACAATGTAATGAGTGTACTCACATTATTAACTTTAGTATCTGTTTAAATGTAACAGACTCAATAACAATGTTGCGTTAAGCAAGTTAGTTTAAAATGTTACGATATTTGTTTAGCTAAGTGTTAGTTAACTTGCAGACATCAAGTATAAGTTGTATGAATTAAATGGTTTATTGTTGACTATTATTCATAATAGTTTGCACTGTTATTGAAACTACTAAAAAGCACCAAATTTTGATTAGTTACTCATTTTTCTAAACTTTTTTAGATTATATGTTAATAAACTTCTTTTCTTGAAGTACACTTGACCAATTCAAGGCGACCACACATAAGCAGTGAGATCATCATGTTTTCGACAGAATACTTAGTACACAAATACAAATATGATGCAAAATAAAGCAAATGGGATATAGAAACGCAGCTTATTTGACTTGTAAGTTTGACTTGAAAGGTTGGTATTATCATATAGATATGATTAATGTTTATGATATCAAGAAAGTGTATTTGTTTACATTAACTATTCACTATTAGTCTGCTTAGCTGCAAATGAAAAGAAAAACAGGAATTCGTTGTAACAAAATGCCTAAATAAACAAAATAATCTACGTTTAACATAATAATACACGGTGATTGACAGTTATTCACCTTTATCATTATGATCTGATGAATGAATGTAAGTGAAAAGTACATTGTAGCTTCCTTTTCCCATTTTCCTCTAGTTTATTAGTTTTACATACACGTGGTTTGTATTTGTTTATATGTTTATTTATAAATAACGTAGTTGATAATGCAAAAAGGATCGGTGCATTTTCCTCTTCATAGGTGAGTGACTTCCGATAGGTGTCAATTCTTCATTTGTTCACAAGTTTAGATTAATGCAAAATATTTTCTTATAAATGTAGAATTCACGAAAATGGTAATTAGGTAGTATAAGTAGTATTATCATTCAAACTCAGTGATATATCATATACATTACTCTCATATCTACTCCAACTGACTACTGAATAGTGTCTGAAATCGCATCTAACCGGTTCTTTTAGTTTTAATCAAAGTTTGTCAGTTAAATTGCAATGTTACCACTAGTATAAATGACTTTACATCTTACGCAGTACGTTACTATTAATTTCTCAATGGTGAACTTTCGAAACTTATCTTCTTTAAACAATCTTCTTACAACTGCTATTATAAATTAAGTTGTTGGCTTATTCTTAATTGTAACCATATCACAAACTCTTATCCTTTGAAGTTCCAACGTTTTGCTTCCTCAGTAAATAATAAAATGAATAAAAGTTCCACTAAACCCGTAATATATTTTGTATTACATCATTCAATCACTAGAGACTCAATACATATAGTTAGCAAAATGAAGTAATTGAATATATAATGCAGAATAGACATGAAAATTAAGGAAAGTCCTCGAAAATCTACTAATGTATGCTACCGTGACAATGAAACAACAAATTCCTTCATATTTAAAATAAGAAACTCAAATTACTACTTAGATAAATTCTAGTGAAATAGGAACAATCATTTAATAATATTATAGAAACAAGTATGGTGCCCATTACCAATGACTTATCGGGATTACTTACATTGATCATTTACTTAGCCTGCTTTTTATTGTATGATAAGTGGAGTGGTATAACTGTTTAACATGCACTACTTGCCAACACAATTCGACTAGTCTCTTAACTTGGTTCAATCTTACCCTGGCAGTCAGAGTCTTAAACAAATATGAAACTGGTTAGCCGTCAAGTTCTATTTACGAAGGTATTAATGTGAAAAGCTGCGAACATATTATCATGAGTCTCACAATCAAGATTATATATCGTGCCATCTGTTTTGACCTTGAGTTTTTGTTTGTATACAACATGCTGTTCCGTGGTCCTGAAATGGAGGACGATAGGTGTGGTAGAGTTGGATTATTTTAATGAAAATACAGCATCTCATTTATAACATTTAAAATATCGCGTTCAAATTTATCGTTTCGTTATTATTGTATTTCTTGAATTATATTGGATAGAATCTGAACCAAAATTTAGTGAACTACATTCGATCCCTTTTAATTTATAAAGATGCAATAAATCTAAATGATTAACAGTTGACAATTTTCTTATCTAAATGAAATTCACCTACTTGATCAAATAATGTTTTGATCAAGGTTTGTTTTAAAACTAGTTGGATAGTAACTATTGCAACTTAAATACAACCCACTTCAAGTGCCATTTAGATAAACAGGTCATTGGAGGTGGTCACCTGCATCGCATCGCATACTAATGTCAAGGAACTAAAATTTGTCACCACGTTCACTTTTCATCGTTAAGTGTATACTAGGATGCGAATTATTTAGAAGATTCACTAAATGAGAGGCATGTTTGTAATTTCTACAAGCAACAAATTTATTATTAATATACCCTACGTATAATTTCGTTTTGTCTCTTATCAACATCACTTTATCAACCAGCATAGGACCGAAAGAATTCCACATGGCAATTCTATTATCCTGGTAATAATAGTATACGTTACTAAACTGTATGTCAGTAGTTCACTCAAGTAATATTTGTCTAAATTTATCTTTAAATAAATAAAAAAACTCAATTGTGTTGACATGTAATTTGTATTGTTTCTCTAATCAGGACTGTTGTAAATAATAACAGCACATCCAATGAAACCAAATTTTTGTTTGTCCTGGTGTTTTTTTTTATACTTTAGAAAAATTAAACGGTCTTTGCAGCTGTATAAAGCAAGCTTGAAAGAAACTGTTTCAGATGTTTTGACAACCAATGTGTAAATTTGTGAACAAGAGAGTTTGCCATTGTTAATATCGGTTTGATTGGAACATCTAGTTTATGCGTTTTTGTTAGGTCATATAGATAAGGTAGATGAGATTCACGAGGTTCGAATTTATGCATTTTATGTTGTCTATTAAGTAGTAGCCTCCATCTATATACGCTGTTCAGGTCAATAAATATGGACTTCACGAAGTGATATCACTTTTAGTTTGGCCATCCGTGGCATTTGTGCATCATACTCCTACTGTTGTCAATATTCCACGATAAGATAACCCATAGTCGGACAAATGTAATATGTATATATTCAATGTATTAGTAAAACTGAGGATAAATAATTCAAAACACTAGGATTCTAAAAATGTGTTTCATTCATATTTCTTATCTTTTTCAATTATAAACATTTTAACACATTACTCAAATAAACGTATTTTGACGTAGAAATTAAACAATAAACTAAGTAACTTGTACTATATTGTTTATTCTATATCTTTGCTATAGTATAACACCATTGAACTATCAGATTTTATCTTTCTCTTCTCTACTCTTCACGTTTTTAACACATTGAAAACAAAAGCAAAAGGATAGTTAAATAAAGAGCTTGAACAGGTGATGACAAATGCATATAAACAATGTATCTGTTAGATAAATTTTTATTTTAACTGCATGCAATAATTTGTAAATATGATGTGTGTAAATAAAATAAATGAACAATTAAAACAAAAGAAAACAAGCCTTTTCTTTAGATTGAACAATTTAAATCATGTGTGATATGTCTATATTGTATGGAACTGTATATACAAATAAACATTAATTCATTGGATTGAAATAATAAGAGAATGAGCATTGCATGTTTTGTTTATTATTTCTTTTCTTTTCTCTTTTCTTCTTTATTGACCATTCTCTATACATAGTTCTTTAGAAAATAAATGATAATAAAAACAGTTACTATTGAAATTTCATTGTTATTTGAAAGTAATCAAAAGTTGATTGAATTTTATAGTTTAACTGTGAAACTGTCTTTATCATTTCAAATAGTGTTGTTAGTAATTACTTTATGTAAAAGTAACTTGAGTAATACATTTATTTTGTTCTAATAATTGTATATATGAACAAAACATTAGGTGAATTCTACATTTTATGATAACTATTATGTTGTGAAAATTAATATAAGAGTAATACATTTAAATCAATTGGTATTCAATAGAGAAATAATTAATCAGTAATGAAACTGTTATAGATCTATTTAATTAACGTATAATCTCAATTAATTTAGTATTTTAAGTAAATGAAAACATTACATTATTTACTTTCAACTGAAGGACATCTGAAACTCAAGCCAACTGTTAGTCAACATTAAATTTAGAATTTCAATACAAATGTGAAGACAGTTTTGTTGTATGGAGCTGAAACATGTATTGAGAACTACGGAAAGCATGATTCAAAAGATACAAATATTTATAAACAATTGTTTGCGTAGGATACTTCGGATCAATTGGCCGGATTATATCAACGAATCAACTTTCAGTCGATTAAGAAATTAAGAAACAACGCTGGAGGTGGATGAGACACTCATTGAGGAAATCACCAATCTGTGTCACAAGACAAGCATTATCATGGATTTCTGAAGGCAGAGAAAAGAGGAAGACGCAAAAACATAATTCTTTGGGAATTGGAGACAGACATGAAGAGAATGAATATCACTTGAGAAGAGCTGTAAAGGAAAGCTCAGGACAGAGTTAAATGTAGAATACTGATCGGCGGCCTATGCTCCACATGGGGTAACAGGCATTGATTGATTGATATATTTTCATTGTAGCTTACAAAATAACATAATAATTCGCCATTAATTGTTAAATGGTAATTATTTTGAGTGTAAATCGAAAAAGCTCAACAGAATAAATTATAGTAAACCTGTCTTATATCAGTGTTTAATTTAAATGAACCACATGTCCACCTACAAAAATTATTTCTGTCAATGTATCTATTAATAACTTAACATTTTCAAAACAATTGAATATTTCAAAGAAGTAACCATGTTAAATGAAAATGTATTTCTAATACTTCGTGAAAGTAAAAGGTCTGTTATTAGTTAGATAAGTGAATCAATATTTGTGAATAATATGCTGGCCAGGATATATTGTGGACTTGATTCACTTTATATGTATAGTGAGATAGTGATATTAATGATCAGATAAGATTATGTAATATAGAATTGGACATATGACAATACACGTAGTCACCGTATAAAGTTTACGACTGTTGATAACCTAATACATTTATTTTCTAATAATTAAAATAATTAAAGCTTAAGTTGCCTCCACATATGACGAGTATTAAATGTTTATCACAGTATTCTTTGATATTTTATGAAAAGTAATACTTAGTAACAATAGAATAGAGAACAACTTGTTAGTTTTGCAACACTTAGATTATCGATGATTCGTGTTTGCATAATTTTGTCATTTCGACAACAATATTAGAAAATGTAGACTCTTATCAAAGTTGTTCTTATTGTTTAGTTTAATAACTGTCGATTGACGCATAACAGTTGATTAATTATGATAATTTTATACATAACCTTCGATGGAGTAAAGTATAGTCACTTAAGCAATGTCAATCTTTTTCATTGAACAAATACCCAGATAAATAAACAAACGTAAGTTTGTTATCAGCTAAATACAGCACAATAATTATTACATGTTTGATTAGCTGATTGAATTAGTCACAGTCTGATGTTGATAGACTACTTAGTACCGACTTAATATTGATCTTCACAAAACCACCTCTAATTAAGAGCATGTTCACCTGATAACAATTAAAATTAACAATGTAGCTTGTAGTGTCTATTTTGTTAAAAATCTAAGTAGTATTCATATTATGGTATTTTATCACAAGTTGTACAGATGTTTCAAGACAAAGTAGATCAGTTGGATTCACATATTTCAATCTCTAAAACATACATCAAATATCATATTCACAAAAAAAAAGAAATTTAGAAATAATCTGAGACTACCAATTTGTACAAGTTTCAATAAGTTATAAATATCATACGTTCTAACCAGTCATCACAAAGTCACAAAAGATTGAGTGATCAACTGATCAGTATATATGATTTAGATGTGGCTAAAAGAATTTGGTGATGTTTCGTCAGTTTACTCAGTAACAATATTCTTTGTGTCAACTTTAATACCGCTTTACAGACGTGTTTTTTGCCTTTTAGTTGTCAGTTTAAAACCGTTTAATTGTGTAATAAACCTATGAAATTTACAATTTACGAATGCAAACAAAAGGAATCATAGATTATTTGCTTTACCAGTAGCACAGTCTCATTAATTTTTGGTTACCAAACCACTTAAAATAGTGTGAATGAGTATGAATTTCGAAAACCACTGCTATATGGTTTCTGATGCTTAACAAAAATTCAATTATTAATTTTATACAAAATTATGATGTACTACTTAACTGATTAACAGTCATAGACAGTGGTCAAATAAAGCTCAGGTACGTGTAAATCACTAACAAAAATTTACCCACAATTTTCAAAAAAATTAAAAAATGACATTTGGATCCTTTAACTAAAAGATTACAATTTTCAGTGATTACATTGAGTAGACAAAGAATATGTAGACATCATTTATCATTAACTGTAGAATTTTAACTTTAGGTTTCTTCTTCACAATGATTTATCACTGTGAAAGAAAGTAAGATTTATAAGTTTTATTTTTCATTATTTATACATAATTCAAAGAGACTATTGTTTGTATGTAACATTTTTATTCCGGATAATTTGTCATACATTTGTGACCAGCGATATTCAGGATATTCACTTTCCCAGTAATTTCTTTGATTATATTTTTTTATGTTATCACTTCTTACTTGATCTGTTGAACAAAAAATAAGAAAGTAACATGAATTTAACAACTAAACCGTTGAAAACTGTGAAATGATAAACATTAGAAAAGCTGAACTAAGAATTTTATTAGAACTTGAATACAAACTGTAATAGCAATGAACGTATTAATGATAAATATAATGCGTGATTAATTGAATGTACTACTTAAAAGTTATATACCTACCTAGTATTTGTTTTCTACAATATTCGCTTTGTGATATTTGTATTTTACCATTAAACAGTTTGGGTTATTTTGAAAGGAAGTGTTGTAAAATGACACTAACATCAACAAGCAAATTACTTCATGTTTGTTTGAATACGTAACCTTTGAGAATGCTTAAAAGTAGTTGAAGATAGTTATTTGATGTTGCGTTTAGTGGATCACTTATATGAGATAATCAACGAATCTAATCAACATTTGAACTATAGTGAGTAGTTGATGAGTACGTGCATGTCAATAATGTGGTTCTAGAGAATCCATCATCTAAAAAGTTAGGTTTTCCCGACAACTTTATATTTCTTCATGAAATCATCTGAATGTAAATTATCATCACTTTAATTCGATAAATAACACTTCATTTCATTGAAGTTATAGATCCCCTGATTGTTGTTAAAGCTATGTTAATTAAGACACTTGATAATATGAAGATATGATTGTGTTTTCTTTAAAATGAGAATAGTTTTCATTGAATACTCTTGAAAAAATAAACTAATTCAACTTGATAAACTGAATTACTTCTAAATTCTTGACATTATTAAATCATGATTCACTATAATTTTGATAAATGCTAACTCAATAAATCGAAGTGTAAATATAGTTATGTTCTCTTAGTGAAAAACATAGCAATGATGACATTTTAATAAACAAATTAGATGTTGAATGATACAATAAGAATGATAATAATAATGATAATAAGTATCATTATAATTTGAAAATCTACACAGAATGTACTCTAGTCTACAGACCTAGACAAGTAGATATTAAAGATGTATTACATATAAGTGCAAATGTACAAACTAAAAGATATGGAATACTTACTTACTTACTTACGCCTGTTACCCCTCTCGGAGGAGCATAGGCCGCTCACCAGTATTCTCCATTCACATCTGTCCTGAGCAATCCTTTCCAGCTGTCTCCAGTTACTGTTCATCCTTTTTATGTCTGCTTCCAGCTCTTGACGCAGTGTGTTCTTTGGCCTTCCTCTTTTCCGTTGTCCAACAGGATTCCAAGTTAGTCCTTATCTCGTGATACAGTCTGATGATTTGCGCAATGTATGTCCTATCCATTTCCAACGTCGTTTCCTGATTTCCTCTTCAGCTGGAAGTTGGTTTCTTCTCTTCCAAAGTAGGCTGTTACTGATGGTTTCCGGCCAACAGACATTCAATATTCTGCGTAGACAGTTGTTGATAAATACCTGTACTCATCTGAGGAAGTTTGCAGTAGTTCTCCTTGTTTCAGCTCCATACAGAAGAACTGACTTGATGTTCGAATTGAAGAGTCTAACTTTGAGGTTGGTTGACAGTTGTTTAAAGGCCCATATATTTTTCAAATGTAGGAATGCTGCTCTTCCTTTGCCAATCTTTGCCCTTACATCTGCATCGGATCCTCCTTGTTCATCGATGATGCTCTCCAGGTATGTAAAGGTATCCACTTCTTCCAGAGTTTCACCATCAAGTTTAATCGGGTCGGAAAAGATATGGAATAGACAACATTAAATTAGTGAATTTATATTAGAGTCCAAACAGTGTTTGAGTTTTTACATAATTTTCAGAGAAAACTGACTACTTTGGACATCAAATTTTAAAAAAGCACGTTTTTCGATAATGGCGTAATTGAAATCAAAAAAGTGGGTAAGTCCACCAACATTATACTTATACGAAAAGTTCTGTTCACTTTAAGTATTCTAGATGTATATTTAGTGATATAGTTTGTACTAAATGTGTACTGGATACATGATACGGAGCATGTTCTGTGGAAATAAAAATTCTGAAGCAAAGGATACTAGAGAGAAAACGAAATTCAAATACATACAAACTCAAACTTAAAACTAATCTGATCTTATATTAATTTTGTGTTATTAACCATAGATTTTAATTCTCTGTATTGTTTTGTTTGTATTGTTATTATATATATATATATATATATATATATATATATATATATATATATATATATATAACTGCTAACTTGTGAACACTAACATGAGAGGAACTCAAGTTAGAGTCTACATTGAGCAAGCATATCTAGGTATTTCTTCTAGAACATATACTCGAATTTAAGAAATGATCGTTGTTATAATAACTATTTAAATGTAGTATGTAATACATAGGAACTCAGTTAATTAAATCAGCTCACATTTGGGTTGTATGTTTTAGGTTATTCTATTTGTAGCATTACATAAATTACTCATTATTCATAATTTGAAAATCTAGTTCATTCAATGTGGATTCAATTGTCTAAAAATTAGATGCTTGCTGAAAATGCAGACAAATTTGAAGGTAATTCCTGTTTTGTATCATGAATGTTAAGAAACGTATAGAAAACTGTTTACACTAGTGAAACAATAGAAATAATGTTCCTGTAAATGAAGACTATATTTTGATATGATAAGAATATAAGTATTTTTTCTTTTGAGACTAGAATATTTATAAGACCTCGACTTTTAAACCTATTAAAACCACTAACAATAAAATATTCAACCTGTATTCACCATGTAATTAATAATTTAGCTTACGTAATTTACACTGGTTACTTAAGTGATGATAAATTCTGCATGAACTTAATGAATACTCTTCATCCATCTTTAAACAGTTTTAATTTGTTGGCTGTTACATTCTATATAACTGTTCTTCCGATGCCCATCAAACAAGGATGTATAAATAGAAAATATACTTTAACATGATTGTCATGAGGTTCTAATCAGTTATAAATTGATGAATACTTATCAAGAATAGTGGATTTTGAGGCCAACACACCACTTAAATATTGTGGATTTTATCATAAAGCTTTTGGATGGTGTTGTAAAATACAACTGCAAATGCTGAAATAATATTCATGTATTACCTAACTTGCATAAGTTTACACAACAAATAAAATAATCTTATCAGTCAAAATATATGTCTATATATTGGTAACATGAATGATAAAATTACACACAAACAAAGTGTATGATCAAAGACTAAGTAATACATAATGTGATATCACTCAGGTAAGAGTTTTAACATAGGCGTGACAGTCATATTCGTCACATGCATGCAAGCGTAATAATAATAATATTTTAATTAAGGTGGTTTGGTTGGTTTGTTTGTGCTCATCAGGGACTAATGCCGGTTGAGTACCAGTGAAAACCAGGAATCACTAGACAGCTGTTTCATTGTAGTGTGAAATTCTTCAGCAGCTTGCACCCTCAACTCCTACCTAAGGCCGTGGGATAACAGCAGTAACGCTTAACCATCTACTCCACTCAACAGATTTTTAATGGCGGAACTCTCACTTTCAATGATTTGTGATATAGCGCGACGATCAGTCAGTAATAATAAAAAAGACTAAAGGCTCTGTACACAATTACATCATGTATGAAGTGATATCATTTAAGTAATGACTAGTGGAATTGAGTGGTTGATACTTTAATTCACTCTGTCCGCATGAATATAAATAATACGAAAAATGATGGTACATAGATTATTTCATTAATATGGATGAAGAACTTACATAAAGATTGGATGGAAATATATTAATGATATGGCTATAAATATATTTATTAAATTAAGTAGTCTTATAATTAAAAGGAATACTAAATTATCGGATTTCAGACTAGTCACGACAAAAGCGAAGATTGTATACGAAGTTCTGACTTCTTAACCCGTGTGGTTGTTGTTTTCACTGTTTAAAGGACACTGAGTTTAACTGGTTTTGACATACACCTATTCACACGAGAAATTATTGTGAATGATTAACTTACGTTAACCGGATTATCGGGTCTGACTTTACGTGTTAATATAGAACTGTTGGCATTTTTCACAACTTTCTTGTCTAACCACACTTGATAGTTTTCACGAACACAAAGTAAACTCCTAGTGTATTTTCCTATATAAATTTCCCCCATATAATCAGCTGAATTGATGGATGTGAATGATGAAGGTAATAAGGTTAGTCATTTTTTTCTTTAATCTCGACGTGAACATCTGGCATGTAGAAATCAACAGTTTTCCTGCATTTAATGTTCATCGGATTACTCTGCCTAACCTGAACACAGTTAGCTGATATTTGTTGCACATTAACAGAATATGAAAATAGAAATACATCACTTAAATATTAAAAGTCAGTTCAACAACTTAATGCTTTTTAGTCCTTCTTCTACAAAGTGTCCCATAACCAGAAGAATCATGAATAAATTCAAATAAAATCGACTATGACATGTTGAAGTAACATGTACTATCTGTATATCATGGTAAGTAAATATGAAAATTTTAAATCTAAATATTCATAGATTTTCTTTTGTCGAATATATATATATATGCTAGAGTCTCTATTATCCCTAGGGGTATTTTACGACTACACGGTGTATAGATCTGACAAATTCATGTTTAGTCGTAGTTGAAAAATTAGTTAAAATTCACACTTTATTAACAAAAATAAGTACTGAAAACAATTATTTCAACTTAAACATTTAACTGTTTACAAAGAACTAAAATAGTGGATAGTGAGGATTAGTCAGATATGTATGTTAACTATTTTGATGTACGTCATTTTCATCCTGAAGGCATTTTAGTAAGTATTGTTTACTGCATTGTCTAAAACTGTTTAAATGTCGACAGACAAGATAATAAGAGTTAATTATGTTTAATATTGCATTAAAAGATTCATATAGTTACTTGTAAACCTGTTGTTTGTTATAGCTAATTACCTTAAAATCAAGTTTAAGTTTTGTATTACGAAGGCTTTATCAAGTTGAATAACCCTCGAATTTGACTAAATAGATTATTATTTGTTTTGGATACACTGATTGCCTTCATAGATTGGTCAAATTGTATTTTGTTGTTGACAGTCTCATATGGTTTTAGTTTTGTTGTTTAGATTAATCAGTACTCTCTCCTGAAAGGTAGCAATATTCGAAATTTTTTAAAAGTCTTATATGGTACTTTTGCAAATAATAAATTCGCTTACACTAAACCTTTACAATCTTTTTCATTTAAAACCCAGAGTAAAACAAGACAACAATTGTTTTCCATTGCCTTATAACAGCATAAACAGTGACATAAACAGTATCACAGTACGTTTAAGCGTGTAATTAGCAACAATTCTGAATATACAACAGGTTTCTTGTAAAATAAGCTAAACAGATTAATCAAAATAATTCTGTGTACTTGGCTTAACTAGCCTATATTGGCACAAAGGCACCTATCAATTAATTAATGAGTGCTAAGTGCAAATCCAGTTTTCCAATATTTTAGTTAAGCTTATCATCAATAATGAAAGGAACAAGTGAGTTGAACACAGCTCAATGGGCACTACATCTAACAACGTATCTACTGACATGTTTTTAATAAACTAATTAAATTACAAGCTTTGTCATAAGAATATGACTTACGTATATAGATATAGCTATTTAATCCTTAATGGTTAGTTTAATTTGTATTGTAACTGGCAAATGAAATCCAGGAATTGCGATTCGTTTTCTTTGCGACTCGTCAGCTGAATGTACATTATTCCCAGTGCTAATATTCATACCGGGATTCGAAACTTGTCTGCTTCGTGCCAAACGCTAACGCGTTCACCATTAGACTACTAAGTTCAGACGGTCAACTTGTGCAACGAAAGTATATGTAATTAGGATGAACTTTTATCTTCCCGTTGATTTGTTATAAACTGAAGCTAATCAATCTCTCGAACTTAAATCACACTTGTGATTAATAACTATATAAAGGCTATCCTCTCAGGATGTACATATAGCAACAGAGACTAACCACCTTCATTTCATAACAAATCAACGGAAAAATACAAGTTCATCCTAACCTCATGCTTAGTTTTTAAATAATTTTTTTTATGTTTGAAAAAAATATAACATATACTGATGGGATATTCTTCATCATCGGCTCAATTTCATATTTCAAGCATCATTTTGCTGTATATATCCCATTATGATATTAAATGAAATCAACAACTGAGTGAAGAAAATTCTTTCAATTAGTTTTTCATCAAGACTGCACACTAACACTTATATGATTTACAATAATACTAAAATTGATAATAACTAAGTGGTAGTGTGCCAGTTTATAATAACAAGTATCAGTGTGTTCATGAAGATATCTGTGAATAATTAACAAAAGGTAAGTTGGACGTAATAATAACTAATCAAAGGTTATAAATCATGGATAAATGAATAACGATATGTCAATATAAATTAACTGACTGCATAATATCAAGCCAGAAAATAGATAAAGTGTATTGGAGTAGGATTGAATATTAATACTAGGTTTGTAAGAGTGAAGTGAATAGATTACATACACAAAAGAGGCGGACACTTTTCAGCTACACTGAAATGTTTGAAGTAAAGAACAATGATGATAATATTTGCCAGAAGAATAGGAAGGTTTTGACGCAAAATGGTAATAAAGTTGGAAAAATATTTTACTACCAGCTACATATGAATAAAGGAACGACTTTTAAGAAGATTTAGGCATGTAGCAATGAAAGATTTGGAAAAACTTAGGGAAAATTGAAAAAGGAAGGGAACAGACATTGAGTAAATTTTTATTTTAACCTCGATTTTTCAATGGTTTACATCAGTGGCCAGGGTAGGGTAAGTGGTTGTAAAATCTTTTCTAAATGCGTAAATCCGGTTTGAGAGTGTGGATGGCAACAGCTTCCGATGTATGTAGTAGAGATATTAGTTAGCTAAGTGGGATATTTGACGGGATTCGATAAATAGTTATAAAAGATTTATTAAGATCGACTAGATGTCACTGTATCAACCGAGTAGGCCAGAATAAAACATTTTATCTTCTTGACTTGTCCTTTGTTTAACCAGTAAGGATGATGCTCTGCAACAAGATGACCTAGCTGTGGGATAGTTTGCCTTATATAAAGACTTTTTCGTTTATCATGTCTATTTTTTTGGTTTTTCAACTGGTTTGAGATAGTGGAGAAAATAAGTCTTTTATTTTATGCAGATTGGTTAAACTGTCATGCAATTAAACTTAAGGAATTTGGTGAAAAGAATAATTCAGTGATCTATTTCTAATAGTTTTTAGTTTAAACTAAAGTATATTTTCTGAACGGTGTTAGTTGACCCTTTTATGTTGATTTCAAGCAAGTAAATTTGTCTCATACAATGTATGTTTAATGCGTGAAGTATTTATCCACATGACCTTCTTCATTATCTTTTATGCATTTTGAATAATGTTATAATAGTTAGACACCAATAATAATTGTGTGATCAGTTTGTTTTCCTTTTCATGAGGTGGAAATATCCGCTTGTACTCAGGAAGTATGAAATGTTGGATAAGCTGAAAATTGGTTATGATTTATCTTTAATTTCAAAAAAAATATGATTTAATCATCACGAGTAAATGAAAGCATGAATTGTTTAATGCCCATTGGTTACTAAATAACAAATACTAGACAAAACTAGCGAAGAATCTTTTTACATTAGATAAGTTGATTATTTTTTGGGATAAAACAATCTGTCTAATTGATCTTAGGTAGTTTTATGGAAAATAGTATTGAACCTAGTTTATTTGTTCGTATTCGTCACAGATAAATCTTGGTTAGGCACCAGTAAAAACCTAGGATCATTAGGACAGCTGTTTCGTCGCAGCAAGGTGCTCCTCGGCAGCGAACACCCCCAATTTATCTAGAAATATAAGTCACTTCAGTTGTTCATTTTTATTTTTATAAAGATTTGTGTTCAACCTGCTTTCAAAGTAAAATATATTAATTTATTAACAGAAATATTTCAGATGTATTTGTTTAGTTCAAAAGTAACCATTACTCATTGTGGAACAACTTCGTTTTATTGAACAAGTAGGCTTGAATTGTGAATAATAATGCAATACTGAACTTGTGTTTCGTTATAACTTAGACTCGTGATATAAACGAATCTTCATAGCAAAGACAACTGGATGAGACAAATGCTGACAAACATTTAATGTGTTTAAACATTTCAGAAATTGATCAGATTATATAGATTGTTTCGAAGAACTTCATAAATAAGACGAATCATTCATTTCCTGCGATTTCGCATTAGTATAATCTCAAGATAATTAGATTGCCGTTTTAAGATAGCCTAACGTTTATATTGATAATGTTCGTAGATAAAAATGTTTACATTAATTATACAGGAAGTTTGTTATATAAATATATAAACTATAAATTATTGTTGCCTATTTATGCTGACTTATAATCACACTAATTTTGGCAAAAGTATGATTCCTATATGTCCATAAATCAGCGTACCTCATTGATTTATGTACAGCCACCAGCAATAGGATAAGTCTATAAATGAAAAGTCGGTAATGAGGTAGTCGTTAGAATTATATTTTAATGAGACGTAAATTCAACAAAGTAATTAACTTAAGACAGTTGCATAAAGTGATCAACTTTCAAGTTAAGTTCAATAACATTTTGAGCATACATACTAAGGAAAGAAATGAAATATGCAAAATGTTGTGTCGAGGGTTATGAGTGGCGGCTACAACTTTGACTTATATAACTGAAGTAAAAATACACTAATTGCAGCAATCAGCAATAGTGAAATCACTAAAGTATTTACTGAATACAAGTTACGTAATAGAAGTATTTAACTTAAAAAAATTATTATGTGTCCAATGCAGTTTAATAAAAAAGGCATCAAAAACTGTTTACATGGAAGCAAAATAACTTCAATTTGTAAAGTCTTCAAGTGCCAATAATTTATGCGTGCATTCTTACATTTAACTACACGTTTGCTAAATGCTGCATTGGTCATTTTACTGTATGAGGCATTAAAAGGGCATAAAATGGTTGATGAGCTTAAAAATGTGATCATTTTTTGTTAACTACTTGATTTGATTGTGCATTTCAAAGTCTGAGCATACGAATACAAAAAGACCCGCGTAACGATCGCTAACTTATGATGTTTTTTACCATTAAGTTTATATTTTGCCGTTATAGCATTAATAATCTATATATGCATGTAAGTATTGTCTTTATTTTTTTATTTACTGATTACATTTATTTTAGAATTTGTAAATGTTCTAGTACTGAGAATAGTTACAGACATCTTAATGTAATGAAATTTACTCCTACATTGGATTACTACCGTGTGATTTCTTCAAAGATGCACTAGTGACTGCAGATATCGAATATTCTGGTAAAGTTCAACAGCTTTAATGTAAACAGAATAAAATGAGTTTTTAGATTTTTCTTGTCTCGTGGTTCTATGTTTGTTAACTTAAATCAGCGATGTCAATTAGTTTTAGTAGTACTTCTAAACATACCAAATACATGCATATAAATTAAAAACTTTGATATGTACAGGAAAACAGTGATACTTATACAGTGAAGATCAACAAACGTAAAACTAATCTTAACTGGTAAGTTGGATCGACTTAAATAACGAATTCGGAGAAATCAATATCTTAATGGAAAGTTTGCCGAGTGTTATGAAAACAAGGTTGCACTGGACAGCTGTCTCGTCATTAGTATGTGACTCTAGCAGAGCGTAACATTGATTCTACCAATCAAACTTAGGGCCTTTGGGTTAGGACCACTGATACGGTATCTAATGGTAGAATTTCCACTTCCATCAATTTGCGACAAAGCGCGACAATTTCAATTTTCCTGGTGGAAACGAGGGTGCTCACTGCTAAAGATTTCCATGTTAGAACGAAATAAATGTCCAGTGCGTCTTGGTTTTTGGTAGCAACTTACAAACATTAATATGTGGTAAATTAAATCAACCAAACTTAGTACCCCCCCCCCATCACAATGAGGATGAATTTTGGTTTATGTTACTTTCTCTGGAACTCATGACTTACATTCTATTAAAAGTATGCGCCAATAAAATCGTTTAGAATAACGATGGAGGCTTTACAATTAAACCATTCTACTTAGATAATACAAAATAATCAAAATAATTCTTCAGAGAAGTTTGTCTTTTCCACCATTGCAAAAAAATGACAATATCTGTTGTCAGAAGAATAAAAGAGTGATGTATTATTACGTGGTTCGAGAACAACAAAGGAATCTAATTACTAACGCTGTCAATATTGTTTCAATATTATGAGTTTTCTCCAATACTAAACAAGACACAAATCTCTCCGATCAGTGTCATTACCATTTGAAAAACAAAGTACCAGTCAGAGAAATAATCATAAAACCATTGAATTGTTAGTAATATCACCTACTGAGAAGTAAACGAGCACTTTGAAGATAATAATGGTTTATAAGCTACTCAAATTAATTTGATATCACGAATTGGTGTATATTAAACAACTCTCTCCAACTATGGAGCAGTAAACAACTGTTTCATTCTATCATGGGACATCTTCATCTGTGCGCATCCACCAACTACCAGTAAATCGAACCCAGGACCTTCAGGTTCCACGGAAAAAGCTTAACCGTCAAACCTCTGAACTTATTTTTAGCTATCGATATCTGTAACTTAGTTAGTTGACAATAAACATTTGTGCTGTCCCATTCATTTCCGATTGGTAAGTAACTCCCTCATAAAATTAAGAATTCAGTGAACTTCCACAACATTCAATTTTATTTAAGCTAATTACTGATTTTGTATCACAATTTGATTGCACTATATTGTTTATTCATAAAATGTGCAACTGTAGTCTAATTGGTTCATTCAAATAGACCACCCTGAAAATTATATGATAAAGACTAGAATAGAATAAGAAAAGCCATTGAGATTTCTTTCAAACGAACTTGTAATAGTACATTAGAGAATGTTGTAAATAGTGTAGAGCAAAGTCTGGTACTTGGCCTAAAGTATTACTTAGTTCATCAGAATTCTTTCATCCGCGAATGATTGACAGAATAGATAAGCCTCACTGTGGATAGCGAATTCCGATCTAATGCACTTCGCGCCTACAACTAATAACATTAAATTCAGTTTTGTTATATAGTGCAATTATGGTCACTATGTTCATTGACGAAACTAGTGTGGCTTGGATTCTACTATACCTCACCATTTATATGCTACAACTCATGAATAACTTATGGAACAGAAAGTACTAATGAAACTAGCGTACTATAATAAGTCTATATTATTCAGCTACCACTAAATAAGTTGGGGCCTGTTGAACTATTTAGTGTTTTATTACTTGACAACTAGATGAATTCGCTTAAACTATTCCAACATTAATTTTAATTACCTGTATGTTATTTATGAATAAGACGTGAGATCTATCATGATTTTGTATGCTAATTTCGAATAACAATCATGGTTTCCTATGATTTCGATACTACTTCAAAGCTACTTATATGTCTTTATGAGTCAGAATACTAAAAATTAATCATTATTTTATGGTTTCACATGCTGAATTCAGGTTGGCTATAGAGATGTAGTTTAATTTGACTATACATGCAAGCATATACTGAACAATTTTGGTGTCTAACAACTAAATTTGCTCATTTTAATTTGAAAATAACGAATTTTAAAATTATGAGTTGATGTTGTAAAGGTCTGATATCATCTAAGTTCGACAAACATTTATAACCAAGAAGCTCTAGACGCATGTTGTACCACGGGCAGTATGCATTGGACACTGAATCATCAAGCACCCCAGTGGATTGCATTCTTACCTTCTAGCGTCCCCTACACGAAATATCCAGAATTACTTCCTGATGTAAATCATGAATAGGCTCACTACATAACCTTAGTTTGTGGGGTTGATCTCTGATGGAAATGTGAACGCACACTACTAAGTAATCCCATACTAGAAATGAATAGCTGTCAGTAATTCATGATATCGAATACTTCAGCCAAAGTTAGTTTCGTATAAGTCTTCAGAGAAAGTGTGTATTTTTTTACATGAAACGAAGTTGGTGTACACGCCACTTAGATAAAGAAATTGTTTCTGAGTTTCCTTTTCATTCTACTTCTCACATTTTCGTTCCTATGAATACTTTGTCCCAAGTTTATCAATAAGAAGGCAATGCGTTGCCTGATTTCAGTAAAGAACAGTATTGAAATGAACAATAAACATGAAAAATTGAGTGAAAATATTATTGTCTATGTAAGTTATAATTTTATTTCAAATATCATGATTGAGATGCATTTAACCATGAATATCGGAAGATAAACTTAAATATAACACTATCCATTACGATTTTAATATTGAGACGGTATTAAACTAACCCAAATGTGACTGATATCAATGTAGGTATATAATTACAAACTTTAATTTTTCTGTCTATACAACGTAATGCAAGTTCTTTCAGTACAATTAATGAATTAAAATTGACGACAAAGTTTAACTTGCATGTCACATTTGTTATAAATTAGAATCATATTGAACAAATCTTCTTCAAATGTCCATGTAACATGCAATGATGTCTTGCCTAGTTCTAGATTATTAAGGTTCCAGTGGAATAGTTATTCAAAGTTATTGTGTATTGAATAAATGGTTGCACAATCTCAGTGTCTAATATCAGAATGACACATCCATTTAATGCTTCCATATCTCAGCGGTATACAACTTAGGAAAACAATTAACGGTAAATCACTAACTATTCCATTTAAGTGAATAACATACTATAAAGAACAGTTAGTCTCTTTTCATACAGTCTTATAGTGTTTCGTATGTGAGTTAATCCATAACATTTTCAAATTTAACGATAAGATGAATTTCCGATTAACTCATGACAAGATCGGAAATTCTTCATCCACATTTAATGCAATAAATTGATTGTAGTTAACAAACATGAATTCCAACTTATTGTCATTTAGCTAAAAAAGAAAAGCTCTGTTTATTTTAATAATTTTTCATAAACATATTCGTTTTTCTTTTCTACTTCCCAATTCACTGAATAATTATCTGAAATCTATTTTGTTAAATTAATTGATAACAGTTCATCATATTTAGCTTACAAAAATAAAGTGTAATCGACATATGCCTTCATCAATGTTTCCTCCTTCAAGATAATAAGAAACTAATGTTGTTTAGTTGTTGTAGACATTACTTACTATGAATTTGATATTGCGAGTTGACATGCGCTAGTTAGCCATTGAAACACAGACAGCTGTTTTATCGTAGGACAGGATAACTCATTAGTGCTAAACTATGGCTCCACTAGGGAATCCATTCTTTGATTTTTAGGGTTTCTCAGTGAACGCTTAACCGTTAGGCCATTAAGCCGGCACTTAACTGTATGTAGTTATGACTTTAATTGATTCGCAATATATTAGTTCAACATTGGTCATTTCCATCTGTGTATAATTGCCTCACACTAGGCATGTCTGAACTCCATTTATTGTGTCTTCACAACAGAACTCTAGGAATTACTGTCTAAAGTCAGTCAATAATCTGCGAATTATTTTGAAGTGACTGAAATTAGAGATATCAACAGTTGGGTGCATAAATAGGTAGTCTGACGGTTAAGTAATGGACTCTAGGCTCGGTCTAAATCGTAATTTATAATTAAATATTTTGTAGAATAGTCTATTACAAAATACAGAAGTATGGCATGTCAGTAAACACATCCTTTAAAAATTACTGAAAATTAATTTGATACCTATGCTAAACGAAAACAGAGGTGTTTCGACAAACATATATTATAGATGATGCTTACTTGAGCATAAAGAGCATCATAATAGTTAATGCTCTTTAGTGATTTTGAAAATGAGAAATATGGAGTACAGTAATATAGTAATCGATTATTCAGAAAAAGAAGGAAACTATAACCCCGAAGATTTTCCTGTTGGTTGCACGGCTGTTGGACATTGACGGTTACTGGTGAAAATATAGACTGATGAATCGTCTGTTTTTGTAATTTTTATTATGTTTTCGATCACTGTAAACCACACCGTTTGACTATGATTATAAACTGTATAGACAATCTTGGTGGACTGACATAACCAGCGTTAACAAAGTGACCAATGAGAATTGTTGAATCTTAGATTACCTTCTTGGTATTTCACTCGAAGGTTAATATCTATGTTTACCATACATTATTTATACTTTATTAAAGGTATCTAATTTGTCATGATATCAGTGGATACTATTAGGTAGCAGCAAAAATTGTATATTAGAAGATATGTTAATAAATATTTCATTAAGGCAAAATTAATTTAAAGATGAATCAAAGGGTGTTGATGGTTACGCATATATATATATATATATATATATATATATATGCTGTCTTATCAATTGGTGAAACTCTTCAAAATTTTTCTGGTCCAATATTAGATGTTTTGAAAGCTAATTCTGAAGCTTAAAAGCAATTTCGGCGTTAGGACAGAGTTTATATCTAAGCAGTACAGAAAAGGCCTTTTCCCTATTATTGAAACTACTGAATTGTGTGCGTCTACAACATAGCCATGAGTCTAACTCAAGACTGTTATTTTTCATAATGAACACCTAGTGTTTATACCACTCATTTAGGAATCTATTGGTTTTCAGTTATATCTCTAGTTAACTATTGATATATTTTAATCAACTGTCTAACTTCCAGCATAAATTATTTCTACTAACCACATCTTATTTGAAAACTGAAAATACCTCCAGAATTCAGTTGATTAGATAATTAACAATAAATTGTTTCAGACGAAGTTGTTTAGTTTAACAAAGTGAATGAAGACATAGGCGAAAACAAATGTTAACCACTCTCCGTAAAATATTCAACACTTACAGTCTGAAAATTGATAGGACTTCTAGGTGATTATTATTAAAATTCTCATAGTAGAATGAAATAAATGTCCAGCGCTTCATTCGTACTTAATTGTTTTCTAACCAGACTTAGTTCGGGATGTTGTGCTACAAGATTATTGTTTTACTCACTTTGTAACCCACAATACTTTACAAAATCAGTAAATCCTTCAGACTTAATTACTACTCACAAATGATTCTAATAATATTTCAAGATAATGTCTTTATAAATAAATTAGACACTGCCTGCAAAACTATACACATGATGGAATAATAAGCAACAGCTATTACATTTTTTTAAACAAATAGTACAATGAATTGTTGGTGGTCCTTCTTATGTCAATCATCATATTAGACGTTAGCAAGAGAGAAAAAAATACTGTTTTCACTTACAAAGTATTTCCCATTTTCTTTAACAACGAATTCGAAAGAAAGCGCTTATGTTTTATCTAAGGTTACATAATATTGAATTAAGTTGATTAAGAAGTGTCAACAATGTCGGATACCACAAAATAAAATCATCCAGGAGAAAAACACTTCATTGTAATGATTGACAGATGTTTGTTTGTTTGTATAAAATGTATGAATATGCTACTGAGTATTACAACATAATGTATTTCCGTTAGGGAAAATTTAACTTGTTTGAACCTAACACTCAACTAGTTGAAAGATATATACAACTGATTACATGGAGAGTGTTGGAGAGAACATAAATAAAGGTAACCTTAATAGACAGATAATGCTTTAAGCTTAGGCTTCTATACAGAATTGTAAAATAACAAAGGTTATCGTGAACATCTAATTAACGGAGTTCCCGTAATAAATATCCAATTGATTGTATCAATATCAAATGTAGTCATTAAATCTGATTATCTCCATGGTGTCAGTAGATTTTCTCAATGGATAATTGCAATACATATAACATTTGTAACTATCCTGGTTACACAATAAGCTGAGAGAAATATGCTTATAAAGTAAACAGATAGATAATTTTATAGGATATTAGCTTATAATAATCAAACGTTGATGATTGATTCGTTGTGTAGAATTACTGACAAGTTAGAACATTGTCATTTACAGTAGTGAGACACTTTAAGATGTAGATCTCTGACTAATTTAAATAACCTTTTTTGTTTACAAATGTAAGTTTGAATGTTAAGTCGTTTGAAAATATATTTTAACCTTCAGCTACGTGTGATAAACAAACATAACAAAGTGCAGTAAGTTTACAATGGCCACATATATGGAACACTTTCTTCGATTATCATTGCATTGTTCATTATTACCTAGTTTGAAATCATCAACATTAGTCCTATTTCAGATGGTTTCTGTTAGTGAACTGTTAAAAACATCAAGTTATTAGATATTTAAAAGAACATCCGGCTGGAATTTCCCAGTCATGCGATAGTCTGAACCTATCACGTCAACATTGATTTACCTATATCTATTGGTATGCTTCTTTTATCACAATTAGTTTTAACAAAATGTGATTTTAGTAACAGTTAGTTGAAAGCAGTGAACCATTTGCCATATCTCACCCATACATTAACGTTTTCAATAACTTACTATATTTCTTAAACTTCCATTAGTCTATAAAATATGTTAATACCTAATCAGGTATCCCAAAATAATAATATTTGGGTTTATTACATAATGTTATCATCTACATAGCTTCAACTCAAGTGAATAATTAAATATTAAACAATAAATACAATTGTTGAAAACCTAAAAGTATTTTTGACTTTTAAAAGTCATTCGCTCTGATCGAGATGATAGACTCCAATTATTCAGAAAATGCAGTTTGAGATTATTTGCATTATAATATGCCCCTAAACAAACATAAATATATATCGTGACGGAAAAGCGTTTGTGAGTAGTTGGTAGAAAAATTTGAACCTACGTTTCATGCTACTTGACAATCATCAGTAAGGAGTACTTGTAATCTTGAAGGAACTAGTATTTCATGGTTAATTCGATTCTTAGTCACTCGGTTTCATAGACTTTAACGGCCGCTAATGAAATATATTTAGGTTGCCTGCTGGATTGAGATATATACAATGATTGATCACTATGCAGTGACTAGTTTGATGTTTGTCTAATCGTTTATAATCTTGATAAGTACTTTATAACTTCGAAAAGCAGACTTGATGTCGATCAGTAGCAACGATTTCAAACTGTAAAATTTGTTTAACCGAGTCAAAACCCTGAAGACTACAAGTATACTTTGATGATAAGTTCAGAAACATACATTCAATGTTTCTTGTTGACTACTTACAAATCGCCTTTTTAAAAACCATAGAGTGTGTAGTGAAGAGTCACGTAAACTTCTGTACACATTCCAAATTGTTTGCTAGTATCCAGACAACACCATAAAGTAGTCACCATCCAGTGAAAAATTAACATAAAATTCACTAATTTAAAAAAGTACATGTTGGAGAATTTTCGAACTTTATTTATTTTAATTCATGTAGTAAATAATGTCATGTGTAACTAATTTGAAGTGATCTCGCATATATAAGTTTATCATTCCTCGTCAAAAGTATTGTCAATTCGAATGAAAGTCAGTCAGTCAGTCATTAAGAACGTAGAAGCTGTCATATATGTCCATAGGTTCAAATGACCATACCATATAAGCACAAAAATATTAAATCTACAAGAATAACACAACATTAGAATGCAAGAGGAAAAAGCGGTGTTTATGCATGAATAATTGAACCTAAGGTCTAGATAAAGATTATAAAGTGAATACACAGGCGCCAATAAGACTGATTCTCAATCATATCACTCACTGTCTCTAGCCATTTACTGATATTATCATGCGGAGTCGCAATCAGATGGTCTGTATCTTCCAACATGGCTCAGACCAACAGTTAAGGACTCCATCGACTAATCAAATGTTTTGGTTTGAATGCGACCTACTCTTCTTTCATTCTACTCCAATCCAGCTTATAGTTCCGAAACTTTGGTTAATCTATCTATTAAAAGTAGGCCACCATCCTTGAAAATATGTGGAATCAGCAGTCAGGTCTGGATGTTTTACTTCGCTTCTAATAATCTATAACCTTTCCAACCTCACTAAGAGTTTGTAAAACATGTGTCAACTTTCGCTCGATTAGTTTGGGGATGGTCAGCATGCAGAGAGTAGACAGTGGCTAGTTGAAATGTTCCCTGCAAGTGTTCCACTGGTCGGTCCAGTCTTCTAAACTTTAAGTGGATCATAGATTCATGTTTTTCTGAAATGGTTATATTAACAGCTAATTTTCTAATACCAATGTCCTTTGGTAAGTTGAAAAATTTGTCCAGTACTGTTATCGTCACCAATTCTAGATGAATCTACTGTCTACAAACAGGTCTCCAGCTGTACATCTAGCGGCTTTCCCTGCCATGAGCTTTGTACCCTCAGTAAAGAGCACGAAAATGCTTATTCTTGTTAGGGCGTGTTTACTAGAATGAGCGGCAGTCATATACACAGCCTTTCTAACGATATCTGATACTGACGAAGTCTATTCGTTAATATCGTCGTGTTAATGTTGGAGGTCGCCAGGTTAAACGACTTTTTTCAATATTCTTAAAGCATGTGCCGGCTGAAAATAGTCAGTAGTCTGAACATAATCACATCAGACAGTCTACATTATCCGTCCATCGGCCTCGGAGGCCGAGCAAGCCACCTAAGTGTTTGTTTGATTGATTTGGCCTATCAAAATGGGTATTAAATTCCCCTACTATGACTACTACGTCTAAGTACTTGGCTTTCCAAAGGTAGCTGGAGAGCTTCACATAAAACTCGTCTTTTAATCCATCTGTGTAGAAGTCAATGGAAGGGAGGCATGGATGAAAAATACAAAAATCATAGGCGTTTATCCCTCTCCTTTTGAGTTTTTACTGTACCATCTGAACAGATAACATATAAACGATTGACTAAGGGCATTCACTCGAAAGTGCTTGTTCCACATGCAAATTTAGGTCTGTGATTATACTAACAGAGCTACGAAAAATTGCTGTCAGATCCTTAGTTAAACGAAGAATAAGTAACAATTTTTCCTTGTAATGACAAGATGAAGTCAAGTAAATGATTACACTAGGGTTCTGTTTGCGTATTTTTAAATATGGCCTGCTATAATGGCAAGCGGTTCTAAGGCTTTAGCTAACGAAAGTTGTTGACTATCTTAACACTATGTTTGCACACTAAAAGCCTTAACATGAAGTTAAGAGAGCAGTTTCATGAGATCTGAGATAGTATTTAAGAAACTCGAATAGCTAGTACTAGTTTCATGCATAGGTGGAGTGGTAGGATGAAGGTGAAAGTAGTTACTAACCATCGATCACCATTGGATCACTTGAATACAAAAATGAATTAGAAGAGGTCTTGAAGACCTGAGGGTATGCCCCCTCTGACCAAAGGACAACTGTTAGTCAGACACGACCATATTACAGATGATTTCTGGTAAGTTAGCTCTTTGTTTGGAAAAACCTTACCACTGGAGACGGAAATCCGCAGAGCAAGGTGGGGAACAGTCTTTTCTATCCCCAGCATATCTTTGTTATAAAGCAGCATTGCTGTCATACGGCGTTTTCCGAAAAAATACCTTACTACCGCCATACCACTACACAGTCATTAGTAAGACTTTGACCTCAGACCATAGGTTTTTGGGCTTATAACTCCTACACCGGACAGCTTAGCATATTAAGACCTGAAAGGATGATTATTTCATCTAGTGCAGCTTGACTAATTCATCACGATAGGCGAACCCGACCACTTCTTCAATGTAGCAGCAGCGGTCGCATTAAAGGAAAAGCATTAAGAGCCTTGCTTGTAAGAATCCTACACAAAATGATAAAGCTTGTTTTAATAGGCAGATGAAAAGTGAAAAACTAGTGTTTC
The DNA here is from genome assembly GCA_025215515.1 of Schistosoma japonicum. Lineage (NCBI taxonomy): Eukaryota > Metazoa > Platyhelminthes > Trematoda > Strigeidida > Schistosomatidae > Schistosoma > Schistosoma japonicum. The sequence goes on along the minus strand of CM046064.1, from coordinate 22,008,561 downwards.
TTTCATTTAATAAGTAGTTGGCTGTATATATATATATATATATATATATATATATATATATATATATATATGAGCACAGAAACATGATAATAATGTGGATATATTAGGGGATAATGTTTTTCTTAGATACATTGAAAATAACAAAAGAAGTAACACAAGGACAAGAACATTCTGTGTATCCGTACATAATATTTTTTTAAAATCTCTCTTGCAAATGTACATTTTTAAGTTTCATTACAAGACAAGGTTAACTTTAATACCTTTTATTTTCTGTTGAATAACTAATTTCTTTTAAGTTATCGGTAGTATCTTTATGTAAGTAGTCTGTGAAATGTCCTGTTTCTACTGTCACTTTAAATCCTTTGATATAACAACACTATATTTATTTCAATACAGCATTATGCTTTACACTGTTAATTATTTATAGTGAAAAAAGTTTAGAGTTGTTCACGTATAGAAAGCTGAAATCAAAGTAAATTACTTCCGACTGAATTGCTTACTTAGTAAATAGAATTTATTTCAATTAACTGAATAGCTAAGTATATTTATTGCTTGAGTTCTTATATAAATTAAAATTTTTAGCAATTTTCTATGGTTAATTTTACAATTTAAAATGTAAATTGCTTAGTAACACTTACAGTTTTAATGTACAGGGTTCTAATTCCTTGAAGTTCTTGGGGGGGAAGGGGAGGGAATGGGATGGAGACAAGTAAACATGGCAACTGTATTAGTACAGTAACATTTTGATGCAGCAATACAGTTCACTAAGTTACAAGTTTCACTGATTTATTGAACTAGTCTTAAATAAAGTGTAAATTCTGTGAATAATAGTGCAATTTGATCATCAATTTACAGCTTGAAGCAAATGTAATTACTTGATTTATGTGTTAGATGTAACACTTTCAGAGAATAAATAAGGCATATAAATGGAAAACATCCTACAATACTAATTCTGTGCATAAACATAATGAAGCTACCACAACCTATGTAATATCAGATAGGTAAATTACTTTCCACCTTATTTTTTTCTAATCCTTAATTATGTAACTAATGTTTTACCTTAATGTCTCTGCATTTTATTAACATTAAGCTTCAAAAGCTCATATTTTGAATTTCTAACTGACATTTATCAACAATTACAGTCATATAATGTTGCATCATAACATTTAGAATTCACTAACAAAACTAATGCAAAACAGTTTCTGTTGTATGAAGTTACCTCTAACTAGCTAGAACGATCAAAATGTATTATCATTCATAAATGTTTCTCCCTTAAAAGGTTGTGCTTCAGTAAAACTTGTTATGTTAAATTTGTATACTGACTGTCAAGAAATGGAATATGTAATATGTACTCTTGTTTATAAACAAAGAATTATGACTTTCAATTAGTCACAATATAGATTCTTGGACATATTGAAGTATTCCCCGTAAATAAATCTAAAGTAAACTTGAAGCATTTTCTACTTACTTTTCATTCAATGCTCAATCACTTCGCCAGCTTTTGCTATTCACTGATTCGCACACAGCTGTAAAGTGCTAGATGATTTCACAGTATTATTTTAGCAGCAGTACTGTTCGCGATTAGCAGTTTTTTTTATAAATAATGTTTAATGGACATTTTTATGTCAGTTTGCTTATTATAGGATTATTTAGTTTATCTGAGGTCATTTTGTGTGGGTTCGGAGTTAAATGGGTTTTGTTGTTTGTATCAGGATCATTAGAACCGCTAGATCAACACTCAGTGGTGGAATTCCCACTTCGACCAATTGGTGATATATCATTATGACTATGGATGAATACAGTCGTATATATTAATTAAACAGTTGCCGTTTAATTGATACATAATTTGTAGTTTATGCTTCATATCTTACTTACTGAGGGTTTAGGTCCACTTCGTGTAGGAAAAGATGTATTGTTCACATTAGCAAAACTCTAGGTATGATAATAGAACTAAGCATAAGCATTTGAAAGGTACATTTTACAATTAAAGTAACGGTGCATTTTAAAAGTAAATTAGTGAAATCGCTAGTTATCAAAATCGTGGTTTATGCATCCTTCTCGGAAAAAAACAATAAATATATAATGAATTCGATAAAATACATGACAGCAATTTCACTTACGTAGATTTACTTGTCAATTAGACAAGGTATTATTAATTTAGTCGGCATCATCATTTATTTTCAAAGCATTTGTGTCTTACAGTAAATGTTGTTATGGACTAAAATGTATAACTCTCTGTTGCTATATATGCATCGTAAGTTGACTGCTTTGATACAACGATTGCTCACAAGTATGAATGAAGTTAGATAGTGGCTGATAAATTGAATCCAGGATATTCGTTACAATCTTTCTTATTACTTTCAAGAAAAGATTGTTAAATATCAACGATGAATAAAATACACTTAAAGAAATCAGTTTTAGATGTAACCTACAAAATCAGCAGACATGCTATACATACCAAATTAATTGGGTAAGAAAAGCAGTATACATACCCCTAAGATGTAATGTTATCCATGAGATTTTTAGTGGGTTATCTTTTTAGAAAGTTGACTTTCTCTTTCACATTTGAGATAAAATACGACAACTGTTTTAAAAAACTCTTCTGAACAGAATAGGTGATATGGTATGATAATAACTTGAAGATGTATATATATTATTAAAACTATAAGCTACTGGAACACCTCCGTAAAGTGAAAGAATTTTTCTATGAGTTGGATTGTTACGTATTGTCTTATTCTGAATTGTCTTTATAATTTGTACACAATTGTCAAACAATTTGTATCGTACTTTGAACAGTACGGAAATCATCTTGTATTTACATCTCACTGTGAAAACAGACTCATCTGTTACATAGCATCAAGTTTCAATGCAAACTAAGACATCAGTTACGTTGGTATTTATGTCTTCTAGACTATAAAAGTGACTACATGGAGCCCTAGTACAACATAAAGTGTTAGTAACTTTACATATTTGGTTGTTTTTTTTCAATTAATCGTCGTTCAATTACATAATCATTAATGATGTTTATTCATAATAATAATTACGCAGCATGTGACATTTTAACAATAAAAATTGATTCATAAAGTATAATCACCTACGATGTTTAGCTGTTGGGTGATTGGTGTTCTGTGAAATTGAAAATAGTGTGAATTCATGTATGACATTAGTGAAATTTTTGTTCAAGAATGTTGTTTAAAAATGAGCATCTAGATAGAACATATAGTTTTCTTAATTTGTCTACTTTAAGTTATTATTCAGGTTTAAATTGAATTTTAATCACTTTCTAAGTGTGATGTATAAAATTGATTCAGTCTGATGTTTACTATCAGGTCAGAACTCCTGAAGTAATAATGCAAATAACTTCAAGCTTATATTCATGTTGATTTTCAGCATATAAAGATTTATTGCGACCAGTGTAAACAACCAGTCTTGTGAAAAAAGCGGTCGCGCAAACGTATCACGAATTGACTGAATTAGAAATATCAGCCTTTAGGAGCCAGCCTAGTGGTCCCAAGGTAAAGCGCTCGTCGCGGAGCCAGAGGGTCCTGGGTTCGATCCCCAACGGGGTCGTGGATGCGCGCTGCTGAAGAGTGCCATACTAGGACGAAACAGCTGTCCAGTGCTTCCAGGTGATCAGTGGTTGTCTGATTCAGAACAATTCGTGATATCAGGATTAACAACTAACTATCTCCACAACCCCCAATTGTAAAGAAAAAAAGCATGTTTTGTAATTTCAAACAATCAACAATTCGCAATATTTCAGAACTATGCCTAAATGCTCTACATTTGATCAAATGTCATTTCGCATATATTCAAAAATTAAACGTACATCTTTTTTAATAAAAAAATTTTTTATAGCTATTAAAACCTGAATACTTGTTTAAAGAAAAATATTAATAATTTACATCTTTTATTTATTATTTTGTAAATTTAGTAACTATGTGAATATTTTATCAATTTTTAACAAAAATATTTATCATCGTTAAAATATTTTTTCTTAGAGTAGAGACAAATATCACATGATTACAGTAGCACATATACACACACATAGACAAACTCATGGGTGATGATAAAAGAAATCCCGGAAGATTAGTAAAGCCTAATAGAGATATTATCAATTGAAAAATATTCGATTCAACATAACATGATCAAGTAGTATAATTGTTTGTTTTAATCATTTACTATAGTTTAATAAACTAGACATATTTAATTCACTTAAGTTTCTATGTTTTATGTTTAATCAGCTCATTTGAAAACTTGAATAGAATAATATACATCAACGTAGTATGAAATTGCTTATTTACTATAAGTAAATGATGATAAGGTTTTTAATAGAATGGTGCGTTACACAGTTTTCTTTTCAACTGTCAATTGATCAATAGCTGCTATGAAAACAAATGAAACAACTAGTTTTATGGAATAAGATAAATTTGTTTTAATAGTGTATCTAGAAGGAAATAGCTTACAGTTGAATTTTATCATTATTACTCAACTGTTATTGTAATATATTATTTCTTTTATTTCTAAACTTTGCTCCATTTTATCACATAAGTTAATTTCAATCAATCAATCAATACCTGTTACTTCATATAGTGCTTAGGTAGCCAACTAATATTCTCTAACCAGCTCTATTCTGGGTTTTTCTTTCTAGCTCTTCCAAAGTGCTATTCATTTTCTTCATCTCTGTCTTCAATTCTCAAAGCAATATGTTCTTGGCTCACCCTCTTTTCTTTTGCTCTTTAGACCAGTAGCGTTTCAGTTGTCTTGATTATACTTCTTATGAAGTCAGAATTATGAATTTAGAAAAAACTTGCTCAACCTCTATTTTTACCTTGGTTTCAAACTCAAAAACATAAAACACCAAGCAACGGTTGCCTCCATGTAACAGTGTTTTGTATAGGGAAAAAGTTAGTAAGCCTCTGTTTCTTTACAACAAATTCTTAACGATAATCACCTTGTACAAATCATTTATATTTTTCATTCACTTGGTTTTCTTTATTAATTTAAAGAAAACAAGAACAAAGGATTTGGCAGAATATGATGAATTCATTTCATATCGTCAGGTTCTCATTAGCTGTATACAACCTATAATATTTCAAATAAATTTGTCTAGATAAAAGACTTACATACTTTTCGAATACTGCTGGTTTGAGGTTAAAAAATATAAAAAAAATGACAGAGTAAAATATCTGAATGAAATTGATAGGACTTAAAAAGTTAATGTACGTAAATATAATGTCTATTTGCAAACACTAGAAACATCGATTTACAAGCGTAGAGTCATATATCTAAGAGATTACGTAACGGAGAAAAAACACTGAGTAAAATGAATGGCGAACAGTTAAAAAAACGTGAGTTGGGATTAACTAAAAATAAAATGGTGAAACTGTAAGAGTTAAAGTGAATTAAAGCTGTATGTCCTGCGTCGGTCAAATATTTTGCATTAACACTGATCAAGTTTAATGACACTTTTGATAGCAGGTTACTGGAGATATGCTCCGGAAAACAAACGTAGGATTCCCTTTCCATTCTACCAATGCAACAGCTTAGTAAGTGCATGTATATTTATGTATGCAATTAGCTTTAACAAGAAAGAGGCACCTGCCGATCTCCGATTGTACTTAAGAGTATGTTGTTTTGTGTGTGAAAAGTTTGTGACAGGGTATCCTCTGACTAATAAAAGTCTTATTCTTGATGTGTTGTCACTTTTAAATTACAACTGTATAAAGATTAGTTTTTTCATTTACCGTAGTTTCCTTTCGCTTTTTATCCTCAATTTTACTGTACGTATCAATAAATCCCTGTGAATATCAATTACTTATTAGGTATCTTGTAAAAGTGATTAGTTTTCCTTCATGTTTATCATGAGTACAAATTCTTTCTATTCTATGAAACTCTTAGGTTAGAAGCTGTTAAGATCCAAGTACATTTTATTTCATTATTATTTTCTTATTATCACAGAAAAGTTATAGTTACCAGAAACTAAATGGAAACTAATAAAATTCTATTTAAAAAAAATAAACTTCATTTGGAACCATAATGCTAACAAACCCAATTAATTATTGTACATTCATCACATTGAAGTACCACATTCATAGTTAAAAGTAATTTGATTTAAAAAATATTTTACTCTCTTGTCATAATCTACATGAAGATCTTTCATGTTTCTTTGAAAGTTTGTCTAACGACAACAAACAATCGAATAATTTTAAAAGTTTTACTTAGTTTAAAATTTCGGCATTTGTTATGATATATTGTTATAAACATTAAAATGTTAAACGTTATATCTATTATTGAAATGTTAATGTCATAGTTGTTGAAAACTCTGTTTGCATATTCCTCTAAGCTATTCATTTCCGTTTTATGTTTTCCACTCTTTCGCTTGATGAGTCATGGATTTAAACTATGCGATGATGAAGAAGCGTCCCAAAAATTATTTGTAGACGTTGTTCTATGGTAGTATTCTAGGGAGAAAAAAGTGGAAATTTAGAAGGAAGTTTTACAAATACATAATTAACTATTTAAATATGTCACCTGGGTATTTACTAAATGTTGTGCAGTATGACACTAATATTTATGAACAAAAAGAACACCTAGTTACTAACTGGATTTCTTAGATTTGTCAATAAAGTCACTTGGAGAATACTTAAAAAATTGCATTAATCATTTCACTTTAATCATCTACTGAATTATAATGAATTCTATACATTTATGTATTCTATATTTTTTCTCTTATTTATTTTTATGTATATTGACTTTTTCAGTCTTCAGTTTATATGAACACATTGATTGTAAGTGAGATGATCGACTATTTGAAGTTTATTATTCCTGACTGATAATTACTTACAAATTTGTCTGATTAGAGCAAACAATCTTCCCCCAGTGGTCGCTTTATGTCAGTTTTATATGTTATTCGTAAACCTATGAAAATAAGAGGCAAATATGAAGCTTACTTATTGTATAGCATATCACAGTGATTGCTTGTATACTTGATAAATGATATGTAAAGTGACGTAACACTCATTAGTAAACGGTAATGTCAAAAATAACAATGAAAAGTACGATGGGTTTTATTTCAATTATCCACCTTAATTTTAAGATAGTAACATTTCATACATGTTCATTTGTCTTGTAGTTGGACACTATTTATTTGATAAATTAATTCAACCGACTAATCTCTACATTCAGTTCAACATTTTCCCACAAAAATAAACTGACTAAAGTAAATCATACGTTTATTTTCATTAGGTAAATTACCATTTTTTGTTAATTTACCATTATCATTTAACATTTTACGTTGAAAACCATGTACACTATGAAAGTATGAATAATATGAATAAGGTGTTTCTAATTTCCAGTTGATGTTGTTGTATGCTAAAATTATTCTATGTAGGACAAAATGTATTTCGTAAATTTCGCTTGCCAGTCATAATCCAGTTTTGATCATAATTTCAAATAAATTTTTAAGTTTATTAACAACATTTGTCTGTAAATTAATTAGTCAGTCATTCAATCAATATTCACCGATCATCAAGAAATACAACTGACTATACCGAAGATACAGTTAATTTCACTCATAAAAGGTAGAGTGTAATTGAAAATGAGATTTCATTATTCATCAGTAATATTAGTATCAGAGATTATCATTTGCAACGAGATTCAAATATACTTAAAATGAAAGTGAAGTTTCACTTTAACAATACAAAGTAAATTAAATGATTTGTTTTACTTGGTAGATCACTATTTTATTCAGTTTTTTTAAAGAAGCATCATTAGAAGTAGGGATTTTTAAAAAGTACAAATAAGTGTCTCTATCTAAACTTACTGAAAATTAAAATGTGAAATAAAAGTAAATCAAAAGCAACCGATGATGTAAACAATGAGAAAATATAATGCTTAGTTCAATTTCACTGCTTAGATCTTAAAATTTATACTACTAATCAACTGTTATCTTTACCAAAGCGTTAGATTATTATGTCTGCCTTTTATTTGTCGTATGTTTTGTAAGTTCTGTTGTAACTAGTCTATTTCAGTTATCAAGATCTTAAACTAACAGTGAAATCCCCCCTGGTGTTATTGCCTGACTCAATTTTAGATAAAGAAGGAGGGTTTAACATAAAGTTAGCAACCCAATCCTGTTAAAAGCAACCTTGCTAAAAGAAAGCTAACCGGAAAAAATCATTTATCTATACTCTGGCAGTTGAAAGGTTTTCATTTTGAAGAGTTATGACGTTTCATGGTGAATTCAGAGTTTCATCAGAAGTCACGAGGTCGATACTCATTTTGACAAGTAAAGCAGAATTTGATGTTAGTACATAGAATGTTCGCACGATGTGGGAGATTGAAAGAATCATCTAAGTAGCTGAAAAAATGGAAAGACACAAAGTGGAAATACTTGGGGTAAGCGAAACCCATTAAACACAAACTGGACGGCATAGATTAGCCCTAGGAGACGTACGTTTGTACTTCCGTCATGATGGAGAAAATGCCTCGCACACGCAAACAGTAGCACTAATGCTGCTCAAAAAGGTACGGAAAGCACTTATAGGATGTGAACATTATGGGCCTAGGATCGTCAAAGCATCCTTCAACACAAAGAGGGGGGAACACAGTGAATTCCATTCAGCAGAATGCACCCTACCAATGACAGCCACGAACATAACAAAGACCACTTATATGACGAGCTGCAGTCAATCATCGATACATGCCCAGGACTTGAATATTTTGTTGGGAGAAATATTATGTGATTAGTTTTTTACCGATTGTTAGAAAGCAAGACAAAATACCTTTGAATAATGTGAACTATTCTTTTTATTTTAGTGGTTTTTTGTCAACTTCATGTAGCCAACAATGTATCGAATTTACAGATTAGAAATAGAAACACGGAAATGAGTATCAATATTCTTGCGGTTCTATAATCTTGACAGTTAAGCAAATTTAGCTTGGTTTGCTTTATGTCATCATATCATTTATCTGTTTTTTATTATGTAACCAAGGTCTAACGCCTGGTTTTCCTCCGTATATCTTCTAAAATGTTTTTATTCCGAAGTCCCAACTTTTATTAAATCTCACTATCACATTATACTGGTAATGTGTTCACAATAATATCCAACCGAACTCATTTCTTATGTGCTGCATTATAAGTTACAAGAAGCTGATAAGAAACAACCGAATTAAAGTGGATTCACTTGATTCTTTTTGACTATTTATTTTACTTAGCTCATAATAAGTAAGCTTTTCTAATTTATGTGAAACGACATAAAAGTGACTCGACAAATGATACATACCTTAGAATGTCTAGTTTGCTTGACCGTAGTGAATCATAAAACTTACTTCTCTCATATAATCCAGGCGGTGACAAACAATGTTCAATTTTGTTATTAGAACCATATTCCTAACCTATGTGCATCGTCCGTAACCATTATTACTGCAAACAAACTATGATTAATTATTTTTCTACTTTGTCTAATAGGATTGAATGAGTGAAATTTTATCTAGAAGAATGATTTAATGAACTGCAAGATAAATATTCTGGTTACCGAAATGATTTCGCACTGTGTTAGCTAGTATTATTTCTATAGTTTCAAAGTAATACCATTCAGTAAATAGCTTAGTTCTTTTAATTATTTTTCAGAAAATATGATTTCGGTAAAGACTGTTTACAACGGCATCATAACTCATCATAATATATCGCTTTAAAAAAAATGAATGCAATAGTTTTTAATCCATAACTTAAATAATACATGGTGACATTTCATTATTTTCAAGAGTTAATAGAAAGTATCAATTTCTAAAAACAAAATTTTAACCAACTTTTTTGAAAATATCACAAAACGTACCGGTTACATCAAAGTACGTTATCATGGTAACTATGCTATGAATTATTTTATAGTGTTATTTTATGATAATCAACGTTCAACATAGATAAAAAATTTATCATTAACAAAAATGATACCATCTGGCTTTCTACCACATTACGGTAGCATTGATTTTAACTGCCCTATTTCTATGAAAACAGAAAAATATTCTTCTGTAATACTTGTGTATGCATGACAACTGTTCTTCATTTATTTATTTATAATGAGTGTTTGGAATGTAGGTTACAGAAATACAATGCAGCTAAGATAGACAACTCATGGTTAATTAGATGTTATATGACAGTAATAACTTAGGATGCAAACCTTATGAATCTCCTGATTAAGATCCTGTTTAATAAAAAAATATGACTTTAGAAACATTAACTATAATCATATATATGAACTTGACTTCAGTAAATACGAAATGCAGTACAGATTTACATTGTAAATCAAAGAGTTTTTGAAAGTTTCTGTTAGCAGAACGAAATGTTCACTTGCCTATATAAACATGATAGTTAAAATGTGTAAATTTCAACCAAAACTTTACAATATAATAATTTGTACACGTCATTACCAAGGTTAACTTGGAGAATTTCAACTAAACTGAGCATTGGATAGATTGTTTATAAATTGAGTGATATATTTTTGTAAAATTCCAATGAGTAGAAACTAAACTCTGTCTTTCCTGAATAAGTTTAGAGCCAGAAATATTTTTTGCTCTGAATGGATGTTCTGAATTAAAATCAATGTATCGATTTGAATGTGTGGGTTTACAACAAATCCTCAGATTAAGAGTTCTACTTAAATTTCTTTTGACTAGGCAGTCTAAAAATGGTAACTCATTGTGTTCATCATTACTTTTGAAAGTGATATGCTGAGACAAGGTGTTAATTCGTATTGAGAAAGTTCTCAGAAAAGTCTTTTTAATAATGACAAAAGTGTCATCTACATATCTGAGGAGCCAATAAACTTATTACATCAAATGACAAGAATTTCAAATATAAAAATATAATCATCATCTTACGACTTAATAATTTTCCATTAAATATTATTAAAAATTTATAAAAACGAAACGATTTATTACTAACTAATAGCAAATCAACTGAAATATCATGGATCGGTACAGCCGTTCCACCTTACCGCAATGACACAACAGATAGATTGCAGAGAATAACAATATGGAATCCATTCTACAAGACTACCAACATTATTCGAGGTGCATTAGTTAAAATAATGCATACGATCTCCTTCACCTCTACACAGAATTGTGTCTACAGGCTAGGTTGTGTTGACAGCGATGGTTTCTATCTTGGAGAGTCTTCTCAAGAAATCAAAACTCGTGCCAAAGATCATGAAAGCTGCACTAAACGACCTCCTAATAATCCTGTTGAACTTGAAAAATTAAAAAATTAAATCAGCAATAGCAGTATATGTTATCTACAACAACCAAAACATCGATTTTAATAATATTCAAATTATTCAAAGAGGTTATTTCAATTATAAGGAAAGACGAATAGCTGAAGCACTTCACATTTTGTTAAATCTAATTGCACTTAACAAAAGTGAAGGCCTTTCTGTCCACCCAACATGAACTTTCTATCCAACCTATCACACTTAAAGAGCATCAAATTTCATTCACGTGAACATACATACAATTTTATACTCACATATTCTCATAATTTCCTTTCAGATCACACTAACATATGGATATATATTTCACTTCAAAGCACCTTGACCCAAATGACTTGACTTTACATGACCCGATCAAACTCGTATTTTGATTGTATGAACTTATTTTGATCCTGATATGTTCTATCATATTATTTAATCTTGTATCAATTCTATTCGGTTAATCATTTCCTTGAAGAAGCGATTTGCACGAAGCCGCGAAACGTCAGAAAATTTAATTTCTACTCATTGGAATTTTACAGATATATCACTTGTTTTATCTACAATATAACATTTAACTTAATAATGCATTACAATTCATGAACTTATGTCTCTGTAAAGAGAACTTTAAATGAGTTTATTTTAATGAAATACTATAGTCTCTTGTAAGTGCTAACAGTTAAATGTACTAACGAGGAGGAGGTTTCTTGACATTCGTTTATTTATGGTAGGGATTTGTGTAAAACTACATGAAGACTACATTCTTTAAGCAAAGATTGGTTCATATTTTCCTAGTCCTATGCTCAATTAACTTTCATTGTAAAGAAATGTATGTGACAATGATTCACAAGAATAAATTCATAAAAACTTTGTGAGTGACGTTTTTGAAACTAAATTTCCACTATCCTAAAATATTCATCTTCAATATAAGACAAAAAGAGCACCTTATGCCTTCGGAAAGTCTAGCACTAGATTGGTGTTATAATAAAATTACGGGAACGACTTTACACTTGTTATTTATTTTGTGGTTTCCATCATAAGCAGATTAGTTTCCTAGAACTATGGATTTTTTACATGTATCCATACTAAATTCAAACTTACAAAATTCGCAAAGATGCGATATCTGGAAAAAAACATAATGACAAATGTTAGTAGGTGGCTGTTAATATGTATTAGTTAACTCTGTTCAGTATAAGTAAATTACATACTAATCTGGTTCCTTTAATCAACTTGAAGCAAGAACAAAATCAAATTTATCACAGGAACCATTAGCTTCTATTCTCAATCTCCTGATAAGCAACATCAGATGATTAAGTAATAGGTTTAGTCGTTGATCAGTAACAAATATGAAACGATATGTTAGTAATGATTTGATAAGTTGACGAATGAAGTATTATAGACTGAAGCATTTCCTAAAAATGTTTAAACTAGTCACTTATTTAAATATTATACAATGATTTCCCAATAAATAATTGTGATTTATTATAATGAAATCCAATAAATCTGAGCTAGTCTAATAGTTCTATAACTATTAGTAGTTTGTGATGCATAATTAGAAGATTTCTCAAGCATCACAAGTTCTATAGTTTTATGTTTTCACGTTCCCAAAACAGTGAGTAACGCTAAATTATTCATCCCAGAAAACTACCTATCAAATTAAGTGGTTTAATGTTTTATTCTATTGATAATTAGTACTTTACAGCTTCCAGTTTTTGTTATGACTGAAATCGGAGATTGATCATAGGTAAATATCACGCTCATTCGAATCACTTACTGATGGATCATTAATTAATTTTATTATACTGAAAGAGAAATCACCTTTGTTAAAATATCTTCGGAATGTATTACATGTAATCAAATATTTCTTTGAAACCTACTGATTATGATAAAACAAAAGTCCTACAGAGATTCTTCAGACTGTTGAGTAGGTAACAGCTAACAAAGTACCTTTTAATTGCATCAATCGAAATTTTGCCGACTAAATTTACTCAAAACTCCCCTTCACATAAAGTTTTGCTACATACTGCTTATATGGAATCTTACAAGTAGTACCTAATACAATAGACTGAACAGTTATAATGTCCCAGTTTAATATAATTCTGAGAAAAAGAAAGACACCTTCATAAAAACTCATGTTCAACATTATTTTTCTGAGAAGAAATCATAAAGGTACACATTAAGTAGATTGTATTATCAAAATGTTAATTCTCTCATTTTTTTTTTTTCATAATTTGCCTAAGACAAATGAGTTTTATCAAAATGCCATCATCCTATCGGTATTTGTATTGTATAGTCGGTTGTTGTAAAGACAAACTATAACTACATAATGATTACCTTGTTCCATTTACATTAACTATGTGTATAAATACTATATTTTCCTTAATTTAAGGTTGTATACTAGTTTAAAATGTGAATAAGTAAAATGCATTAAGTTAAACTGTAGAGTATATTGCATCCATGTATAACTGAAAGCTTTCGGCATCTAACAATATGAATTTAATGTAAAACGATTTATAATGTGTCATTTGTTTTACTTATAATAAAAATCACATAATAAGCAATCATAAACTGAATTTCATGTATTATAAAGTTGAAGTTATCATTTTACGTTGCATTAACTATTAGTCAAGTAAAACTGTTCAACAGTCATGTGTATGGCAGCTTAGATCTATCTTATAGAGTTTTATCAATGAATATTTTTTTAGTTAATTGAATATGTCATAGATTGATGTTAGTAGGGTACCACTGATAACCAAGGAGCAATGGACATCGGTTTCGTTCCAGTATGTAAGTCATCAGCAGTGCGCACCACAGATCCTGAACCAGGAGATTCAGGTTCAAGAGGAACGCCTAACCCTCTACACCACTAAGTCGGCATCCAATGCTAGAATCTCAACCTTCATCAGTTTGTGATATATTCTTTTTATGCATATTTTTTTGTCTGATAAACTGTCTCAGTTACGTAAAAATAAAAAGGAGGTCGATAAATCTCGATTGTTTAACATTACTGCACTGTTGTATACTAATTAAACATGTAATAAAATACTTAATGAACATAGTTATAATTGTCTTCATCTCAGTTGTTTTTATTATTTGGAGTACGAATCAACACTTATGGTTGATGACTCATATTCGTTGAGTAATAACATGATTACATACATGGTACAACATAAATTTAAGTTTTGTTACCACATCAGAACACTGCAACATGTTACATAAAACATAAAAATGTAGTACTTACACCTACTTTAGTCCTTTACTATGGTGTATTTCCTTTCATAATTATCCTGTTGTTACTTTGTATCTATTCAACATAATTCTTGTTATATTAGTAACAACCAAAATACAACTGAATTACATGGTTCAGTAAATAAACAACATACTTAATGAACATGAAATGTATATTTTAAAAGAGACTGTTTTGTTTCGACTACATTTGTTCACTAAAGAACTGGCTTACTCTATGTAATAACACCTAAAAGAGTTTAACATGATCACCAGTGATAAAGACTTTGTAAACTTATTAAATAGTACACCCTACCTTCCATTGGTATACAAGTGACATCAGTCTGTGACGAATATAAAAGACTAAATTCAAAATTACCTGAATTCAGGTATCAGTATTTTATTTAAAAAAAATATTTTACATGTTTTGTCTTTTTAATTTTAATTTATTTAGTTGTTATATCACCATGATCTACAAATATACCTTAGTAAGACTTACATTGATTTAAGCTTTATAATCTGTTCAATCCATAGTGTTTTTAGCATTCAGTAGACTTATAGAACATCATTTGTAAATTAGATTAACGGTAGAAATTTCACTTGTGACATGTATCGTTTGATATTTCCCGTGAAAGTTTGTTGTCGACATAATAAAGTTAGTGTTAAGTATGAAGATCTGTAGTTATAAATATGTAATTGGATTTTAAAATAGATAAAATCTAAATAAACGGTGACTGGTAAAAGATGAGCAATAATTCTCGGAATGTGGCGAATGTGATGCAATAATGCATTCGAAGGAATTTATTAAATAATAGAATAATTTATTGTAGATAGATTTTTTTACAGATAGAATATACAGATTTGACTTATGACATACAGATAAAAACAAATCCACCGTCATTACATTCATTTGATACATTATGTAATACTCTCAACATAAAGGGAAGTGCGGAAATGACTGTCCACTTTATTATTCACATATAATTTACTATAGAACAATTCTAGATTAATTAAATAAAAGAATATGAAATTATTAAGATGTCAACAATTGAACGTTGATGGTCACTTTTGTTACATACGTACCTCATTTAAGTTCTTATAACACAATTGTTATTACCGAATACACAACGACTAAATTATCATATTAAGCAAACTAATGATGAAGTAAATTATTGCAATCATCTTACTTTAAGTTTGGTATACACTATGTTTGAGAAAGTTTATTTACTCTAAATTGTTCAGCTACAAAATGGAAATTTAGTAAAATAAAATATGATACTAAATCACTTTTTCCATGCATTCATTATACACTATAGGCGATCTATTAGTATAGCTAGTTATACGTCCACTGAGAGACCTGAATTTTCTAGGTTCGTTTTTTGGTTATTTCAACTGTGCACACTACTGAGGTATTCCTTTCTGGAATAGAATATCCGTTCAGAGTTCTATTGTCCTCATCCTTAACATATAGAAATAACAATTTCTAATTTTTTTTGTGTTCATGTGTAACTTGCCAAGTTAAACAACCGGTTACGTAATCTTGTCCGCTTTCATATTGTAAGGAGATAATATGTTACTTTGTTAAATATTCCATCATCATTTATTTGATGATGATTTTATGCTCAAAGTTAATAATAATAGATTAATGTGCAGCTTCTTGAAAAATTTGATGAAAAAAGTAACTTCTTTGCATAACTTATATCCTTACTAATCTTCTCAGTGAACTAATATGTCATCCTATAACAATGATCATACTTTCTAAAAATTTAGATTACTGATTCATATACAAATTATACGATGGATAACAAAAGCAATGGATCTTAGACATATAAGACGACAAAGATCTACAACTTGAGTGCATGTGACAGGATTCCAATCATTAAAATGTTGTATGTTAATGTCAATGTTAACAATTTTCAATGTTTACGTTCAATGTTTTCTTGTTTAATTCATATTCGTCGCTTTTTTTAAAAAAAAAAACAAAGAAAAATGAATTTGAGTCAATTTCTTGACATTTCATTCAATAACAAGACTTATTATTACAAGGTGATTAATAAGCCATCTCTGTACAATAAAACATTAGTGTATAAGTTATACAACAAAACAGTTCATTGCACTTAGTCTTAAAAGAAAATTATTATCTTTATTTATCATGCGTAACTATAATTAAAAGATAAAGAAAAAATATAATAATAACAATGAAAATGACCTTTAAGTAGAAATGCATGTTATTTCGAAGAGGATGATATATTCCAGATGTTTTAAGATACCCCAAGGCTATTCCGGTTTGCATGACTATTGCTAATTTTTTTGTTTTAAAATAAATTTATTCGTCTCTGTTTAGATTGTTCTTTCACTAATAAATACAAAATAAAATTCCTAATTAGTATACTTGGAGGTTAGTTAAAACCACATTATGTGTTATCCTGTAAACAGAATAGATACGTTAATGCCCATACACATAAATCAGATTATTTCAGACTAAAATAAAAACTAAATTTAAAGCATTCTAAATAACATATAGTAAACATAAATAAGGCTTAAAGCTTTAAAATACAATCACAGTTATGAGACTGATAGGTTAATGTATACAGAAAGTTAGTATACACAGGTATTCATTAAAAAGGTTTACTTAGAAGTGATTTTCAATAAGTTCATTAGTTTATGTTAAAGTTTAATCTTTCTTTGTATAATAAGAAAGAGGATGGAGACTAAACACAATGTAATAATTTTAGAAAAATGAACATCTTCTAAATAATAAAAGATTATGTTATGATATTTTAAGAGAAATGAGTAAATTACATTTTAAGTCCCCAACCATAATGAATTAGGGTTCAACAAAGGAAACTGAAGAGTATTTCTATGAAAAATACTTCTGTTTTTAATATTTTAAATTATTAGAATTTATTATTTGATAATTTGCGATTACAAGTATGATAGTTAGTAAGCTATGAAAGTTTCAATTTACATTAAATTAGTATGAATGTTTTTATTCATTCTGTTTAGAAAACGATTCTAGAATGATACGTTACCATAGAAAGAATGAAAAAAACCTAAATGCACTTCATGATTTCTTCAATTTGTTATCTTATATAAACAATACGCTTATCAATTATAAGATTGACATGTTGATTCTTTAGAATCCAAAAATTAGTTGGATTAAATGAAGTTAAAAATAGCATCTAATGATCAATATCAGAGATGCTTCAATAAATCATTTGATGAATTTCATCTAAAATTATTCAGTTTAGTTTTCAGAAGCACTCCTCGGTTCATTAGTAATTTCATTATTATGATTCAATTCATTGAACTTTGAACTATTCTATTATAGATTCACGATTAATAAATTAATCAGACTGGCAATGAATTAAAAGGATGCTATGACTTGTCGTATTCAGACTACTGACATAATTTTGGCCTACTGTTTTAATAATACTTTAGACATTTGTCGTTTTGATCGCTGTTGATATACTATGAACATTAGATTTTTTCCTTCATTTACAATACAATCACTTGTTAAGATTTTTATTTACTACTTAGTACTCATTACATCATCTCAAGTAACATTACTTGTTACAGAAATCATAGCTTAAATAAAATGAACCATAGACTGAGCTATAATCATTGCAAACTAAATTGTAATAAAAACGCTTGGCGATATGTTTCATCATTTTTGGTAACTGATTATAAAATGTTTCCATGGCAAAAATTGTAATGCGATGGCATGATTACACCAATAAAAATTGCAAAAAATTAACAAGTACATCACAAAATCACCCTTTTATTAAGCAGCAATTAAACTCTTCTCCAGTTGTTTATAAGCATTTATTTAATTGATCATAGTAGAAAACTGACGAAGGGTGAAGAAATTGCTGCAATGGAGTATTTAACAAAGTTTACACCGGACGACTATTTCTACTTAGTATAGGGCTCCTCAAAAGTGCTTACCTTTGATTCAAAATGTTCCTTAAGTTCTAATAAGAAATCATGACTGATGGACTTCAGGCTTATTTGGAGTAAGATAGCTGTTTCCATTAAAAAAAGCTAATCATTGACCTACATCACATACTGATGGAGATAGAAATCATGCCGACGGACACCTACCAACCCAATGATGCAGTTGACCGGATGCTCACCATGAGATTAGAATGTCCTGGGTTGGATTCTATGTGCGCATCGAGGGTGTGCACTAGTCAGAATTTCCATTCTAGAATGAAGCAGCTATCCAAGGCCCCTATCATGGTTTTTAATGCCACTCAACCAACATCAATCTGTGACGAATACAAACATCTAAACGTAATACGTATCTCCATCAAACCACCTCAGTTCAAATTTCACACTTATTAATTTTCGTTGACTATTAACTTACTTGTTAGAAATTAAAATAAAATATACATACTCAAATAACGTGTGCTTACTTCACTTCGAAAGAAAAAAAGTAACTAAACATACTGAAAAAGCAGGGATGTATTTCTGTCATAAAACATACATCTTTTAATATCAAATAAATGTAAATGTTGTTGCTTGGATTTTATAAATAATGGTGAACTAATGATAGCCAGACTGCGGCGTACTAAAAGTGAACAAAGATTTCCTGAATCTAAAATTCAAATTTGAACACTCATTATATTAGTCATTTTTACATTCGTAGTGTTTGTAGTATTCTATTGTTGATATTACAACTTGCATTTCATTCACTTTTCAGTATGTTAAGCGAATCACTATTGTGTTACAAGTATTAGGAATATATGGACTTTGAATAAAAATACTGTCAAGAACATGTGTTTGGTCTTTTTCCCAACTAGCCAGCCAGATATACTTACATTATAATACAAATCGTTACCAATAATAAGAAATGTCATACTTTCTGGAAGCGATAATATCTGTGTAACTCACTACATAACATGCCGATGTTTGAACCTCTAGCTACTATATTCGAATTTAGGCAGATGAGTTTCAAGCTGAGTGAAATAAGCATTGTGAATTCCTTCAATGATTGAAGTCGGGTTCCTTTCAGTAAGTACCAGACTAGCGATTATGGTGGGAGAAAGGTCGCTACGCGACCTCAAGTTCTTGGAATGAAATGTCTTATTGAATCGAGTGTGTACACTGAATATGTGCCCTGTATCAGAACGAAACAACTGTCTAGTGTCCAGTGTTTTTCAGTGATCAATCTGTGACGAATACAAACAGCAGATTTCGCAATTTTTGGTAACATCTACTTAGCTTGACTACTAAAATATGATCTACGTATACTGAATTCTTATAATTAATTACAAAATTAAATGAATATCGATTAACAAAACTTGTTAATCCGCTCCACTTAAAACAGTTATATTTATATTTAGTGTTTCACAACTCACTGTTTACTGCATGAAAGTACCTGTAATCTGTTAACTTCATCAGTGTTTTTGCTACCTTTAATATTCGTCAAATAATTATTGAAGAGTTTAGTTTATATTATGAACACGGAGTTGATCTGTAGTCATCGTTAATCAATAGTTAATTTCTAATTGAACTACTGAATGAACTATCTATCATCCATCTTTATCAATGACTGCACTGATTAGTTTAGATAACAGTCAAGTGTTAAAGGATTTTTCATATAAAACTTAACTTCATATAAGGCTATGTATGATACAGTTAAAGCAGTGAATGGGTTTCTAGACAAAGTTGTAAATTGAACATAATAAGAATAAACATTTAAGCTGAATAGGATGAATCCAATATGCTCTGTATGTAACTCGTTTGTTGCTTATTTTAAAATAAAAACTGTTAATAGTTTGAACATACATAAAAAATAGTTGATAATTGACACAAATTATGTAGCAATTATTTAAACAAAGAACACCTAGTATATAAAAAACTATTTTGGAACATAGATTGTAACAAATAGTCAAAGAAACAAAAGTCAGTAATTATTTAATGAACGATAGCTAGTGTTCATTACAAATACAATAATATACAAATAGCAATTAATCACGAATGAGGTTAATGAAACCAATCGAGGCAACAGTGTAGTAAAATTACAGAAATAGTCGAAATCCATCTTATAATGTGTCGAAACAAAGCTTATGTCACCATGACAAGAAAAGTTCGACATAATGCATTTCGAGTATAAGAAATATGGCTTCAACTAAGAAGCCTCAAAATAATAGGGCTGAAATATTTATTAATCATCTTAAAATAATGTAAAGTGCCGACTTGATATCATTTATCGTAGAGACATCTTGAGATTGCTCTACTTTTTCGTCTTGACTGATGAAGTTTTTGAAAATATTCGAAAATCTATGATACGCTCTCTTTTTCGCTTTAAAGTGTATGTATGAATTTATAGATACATTTGGAGGTAGTATGATTGGTTTATCGAACAAGTTGGTTTATATGTATTGGCGTTGTGACTGTAAGATGGCTTATAGTCAATGCATTGTTCGTCTATCAATGATTGTCCTTGTAAAATCAACGTCTTCAATGTGAATAAGGTTAAAGGTAGGTTAGTTATACTAAATGTATCTACTTTCAATGTAGCGTGTTTGGCCGTTATCATTGAATACTTTTCGGTTTCTGTTTTCCGTTTGACACTTTAACGTTTATCTATTTTTTATTCAGTTGATTTGTAGGACATATCTAGTGTACTGTATTGAATTATCTTCCGAATAATGATTTCTCTTAACTGATTGAATAAAAAGTACTAAAAATCAAAGTATCATGCACTTAATGTATCTTTTTGATAAACTGTTCGTTGAAAGTACTTCCTGCATTTTTATGTATAGGTGCCTAGAAAGCGGGTATTGACGTTCTAAACATGTACACAACAAATGTGTCATCAACATAGCTACCTTATTTTGTCATTTTGTAATGAATTCACTCAAATGTTATACTTTACGGATGACCCATTGATTTTTCTTATCGATCAAGTGCAATGCACAATAACTACCCTTTTAAACGACTGTAATATATATATAAATAATTTTATCAAAATTCATCCGGAACCTCATCAGCTTTTGTTTCATGTTTTCATTTTTCGATTACATTGATTGATTCCTATTTTCAGCAAGTACTGACAGTTTTCTAAATAAATTACCGAATTAACATACGTAGAAAGCATTGTACTTATGAAAGACGGTATTCAATCAAAGCGGTCAACAACTAAACTTACTTACTTACTTACGCCAGTTACCCCTCTCGGAGAAGCATAGGCCGCTCACCAGTATTCTCCGCCCGCAGCTCTTCTAGGGTTGTTGTTGGTCCCAAGCCCGGATAAAGGAGGAGGGTTGGGGATATGGCTAGCACCCCTATCCCGTAAAACACAAGTTTGCTAAAAAAACGCTAACCAGATTAAACAACAACTAAACTTCATTCTATGAAATACATTTTTACGAAATTTAGTAAGTTCCGTAATAAATTCTTTCAAAATATCATAATCGCTACACACTACATATCCGTTTGAAAAGTCATATGCATAAAAAAGAAGTTTATAGCGCATGATTCTTTTCTCATTAATAATTTGAGTTTTATATGGAAACGCTACTAAGTTCTTTTGTCGTTTTCATATTCTTCTCTCGCTGTTTCATCTTCTTAAGCAAACAAACAGTAAAATTATGTCAGATTGAGCATGTAAACAAGTTTTAGTATTTCATTCTGTTGGTAATATGATTTGAAATGCAACATCATTTTGTTTATAGACAATCTATATCAACTTTTACCCGCTAGTTAATGAGATATTGAAGAGATTCGTGATTAAAAATCCATAAAGGCATCATGGTAACTTCCATGTACCTATATTTATTGTTTCTCTGGTTGTCAGAAGGTGCAATGACCTGGTGACTTTTGAAGAAACTTGGTTTTCAACATGATGTACCAAAAGTAGCATTTTTTACAAATAAAGAACATCTATAATACAAGATAACTGTCAATCAACATTAAAGTCCGACGTTTCATTACAAACGTCAACACAGTTCTACTATGTGAAGCTGAAACTTGGAAAACAACTAAAAGCATCCTTTTAAAGATACAGGCATTTATAAACAGCCGTTTGCGCAAGTTACTTTGAATCCATTCTCCAGATACCATCAGCAACAACCTTATGTGACAGAGAACAAACCAGCTTCTTGTTGAAGAGAAAATTAGGAAAAAACATTGAAGGTGGATAGAACACACATTGAGAAAATCACCAAACTAAGTTAAAAGAAAAACACTAATATGGAACACTCAGAGCCAAAGGAAAAGTGGATGACAAAATAACACATTGCATCGGGAATTTGAGGTAGACATAAAAAGAACGATCAACGCTTGAGTAGAGCTGGAAATGAGAGCACAGGACAGAGTTGGCTGATGAATACTGGTTGGTGGTCTATGTTACACTTTGGGTAACAGGCACTAATGGAATAATTGATTATTACGACAACTGGTAAATATACGTAGTTTTATAGAAACTAAATATATACCGGAAAAATCCTATACACCGTGTTACTAATTTTTGATTAGCACAAAAGATATAGAAATGCTTCAAATCAGTATGCTACTTATCATCCACAAATAAGTGATAATCAATGTATATAATAATGCCTATAGCTAAATAAACAACAAAATGCTAGAGAAATAAAACAGTTAAATACTTCAACATACAGAATATGAACCTAACACCTTAAAATGTGAACAGTACAAAATGGATCTCATGAAAATATGTTGATTCTATGATGGTTGGAATGAGAAAAGACTTCAATGTGTATGTAATCTCTCACTAATGACATGTGAATTAGAGTTAAATTAGTATGAATATGAAAATAAACGTAGATATGTTTACTTCGGAATAAATTTTTATTTAATATAAATTTGACAGACATTTAAAATAGATCAATATTCAAGTGACATTCGAATACCTAATTTTTTTACGATTTGCAAAAGAATTGTAAATTATTTCAATAGGTAACTTCAGTTTAGAATAATTTATTGATTGACACTTTTCCTGGATAATAAAAGTGTCTGCCATTTTCAAAGATATTCACTTCTCAGCGGGGAAATAATGGATATATAAGAAAATATACAAGTAATTTTCTTTAACATTGAATACAATAACTCCTTCAATTACATGACATTATATTCAGATTTCAGAATTGTATACAAATTTAAGACATACGTTTTAATAAACAGTATCATGCAACTAATTAAACAAGGCTTGTGTCTTATCAGTTAAGCTATTCAGTTTTGTATACTGTAATGGAATAAATTAAATTTGAAAGATTTTTCACAGTTTCTAACATTTTGGAGTGAATATAAACATATTTGACATCAACTTGTAAATAACTTGTATCACATGTTTATCATTTCACTTAAACATGCAGAACAGTTTACCATAAACTTTGGTTTTATTGTGTTAAGATATGTCTATAAACAAGTTTATATGCTGAAGACGTGGTGGAAGAAATCGAAGTATAAAACTATTTAATACCATGAAACTATGTAATCTCTTCATTTTATTTGTAATATTCATTACAACTGTGAAGTTTTTGTATTAAAATTTTGTCTTAAACTTGATTTTCGCTTATAAAAAATAATCTAAATGACTGCACTCATTACTCTAGTTTAAGTTTAATCACATGGACTACATCAAACTTACATAACGTCTAAGTGATAAAAATAGAGCATTAACAAAAAAACATTTTTGCAGATTCTTTGTAGAAATAAGTAGGTAGCAACAGTTCATTTATAAATTGTACAACGTCCGGTCATTTTTCATTTACAATCAACCATGTTGCTTGTCGTTCACGATTAATATAGCAGACGAACAGAATATATGTTCGGTCGACTTAAAAGTTTTTCAGAAGTCATTTCATAATAACACTGTAATTTTCGTTTATTTATGTATTATTGATGTTTTATATTAATAAGTGCCTAGTAGCACACATGCTACAAAAGCGAATAGTAACGCTATACACAGGACAAACACTTCTTGCCATTCATTTTTTAAAAACATATATTCCTACTAAATACAGTATAGTGAAGCTCTATTATAAATGGTTACACGATAGATGATTACTTAAATTCACTAAGTTGTATCGTCGAAAGAAGAATTCATTGTCATCATTTCTAAAATGTAACATGAAGATATTATTTAAAAGCTATATCATTTTTCGCCAGACTTCCCAGTCGTCATAGCTGCCATTAAAAATAATATAGAAGCATACTCTAACAGTTCTCGTGTGCTCACAGAGACTATTTAAATGTAACATTTTATTACCAAATTGACAAGTACAGACTCTAACAACTAGCAATAAGTGACATCAGCTGAATAAGTAGATGACTGTATGGTGCATGCTGTAATTCCTACCGCAAACATTAATACTAGAATGTAAGCAGAATAAGCTGGAGTCATAAACAGTATTAAATACTCTTTATACCACTATGATATTTTGATAACTTATGATACACATAATATAGCAATAGCTATTCTAAACGGCTTCAGCAATACTAATTCAGTCTATGGTATTTTAACATTAACGGCCGAACCTATATAAACATTATTATTGTAAATCACTTCACGTTTTGAACAGCACTTTGATTATTCATTTTAAAATCAACTATTTCTTTTTATTAGATTTTACAATTAATCACTTCATTACGGTTTATGAAAAAACCAGAAAATAATTTATCTTTCCACTCTAACTCATCTCCTTTTAGAGGTCAATAAGTCAAAAGTTTGCGTAAACTCTATTTTCACTTAAGAAAAATCACTTAGTATCATTTACTACTGACACGTGATCCCAGTAACTAATATATATAAATTAACATCTAAACAAAGTTTTAATGATATAATTATTAATATAAAAGCAATAAAATTTCAACTGTTGAATGTATTCATAGGTCATAACTGTAAGCAATTAAAACATGAAGAAATGACATAAAGAAGCATCCAAAAAAGAAATAAATTACTAACAGATGGTTATCATCTACATTGTGCTGACATGTAACTGATGTCTGAAAATAATAAACTGTTTCTACTGTTTTAAAAATCGGTAACTAACTAATCTTTTTACACATTAAGTTACGTTTATTTAGATGAATCAAATAATTTTAGTTCACAGCAAACGTGTACGCCTGTATGTTATACCTATGATAAGTCATTAACAACATGAGTAACATGAAAATCTCACATAAATATTTCAATGTTTCATGCTGCGTTCGACCTTATACTCTATAATAAATTATAAAGAATGCATATGGTAATGCATTCGACGTAGAATTGATATCATGAAATGAATGGTAACATACTTCATTGGGAAGCCATCAAAGGTTATAAGTTTTAGAAACATCGATATTTTCAACGCTTTTGTTTAGAAATGCAAGTGATCAAGTGATGTACAGTGATACTATCTTTGTTACATTGCAATTATTTTTATTTGAAAATATTCACAAACTTCTTAATTGCTTCAATGTATAATACGGACAAACAAATAAGAATGTCTAAGATGGTGTTTAAATCGAAATAGTTAGTTACATTTTGCTAAGCTATGATTTAAGTAGGTATTTGCACACTTAGGTGTCCTGCATAAGCAAACGAGTAGTTTATACACTCTTATGAACACTATTTTCTTATATAGGCAGGTTAGTTGTAACATTCAACGTGACTACATCCTATTGGGTTGACTTTAAGATTCCAAACATTGAAGGATTCTTTTTAATGTGAAATCTAATTTTCAAGTAAACTAATCACTACACTATTAGATAAAATCATAAAAACAATGCATACTTCTTTAGGACTCTCATGTAAACTTTGGTAAGTGAAATATAATAAAGAATTTGTCTGTACCTTGTTGATATATTTTATACTTCTTTCTGTTTTTTCTTTATCTTTGCCTCTTGTTAAATTCATCTGACTAATTTCAATAAAATAATCATCAACAATACCTTATCAGTTGAAAGTGAAATAGAATGACTATCATAAAATTGCTTATTTTGGTAATAAAAACATCACCATGATTAGTATGGTTATTATTTGGCGCCAAAATAGTCATAAAATTATTTAGTGAGCTTAAAGTTTGCATACTCCATTTAACTTGAACTATTATTGTTATTATTATCAGTAAAGGTGTAGTTTTTTTACTACTATTTTGTGCATGTATAACATTAAACTAACATGTTTATACTACTAATGCAAACAACATCTCCTCCACAAATAAAACTGTTCTAAAACTATTTGTGTAAAACAAATGAATTTCTATGCATTTATTCCTCTAGTATTAATTACTAACTGTAGGGATGAATAACAAAATTGGTTTTATTTAAATTTCTCAAACCGAAAGAATATATCGTTAACATAGAAGAATTTCTTCACTGTGTAATAAAATGATGTATACAAATGACTGTTCTGAATAAAACTGACAAATTTAACAACTTCTATTGTTGTACTAAGGTAATCCACTCAGGATGCAGAAATAGCAATAATGATACATTAGTTTCAGTCTATGACAAATCGGTTAGAAGATCCGAATACATTCAAATTTTATATACATACCCGTTGCACAAGTGTAGCTGTCTGAACTCCCTAGTCTAGTGCTGAAAGCGGCAAAGTTTAGCCCTAAATGAACCGAGTTTGAGTTTACGTGTGATTATTAACACTGGGATGCACATACATCTAACTGATAATTCCTAAACACGATAAAGTGTACACCCTTGATTCAGCTTGCCAATTACAATCCAACTCAAATTATAATTGTAAACAACAGCTGTATCAAGACGATCCCTTAAGGTTTAATATATGGCAATTAAGACTAATCAATTTCAGTCCATAACAAATCCACGGAAAGATTTAAATAAGTTCAAATTATTTATTGTTTTAATTTTGCAATTTTTGACTTTATTTGTTTACAGTAAATTTACAAGCAGGTACAAACATCACTGCAAGTAACTAAATAAAATAAAGTTCTTTGCCACTAAAAGTAAATAGACTTTCATAACAATTAGCAAATATTATACTGTTACTGATCAAAAATATAAAGCTGACAGTGTAGCTTTGAACTTAACTAATAAAACTCAGTGATATTTTACTGAAAAGCTTTTTCAAAAATATCGATCTAATTGAAAAATGTTTTTGAGATCAGATCATTTTCAGGGGACGAATCAATTACTTTTATTATTTACCATCTATAAAAATCAAACATGTCATTATACTTTGATATCATTTGTACATATTATAGTGTTTTTCATGTTCACTTTAAGTATGACAACTAGATGAAATTCTCTAGTTTGAATGAAATTAATTGTAAGATGAACAATGGAATGATAAATATTGATTTCTAATAGATCGATTTTACGACGTTTTGGTTCATGGGTGACGTCCAGATAAATAACATAAGTTTGACAGAACAACTGTTTAAAGTTACTTGTGTCAATATTTTAAAAAATAAAAACTAAACAAAATATCTTCATCAGACAGACATATTCTATTCATTGTTTTGACAGACATAAATACAAATATTGTAGATTTAAAACATTTAATGAATTCATCACAATTTCTTACTCCTAAATGAATTTATAAATAACTTTTTGACTGCTTGGATAGAATAAATAGATTATATATAATGGTAATATTGAAAGCTTCTCGCCTGATCCGTCACTAGGAGACAGATGTGACATAAAATATATCCTGTAACATTTTAGTGCTTACGAAAGTTATCTCGCATGATACATCATGTATTTGAAATGCAGTTGTATGATTTGTCTTTGTTGTTTCCTTCAGACATTGTCATTTTGTCACATTGTATCAAGAATTATAGTTCATTGTGTGAAAACTGTTTAGTTCTGTTGAACAGACATTATTAACAGTTATGTAACAACTAAGAAATGTAAACAATCGAGTCAGTCAGGTCAGAAATGAACTGAACTAACTTAATAGCAAGAAGTGTTAGGGATACTAGTTTATTGACATTTATTTTTCCGTTATATAATATGTGATAATTCTAGAGTAATCAGAATGAACTCCATTTTAAATTATGTAATAGATGGCCGAATCGGTGTTGTATTCTTTAAACTATACATTACTTTGCGAAAATTCCATGATTATTTTAAAAAGCATCAATTTTACTTTAAGTAGGAGAGAGTTTCACATGTTTTAGATGAATTTTGTTTTGATGATTCTAGTTGCAGTTTGCCATTTTAAAAGGTTTTATTGCTTTTATGTGAGATTGGTAATGTAACTTTTGGCCAGTTTCGCTTCATAGGTTGAAGATACTTTGATATATCAGTTGACTACTGTTTAAGTTGAATATTATGTATATATTTACTGAACTAATCATCACAGTAAACTAAGATTCAAGTAACATATATGAAGAGTGCTTTGTTGCATCTTCCAAAATAAATCTCAGTAGTAGAATGTTCTTACATTTTATCGACATTTCAGACTAAAGATATCTTGACAACCACTAAACACTGGGACGCATTTTACAGCCATTTAGTTACATTATGAAACTTCTCAGGAATGCTAATCAGATATTAGGTACTTACACATCAGTAGTATTGGACAGTATCTGCTCAAAGTATCAAATATACTGCCATCCATCCGGTTAGTTTGAAAATTAAGGGACAGGAATTTCATCCAATATTGTAAATTTGGTGTTCAATCCTTATTGAATGGTTCTCTATCCACAATCCATCTGTTATATAATCTACTTCATAGTATGGGATAGATATGTTGTTAAAACCTTCGTTTGAAACTCAGTTTTATAAAAATAACCATCAGTGTTTTGTAATGATTTAACATTATATACAACGTACAAATTGATATAATGCCCTTTGACTGAATGCTCTATCAATTGATTTATGTTTGTTGAATGAATTAATTTATCGTTTAGTTCGGTTATTGGCTGACATGGATAATTGTCATGAAGTTACCTAGATATATTTTATATAGGTATCTTCGTCCAAAAATGAACGAAAATATTTACAAAACTTGGGCGCCGAGTGTATGTAAGACATATGAATAGGATATATTTGTTAATAATCTCAGCGGATGAAATTAATGAAAAATTCCAACGTTTCGCTCGGCAAACTGGTCCGAGCTTCTTCATGGGAAATAACCAAAATCAAAAATTATCGAATATAAATGTAAATAAGAGGTCAAATTGATTACGGATATCCGATTGCATACAGGGTATGAAATTGTCATATGAGTCATTATAAGTGAACTAATATTTGAATTGTGTGAATGAAGGAAGGTGTGCATTTTTGTGTGCAGTTCATGTTATAAGTCATGTGTGTACCTGTACTGTTCTGAGTTACGTAACTCACTTATAATGACTCATATGACAATTTCATACCCTGTATGCAATCGGATATCCGTAATCAATTTGACCTCTTATTTACATTTATATTCGATAATTTTTGATTTTGGTTATTTCCCAGAAGAAGCTCGGACCAGTTTGCCAAGCGAAACGTTGGAATTTTTCATTAATTTCATCCGCTGAGATTATTAACAAATATATTCTATTCATATGTCATACCTAGATATATTTGATGAAATTCGCCAAATAGCAAACACATGATTCTATAAATATAACGTGAAAATTTTCATTGACAGAATAGTTTTTTATTTTCATTGCTAAATGATAAAGATTAGTGTATATACTTATTTTTTTCTTATCTTACTTTGATACTAATCATATTAACAAACATGATAATTAACAGTATGTTACTGTCCATTTTTCTGATTTGGTCATATGATGTCTAATATATGTCTTAATGATTTACGTTAGTTAAATTTAGCCACCTCTATACATTAAGAAATACCTAGGATAAACTGATTGAAAAATTTTAGTGTATGGGTTGTGTTTCATTGTTGTAACATGGTTGTTAAGAAATAATTTGCTATACCTTATGAACTAAATGTAGCTAAATAACATAATTTTCAATAGAAAATCATTTATGCTAGTAACATTCTACTCGAATTGTTAATTATTTCCTTATGAATATAAATGTCAAATTGATTTGTTACATGAAGTGATAATTTCTGTCTGCTTGCTTTATTTCAAACAAGACAGTAATTAGTGATTAGATCGTATCTAGTTAAACGATTTCAATATAACGCAGATTCAAAAGCAGGTTAGCTTCCATTTAAAACTGGGTATGCTTAACAGTGATAGTTAAATTTTATTTTACTTAAATTTTAATAGGAAACAAACCGGTAACAGCAGTTATTGGTGTATTTAAGTACTAACCTCCCAGCACTTTCACCTAATAATGACAAGGTGATATGTATGAATTGATTTTGTACCCAAATAACTCAAACATTTCTGTTTCGTTCAAAATGAAATCAGGTGAATGTTGTTAATTATGGTTCAAATGTTTTAGAATATTAAGCACTACTGTGTATTTGAAATTGAATCTTGACATAATGAGAGAAACGATGTTATTTGGCATTCATAGATACCATTTTCATTAGTTATTGACATATTTATTCACAGCTGCCACTGGCCTTTTGGTGTATGAACTCATCAAATGACAATACTATACGTTTTAGAAGGATCATTAAAATAAAGTTTCCCAAAATGAAGAAAGTTATTTTTGTGATCATACTTTGTTTACAAAATGAAACGATGATATGTGATTCCACTTCAGTACTTTTTCCTGTCGACTGAATTTTTGTAAGTTATGATATGCAACGAAAGAGTTTTACTAATCGAAATATAAACTTAATTTATCTCCCTGTTACGTATATTACTCATAAGTTGATCTTTGAAAAAATCCGTTTGTTTCTGTTGCTAATTTGGTTAGTTTAAACAAAAGCTTTCATAGTATTCCATGAAATAACTATAATTTTATAAATATTTTGTGACATAAAACTTTTGATCAGATACTTACTACTAGTTTAGTATTAGGAGCTTTATTGTAGTGTATACGAAATATGGATGTTATTCTACAGTAAGTGCTACTTTAACTCCCGTAAAAAATCAATATTCGTTATCACCTAGTTCCACAAATTACAAGGTTCCCACAGGGTAATTAGGGAAAAACGTTATAAGTACCTCATTTTTTATTTGGAAGTGATTAAAATTTTTATAACACGAGTAAAAGAAATGAAAAGTATGGCTGCTTTCAAAAGTCTCATTTCAAACGTGGTTGACTTATTTACTAAAATTCTGGCATTCAGAGTCTGTTACTTCCATCGTTCCTTCAATGAAAGATGGAGTGTGCTGTGAAGGAGTCAGCTTTGTTGTAACCTACGATTGGGAAACGTAGATCATGAAAGCAAACTAATTACGTACACTGCTGGTCCTCGATCAAAGAAGTCTTCAAAGCATCACATGTATATCATAGGGTGACCGAATAAGCATTACTCAAATTTGACTTCACGTACCTGAAGTAAATTGAAAATCAACTGATGAGGTCTTGAACCTTCATCGGTTGAGGTGATTGGAACATGTGTTACTTAACCTTAACCAATGCCTACTTTACTGGGTGAAATTCGCTTTGGTAGGAGTAGGATGCAAAAATGGTAGGGGCGGTAAAACTAAAAACCAAAGCATCAGTTGGTGAAGTCTTTGACTACTGGTCTGACGCAAGTCGGTAAATGTAGACTACCTAATTGGGGTCCGAATGATAATTGTAGTAAATGACTAGAGACTCTGAATGACACTGATTAAATTCAATCACGGCGATACAAGTATATTCACTCTTTGTTGTCATCCAGTTCTTAAGTCCTATTAATCTCTCATGCGCATCCTTATTTTATAATCATCTACTGTATTTTACTGTTGTGTTACTCTTGCAAATTTGCTATTTTCATGATAATGTGGTATGGCAGTTCGAATCTATGGGTATATATGCCAGGTCCTACGTTCTTAATAGTTAATAATTACTTCTACGTCATACCAATGCTGAATAACGTGATGTAAATAAAAAAAAATACTATTATATACCCTTAAATAATTTATTAGTAAGTAGTTTTCCAGAACTTTCCTTCACGCGTCTGAATCCATCATTTATAAATCATACTGATAATTCAGAGAAGTTAATAAATAGCTGAACTTTCAGTAATTCATGTTATTATCATTAAGTATCCCCCCTTAACTTATTTAAGGAATTCTTGAATAGTGAATTTTCTCTTATCGGATGTCAGAATAGTCATGAAGTTTCCCTAGAATTCAGGTAGGTTCTATGCACAAATTGACACACAATAGACTATCAAGTGATAGGTAACTAAAATTCATTGACAAGTTATCTTACTTTTCTTTTGTTTATCACCAATATGGTTCTTTCATTACAGTCAATCATTATCACAAAGTAAAGATTTATGAAAACAGGTGCTTAAGTAATTATACCTATACGCCTGCTTATAAATATCATATTTATGCTGACAAAATAAGTAAATAATACAGCTAATGTCTTTTATAAAAAAAAAAACACTTAATTTCAATTAGCGCGTACAGGAACAAAGCATTCTGTAGCTATCTAACTTATACTGTTGCTAGGGCGATAACCCGCGAAGGATCAAACTCATGATAATTAGGTTTCCTAAAGGAAATAATGTTTATATCCAGGTAGATATGAGTTCATTTAATCGCTTTTTTTGTATTTTACTCTATAAAGTCTATTTAATATTCAACATCAATAATCAATCATTACTTCACTTCCAAAAACTTCGTTTTGAATGAATATTTTTATGGTCAGTTTTTGATAAACCTATTAAGTAATTTTCAGAGTGTATTATAACAAATGGTGGTATTTTCATCATTAAACAAAGATTTAGATATTTGTTTTAATTGTAAAGTTGTTTAAAAGAATTATACAGAGATGGTTATTAAGTCTTGGGTTAGATTTACTTTCAGGTATTCCGAGAAAATGGTAGGTCGATACTGTCTTATTTTTAGACGGAGATTCATAGTTAGAGGGGGGGAATACCTAACTGCAGTACAATATGCATCTTTTCTCAATTTTGCATTTTAAAGCATTTGCTATGACAAATTTAAATATTTTAACAGTTTGTTGACTATCTTTCAAGAGAGTAAAACTACCGTGTGACTGTAAATTCAACAGAAAAAATGAATACGGAGAATCATTATCAAATTCATTGTTTATATGGGATTTTCTTAGATGGATCTAACGGGAAATATTTACTGAGTCACAGAGATAACTGATTGCTGCATAATATCCGTTTAGATTTTAGAAGATGATCAGACTAGCCGTTTTCTATTTCCACATACAAGTAGATCTACATCAGTGTATTTCAGTCTTAATACGTTAAAGTCTAAGATCACCGTCACCATTGCTTGTTAATTCATGTCCCGATTTTAAATCACGTAATCCTCTTTAGAGTTTCAGTTGTAATGTCTAGTGATCTTTTTAATTACTACTTTTCTCCAATGTGTATTCTTAGATTTTTCTCACTAATTAGTTGGCCGTGAATATTTGTTTAAATGCTCACTACTTTCCAGCTGATTTTCATTATAATTCGATGTCAGTTAAAGGTGTTGTTGACAAACACTGGTCATTGGTCTGTTGTTTTTTCCCATCTAATGCTTTCACTTAGGCACCTTCATACGGTCGCATAGTAAAAAACTGGGATTTCCGTGCCTTAGAATAAATACAATACATTAGTCACTTTGTAATGTATTGCACTTCTAAGCTATTGATATCAAGAACATACAGTCACAAGGTGGAAATAATTATGCCAGTTTGCTAAAATTATTAGGATCTTAACAAATTGTGTTGATAACTTTCATTTAATCTATGTCGTATAACAATACGAATAGAAACATGATAATCAACTGTCAGGTAGTGACTTGTATATATTTCGTAATGTAACAGATGATATAGAATGTTGGGTTATGAGTTATTCTCACCTAATGATAAAGAAAAACAGCATGAACTTATAAATCTGATGAGATTTAGACAGTTGTTCTGCGTATATAGCTTCAACAAAAAAGGTGACTATTCCAACATGACAGGTTGTTGGCATTTCTGTTATATTCTGTTTTATGTTATATTTCTCCCACTTGAAAATCATCTAAAAAATTCAATACTTGATATGTATTGTAAAGAAATCTCTTATCACCTTATTTTACTATTTAAGAGAGATAAATTAAATTTTTTGGAAATACTTGGAATGACTTTAAATATATTCAAAGATTTAATTAAACGCTCATCTACTATGAATCATTCTTCAGTATTTTTTGTATGCATTGGATACGCATGCATATATTAAGTGACAACTTATCCTGTATTATTTCCGTTCAGTTGATGTAACAGTGAAATTTCGATTAAAAACTCCTAATTAACACGTCTAGTGTGACCCGACACGACAAGTGAGTACCAGGAATCAGCAGAGTAAATGTTAGAGCGTGAAATGAAAGCTTTATTACGGATTACACTCTAATACTTAACAATTATTCATTAAACTGACTGAAAAATGATCAAAATTTTGGGGTACATTGAACACAAAAAGCACTGCGGATGATGCTAGCATAATTTGAGACGATGTACATTCGTTCTAGACTCATTAACTGATAGTAAATTGCATATTGTCACGTAATTTTAAAAGAGCCTATGAAGGGAACCAAATCTCATGAAAGTAACAGAAAGTCTAGGTTATTCTTTTTTTTCCTTTTACCCAAGGTTGCCAATAATCCGAAAAATCAATATTGTCTAACTTAAGTTGTTGCTTAACATATTGTTTTGATCGGTTGAAATGATCTTTATCCATGTTGCAACCGATATCACACATCATTTAATGAATAGAATGCGTATTGCATGGTTTATCCAAAAACAATGCAAGTACTATAATAAATTGAATTTATTTATCTTGTATGCTTTTAATCTTTCTAGTATACAGCAGTAAGGTGAGGTTAATGATAATGATATAGATACAAGAATACAATTAAGCGTAAAGAAGAAAGTAACAGTAATATGAAATGAAAAATTATTAGTCGAACGAAATAAAAGTATTCGTCAGCATAGGCATTCATGAATCGTTGGTGAACTCATGGCTTTCCTATACGGAGCACAAATAAAATTGACGAATTCTTCTCGTTACATAAGGTTTGTTATTACTTAACGAAATAATATCAGACATCATTTTAATGAAGTTTCACCAGTGAACTGTCATTGCAAAAGTTCCTAGAAAACAGATATAGCGATTTCACATAAATTGTCAAATTCACTATCAATGTACAATACCAATCAGTCTATTTAGAACAAACTGCAGTTATATATGAGAGCCTGTTAAATTTGAATAAATTTTACTCAATAATCTTGTTTTCCTGCTTGCTTGTTTGATGCAAATCTTAATAACTGATGCGTCAGTTTAGTAATACAGCAACAATAAATTATAGTTATCTATAAGAAAACAAAAACTCTAGTCATTAAATCTGTTTCCATTTGTATACTTAAGCTAGTAGTATCATCTCCGTATTTGATATTATTTATTACTACCTCAAGTGTTTATGAAATCAGCTTAATCCTATAATCGTTTAGAAAGCGACAATATATTACTGATAGACGTATAGAACGGTTATTATACTGTAGTAAATCTGTCTGTTTGAAATATAAGTTCTATGAATTCTAACGGAAAGAAATTTCACGTTTTTTTATTATTAAACTACTGAAGATTCCTATTGATGTTAATTAAGAGGATTTCAAGAAGTAAAGTGAAATAATTTAAATCTACTTACAAAATATGCTTTT
This sequence comes from Schistosoma japonicum, assembly GCA_025215515.1. Classification (NCBI taxonomy): domain Eukaryota; kingdom Metazoa; phylum Platyhelminthes; class Trematoda; order Strigeidida; family Schistosomatidae; genus Schistosoma; species Schistosoma japonicum. The sequence goes on along the minus strand of CM046064.1, from coordinate 21,972,415 downwards.
AAGCTATTGAAGGTTGAAATTGTTTTGACACTAAAGGAAACGCATTACTTTATTAATCAGTATTATAGAAACATCATTTAAAATTAAAATATTAAAACAATGATTTACAGAATCGGTTTTAAAACAACTTTATTGACAGCATTAATTGGTTACTAATTGTTTAAAAGAGAGTAATCAATCGTATATGATTACAAAAATATGTAAGGAAATAATATTGATTATTCTGAGAAGATTTTGTGAGTAGAACAACAACTTCCAGTTTATCCCAGTCACACAGTGACCTCAGATGGATAATCTATAGAAATCAGATAAAATGAAACAAGTGACTTTCTGGTTTTAGACTGCAAAGCAGGTCATCAGGTACTGAACACATTACAGGATCAAGTAAGGAGAGGAAAACTCACATGTTTTAATACATAACATTAATATACTTTATGTTGAGAATAGGCTTCAACAATAAATGGTTTGCATTATCATTACAAAATGTGTATACATAATCAGTTTACACATACTTAAAGCGTTAAACAATTTAAAACAGAATTTATTATTATGAAACATCGCCTTGGTCAACTATTATCATTAAAATAGAAATTTTAGATACTTTAGACACTCAGTGTAATAACTATGCCTATGTAGATAAGTGGATTATCCAAAAATCTGTAAAAGCAGCTTGTTTTTTGTGGCTATTGATAAAATAAATATCTAGGTAAATTTCAGCAATGATTTCAAGAAACTGGGTTTTGGACTTACAACATATTTGTTTTTATATTTCTTTGAGTTTTTAATTCTATACTTACAACAAAACCAAACCATATTGACTGCACAAATCTTTATATCCCTGTATGCAATAAGCAATGAAGTCACAAATAAACTGTCTAGTATTTGACGGATAAAGAGAGTTTTTCTTTCTTTTTTAGACATGGATGAAAATGGTATCCGAAGCAAACAGCATTACAATTAAGCTAAAAACTTGACAATGAAGTATTGAAATAAGCTTGATAATTGACAATAAGCGGATTAAATAGTAGTTACAAATAAGTGTATTAAAAGGAATTCTTTTAGAATATAACAACTTCCTATACGTTTACTTACAATTCGCCAAGATTTGAAAGTGTGCTTGGCACTGAGTAAAAAAATGACATTACAAGTATACTTTATATTTATCACAGTGATTGAAATTGGAAGATTTAAATGTTACATCCGTGATCTGGTTGGAGCTTCTCTAGCGTAAATTAATAAATAATCAGAATTTTCAAAGTTATGTAAAAGGTTAGTCAACCAGTCTGCTTGTCAACTAGTGCATTGTGAAAAATATATTAGACAGACCTAATGTGTGTAAATATGAACTAGTAGTGACATGTGTGTATTTTTTCTGTTAATCTACTTTTAATTGTCACTGAGTAAGTTGGATAGAGATAATTAGACAATTAGACATAACTAAAACATGTGTAAATTAGATATACTGTCGATATTAATGATTATCATTAATCAAATAGTGCATAACATTGTCAAACAAAATAATTCGCTTTAAATTCAAAACAGAAAGTGACAGATTATTAATTTTGATTTTATACCATGAACTGGTCCGAATTAGACAATCTCTGACAACCAGGAAGCATTAGACATTTGTTTTGTTCTAGTATGGAACTTTTCAGTAGTGCGCATCCATGACCCCGCCAGGGATCGAACCCAGAACCACCTGGCACCAAGGCAAACGTTTTAAAATTAGACCGCTGAACCGACTTCCAACGGTCGGTATTAACGATAGGTTTACGTGACCTTATCCGTTGCCATTGGTGTAAAACTGCCTCACACTCGACATGGTTGAATGCCACTGGTCACATCTTTTCACCAGAATCCCAGGAAATACCTCAACAAGTTAGTTACTGTTGAGTTGATATCAATCTTTAGAAGCCAGCTCAGTGGCTAAATGGTAAATTGTTCGCCTTGGTGACAAAACGTCCTGGGTTCGAACCCCTATGTGGTCGTGAAGGCTCACTGCCGAAGAATCTCATACAAGGAAGAAACAGTTTTCGGGTGCTTCCCGATTGTCAATGATAGCCTAATTCAGACTAATTCATGATACTAAGTTAACAACCGACAATGGCCACGAGATCATCTTATATCTAGTAATTGCTGTTGTCGTTAGAACGACTGAGCTTTTCTGATAGTCAATGACTGCTAAGGGGTAGTCATCTATATTCCATACCTTCTGCTCAAGCTAATTACGTTTACTCATGTATATCTTGATTCAGTTGTCAATCGTTTTTTATATACAACAAGACCTTTCTGAAGTGATGTCTTGTTTTGAGAATGTGTAGTGCATTATACATAATGCATTTGTTGAATATATTGCAGAGAAATAAATCAAGAAGACAGCCTTCTATTTGTTAAGATTTATGTTAGATGTCAAGTATGAACTTTTAGTATTTTGATCTGATGTTTGACATGAAAAAGTTGTTTATCTAGTTGAACTCTTCACATATTACCTCTTGGTAAATTCATTAGAAACTAATTCAAAAATGAACTTATAAACATTTCAATGATTCATTATTCAATAAAACATAGAGATTAATAAAAATTGAAATTTTGAACAATGAAAAGTATATTTTACATTTTACACACATCAGTTTATTTGATACCATAGATATCTGTTAAATTTTGTAAATGTTTCATAGTTTATATCCGTATAGAGATGTACAAATGTGTTAAACTATGAACACTATTTGAAATGTTACATGTAAGTGTATTATAAGCAAACAGCATGTTTTACTCTTCAATAGTATACATTTAAGAAAAACACCACATTGAAACTGTAATAATCAGTGTTTTTCAAATCAACTTAACTTTTTCGCTACGGGGAACCATGTATCCTTAATACATAAATGCATATATATATATATATATATATATATATATATATATATATATATAAGCTGAATAACCAAACGGCTTTCACACCTTTTCTTAAAAAGAATAGTGACAGATTATGCGAAATTTTATATAGGATATGTATTGCACTATTTGTAGTGCTTTATTATTTTTACAGCCTTTACAATATAAAAGTGAGTCGAAAAGCCATGTGGTATCTGATAAAATAAAACAATAACTAGGAGTATTAATAGAAGTATTCAATAAACTGTTGTTATTTGCATTTACTCTGTTTGCTGTCTAAAAGTTGAAGACGTTTCAGCACGAATATATTTATATCATAAGTTAAAATCATCTGGATAAGTGTTGTTTACTTCGAACACTAAATTGATGGTAACTATTTCATAATATTATGAAAGTACTATGCAGTAAAATCCCTTACATGTTTTTCTCAGGATAAGTAATGTATGCTTAGCATTAGTGTAAATTAATCAGTGAGAAGATTGCTTTATATTAGTCAGTAAGAAACTGATAATTATAAATTATTTATAAAAGCGATAACTTCACTAATGCCTTTCACCTAAGCATTCGTTCATTGATCTGACAATATTCAGGATGCCATTAATCACACTGTTATAATTAATAAACTGTCAGTCTTGTTTGTTACCTCATGTCGGCATATTATTCTAGTCTTGGTTTCAATAGTTTGTTACAACGTTGGTAAATTACCAGTTTAATATTAAAGCTTTCTAACCAGAAACAATTCAGTTACAAAGGTAAATCAAGCTAAAATTATAGTTTTACAGTAAAGGACCCTTAATACTTTTGAATTATTGTTATTATCATACAGTTACCTTTAAGTTATCATGCGAAAAACGTAAACCTACTAATGTATTCCAAAAAAGTTATGAGCTTGATTCCAAGTTGGGTGGCTAGTACTTATCCCAGAAGAGTAGTATATATTCATAAAACAAGTTTCATTGCTACTAAGATTTTAACAGATATCAGTCTGTAATAAAAATGTGCTGATATTCACCAAACGTCTAAATAAACAACTAATTGATCTAATCCTTCAAAACTGGAGAATTCTCTATTTATTACACACTCAGATTAATTTAATCAACATTATCAGTTAACTTCTGTTTCAAAAGTAGTACACAATTTAAATAGGAATGTGCTTATAAGCTATCAATATGCAATCTTCTTAAACAGTTGTAATATTTTTTTATACTACTTAAATAAGAATAATTGTAAACATTTTTTTCTTCGTAGTTATACGTATGTCATTGTATTTTGGTTATTATTTCAAGACAAAGAAGATATTGATACCTAGTAATGGCGAAAGATAAATAAATAATCAACAAATAACAAATAAACAAAAGATACCAAAGAATAAATCAATTTAAGAAATAAATTAGCTACCAAAAATTTTTTTTCGATTTAAAATCTATAAACAATAAATAGTAAGAATTCAAAATAAATTAGAAAACAAATAAAATTTTCTTATCTTAAAAAATTTTTTTGGTTTTTCAATATGATGTTTATACAATTAATGTAAATGGCAAAATTTGTTGTTTTTTTTCCAAAAATTAGAACATAACGATATGACGTAATAAATCAATTTGTCAAATGTAGCTTATGAATAAATTTTTATTTAATTTGAATGACTTAAATGAAATTAGATATTTGTTTGTATTTGTGGTGAATTTGTTATATCTGGCGATTAAACATGAGGAACTAACTTTCTAAACAGCTTTTCTGTAGAATACTTCATTTATAAAATGAGTGATATATATTTGCGAAATTCCAATGAGTAGAAATTAAAATTTCTGACCGTTTCGCGGCTTAGTGTAAGTCGCTTCTTCAGAGAAATAAGTTCGTACGAACTTATTTTGATTCTGATTTGTTCCATTGTATTATTTAACCTTGTGTTAATTCAATTCGGTTATTCATTTCTCTGAAGAAGCGACTTACACTAAGCCGCGAAAGGTCAGAAATTTTAATTTCTACTCATTGGAATTTTACAAATATATATAACTCATTTTATAAACAACCTATCCAATGCTCAATTTATTTGAAATTATCAAAGTTAACCTTGGCAATGATGTATACAATACTTCATTTAGTTTGAGTATGTGTAAATCGATTATTTTATTTCCATTATTGTCATATTTTCAAAGCCCTAACCTTCCACTAGACTCATAATTTGTTGTCATATTATTTGTCAATCAGAAACTATGATCATTTAGTCATATGCCTGTACCCTAAATCTTTGGTCATTGTTTCTATTTTGTTATTCTCCCTTTTGGTGTGATGCATGGTTAGATTTTATGTATATATAATTGGATGAGTGAAATATAAATCTAAGTGACTGATTGTCAGATGGTTGACTTGGTTGTCTTGTATTTTTCATACCAGCTTGGGGACTGAAAGTCGCTAAGCCGACGTGTTCTGGCTCTGATTGGTAATTATCAAGGTCACACTACTTCTCAAACAATGCGATAATTCGATTATTTAAAATATGACAAAACTATTATAGGAATATGTGATTAACTAATGCTGATATGTACCAACAAAACAGTCTGTATCAGTAGTGATAAGATTAAAATATAAAAAATAAGTGATTGAAAAAGTTAGGAAGGGTCATTCAAATATCCAATCATTGAAGCTGTTGTATAACATGACAATAATGGGCACTAAGAAACTAGCACATTACTGATGAAGTAATAGAGAGATATTTTCGCAACTTAAATGCTCAGTTTTCTGATGAAAAGGACCTCAGAAGTTTCCTAAACTGATCATTAATTAGTAATGCACCTACCAAGTAAGAATATATGCTGATGGTTTTAATTTTTGCGAATCTATTAAACTTTAAGAGTTTCGATTAAGCTAATTGTTAAATGACATCATAGGCATTTCAAAAGTGTTAGATTGTAGACAAAAAACTCAAAGAAAATCATTATATATTTAGAAGCTCCTCACCATAGTCATGCGTTACCCTAAAGATATGTAGAAACTGATTAAATTTAATGGTCAGGAAAGGATAAAAGTAAACTATAAAAATGGTAAATATCTTGCAAGGTTCGAAAGCTAATATATTAAGTGAACGACAGCTAATCAAACTTCAAGTAAAGGGAAGAAGCCATCTATTGGTTTATAAAAAGTATTGTAGCTCACTTCTAATTTAAATATCTTCAAGTATATTATTAGAACACAGTAAAGACTCTGTAACCAAACATTATACCTCAGTAAAGGCAAATTTCATTGCGAATTCCTTTAGCTACTATGAATCTGTTGACGCTGTTCAAGTTAGAAATAATCATTTGTATAGTCAGGAGTTTTGAAATAGATCAAGGAAATTCCAAATTGTTTTGAAGGGAACAAATAACTCATAACTATATCGTGTACCAAATCATCTTACAAAATATTGACAAGATATACTATTTGTACATTCTAGTGACTGATTTAGAGGTAAGAAGCAAATTCACAACAACAGCTTATCAATTATTAGGTAATCGAACCCTTTCAACTATTCAATAGAACTCTAATTCATACGTCACCTATTGAATTATTTTTTGAATAATCATGTCGTGTCACGTAATTAGACTTTAGAATATTCATTTATTCTATATATAGATACTCTAAATTCAACCTCTCTGCAGTTATATTACCCCAACAGTCTAACATTATCTGATTAACATCTTGATTAACTAAAATCAACATGTATTAATAACTTCAGTTATTCAAAAATCAATAGCATGCATGTAGCTGATGAGAATGTAACGAAATACACTAAATTCAAAGTATCCTACATATTTTGTCGTTCTTGCATTATTCAAATAAATGATTACAAATAAATATATCGCGAACCGACTGTATTAGAAATATCAACAGTTTGATGCTGGCCTAGTATTCTAGTGGTTAGGCTTTCGTCGAGAAGCCTGATGGTCATAACAAGTGGTCACGGATTTGCATTACCGGAGAATTGCATACTAGGATATAGCAGTTATCTGATGCAATTACTTAACTTAGATCAATTTTCGATATTAGTATAAATCCAAATGTATACATGTTAATTTGATTTCCTTTAATCAACGAGAAGGTTAAGAACTGGTTTAAATCATTTTATAAATGATCTGATCAATGGTCAAGGTTAACTTGAATAGGGTAGTTTACATGTTTTTGTTATAACTCGTGAATTACACATGAAAAAAGTGACATTTATTTGAATGAATTATGAATAATTATGCTATATGTGACCTTTCAAAGCAGAAACATGTATCCTTGAAGAATTTTCATTAAGATATCTCATTGAATGATTTATTTATCTTTTCATCTGACAATGTCATTTTAAAATCTGGTTAATTCTCTATGTAACATTGAAATTTATTTCAGAAATTCAAATGTTCTCAGATATAATTTAACTGAACTAATATGAGAGAGCAAATCATACTCGCATACTGGAATTCTTTTGTCGTCGATACAATGAAAAGTTCCTTGTGTTTGACAGAATAAGGTTTATAGTAAAATATTGTAATGTGTAAATTCTAAATACTTTGGTGGATGTGTATTGGAAACTATACATTTCGCAACTAATAACAGCAAGAAATGTAGTACATGGATAAACTTGTTCAATTTAATGAACTTTAAAACAAAAGAAAATGAATGATCCTAAAAGTACAACAGTATAGCAAAAATCAACTAGAAGAATGTGAATGAAGCATGAACAACAAATAGATAATCCTGAAAAATTTATGATCTATAGGTCAAACAAATATATGATGGACTGTACAAAAGAAGACTTACTACGAATGTTAAGCAACAATACTACTTATAATATAATTATTCCAAAAGCGTCTCAATTACCTTATTTATGTAAGATAACTAAACTTCCTGATAAGGCCTATACTACGAATGGTCAACTTATTCTTTCAGAAATTTGTCCAAAAACTATGAGAAAGAAAATGATATCCTGCAGTTTGAAAGGTAACTTTGAATTTTTAATAAAACTAAGAGAATTAGACGTTTCTATGAAACTTGGGGTATCTACTAACATCATTTCACTTTTCGCAAAGATATAATTCGAAAAATCTATTGATGCTATATGTCAATATTTTGGCCATTATTTACTAATTAATAAATTAAAGCCTCTTTTACTGATTCTAATCGAAGATATATAATTTCATGACCTGTAACCAAACTCATAAAGTCACTACGAGATGTCCTTTGAGGTCGGTGTTGGTTAATCCATTTATTGGGAACCTTGAACAGTCATAGTTAAAGCATGAAATCAATTCGGTAGCGTCTTACTGTAGATATGTGGAAGATGCATTCGTTATTGAAAAACATATTGAAACAGTTTTCATATGTGCCTAATTTATTTAACAAAGCGCATCAGAAAATAGCACTTACGATTAAATATGTGAGCATTCGAAAAATTTACTTTCTATGCTTTCCGCCTTAATTAGCGTCAGACAGAACGTTATAAAGACACTATCGTCGGAAGAACATGAGCTGAAATGCATTTAAACAATGTTAGTTTGTCACCGTTAATTTATAAAAATGGAATTGTAGAAACTCATTATGATAGGAGTCAAAAATATTGCTCTTAAAAATGCTACAATTCCTTTATTCGTACTTACAAACGAAACTAATCTCATGAGATTGTAAAGAAAGAAAATATAGTGAATAAAAATGCTGTATATAAAGTAAAACGCTTGAAATGTTTGGAAGGAGAGGACAAGATACGTGTTCCACCTGTTCTGTAATGAACGAAATAAAATTACAATTATAATTTTGCAGTTGTACTTCAAACTAGAATAAAAAGGCGTAACTAACTTTAAGATGAAAATACGCATCAGTTGTAAATGTCATTCTAATCAAGGAAGTCGAAAAATAAGCCTGAAGGTAGCAATTTACTTAAATTTATTTTTTTACTAACCACTTTATTCAATATAGAAAACCTTAGTGAAAATTATTTAAACAATCTAATTATTGTATCTTTAATAAGTTTTTCTAAATATTCTAAGACATATTCAATGACATCTTCCTATTGACTTGCTGTTGACTTAAATTGGTCAGTATCTTTTGCTTTATATGTTTCTTGAGCCTATTGCTTTGATTTTATGGTAGTTTACAAATATGAGTTGAGTTGTATTCGGAATAGCAAATGGAATCTTCAGCACGTACTTCGACCTATTCATGAATCATCAACTACATGCAACTGCATCCCAGTTTCGATATTCACACCTCAACATGAACTCAATTCGTTTCTTGTTAAACGTCAATTTGTTCACCATTAAGCTACTTAATCCAGATATGGTGGTGTTGACACGAAACGGATTGAGTTCGAGCGCCGATGTGAATACCAGCATAGGGTTACATCTACATCCTACTGAGGTAACGTAGATAAGTTGGAATGCGTATCCTGGATTCCACTTGCCCTCCAGACATGAAAGTTAATTTTCATAATTAAAATAGCAAGTCTAATGTTTTTCTGTAGAGTTTATTTTTCATTCATCTCACCACTACTGCTTACAAAAAGTGGTTCATAGACAGTCAATATTTTTGTCATAACATTATTTACCTATGGATTGTTTATTTCCCAGTCATCTTAATATTTCTTGAAAGATCATGATTTTCACTATCTAGATGTCAGTAGTAATAGGCAGTTCATTGTATATGTATAACTAAAATTCGCAAACACAATACAACTAAACATAAACCAACTGTAGTATGGAGTAAAAAGAAATATGAATATACTTTGATGGTGGTCTTTCGCATGTCAATCATTATAAATTTAACCTTAATTATGGCATTAGACATTTAACATAATTTAATACTTTTAAACAGTTAACCATTAGTAGAAAATATTCATTTTAAACAACAAAAATAAAGTCTTATTGTATTACACGAGACAATTTTTCCTAAAGTTTTATTTGTATTGCAAAAAAGAGGTACATTTAAATCTTAAATTAGTTTTTTGTACTAGTTACCTAGAAATGTTTGTTGAAATGCCCAAATTTACTGAGTGGTACATTTAAACATCCATCGTAAATAAATGTGAGAATGTTTTTTTTGTTTTTTTATTTTTATTTGAGTAGATGAAGTCTATTTTGACTTTGAAAAAATGTTTTCCGATTGATTTTAAGCAAAAAGTGTTTACAAAAGAAAAAAAACAGCAATGAGACAGTTCAAACTGATAAACTAACTGTTGTAGATGTGAAATGAATATTTTCTTGGCTTATTTCATTCTGTCAGTTTTACATACTTATAATAAAATATAAAATATTTGAAACTCGTCCCCCCCCATATCCCATCCTGGAAAACTTTCATACTAACATACTATTGCTAGTTAATAAGTAGTGAATTGAATGTAAAGAAATGAAATTTGTAATTTAAAGTATTTTTGAGTGGTATGTTATCAAAGTGAATAACTATTCGAATCATATCAGTAGCCCTATCTCCCCTCTCTCTCCTTTCACACACATACACAATAAAAATCCTTCATTCAATAGAAATATATTTTGAAGTAGTTTTACATTAAAACGTATCTGCTTAATAAACTTATCAAATGCTTAATAAGGATACTAATTAGAGGCAAACATGCTTCCATTAACTCTTTAAACATTAAACTTCCTTCAAACAGCTTTGAATTGAAGATGAGTCAAGTTGAGAAGAATGTGATTTTCTTTTACAGCATCTTAATAAAATTTCAATGTTAATATGTATAAAATAATTGTACATACGTAACAAAGCGTGTAAAAGTGGATCATGAAATTTACACATTTTCAGTTAGGTACTTGTACTATAAAAAAATCTGACAACATCGCTTAGCTATAGAAATCATTGCGATATGCTCCAGTGATAACTCTGGACAAATATTTGGAAATCTTATATGGTTTATTAAAAGGAAATGGATACTCCAAACATCTTATTAACAAGTATATTGCCATTAAAGTTGAAATAATTTACATGTCTGTAGGAAACTACTATTAATACGCCTCCAATTCGTAGGTGATGCTGCTAGTGAAATATTATTTAAGTGGTTACGCAAGACGGTTCAGATAACATTCCATGCAAGAATGTTAAGATTATCATTTGTCTTGTGTTAGATTTTGACACTGAGAATAAAAGACCACCTCCATTTACATCTATCAACTCAATTACTACAGCAAAGCAAATTATATTGATCAGTGTTCTGAGAATCCACATCTTTGTGTTCGTGAACATTTTTCAGTGTGGCTTGGCAAAAGTGTGGTTAGGATGGTGAACAGCCCAGTACCTGCCTATTAAGTTGAATCAGATAATACTCTGAGCGTCAGTTAGTCGATTTTAATAGTAAACCATATTTACAACTACTACCAAAGTCGATAAGACTTATATATCTTTAAACAGTAGGAACAATAACTATTTAAATTAAAAAGCTGCAGATCTGTGTCCGGTCAGCATCAAACAAAAGAAGTCAATAATTGTAAGCTAACCCAATTTGTACATATATTTTCTTTGTTCACTTTTCAAATATTATTGTTATTAGTAATTATATCTTCGGATTATTAGTATTATTCATTCTATAATGACAGAAACAACTTAGGTGAACACGTGATCTTTATTTTACTATTTCTTATGTTACACTTAGTCTTTTTCCAAACATATGTTTTGTTTTGTATCCAAATTGTTTATTCATACTTCATGCCAATAGGCATGTATTCCAAGAATGATCATAATCATCTTGATAATTTCAGTTGTTGTATAAACTAGTCATTTCTACACTAAGAAAGCCAACTTCATAGACTGTAGTCTAATTTTAAAGATATTTTTGCTTCCATCTTAACAATTTACTTTGGATTACTAAATAATTTCAATTCGTTGAAAGATACATAAGTAACATTTCTATGTAAGATTCTATTGTATGATAAATGTTATTAGTTAAATTATGAGTTATACCTACAGTGCATTTAATATGTTTGAAAAAAAAAGGTTACATAATTGCAATTCTTTAAACAGTGGACCTACATTAATCTATTAACTTCCTGTTCAGTTGAAGAGCAAGTACACTTGCTGATAATACTGAACAAAGTTTATGGAATAAACTGGGGAAATTGATGCATTCAATTCATTGTCATTTTATATATTCGCTGATAGAATACAAACTGTTTACTTTCCTACTGGTTAAATTCAAAGTCATTTCAATGAAATGAAGATGCTTAAGGTAAGGTTGTCCTGGTTGACAAATACAATTATATTAGTAGCTCATTGAAGTTTACACTGAACAGTTTTTTACGTAAATAATTCTTTCTGTCAATGTCATAAGCACACAAATTACTGAAGCATGCAATCGATTTTTAATCAGTACCCGAAGGATTCGATAGATTGAAACATCATAAAAGCACGAACGTAGATTCTCTCACCATTTAATTTTCAAAGTTCACTTTTATCAAAACTAAATACTTTCGTGGTATTTTGTAGTAAATTACCATCAAATTTTTTTAGTTATAATGCAAGTTATTTTCTTTACCGGTAATTTATTGTATCGTTTAGTTTTATCTGACCTGGTTTTTGTTTCCTAAGAAAGCTGTCCACTAACAGCATGTGGTCGTCAGAGAGATTATCTATTATAGTATGATAACTAATCCATTATGAATAAACCATTATAAATTTACTTTGTTAAAACGAATGATTTTAACTCCCATGGTGACTACTACACTACTAATTAATAATTAGCGTATGTTTTATACCTTGAATCAACATTAACTGTTCATAACAAGAAATCTATCTGTTTCTTTCAAATACAGAAGTTTTCAGCAATTCATTATTCAATGCAACATAATGGATTGACTCATTCTCGTGTTGAGATGAAATTCAGAGGTGTCTATCTCCAACTTAGAGTTAAGAAATGTCAATTACTTTTGATAAGCGTTAAATACTGTGCAATCCTCCGGTAAAATTATCATTTACTTAGTGCCCATGTTTCTGACTAGATAAAGTTTATATGTTGTAATCTAAGAAGGTACATAATCTACACTATTTAAATTTATCTATTTTTAAACTGATACATTGAAAGATTGTCGATAAAACTTACTGTTTAACCCTAAGTAAAGAAACCATTAATTCGATCCTGTTGTTAAAATAAGAATATTTTTCTTATGGTATTATGATAATCAATCGAAATTTTGCCTTACTTAAAATCAGTGAACTACATTCTAAAAAGTAAGCATTTGTACGAATCGTTTTGGAAGAAAAACTTTCATTAAAACAGAATGTCATTCCAAAATATAAATTATTAATTATTTTCGTAAAACATTTGGTCATGATAATGAATTTACTATTTCTAGGGGACTTTTTAAAAATAATCATCATTCAACCCCACACCAAGTATTAATTTTAGGCTCACGAAGAGTTTCATAGTAAGACAAAATGACTGCCTAGCGATTAACAACATTAAATGTTTTCTTTATTTTGAATTGAGTCTCTCAATCCCATTGAACAAATATCCTTATAAAAGATATTTCCGCACATAGATCTCTACTTTGTCAGCCTACGTATAAAACGAATTCGTAAATACATTTAAACGCACACTCTACAGATGTATCTGTTTAATTGTTAAAAGCTCCGATATATGCCAAACCCAAAATATGCATAAACTGTAAACTATAGCCATCAGTACGTATTTATTCATATGGATATTTCTTTTCAAAGTTTGGTTACACTCTATACTCAAACACATAGCTCTATAACATCATTCATTTTTAACTTTCTATGAGGTAGGCAATTTATTTTATTTATCAATCCACTATGAGATAAATTGAAATTTCAACTTGTTCCAATTAAAGTAAAACACGATTAAGTTAAAAATATATCAAAATATGTAATGATTTATGAAACTATCCATACAAGTTTATCATTATTGGTTTGTACACTTAAACAAGTAAAACAATTAGGAAATATCTAAATCAATTCTGTATTTAGTATATGGGCAATATTTTTAGTTGATTTATAGTTGAACTAAACAAATCCAATGAAACTATTTCAATTCAATAATCTTTTATGCAACTTTTTTCTTGAAAGTAAATGTTGTTTGTTTTACATTCTTTTTTCAAAGTTTTTTTCCTTTCTCTATTATTGTTTATCACGGATTAAACTATTTTGTTTAACTTATTAAAGTTTAATGTATGTGTCAACTAGAAATAAAATGAATTTTCAAAAAAATTGTTTTAACAGAGTAGAAAAGGATACAGATTTTAATGTCGATATAAGTTTTGTGTTTTTTGTAATTTTTCTTATTATCACTTTTTAAGTGAAGCAGAAAATTACCATTTAAAAAATTTCTGTTAGTATTTGTCAGTGATTGATTTTGGTTGGATACTACTGAAAATCAGCGAACGCTAGATAGCTACTTCGACTTAGTATGAGACTTCGTAGAAGTAGGCTTTGTTGATCTAACTAAAGACCTAGATCCAAAACCTTAATATCTAGCCATAGTAGCTCCAATCAACAGTAGAACTCCATTAATTAGCGTCCAGTTAGGGAATTTAAGCTTCAAGTAGTTTACGACACATACTAACGACCAGCTTAGTCATGTCAAATGTGAAATAGTTAACAACAATAGTACTGCTTGATTGTAGCTATATTTTATAAATCGAATTTCTACTAGTGAACACCGATAAACTCAGTGGTGCTGATAGTTGAATGCTTGTTATGAGACATGAAGGTCATGAGTCCAAGTCCCTGGTGAAACTGGTGAGCGTTTCTGTGTGGGATCCTACACTTAGGCAAAGATACTTATTTAGCGTTCCTTAGTATTCAAAGGGATCGAAGCAAGGTCAATCCTTTGCAAATAAAGACAGCAAACAATACACCGATCTTCACATAACCATTTCAACTAAAAAATTGTTTATAAAAATATTGTACAATTATAATGTGACTGTATATCATGTGTTAGTTTGGGAATATTCGGTGAAATAAAGTGAATTACCCTGTGGAATCATGTATACGCACTTCTGATGAGTCCCATGCTAGGAAGCAGCATCAACTACTGGTTGTCTAACTCAGACCAATTCGTTGTTACGTTTTGCTGTGTATACATATTTTACAATGAAAAGTGAATATATAGCCAATTATAAGGAACTGTATAATCACAGTGGAATTATACAATCCCAAGAAAATTGAAAGGAATAACTACGTAATTACTTGATACAAACTTGAATGGAAACTGATTCCATTTTTAAGTATTAGAAAATTTTAAATTTTTCATGCAACATAAAGGCTTTTCATGTTGATCTTCTGTTGGCTTAGGTTGGATTGTAAATATTTGATAGTAATTATTTCTGCAAAACGCAATATTAGTGGTATTGACTGTCTGTTAATTTTGAATGCTACGAAAGAGCTTACTTTACCTCAGTTATCCAAAATTTGTTTAGAAATCGCATATATGAACGCCTTACCGCCCTCTAGGTATAGATTCCCAGGGATATGTCCAGACAAATCAGAAGAAGTTCTTCCTTTTTGTCCGTATTATATGCCTTAAACCCCAACCACATAAGAACTCAGAAATACAGCAGGTGGTGACACATAAAGGGCAGTGATTCAAACTCTATTTAACTTACGAGCATCTGGTGATACATAAAGAAATTAGTTGAGGCGGGGGCAGAAAAGATTATTTCGTGTGCCTTTCTGGTTCTTCCACTACTTGTTACGGAAGTTTCGACTAGCTTGAACGCAGGACAGATGAAGACAGGCTTTTCACACAGCCGGATGTTTATGATATTTTTATTTTTATTGAATTTCTTCTGTTCTTCATTGTTTACGAAACTTTTTCTTGATTATTGGCAATTCTCCATTAATATTAACTTTCGGTAAAAAGTATTCTGATTCTGTTTACGACTGTTTTCACTATATCCTGCTTACGACTGGTAGAACAATGATATTGTAAATGAAGTACTACCCCATCCACATACATCACCTGCATTTGCTTCTTCTAATTGTTCCAGCATTTTTTTCGTTCTAAATTGAGATTTGAAAATTGAATTGATCATTATTCTCATACCCTGTCGTCAACGGTATGTTTAATGATTATCATTTTAATGATAAAATATGCCATAAACGTAATTCATATCATTACTTACAATAGATGTCATTGACACACCTAGATTATTATGCAGGTTGAAGTTTTGTTTTCTTCAGGTCAGCTCAATAAAAATCGGCCGTGATAGGCCTATGTGTTAATTCCATTGCCATTCCATTGGTTTATCTGTACAACTAGTAAATAAGTTCGGGTTGAAACCCTTTCTTGCAGGATAGTAGTAGATCTCTTAATTATTTTTGAAGTAAAAGGAATGAATTAGAAAATTCATAAATCATATCTTGTTTCTTGTTTTTTCAAACGATAAGCTAATAAATAATGATTAAATATCAAGCGAAACCATGAATTTATCTGATATGTTTAAATTATTTACTTGTTGAGAAACCAAAAAGAAAACTTTCCAGATGTAGGCCATTCTTCTGGCCAACTACTCGTCTGTTTGTCTCCTAACGTAGCCTGTAGTTAAACATTCATCTATTTTAGAGCTAATCATATTTACCATTTACTGGACCTTAAGTATGATACATCGCACTGTTTTCAGTGGAAATTCTTTGTAAACAATATTATTTCACTCATTAGAGACACCACTACACCTTTAAGTGACTCGAAATATAATGTACCTTGTTGTTTATAAAAGCCAGTATGATAGCACTTATACTGTTATGTCGTGTGTTTTGGCCACATACTAGTGCAAACTTTCTCTACCTAGTTCAGTGGCTGAAGATAAATAGGACTGATTATTATGAGCCTACAAGTCTTCTTCCATGTTGCGAGTCACAGGCGGAATCAGAAGAATACAGATTTCTGAGCCAAACATGAAAGTCAAAGTTTGTCTTTCAAGTATTCCTTCATATGCATACAAGGCCAGACCACATAACCAGACAATTTTAAAAATAACATCAATTCAAAACAATAACAAAAAAGGGTAGAGAAATAGGTATTGAGTGCACAAATAATTAACTTCAGTTCATGAAGAGAAAATGATGTAAAAATAGTTAATGACTGATATATGAGTTCCGGATAAGGGGAATATACAGATAACAGAAGAAAAATACCCATTATACAAAAAATCAAAGTACACAAAATAATCCTTTGAAAAATAGTTCTGACAGTTAACCATTCTTCTTAACTCTATCTATCATGTACATTCAGAATGTTTAAATTCCAATAAATTATAACATTTTCATTTATTCGTGTGATTATGACTTCAATGGAATGTTGATATTGTAAAAGTACTTGAAATTTATTCAACAGAATCCTTTCTACATAGCAACAAATCCTACATTAATTCTGACAAAAGTATTTGTGATAACCTACTTCAGTTAAAAATATTCATTATAAGTGATGATACGAATCAAAAATCAACATTCTGTATACGATTAGAGTGAAAATAAATTCATTAACCGTCAATCGTAAATGATTTAGTTTTCAATAACATTTAGTTATCAGTCAAAAATCGTATTGTTCCCTCTATTGACAGTTATATTTTTACCAACATCATTCAGACATTCATAAACACTATTGTCTTTAAAGTTACACTTATGTTACTCATTCTATAGATAACTGAACGGTATCTATTGATGATAAGAAAATCTCATCTACTTCAAACAAAAAGTAGGAAGTGAAAACAAAATCCCGTTTCTTTTTCCTCATCTTAAAAATTACTGTAAACAGTTTATTTCACATTTTCTTTTAATTTTGATTAGTAAATCTAACTTGACTGACGTTATTTTCTGATTGTTTTATACTGATATACGTTTTTTCTTTCTTAATTATACAATTGAGATAATTAGATTATATAGAAATTATTTTGTTTCCTACCTTTCTCATTTTTTTCTTATCATACCGCATTTAGTTTGAAGATCTGAATAGATAATAAATTACTGGAGTTGATTCGATAAGAAATGTTAATTATCACCGATGAATCTAAGTGCAGAAAAAACAACAGTAACTAAAGTATTATTTTACAAATATAACAAAATCTCTGTTTATTATCAAAGATGTTTTTTGTTTGTTTGATTCATTTATTTTAGATCATAACATCTTGGAGTATTTGGTGCATTTGCAAAACAGTTGTAGAATGTCTTTTAACTAAAAAATATAAAAAATTATTGTCCTAATGAATGCAGTTAATCACATGAATTCTGTCAAAACATAACTTAGGTTCACAAGCTCGGAAAAACAATCATACATCTGTTACCTACCTTAACTAAAGTAGAAATAAAACTAAAACAACTCAGAGAAAGAGTATTCAAGAAATTAATTGTAAATTATTTCAAGACCAGTTCAATGTTCCTGAAAATCACAAAAAATTTATTTACTGAATATAGGCCATTCAGGTACATCCAGACCACGAGTCCCCAATAGAACGAAATGCGCGTCCTGGATTTCACTTGCCAGTCACAATTCAACTTAAATAATAGGCCATCTTCATTTTTGAATAGCTTATTCAATTCAAATTGTAAAAGAACTATTGGTCAAAAGTAGACACATTACAGTTAAAGTATAAGGTTAACACGGTCAGTTCCATTAGATCAGTACATGAGATCCAGATATCAGCTAAAGACTTTATTAATTATCGTAATCTTTGAAACTCCTAAACTATAACCTATCTGAGAATAAAGATTTTCCTGAATGTTGCTACAATGGATAAACATCTATACTATAACCGGTTACCATGCATTATGAAACATTAATAGAAATATTAGACTCTTGTCTTTTCTTAGGGAACCATATTTTTAAACAAGGATTACTAAACTTGTAAATCTTATATTATAAGTACAACTTTATATTTAAAGCAGTAAAGTACTTAGTATTTAAAAGTTAAGTTAATGGATTCAGGATCATTATTTAATGCTAATTGTGATATGAACTGTATAACACAACTAACTCCTTTAAAAACATTTAAATCCTTGAATATTGAACAAAACATTTATACAGAATAGTAAAATCTGAAATTTTCGAAAGTTTATTTCATCACATAAGGAATAATGCTATTTTATAGATGAGCAATCTAAATGTCATTAAAACATATTTGATATTTTAATATATATATATATATATATATATATATATATATGTCAAATGAATTGATAATTCAGTGTGAGCAACTTGTAAAACACGGGATAGTCATGATCGTAGTAACGAAAAGTCTTATTCTTTATGCTGATTATTTTTATTACAAGGATAAATATTTATGAACACTAACAATGAGACCATGTTTACACAGCTATACTACCTGAATTTTTATTGGTTTTTATTGGGACCACTTAAATGTACTTGACTCAATTTTCGGTAAAGTAAATTTATATGCCTTGAACTTAACGTTTATAAGATTTCAACCAATCTATTTCTAAGAAAACAGCTTTTTATGTGCGATTCATATGCTATTTTATGACCTAACCCTATAACATATATGCTATTTCACTGGTATGTTTGCTAGATTGTAACAACTCTAATAATTGTTAAGAGCATGCATTATTAACCAAAGTATTACCAATCCCACAATTAAATGTTTTACAAAAATTCAATGCATATTTGTCAATTTTTTGCAGTATCGATTCATATTACAGTTACCTAAACTGAGAAGAGGCTATAAGTATCAAATGCAGAAACCTAAGATTTCTAGTAATTAACAATAAATCGGTAGTGATATTTACAGTTAGCCTCCTGTAATGATTAAGTTTAAATATAAACATGTTCTGATCTACTTGAAACTTTCTATTTTTAGGTTGTGTTAAAATTGTACATTTGTTAAGTAAACATTTAACGGGTTTAAATGTGCATTTTTAGTATGTAATTAAAAACCACTGACCGGAACAAATATGACCTACTCAGAATACAAACACGCAGTGTAATAAATTATAATGCAGTTACTAAATTACTTAATTCAAGGTGTTAAATAATTATAACACGAACCAAGTTGGTGAATTATCAGTCCTATTTACAGCTGTATTAAGCAAATCATTATGCATTGCTTTTAAATATCAAATTGTAGTTTGCATAGCAGTGCATATATTTTTCAAGTTGCTAAGTGAATACAGTTTAGAAATTCTAAAGACCAGGACATCATGAAAGCAAACTCTAAATAAATCTAGTACCGTCATAATACATAACATTTCTTTTCTATCTTGTTTAGAATAACATAAAACTACTAATGTGGTTGAAATCAAATTGAAAGATTATTATCTGCTTCATAAAATGTTGACTATTATCGATTTAAGGCTACACCGATCTCTTATTTATGACATTTAACAAAAGATCTAAGTGTCCCTAAGAGTTATGAACGACTTTTATTATTTGATATTTAGATTTGTGTAATTTGTTAACAATTAGTCTGTCATATTCAGTGACAGATACATCAATTGCTTAATCTGTTGATGGTAAATACATGAAAATTTGTACATTTAAATTATAGTAGTTTTAAACAAATTAATATTCTGACCTCTGCTTAGGAATCAATAAATGTCATTTTGTTTTAAGGTGATATATTTATCGTACTACTGTTTTTCATAACATAACAGTTTAATCTGGCGCCTAGGTATAAGTTTATTGAAATAACTGAAGTTATATTTCACGTTGTCAATGTCATGATATAAATTGTCAATATTAATATGTATATATGGAGATGAAGAGAGTGAGTCATATTACAAATGATTACAAATAAGGAACTAGGATACATTGTCCATAGTTCAACGAAACACACAATGTGATGGAAGATTATCATAGGGTTATTATTGTCCACCAACATTTCTGGTATATCTTTTGTTTTTTGTGAGGAAACTTATTTTACGTGCCAGTAGCTAAAGATTTATTTCTTTATCTGTTACGAAAAAGTATGGTCTTTTAAATTTCGTCAGTTATATTCATTTGTTATTTGCTAACTATTATGTTAACATAAGCAAATGTTAATTTGATAAAATCGACTAGCAAGAAGCACTTTAGGTAAGTTTTGAAATTAGTTGATTATAACTTTCAGAGTTTATCGGCAATATTTGAGAAACTTATGCTACAGCTTGGACTTCAACTTTTACTTCATATAAAGACCAATTAAATAGCAACTAGTGGTTATATTTGACATAAAACGTAGAAAATTAATTAAGCTAATGGTTACCAGGTAACATTATAAAATGAATAGCTTTCATAAGTCAGCAGATTGTTTCAAAATGCAAATAGGATTCATTGCCTAGCCCCTTTATTAACTGTAATAAAGTAGCAGCGAAAGTAGCTTACCTATCTTTAACAGCAGTAAAACTTGAAGATCATTCCTAATTCGAGGGCTATCTAAATGCATTTGTCTAGATCATGTTACAGAACTCTAAATATAACCTATGTAACATTAAAAACCCTCCAACTTTTCTACTGTCATGATGGTTATAAAACTCTTGTTTGTAATAAGGTGATGTATCATCTCTGTTAATGTAAACCCTCGTCATTAAATAAAAGTTGAATCAGACAGACAATCAGAGTACTTTTGTGGAACACAGAAACACACATATAATTAGTAACAAAATGGATACTTCCAGATGATTCTAATAATAAAGAATGCATAGCTTGTGAAAACCAATAATTAATAGTCTCAGAGAACTCCATACATATTCTCTGCATCGAACACAACTGTTTCTTTTCATGAATATTGTAACTCATAAAGATATTTATTTAACAATCGTACAGCTTAATATGCTCATTAGGAGTATATTTTCTGAACGGAGATTATTAATCATAAGTGTCTCCTGAGTACAAGACATGTCGAAATCTAATGGTCACGCACCCTTTGAAATCTTGTCTTCTGTTATCTCCAATAAAAACTGCTAAGTTCACTCTCTACCTTACTAAGTAAAAAAGGATTAAACCGTAATCTACAAGAATAAACACTATTCAGAAAAAATAATGAATATATCTAAAAAGAAGCAACCATTTTCATTATCCATTTCCACATTTATCAATTTATTTAATAAAGTTGGCAGGGGTGATGGGAAGGGGAACAACATACATCGTAAATTGTTGAGTTCTAATCAACACACTAAAATTCGCATTCATATATTTACAGCTAGAAACTAGTTTAATTTAATTTGTCACAAAGTTCAAATTAAAATGCTATTAAGCCCACTTTGTTTTTGTTTTTTCATTTTTAAAACTAAAACAAACAATTACAGAGAGTCATTTCATCAAAACTTTTTCTATCACTTTAAGAACTTTTAATCTTTGTTACCTATAACTCATTTCATTTAGGTCAAATCTAAATATTCAGGAACAAAGCTACTAAACACAATCATATTTGTTTAATCATGGTTTGGATTAGAAAAAAAAAAAACAACAACTAAGTATTGACAAGAAATCGATCATTTTGGTTACTCATACAATGTTTATATTATTCAGTTTGGTAATCATGTACACGTAACATTTCATTTTGATGTTGTAACTGTTATGTAATTCAACATTCTAACATATTTATTTACATTAAACTTATATTATTATTATTATCATAGAATTCATTTAAATTTTCGACTAGAATAACTTTAATGAAAAGTATAAAAAAATTACAACGTTGTACAAAGTATATTTTAGTTACTTTGAATAGTTAACAGCCTAAGTTGAATATGTAAAGAAAACGAAAAAAGAAAAAAGAAACGCATTGAAAATTGTCTACTTGTCAAAATATATTTCACACTGTTGATGTTATTTTAACAATTAAAATGCATTTCACAATTTACACTAAGAAAATAACATATCAGTAGGCAATGACGTTGGAGTTATTTCGTGTCTGAAAAAATTAGAATGACGTAACATATAAAGAATTAAACATCTCAAAGAATCTATATCGTCATATGTAAATTCTAGTGAATTTGTTTTTTTTTTTGCATAAACAATATAAAGAAAAAAAGAAAGTTTACAAGTTGAACATTTTTGTAAGAGCCGGTTTTTAGACTAGAAACATTTTTGTTTGTTTCTACAAAGAGTAGGATAATCAGATGTACAGTAGTACAACTTGATTTTAATTACAATCTACAATGAAAACATGTGTTTATTGTATTTAGCTTGATCTTAGTTACCTCTGTTTACAAAGTCTTCATAATTTACCTTGTAATGTATGCAAAATTGTAGCTAAACCATCGGATAAAATGTTATCTTACCTCACAATCGACACAAGATTGGATTAGGTTGTTTTTAACTATGAAATAATCTGTATCAGACAATATTATTGTGGAGTCTTGGCTTGAGCCAAAAAAATCTAAGTTGCAAAAAATACTTAATGGTCTTATAGAAATTGAGAATACACAAGAGCATCAGAAAGAGCAGTCCATGTTTATTTCCATAACAACAGGATAAACATGGAAAATATTCAAGAAATTTGAAACGGTTTTCTTAAATATAAAAATGGTCAAGTGGCTGATGCTTCACATTAACTTAATTTAGCAGAATAGAAGGCTTAACAATTCCTCAAATTTCATTGTCGCTCTAAGCAATCATAGTGGACCTGGTCAAATCTAATATATAAACAAGCGCCAGTTGAACTTAGTCATTAATTTTCGTCTGCTTAAATATAGTCAAAAGTACCATATACTTAAAATGACATCGTCAAAGCTGCTAATTTTACAACACAGCTGCAGCATCTTGTAATTCAAAAAGTAAGTCATAGTGTCAATATGGTCAACTGATCAATTTTTGTAATCATAATAAAAAACAATTACATATTTTACTTTTTAGAAATATGAAAATGAATCTTAGACTCCCCAAAGTTTATAAAACCTGGTTTCTATAAACAGAGGAAAACGAACAGAGTTATACAGAATATATCCAATAAGTTTTAAATACTTTAGTCATTCTCCTTAAAAACATTCTCCGATATTTCATTAAAACAGAAAATCGTTTACAGCTTCATGATTATGAATTTATAATGAATTTATCCATTTGGTAAAGATTTCAAGTACCTAAAAAATACAGCCACCCTAAAATCAAGTTTAAAATTTTGTATACACTTTACTTATTTTATTAATGCATAAATGAACTCAGTTAGACTGATGATAATCTTCTTACTTACTCCTGTAAGATTTCACTTTAGATTAACCAGGATTGACGAGAATCGAAGCCGTATTATCCGTTATCAAACCCTATATTAATGATAACTTTCGTGTTAACTGTATAGGGTATTGACTATAACGAAACTAAACAAGTCACTCTAAATCTGATAACCCTGTGTTATCCTATACACGACAGTGTCTTAAATCTACTCCACGCCTATCCCCAAAAGTATTATCACCATCACATCGAATCAACAACTTGTTTATTACAACTGTAAACTTATTTATGTAAACTGAGTGTGTACTTCTTCTTCCTTCAAAATCGAATTATTTATTCATCTTGATATTAGTAGTTTTTATACATATATTACCTAAATGTACTGGATTCTAACAATTTGTATGATTGTTTCCAATTAATTATTAGGGAAAACAAGTATATCATTTGTATTCTGTTCTCTCAGTAACGTGAACAATCCTATCATTTATATTCAGATAGATACTACTATGAGATGTTCATAGAAACAAATATTTACTACTAATTAATGTTTGATCAAGTAAATGAAATTGATTAGTTCATTAATGGACAAGCATGTCATTTACTGAAAGTAATTAAAATATCTACAAATTCATTACAATAGAATAATCATTGTCATGGCTATCTCATTTGTCAAGGGTTGACATATGTTTCCGGTTTCTACCAATACTGGATAATATTTACCTAAAGTAAATTGACCAAAATAGTTACATTTATAATTTTATGCACAGCACTGTTTTGTCCTCTAAGTAATCACATCCTTTAATAAAGGTCCGATTGATACTTTTTCATTAGAATCTGCTTCAATAATGCATCGACAATTGATGCCCACTCCTAATATAATTGACTTTTTCCTGAAAAGGTTCACGTCAACAAAACATTCAGTAATTTTTCTTGTATTGATTTTTACTTTCTCTCCAGTTTGTAAGCTATCATTTTATTAATAATAATCTTAAAATATATTTTGATTTACTTGTTTATTTACATATATTACTAATTCCTAATCTGCAAGTAATCTCTCTCAAATATCCTATGCCACTTTGTTTATAGTATGACTAATTTGCTTTAAAAAAATATATGTTTATATGTTGAATATCAGTATGTTAATATGCAATAGAGTTGGCTAGAATACAAAATGGTTCAATTATTCCGTGAGCAATAGAGATAGCTGAATATACCTAAAACAGACTTCACCTTAAAAATGATACTTCAGAAGGATGAGTAGAACGCATAAGTTGGTAATTTATTATGTGATTTTGCTTTAATTTACAGAGAATTATCTGAGTGGATAGTGTTTCAAGTTGACTAGTTAATCATTGGATTTAATTATATCAAGAAGCATAAAGTATTTATCTAGTATCTATAAGCCAAGATGTGAAGGAGATTATTATAAACCGTTGAAATAACAACTAGTCAACATAATTTTCTGTTAAATGGCATAAAAACAACACACCAACCATGAGGCCTCATATATTACATTCCTTACAGGCTACGGATACCAAATTACGAGGAGTCTCATACTTGCCAGTAACCGGTGCTTATTGCTTACTAGTTTCTGATGATTTCTAATTTAAGCCTATTTCAAAGATGATTAAATTATCTAATCCACAATTTTACCATTGGACACGGATCCGCCGAATGGTGAAGATGATCAGGTGTTTACTGTGAAACCTGAATGCCATAGATTAGATATCCCGTAGGAACCAGATAGAGTGCTGCACTTCCACGGAGAAGTCCTGCGTTAGGACCAAGTTGGTGTTCAATACTTTCTGTCGTTTAGTCGTGCTCAACAAACACCAATCTTTGACAGACACAAACATTTAATTCTAATACATAAGTCAACAAAATCACTTTGATTCAATTCTAAATTTATATTAAAGAATAGATAAACAAAATGTTTAGGGAAACTATCATAAAATTCACTTCCTTAATATAGCTTTCTTAATACATATCTTTTTATAGAGTATTAGTAAGTAATGAAAGCAAGATTTTTGTAAGCTTCTATCACAAACTTTATTTTTCCCTAAAAACGCGCAAACTTCTGTTTAACCTTGACAGAATTTTACTTGGTACAGAAATTAACAAAAGTTCTTTGCTGAGGTTACGTTCTGAGTATTCGATATGTATGTTTTACCCAACATTTTCTGTCAGCATTTAATATTTAGTATTTTTTGAGTTCTTTTTATCTAACATACAGTCTGTATTACACTAGTATATACTGTTGACTTTTCAAATGATATCTCTACTATAAAGTAAACTTTAGTATAAAGGTATACTCACTAAATGAAAAGGCGAAATAATGAATGAAACACAAGACGTTAACAATAAAACCGTAGAGAATAACTATCAGTTGAAGTTATGCTACTATCGTGAAGGAATAATTATTCGTATTTATTTCATCTTATCCCGTTGTGAATATCAATATCACTTACTTTATTTTACTTTCATTTGAATATTTCACCCATCTATTTTAATTCATAATAATATGTGATATATCAATTCACATCATAAACATATGAATGTATATCTCGATTGATTTTGTGTTTTTCTTTTAATAAGTTCATTGTAACGTTCTTAATTACAACCAATGTTATAAGCACGACAACAATCATTGTTACTACTATTATTATCCCCGTTTATAAAATGAAGTATATAAAGACATTTATCTTCTTCTGTGTATTAACATCAATATTAACAACAACATCATCTCACTTCATACAGTCAAATATTTTTGCCAAATAATTTCATTTATTGTTAATCATAATGTTAATAACACGAAAAACTAACATAAAACTATTAATAAATTCATCACCTGGATTGACATAAAACAACTAGTCACTAACATACAATAAAATACAACAATTAAATGTGTATTACAAAGTAGAAAGTGAATTAGTTCATTCTAAAAATTTACATTAAAAATGAATTTATTTGAAGAGAAAAAAAATTGAAAGAAAAGAAAATCTAATAATACTAATAATAGTTTTGAATTTAGTGAAAAACTAAGAAATCAAGTTAAAGAGAGAAAAAAATTAGGTGAAGAAAAGATGAGAAAATGAATTATTATGTAAATACACCAATAAGTTGATTTTATTGACAATATAGAAAGAAAATTTAAAAAAGAAATTAATGAGAAATGAATTAACATACTACAATGTCTGATTATGCATAATCTGTATTTTCATTAATAATAATTAACTGGTTTCAAAAATTACTCTTTCTAATTGAAATAGAAAATTGAAATTTGAATTGAGGTGATTTGTAGAGATTGATACTAAATTTAAGTTGATTGAATGAGTCACGGGTTGATGTTGGTAGGGTATTATTAAATAGCAATGAGCACTAGACAACTGCTTTGTTCTAGAATTCCTCAGAAATGCACACCCTGAATTCCATTCCAGTTTCCACGAACCACTTCAATTTATTTTCAATATTAGGCTCATTAGTGACAAACTTCAGTTTATTTCTAAAATTTTAGTGAGATGTCGTGACTGGTAGGGTTCAAAATGATGAAGATTGAGAAAGATATTACCTATAACAATGAATGATCTTCGTGCTATATTAGGATTTGATTAAACTAGAATTTATACCATAGATGTCAGCCCGGTAGAACAGAGGTCTAAGCGACCACTAGCCTAGAGCCTATTAACCAAGATCTATGGTCCGCGCTGCTGAGAAATCTTATACTAGAACGAGACAGCTGTCTAGTGTTGAAAGGTGGTTCGAGGATAATCAACAGGAAACCCTAGATCGTGATGCTGTTTGGGCCCTAACCAACCCCCTACAGGTTCGTGATGCATACGTTGGTTGGTTGCTGTGTAATAACCAATAATCGTCAAGTTCTTTATAGTTCTAATCAAATTTTATCAATCATATTGTAATATAGTCACTAGTTTGAATGACTCAACGTAACTAGTACTATGTATAAATATAATGGTTCAGCGATAACTGTGACTGGCTATGAAATTGTGAAACCGTTCACTTCCACATACTTCCAGTAATGTCAAGTCACTTAGGCTAGTTATTAAATTACAGCATAATTGATAAAAATTCAATCAGCACTGTAAAAGTCTTGATGAGCATCCATTCGGTCACTACCCGTTGACTAACCAACGTGTTGACTGTCCCCCTTACTTTTTACTGGTACTCGACTAACATCAATCTGTAACGAATTTAATCAACTTCGTTAATTCAAATTCAAGTGAATGAAAAAAAAATCATTCTTAATCAACGTATTATCTTAACTTATTAAAAAAATTATATAGTTCCGTATTTATATAGAAAAGGATATGAGAAAAATATGGTTCATAGTTTTTTCAAAAGTTAAATGGTATAGATTTTGTTATTTATATGAGTGAAAGGTATATTCTAAAGTTTTTAAAACAAATCCTATTGATGTTATTAAATTTTATTGAATAGTCTAGACACCAAAAGATAACTCATATTAATGATTGACATTTTACTGAATCTACTAAATACAAAATAAGTTGATTTGTACACAATGAATTACTTATGTGCTTAAACGAGTAGACTGAGAAATGTACTCTTCTTTAGAATATTCAAACTGACTCATATTTCATATGTGGGTGTCTTTTAAATTGACTTAATCTGCAAATCATTGTACATTGTTGATCTTGTACATTTCATGTTTCTTTATTTTTGTGTCTAAGAATTTTTAATATCATTATTAGTGATTAGACTTTTGGGCTATTGAACAAATTAAATGACAATCGGAACACATCATTTATTCAGAACTAAAAAACCAACGTTAATAACTCTTCATAAACAAATTCTTGGTAACAAACTTTTATTAATAATATGAGATTGATTCATATGGTTACTGGGAATGATAGCGCTAATAATGGTTTTCCACTTACTGTATTGCTTTTAAAAGAATTGTTCTTCATATAAATCTACTGACATTAAAACTCTTAAAATTTGCTTGCAGATCTAAAGTTGGACGTCAATCAAGAAGCTCTAAAGAACAAAAATTTTAAAATGTTTAATTAATAGTTTCATGTCAGCATTTGTTATATTATTTCTCGTCACAAAATTCTGTAAAATAGTACTAGTTTGCCACATACTAAACGAAATATTTTCAAAAGGTATATAACATTTTCATCAGTTTCTGATGACCTTTCACAGACGGTAATGATGATAACGGGTGATGGCAAATAATCATCATGAAACTTTGAATGGTACTATATTAAAGACTATTTTCCAAAAACCTGAAGACGTCCAACTTGCATTCGAAAGTTTTGATAATTAGATATTTAATGCTCCACTAACATTTTGTTAGGATGAATTGATGAAATAGGATTAATCAACCCCATGAGGCGTTTCTTGACTGGTTTAATGCATCAAGCCTAATATGTTACATAATATTTTATTATATATTTCCTCCGTATTGTATTTGTATATCTTGAGAATTATGGGATAACATCGTAAAAGAATGGCTTCTGACAGTTATATTTCAAGTACATTTAAGCTCCTTTAATTAGCCACAACCATAAACCAAAATCCTTATTTCCTACTTCTTAATTTAAACTGCTACGTGTAACCCTTACACAATGCACAAATATTTCCGATAAACTTATCATAAATTCACTTAATTGCTGATCACATTTCTAAAGCAGACATTTTTAATGACGTGTTACTGATAGCATACACAAAATCATCAGCTCTCAGTTTACTTCTCGAAACATTCCACTCATTTCTTCTCCAAAGTTTTTGTTGTTAACATTTAAAGTCCTGGATTAAATGAACTTAATATTCAACATACAACATAAAATTTTACACAATTTCATTTTAATCAAAATGAATTTCTGACGTCATCAGACATAAGTAATGCAAAATTACTATTGACCATGGTAACAATATACTTGTTAGTAAATAATATGATGAGCCAAATACTTAAATGCAACTAAAATAAATATATTCCTGGATGTATCATATATTTTTGAAAGTGAGATCCTAAGGATAGTTACTAAGTCGTACATATGTGTCTAGTATGTCACATGAGTTCATGAAACTCTCGAATTATGTAAATAATTAGAACAGCAAACTGATCTACAGAGAACGATTTTTGAAGTTTTAAGATACTTAACTATGATTTCTTGAATAATCTGAATAATCAGTGGAACATTTTCTTGAATCTCCTATTATATCAATGAAGTAACTAATCAGTTATATATATATATATATATATATATATATATATATATATATATATATATATAATAGACTCTGGTCAGCAGCTTCATTATTTTGATTCCGAGTGAAATAAAAATTAAATTACAAACTTTTTGCCTAAAGAAAATATCTTTTTTAAATCACTTTGAATTTAGATGGTTTTGTAGTGACAAGTATAAGGTTTTTTATGATTATAATTGTCACACACTGATTACAGTTGGGTATCAACGAAGACTAGGCAGCACTGGATAACTGTTTAATCTTAGTATAAGATTCCCCTGACAGAGGATAAAAACAAGGGCCTTGAGGCTCTATGGCGAAGCTTTACCATCTACACTACTGTGCCGGCTGGTTTCCAATGGTAGAATCCCATTTCAATCAATTCATGACATTTCGATACTATCAGTCAGTCTCTTTGATGATAACTGTATAACACACAACAGGTCTGGACTCCACTAGTCACGATTTCTTACTAGAACTTCAGGAACTTAATACCAAATTTATACCAATCTTTCTTCAAAAATATCCCAATTCAACTTCAATAATCAACTTACTAGTGAGTAAATTAATCACGTTTTTGAAGTTATAGCGAGAAGTTGTGGAGTCTAAATGTGTAGAAAGTAAAAAAATCGATACTAAATGCATCTACTGTTCAGCATATTGTATTACAAACTGATGGAAGTGGGAATTCAACCACTGAACGAGTTTCAGACTAATGGTGCAAATGATTAAACATTCACTGTGAAACCTGATAACACTGTCTTTGATTCCATGTCAGAATCGAGGAGGTGCACTACCGAAGCAACTACCCAGTGCTCCTTGGTTTTCACTAGTACTAAATATACATCAACCTGTAAAGACTACGACCAAACAGACCTACTTTTTACGTATTAGCTTAAAGTTAGCCCAATTCTCGCAAATTAGTAAATTACTTAAGAAGAAAATGAAAATTTCATAATCACACCTTGTAGCTTATAGAATAAAAGTCCGATTTATCACTAACTGATCAATTCTGTGTTATTTAATATTTGTACTCTAAGTCACTTAACTACAAGTAAGCAATGAACCAGATACAGATTGAGTGTTCATTCGGTTCAGTGAGTAAACTATAACTGTAACAGTGATAAACAGCATTCACTAACTGTTCTCTTAAGGCAATTGAATTCCATGTTATAACTGTTTGAAATGTTCTTAAAATTCAAAATCAAAATCCTTGATTTGTTTATTTTGATGTTTTACATGTATCTGAATTTATGTCAAACAATATTTGGTGTTTGAATTGTCATACTCTAACATTATTAAATGAGCAAATATAGAAAGTTACTTAATTAGGTAATGTAAAATATAAATCAAGGCACATTTAACTTAGTATTTAGTTCATAACTTAAAACAAAAGTTCTAGAAGTATTGTAGTTTGCAGACTGGATCATTTAATTATGCAAATAATAGTAGCATAACGGCTAATAATAATCCATTACATTCTTTACAACATTATAAACTGTACAACCGTTATGAAAACCAATGAATGTTATTTAAATAAGTCGTTCCACCCATAGAATGCCCCCCCCCTCGCCGACAAACTAGTGAGCAATGAACGTGTTCGAAATGTCAACTGAAGCTAAAAGGATATGACGAATGCAACAATATTTTTGTAATCTAATTGAAATACTTTACAGTGTCATAGTAATATATCTTATCACTTTCATATAAGTCATGTTAAATTAAAAAAGTCGTTAAAATTTTCCATTGTTATTTGATAAAAAAATAAATCACAGCGAAGAAATATTTCTTTTCGACTAGTTTCTCATCAGGGCTCTTCACTAGTGTTACTCCTCAGACAGTGTATACGAAAGCATTTATAAAAATGAATAATTGCTATAATATACAATAATTACATGGAAGGGGTTTATAGTTAAATAATGTTCAATTATAAAAGGATAAGCTGAAACATGAACTTCTAGCAATGATACGTTAGATAATGTCTATAATAGGAATGGTGATTGCTACTAAAATATTGAATCTTAAAGAAATTTGTTTGAGTTCATACTGAGTAATTTGATAACTTTGTAAAATGTAAAAACGAAAGAAAAAACTATGAAACATTTTGTAATAAAAAGAATGTGTGATTGGGTGGTTAAATAAAACAACATTCTATCATGAGTTTAAACAATCACCAACATAGTGTAATCGACCAGATAAATTTCTTGTAAATGAGTAGATTAGGTTTATTTAACATGATACTGTTAGAATAGAATATAAAGTAGATAAAAGAAATACTATGAATTACTTGAGGAAGATTGATTTCTGTCTACATTGTATCATGTGCCTATTGAAAAAGAAAAATCTCTAGTATTCTCTTATTTGTAATTCATAAAGAATTATAAGACACTTTTTATTAAATTTACAATTCTAGACTTATGTATCAATAAAGACAATGATTGTTATTGTACTAAATATATTCAAGTGTACATCAATGAGTTTAATTCTGTTATTTTGTATGAGGATAGAATGAATTAATGTTCCTTTATTGTATTGTTAAACTTTGGAAACATTAAAAAGTTTTCTTTTCGATTAAAAACTAATTATTTTCTAATAATAATTTTCGACAAAAAAAAATTCATTTCATTGTTTCTCTTTATCCTTCAACAGTTTTGCATTAGTCAGTTGATCTTTTTTATCACGTAGGATCTTAACTCTCACAATTTTTTTTCAAAGTATAAAAATAATATTTGTCAAATTGGTCATGTCTAAATGAACTTTTTTGCATAGAATTTGAGTTTGATTTAAATTAGACTAAAGTAATATGAGAATTATTCATTGTGCTGCCTTATTAAGGCAAGCAATTATTGAATGTGATGTTGCACCTCTTTTGTCTTTTCTATTCGTTTGTAGATTATGACTATAAAATGAATTCTAAGATAAGTATCGTTCAACTAGACCGAATTACTAAAAATAGTCTACTTAAGTTGAATAGGTGGATTTAAGTAGTCATTATATCATGTGAAAATATTAGGTTTTTTCTACAAAAACAGTATGTTATAAAATAAGTACTTGTTTTTGAATAGTAACTCTTAAGATATTCAAAAACAAGTCTCATAGTTAATAGGGTTATATTATGGTTATACACAGGTAATTAAACACTTTTAGAATATTAATAACTGTTACAAAACATTTTATATCAAAGTGTTGTTTACTATTGTCCAAGTGATGAATATGAAGCCTACACAATGTATTGTACACAATAAGAATTAGTAAAATATGATAATATGGTTTAATGACTCTCTTTCAGCTACACAGTTTTGTTTACATATTAGTGTATTGGTAATTACAGAAAAAAAATCTATGAAAGGAATTAAATACTTTCCAATAGCACTTTAACCCTCATAATTTTTTACCCAACTTTAAATTTTAAAGTAGACAAAATAAAGGAAAGAGTTTCTTTCTGCTCTAGCTAAAGATAATACAGTGAAAATATGTGAGCAATAATACACTTAAAACGGTGATTTGAGTGCTGCCATTTCAATTTGCAAGTTTGTACAGATTAATTTAGTGGTTTGCAAATAATTGGCAATTTTAAAGTGACAACTATTAAGGGATCTTTTTGTTAGGGATTCATAATCCCTAAAAATACAGTTAACAGTATTTGATTGTATTAATTAAATGTTATTGATTTTACTTAATGAATAATCATTGTAAATTGATTAACATAAAAAAATCGATATATTTGAAAATACAAATTCACTGGTTTACTAGTTGACTATTCTGTCGTCTCACTTTTGCTCCACAATACAATCTTCCTACAAGCTTAGTCTTTTGTAATAGCTGCTGGCTGTGAAGGGAACAAGTCGCGGTATACGTCCGAGGTACAAGTATCAGTAATAGCGTTCGCTCACGCAACACCTCAAAATTCTACCGACACAACACTTTTTTCACTGATTTAGGCTGTTTTTTTCATGAACATAATGCATTTATTAACAAATGAAAACTGATAAGCAAGTTGATGCATACTATTTGTTGGATACGACAAACCGTCGGTAAAGATTTTACCTATATTGTATCTTGTTCGCAAATATTATGTTAAAAAGCTTTTGAAACTCTAAGCTGTAGAATTTAGCAAATCAATTAACTCAGAAAAAATTCTCTAGAATTGATTTTAAGCTGATCTTGTTTTGAATGTAACTATCACCAAAAAGTTATTTTACAAGTTCCTTCAAAAAGTTGAAATGCGTACTTCTTAATAATTACACATTTTTTGTTAATACGCAATCTTCAATACATTGCAAAATTTAATCAGTTTAAATGTGGCTGAATAATGGAAACTATAATTATGGTGACATTAACCTTCAAGACATGAGGAAAATAATGTTGTTCCAATCGTTCCGTTTATGAATTCTTGTAAAATATAAACAAAAAAGACTTTCAATATCAAATGAATTTACTACATCATTTTATGTGATCTAATCCTTCCATATGTGCACGTTGTAAACTGTGTATTTTTGAAGGTGAAATGCTTATGGCCATTTGACTTTACTAGGCTTTCGAATGAACGGTAACTAGAGAATAATGGCCATCAATGAAAATGATACAGAACAAAGCTAATGTTATCCTCAATGTTCCAACCCAGATAGCTAGAGAAAGAAGTTCAGTGTGAGCAGGAAAATATAATTGCACCAGCAACCATGAAGATGCTTAAACGATAAACGGTAAAAACAGTAAACAATAAAAATACTCCTAAAAGATGTCATAGTAATAGCTTACTAAAAGAGAGAGCGAAAAGATGAGACTTAATATCATTCGAGTTAGGAATATAAACTGAAGGTAATAATAAGCTTTTTGGCTAAAGAATGAGAAATTCATTTTTTTGTAAATAAGCGACAAAAAATGTTCATTAAGTGATTCTTCAGGATCTGGCACTAACAGTGAGTTTAATCGTTTATAAAAATCACAAAGTAATCGGAATATCAAAGAATATGATATTGAATGGCTTCAAATTACCCATCAGTGCCATGGAATGATACATCTTGTAAAAACGAGTGATTCAGTGAATCTAACCGTTTCCTTTCCCTTAATAGTTATGCTTTGTAACACAGGTATTCTATGGAATGTACAGTACTCGTGACTTGCCATACCAAACCTAATATATGTGCAAGTAGTAGTTTCTAGTTTCCATGGCATGATTGTAGTAAGTAAGTTCTTGTTGTCTTTCTTCCTCTTCATTTTCGTTGATTTTTGTAGCGACATGTTGAAAGCGGTTACATTTTGTTTCATTTTTTTTATCTATAACTTTTCAAACAATTTTTATTACTTATTCATAACAGTATCTAAAATTTTCAGCTTACTTTCATCATTTCTCACATTAGTTACTTAAACGCACGACCTCCCATCAAGTTAGTATTCTATGTAATCATATATTTCTACATCATCTTCAACTATTATTATCACGATAACTTCACATCTAATTTTGGTAATTAATATCAATCTTCGTCAATTGGCACATGTCACTCATATTCGATTATGTCATAACCTTCATCATTCACTTATTCCGTTCCTTTATAATTTGAGCTTGATGACTATATGCCCACTACTGAAACCAAGTAATAAATATGCAGGATACATTCAACATTACAGTTATAAAATATGTTACTTATTGACATGATTTTCGTGCATATATGGAAGAACTAGAACACACCAAAGGGAATGAATTCATATGATACGGAAAAAGTTGTTATTAATTTGATGTCACGAATCGGTTTGAATTAGACAACCACTGACCACCAGAAAGTACAAGATAGTTGTTTTCTTCCTAATCTTTTCAACAAAGCGCATCAACTTTCGGGAGCTGGCTCAGTGGTCTAATCCCAAAGCATTTGCTGCAGTGCTGGAAGATTCTGAATTTGATCCTTGGTGGGGTCATGGATGGGCACTACTGAAGAGTCCCATACTAGGACGAAACAGATGTCTAGCATTTCCTAGTGGTCATTCGTTATTTAATCAATTTACTTTGTGATATCACATTTGCAATCAGCTATTTCCATAACACCCGATTACATAATGTTTATTGTTCTTACTCTGTAAAAGAAAATACAGCATCGAATCAATAAATAACTAAAAATAACGTTCATGATTCATTATTATTCTTCTTTCAGTATTATTTTTTCAAAGTTTAGTTTATAATTGGGTGTTATGGAGATAGATGACTATCATTTTCGAAATCACGAATCAATCTGAATTAGACAACCACTGATCACCTGGAAGCACTGGACGGCTGTTTTGTCCTAGTATGGGACTCATCAGGTGTGAGCCTCCACTACCACATCAGGGATCGAACCAAGGACACTCTGGCTCTACGACGAGCACTTTACCATTATGTTATGACGTGAAAAAAGCTAATAGATTTATCGAACGCTAATGAAGTGTGCCTAGTTGATAAATGCGCATCTGCCCTATGCCCACTGAGTCCCAAGCCGGAGATAGAAGAATATAAGCTGATAGATCAATCAGACAGGATCATATTATATTTCACACATTCCTTTGAATACACATAAAACCTGACCACACAGACAACCAATTGGGAAAGTAACACTGATACAAAATAGGAGTAATAGTGAATATGAACTGGGGTTCGTATACACAACTGATTAACCATAGTTTACCAATGAGAAATGATATGCTAACAGTTAATATGTCAAGTGGGAGGATAGGGCAAGGGGAACTGAATAATAATAGAAATAAATTGTTCCCCTTGAATGTAACCAAAATACTGAAATAGTCTACAGATAAATAGCTGTCGAAGATAATCAATCTTCTCTAGGTGCTCGGCATATCACATTAGACCACTGAGTCGGCTCATTATGGTTGATATTTCTAATTCAATCAATTCGTGATAGTTTTGCGCAACCTCATTCTTCCCATCAATCAGTAACTGCCTCACATCTGACACTGTTAAACTCCACTGGTCACGTTTTCACACTAGAATTTCAGGAATTACCTCGAGGAGTTAGCTACTAGTAAGCTTATAATGGCTATAATTTGGTGTTGTGGAGATAGTTGTCTGCCAATTTTAATATCACAGTGGTCCAATGGTAAAACATTCATCGCAGAGCCAGTGTGTTCCTGGTTCGATCCCCGATGTGCTCGTGGAGGCTCATTAATAAAGGGTCCAAAGCCTCCAGATGGTCAATGTTTGCTTAATTCAGACCCATTTGTGATATCAAAAATCGCTTGTTTTATCAAATATTAACTAGTTTTCTCATTCAGATGATTCATATTCCTTTTCCATACTAATTACCATTAACTATCGACTTTTATTGACAGAATACATAAATTCATATGATTGATATGGTAACATTTGAAAAGAAAGGATACATTATTTTTCAATAGAATACGATATAAATACAATGTTTATTTATTAACTTTCCATTTGATTGTGTTCAATTTCTCACGTAATAGAATTAAATTAGATGCAATTTTTCATTATTTTATTTCATGTATCACAACAATACGAATGTAAATGTAGTTATCATTAATAAGGTTGAGATGACTGTATAACTATGAATATCGTGATCAATAGTGATTGTTTTATGTATAATAAAAGATGAAGGCATATTGGTCCTTGCATAAGGTGATAAATATATCTCTCAGTGCATAGTAATAAATAATTTGTAATACTGATCAATCGATTTACTTCATTATGCATAATCTGTTAAATGTTAACAACCTAATGTCAGACTGATGTTTTACTTTTTGAACACTTTGCTTAAGTTTATGTTTTTATGACAATATCAAGATTTGGCATTATTTTATTATTAAACATGTCATTATCATTTTGTAGAAATAATGAAAATCATAGGAAGAACCACAAAGGAGTGTTATTAAATGTAATATTTCATTTACATTTAACGGAAAGTGGATGCTTTATAAACTGTAATGATTATCTTGTCACACTGAAAACAATTATGTTTGACAAAATGTTCAAATAGTTTTTCAACAGACAAAATGGATTGTTATAATCCACTGAGATAAGCTAATTTTTGATAACATCACAAACTTTGAAATCTATTTAAAGAGAATTAGCTGTTTTTGTAGAGAAAGTATAATTACATTAACTGTAGCTGCTACTTATTGATGATCAGAATCAACTTACAAAATTGCTGTAAAGATACCTGCCTAAGTGATTTTTCATGTTAGTATATTTTGTTTTTTATCTTATGCCAACCAAATGAATGAACTTTGAGAGCCAAATTTTAATCGAAACATTGACAAAATACCATGATTTTATGTTATTATCTGATAATGATCTTTAGATATCCTATGCTGGAAGATTGTTTTGAAGTAGTTGAAAGGTAACCCTGAACTGAGGTTTCTCTCTATTTGTCAGTCGTCATCATGCCTTAGATGATATGGTTAAAGATTGTGAGGCTAGGTGACCCTGAATCGAATACACTGGAGACTATAAGCTTATCCATGTGTTATAGGTACGCTTTACCAAATAGCTCAAAATCTAGGTCTACGATTTATTGACGACTACTCTCAATCAATCTTCCATATCTACATAGTGCCACTGATGTTAATTCACTTAGATTAGTGACCATATTTAAGCTAAATAGGAAGGATTCAATTTGAACTATAAAGAACTTGACAAATATCAAATTAATCACTAACACAATGATCAACCATTAGATTTCTTATGTTAGTAAAGTGATGAAAAAACTATTCTTGATCATAATGAATTTACATTTTGATCAAAGCAGACCGACATTAGTTATTTCATCCTTACAAAACAGAATTTTGATTATTTTATTTCAACAGAAAGTCATGCTATATAGGTTATTATTTTTTGGGTAGCTATACTTTTTTATGTAGAGAATAATCAAAAGTATTCTGTACTGAAACTTCATTTCGAATCTGGTTTCCTTTTGTCATTGGAGATCTCTAGATAGAGATCAAGTGATATCATTTAAATTCATTCATTCCATGTTAACTTTACGATGCCACTATTAACCTAAAAGTACAAAAATGTCATGTGAAGCTAAATTAGACAACTCGTAAAAGATTCTATTCTTAAACTGAGAGTACTAAACGAGTATGATATCATTCGGAATTACATTTATTAATTATTAAGATAAAAAGTAAAGACCTAACTCGAAATCGGCATAGTATTTGATGATAAGTCTAAAGTATTTCAGAATCTCGTATAAACTCTATGTTTCTGTTTGGCACAACAAAAATACATCATTTAGATATACAAACATTTTGTAATATTTTAGTCAACTTTGGTCACGGTTGATAGTGAAATCCAGAGTGAATGACTTGTTCTGTGAAGGATTCATTGGCTGAATCCTATTTTATATTATTGTAGGGATTTTCTTAGCATAACATTAGGAATGGACTGAAAATAAATTTAAATATACTAAGTAGATTACTTTGAAAACGCTACTTAATTGAAAATGTAATGGGGGAACTTGACAGTTGGACGTACCCTAAGTACAGTGTTGAAATTTACACAGCAAATTGTAGCCACTTTTATGGTGCGTTATTGACTGGGTATTGAATTCAAATACTTGCCCACCTATGTAACATGAGTAGGCGTATTAGTAAGAGTTTGTATTTTCCTTTAGTTGATGACGCGTAACCATTTTACATACATTGAACACACTGATCAAAATTTCAGCATTTATTTACTTTTATTTTCTGTCCTAAAATGGAAATAGTTTATTGTCCGAAAAAAGACATAATCACCTTAAAAACAAACTCTATGGTTGTCAATTTCTACTTCATTCCAACATGATATCCGAAGTAAATCACTATGAAGACACAAAGTAGAAATTAATAGTTCTTCTGGTCTTAACTAGTTGTAAAACTTACCTTTATTCAATATTTATACATTTACAACTGTACAAAAAATACTGAGAAGTTAAAAGACCAAAGTCAATATTATACGAGCGCATAAGACATGCTTATGAATTAATTAATTTATACTTAGTAAAGAAACTATATATTTGATCTACTAGAAACTTTAACCTCCTAATGTACTTACAGTTCAATGATGACTACATATATAAATATTAATTAGCCAAATATGTACAGATATTCATTGTATGTTGACTTTTTTCACTTACATTTTATATCATGATAAGTCACTCATCGTTATTAGTAAATTAATACCTTAAATTAATATGAAAGACGATATCATTCAATTTAATGTTAACAAAAATGTCAAAGATATTCACTTCATTGAACCAACTAGTTAAAGTATGAAAAATTTTAATGATTTTTTTATTTTTACACATGTTGTATCATGAATATTACTACTAAATAATGGTACATAAATGAAAAAAAAATCATGATAAGTATATCCACAACGTATACAAAGTAATATAAAGGTAATTAGGTTGAGTTTGTATCTTCTTGTTGATTAGTCATAGATTGATGAGTTTCAAATAAAAATAAACATTAATCCTGGATTCCGTTTGCCAGTCACAATCCAACTTAAGTAATATAAACGCAGTTGAATTAATTTGGGTTTGTAGTGACAGCCATTTAGTTTGGCTGATTCTATTCGTCATACATTGGTGTTGGTTGAGCAACAGGGAAAACATGATAACGCTAGATAGTGCACACCATCGATTTTGCCCTAGGAACTTATTTCCTATCTCCACTAAACAATTTCACTTCGACTACAATAATCGTTTAACTATCAACTAACTTCAGGGTGTTTTCTAAGTTATAGTAAGAAATTGGGACTTTGTAAATAAATTTGTAATATAACAGTTAGTTTTAAAGTAACATACATGAGCTTCTGCTGCCACAACAGCATACTACTAACCTTGCTATTATTAATACATATCTGTTCATCTGGTAACTATCAAACATATTATTATCTGGTTAAAAAAAACATCTATATTTGTTCTTTGTCTCAATTTCAGCAGTGCCTAATTGTCTAACCATAAAACCTGACATTTTATTAAGAATTATTTGTGTCAGTACGTTACCTAATGCCGGTATATCGCAAAGACAGACAGATACAACATAGAACTTCGTACGTACGTACATCAGTTCAGGTTGCCACACCACATCAGCACAGAGACGCAACTGTCAATTTAAATCCAAGAGTGATAGCGATAGTAGAAGTATTAACAGTAATGCTGAAAATTAGGGAGCGAGGATATGATTCGAAAAGTATAATTCAGTGAGATAAATTTGAAAGGAGAAAGATAGAGAATTCAGAAGGTTAGATTTTGAGAGAACACAAAGAGTGGATGCACCTGCGCCATTGCAAACGATTCTGAGCCATGTCGTTCAAGGTCTCTAACCACTGGTGAATTTCGTCTCGCGGACCCCAACCACGCAGCCTACATCTACCAACATGACTTAGTCCACTTGTCAGTGACTTCATCGACTTCTGCCATGTTTTGGTTTGGCCGCCTCTACCTTTCTTCCAACCTATTCCTACACCGCTAAACATAGCTCGTCGAGGTAGTCGGTAGTTAGACATGCGTAACACATGTCCCAACCACCTCAACTGATGAAGTTTCAATACCTCATCTATTGATTTGCCCTCCTTTCCTAGAACCCGTTTCCAAACGACAGCATTGCTCACTCGGTTGTCCCACGATACTCGAGCAATGCTTCGGAGACACCCATGATCGAAGACCAGTAACCTACGAATGTCCTCTACTCTTAACGGCCATGTTTCGCTACCGTATAGTGGGACAGAGCGAACTGCTGCACGGTACACTCGTCCTTTGGTTAGCAAGCGGATATCTCGCCTGCGCCATAAGTGACGCAACTTGGCAAAAGCTAATCGAGCTTTCTGTATCCGTGCTGAGATTTTGTCCGTCACCAGGCCATCAGCACTGATGAGACTCCCCAGATACGTGAAGTGGTCTACACGCTCGACTACTTCACTCCCTATCACTAGTTCAGGTGCCGATGCAACCCAATCCTGAAGCAGCATTTTGCATTTCGAGGGGGAAAACCGCATCCTGAACATGCTTGCATTGTTACTCAGGGTAGTCAGAAGACTCTGCATTTTGTCAGCGTCTTCACCAAATAGGACTATGTCATCGGCATACTCTAAGTCAGTAAGCGAGGCTCCTGGTAGTAAGTCAACTCCTGAAAAGTCAGACGAAGATAAGGTTATATCTAGGAGCATGTCTATGACAAAATTAAACAAGAATGGGGAAAGTGGACATCCCTGACGGACACCACTTGAAGTGAGGAATTCTGATGACAGTTCGCCATTAGCTCTCACTCGACCTGTAGTTTTAGAGTAGAGAGCTTGTATAAGGTTAATGTACTTCTTTGGTACACCTTTCAATGACAGACACTGCCACAGAACCTCACGATCAACAGAGTCGAATGCCGCCTTCAGGTCCAAGGAGACAACTATTGTAGGACGCCTGAATGTGTGTCTGTGTTCCAGGACCTGTCGCAGTGTGGAGATGTCGTCTATACAGCCACGCCCAGGTCTGAATGCAGCCTGGTTTTCTCTAGTCTGCTCTTCATGAGCTCTAGTTAGGCGTCTAAGTATAATCAAGGCTAACAATTTAGAAACTATATTAGTCAGACTGATTCCCCTGTGATTGTCACAAGAAGACTTTTGTCCTTTCTTATAAATTGGGACAATCAGGGATTGAGACCAGTCAGATGGTATTACGCCCAGTTCCCAGATTTTACCTAAGATTTCAGTCAATCTAGCTGCTAAAACTGGACCACCATCCTTAAACATTTCAGGGGTAAGCCTATCAGGACCTGCTGTTCTACCTCGCTTTAGATTTCCTATAGCCTTCTCAACTTCATAAAGACTAGGAGGAGTTAAGTCGATTTGCCATTCAGGATGACTGGGGATCGTGGGCAACCGAAGTGTGACTGAAGGCCAGTTGAACTGATCCCTAAAGTGTTCTGCGCATCGGTCCAATCTCCTGGAATGAGAATGAATAATAATTCCATCCTTTTCCGAGATAGTCTCACTCACATTCGGATTCCTAATACCAGTTTCCTTGATAACTCGAAAAAGTTGCCAACTGTTGCCTATCGCCGCTGCCTTTTTCATCGTTTTTGCTTTCGCCGCCCACCACTGTTTACAGTCGTTGCGTAGGCCTTTTATCAGCCTGCGCCTAAGCTCACTTCGCTCTTCATCATGTTCAGAGTCAGGTGGGATGAGTTTACGAGCATCCATCAGTTCGGTGGATGCTACTGAAATCTACGGCTTTATCCTAGCCTTATGATTCACCTTACTAGCAGATATCACTGCTGTTTCCACAGCATTTTTGATATCATTCCAACCTGCTCCCGGATGGGAATCGCTTACACGGTCGCCTAACTGTTTTTCTAGTTGTTCCTTAAATATATTCTTAGCTATATTATCATTAAGTAAAACTCTAAGAGGCTTCATAGTAATGTCTTTCCTACGTCCAGTAAGCCTCAAACAAATACGCGCTCGCACTAAAGCATGATCTGAATCTAAACATGTGCCC
This sequence comes from Schistosoma japonicum, assembly GCA_025215515.1. NCBI lineage: Eukaryota > Metazoa > Platyhelminthes > Trematoda > Strigeidida > Schistosomatidae > Schistosoma > Schistosoma japonicum. Next base: position 21,928,738 of record CM046064.1, on the reverse strand, counting down.
CAGAACGAGCGACAGTCCTCTATCGAACCCCTCCGTCGGTGACTGATGGCGATGTTATCTAGTTGGGTCCAACGTTGAGACGATGTTGGGGGTCGCCAGGTCAAAAGATGTTTTTCCTTATGCCTAAAGTTAGTATTCGCTAGAAACAGGCGGTTATCTGAGCATAGTTGCAACAGACGGTCGCCATTATCTGTTCTGTAAGCCGCAACACCATAACATCCACCCAAGTGTCTCTCATTTTCACTTAGTCTACCTACTTGAGCATTAAAGTCACTAGCCATTATAACTATATCAGAGCACCTAGCTTTTTGGAGGAGGTCCGAAAGCTTGCTGTAAAACTCATCTTTCACCTCAGTCTGAACTGCAGTCAGTGGGGGCATAGGCAGATACGACGAAGAGGCAACGACGAGTGTCCCTATCTTTCCGAGTCCTAACTGTCCCGTTCAGTCGGACAGAGCACGAGCGGCTATCTACAGGGATCCAGTCTAGGAGAGCTAGTTCTGCCCTACGACTAATGGTATACCTATACAAGCGAGACCCCGGGAAGCAGCATCCGGGCTACCGGATACACGAAGAGTAAATCGGGCTGCTTCTTTATTTTGATACGGTGAAATCAGATTAATGATTCTACTAGGATCCTGTATGCGCGTTTCCGAGACGCAGCATACATCGATTGAGTGAAGATTCTAAAGTCCTAGCTACGGAAGCCTGTTGCCCTATTTGACTCAATGTCCGTACATTAACAGCTCCAACGTATAGTCTAGAACGGGGTTTCAAAAGACCAGGAATATCTTTTCGTGAGCCCGCATCGTTTGCGTGGGTAGAGTTAGTCGCAGAGATAAGAGAGATATTATGGGGTGTAGAAAGGATTTGATTTTGACCAATTCGGACTCTCGTGCTTTTACAGGTATGAGGGCGGTTGTCACTTCCCGGCTGTCCATACCGTAGAAGGGTGTTTCTTGAGGAACCCGAAAAAGAAGGCAGATTAGTGTTGGTCTTAGAGACCCGAGAGCGTGATTGCAGAGCCCAAGGGACAACTGCTTGAGGCCTGTCACGCACGGCCTTTTTACTGAAAAGTTTTTTGAGTATTAGCTCCGCACTTTAATGCCCTCAGTGGGCACCCATACCGCCGGAGACAGAAATCCGTGAGGTAGGGTGAGGTGTGACATTTTTAAAGCCGACCTTTTCTAACCCCTCCTTCCTTATGAGAAGGCAGCATCGCTGCAGATGCTGGTTGTCCGAGGGAAACACCTTACTGCTGTCACACCCCTCTGCAGTCAGCAGTAAGACTTCGCCCTCAGACCTTGAGTAGCTGCTTTTAGTCTCATCGTTCTTCAATTGACCTGCCTGGCATGGTAGAACCTACAGGAACATATGTTCCAGCCAGTATAGCTCGGTTGGGTCATCACGATAGGCAAGCCCGACCACCACGTCAAGGTAGCAGCTACGGTCGGGATATATATATATATATATATATATATATATATATATATATATACTAAACGTACTCTCCGCTTACTTAACTTACGAAAAGTAACGACAAGGATAAAATCCCGGTTTTCGGGTTTTAAATTGTGTGAAACATGAGTATCCAACAACATTAATCATAAATCTTGTTTGAATAATTTGACGGTGATCAAACTTGGAGAAACATCACCGCTTGATTAGAAATACGACACTTGGAAAGAAAAGTAAATTCATTCTCTTGTAGGATTGACATTTTCACTGCGCTTCACGTGCAGATTAGCGAAGTAGTGAATACATGCTAACACAATAATTGTGATGTTCTGGTCAAGTAGTTGTTTGTTTAGGATTTCCACAACAGCAACACATTCTTCTGGTTAATTGATTAGCCAAGTAAGATAGCTATGTTAATGAATTTCCGAAATGATTTGAGGTGAATGATGTTAGACTGATATTCAGTGATGGTGAAAGAGAGTTTATTCATAGCTTATTTGGATGTTATATGATTTACTCGTAGGATGTGTTGTTAATTTTCACCTCTGGATGAGTTTCCTTACACTGCTAACAACTAAAAAGTATTGATCCAAATAGCTGAAACGAGTGAAATTCTCCTTTTAGATAAACTTCTACTATATGAAGTTAGAATTTTGTACTTCTAAGTAAGAAAATTGTAATAGTGTATTTCTGTTATTTCATTTGTGGACAGAAACCACCTGAATTGCTTTATATTTAGCAAATAAAGCTTCTTTAATCCTTTAACAATATTCGCTTATTAGAGGAATATGAACTGTGTAAAGCACGTTTTTCATTCAAGTTGGTCTTTCCTGTAAATAGTCATTCTCGCTATCGTTGACGCTTCATAATATTCCGCTGCCATAACTTAGACACGAGCCATGAATATGCTGTGATTAACGAAATAAAATATACACACTTTCACAAAATTAACTGTCTGTGATTCACATTCACAGACGTCATTGTAGCATTTGGGAATTACACTGAACAATTTTCATGTCGGTAAATATGCTGTCAATGAACCACGAAATACTTTCATTAATCTATTCATGATACCTTTCTCGCATAAAGATATATATTTGGATGCAGATGAGTTTAATTAAAACTTACTTTCATGTTAGGATAAGTAAGAATATAATTTTGTATAAATTTGTGATGTTCTTGAAGTCCAACGCTGCAACTTTTATTTTTGATTATCAAACTATCTTCGCCATTCTTCATCCTGATCGACTTCTTACTTTACTGAATGTAAGTGCTCTAGTGTATATACTGTATCAACGGATCACTCCATTTCTTTTGTTCTGTATTCTAATAGTCGCATAATCTTATTTATTTATTTACTCTCTCTAGAGCACGGGGTACTTAAAGGCTTGATGTAATCTATAGAAAACCGAACACTGTAAGTTCTTAAATCAACCTCTAAACACACTCTCCATATTTTCATCAATATAATTACTGCATACCTAGTATATACGTCTAAATTTATCGTTATTAAAAGTGCCTGTCATTCATTTGTCTTTATCTTATCACATATCATTAACTGTATTATCAAAAGATACGATGCAATATTTTTATAAAATCTCTGGTATTTATGAATGTCAATTAAACATCCAAAACTTCAATTCATTTCTTCATTAAACAGTCATCTAACATCTGTATGTCATTTCCATTTCTATAAACTAATCGTTCTTTTAGCTATAGCTCATTGAAATTTCTCTGTATTTTCCTCATACCAAACAGAAAAAATTAGGTCCCTATATTTTTTGTGTCTACTTATATACTTGTTGTAACTATATTCTATTATTATTCAATATACAAACGTGTTGGTATTTGTATTCATTTGTACACCTAACTTTACATTTATGCTGGTTAGTGTGAAGTGTAAATTTACTACAATGTGTTGTAATTGCCGAGAACATACAATCATAATCACAAGTTTATACAAATATGCATATCTACGTAATCTGCCTAACGATACATCCCACAATTATAGTCTGTAATTTTGACAGAAACTGACATAGACTTTATTATTTTAAAAAATAATATGAATACAATTCTGCTTGATAATATTAATATTTCTGAAAGTTTAGTGTTTCCATAGAGTCTTGTTATCCAAAATAGTTACTCCTTCCACTGTGTGTATGGTAGCAGCATCTATCATAAACAATGATTATTTAAGATTGAAAATGACGTCGATTATCCTGTGGATAAACGTAGTTACAAGTTACCTATCAATTACTTAACGCACTAAGTATCTGTATATTCCAACTTAATTAATTATTAGGAGTGTTAAGAAGTTGTAAATAGCAGATAATGAGAGACAGAGGTAATCATGAAAAAGAAACTAATTCATTATGCAAGAAATATTGATAGCAGAAATTTCCGTTATGAAATTTGTGTGAGGATATTACTTCACACCTTCTGTAGATAACGTATATTAGAACATTTTGTTCTAAAACCTAAGCAACCAAACCGATTTCTATACACAGTGTAATGTATAGACAGCAAAGAGCATATGTCTCAAAAAAACAATGTTTTCTTTATAAACCGTATTTATCCTTAAATAATCAAAGAAGTAAATGATTCCACAAGTGATTGAAAGGTACTTATTGTTATGCAGAGTTAGCTGTAAAATCTTGATAATACTGGAGCTCAGATTCTAGTCTGTAGAAGGCTTTCTGATAAGTGATACCTCTTATCATTTCAATTTCAGTGGAGATTTAAGCTGTTCAGACTTGACTAAGGTGTATTTAGTAATCAAATACTACATATTAATGTAGACCAGAGTGAGAAAAGCTTTAACATGAATGAGTTATTTTGGATCTATTAAGTAATGCAAATAACGATTATAGCTTTGGATAAATTCACAGTTAGTAACAAACACATTTACACTTTTATTCAGATAGTAACAACTTCCATTTGATATAATTGAGTCTAGTAAATATGTTCATAAACAAGAAAATATCATTTCTGAATGTTTAGAAAACCCGTTCTTAATGAATTTAATACATTTCATGTAACATAGAAGTAGATTTCATAAAATAAATGCACAGCTCAAATGTACAGTAAATATGATAATCTTAACCTAAATACCTAATTTAACAAACAGTTGGCTGTTGATATAATACCAATGAAAGTTATACAGAATAAGCAAAACGAAAATTTAGGTATATCTTTCTGAGGAAATGTTGACTAAAAATTGGACTTTCCGGTAATAAAAGTCTGTCAGTTTATTACATAATCAGAATCAGAAAAGTAAATTAAACTCAAGTCTACCAACCATTACACCTATCTTTCTACCAATTATCATGTCTATACTATTACCTAACAATCAAATAGTTTTAAAAAATTCTATTCATCTAGATAACCTAAACGATTTAATCTTTTGTGAGGTATTTCTATTTTATCCCAATTTTATCCAACCTGCCAATACACTTTATAAAAGTCATCGGGTAACAGCCAACTTTGCCCTATGGAAGAAAAAAATCAGGACCTGACATACCTTCTGATAGTTTACTGAAGAACATCGTTTATTTTGATTACAACATGTATGAAATTATCACGAATAACCTTAATTATAATGTTTAGTTCAAAAATTTTCGGTTGTTAGCCCTAGCAACTAAATTGCGAATAATTATTCTGATATAATCTAAATAGATTGAACAACCAAGCTATTTGAATTATCTCCAGACACCTCTATATTGTGCCTCGTGGTATAACATATGAAACTTGTCATATATTGTGCCATGATAAGATTTTGAATTAAACTGGAAGACCTATATATATTCATTTTGTTGCTTCTTCATCCATAAAATGCGTATAATCTTTATACTATCATTTTCATAGAAACTTAGTGATACATGGCAATGTCTCCTATTTTTACAAGCTTTGCTTCATATTTTATATAAACCCCTTTAAGAATAGGATAATTTGCCATTTTTTAAAACGTTAACTACAGATTTTTTAATTTTTGTGTGTATATAATTTTCAACATACTTGGATTTCATTTGTATTTGTCTTTTTTGTTTCTCCATACATTCGGCTGAAATTCTTGAGTCGTACCGATACTAGCTAGTAAATCATTGAGTAAAGAAGCAAGAAATTGATGATTGTTTTATTCTTATCTGATGCGTCCCAAATGATATTACATAGGGATTAAACATAAAGCCTTTAGATTGTTTCGTGAGCTTGATGAGCGAAATTAAGTGGTTTTCACTTTTATGTTCAACTCATTAAATACATGGCCTAATTCAGTCAAACTGTATTTCTCCATACTTTTCATGTATGTATTATACTAACCTAAAACAAAACTACTTCTGTTCTCAGTGGTTTACATTCCTTTCAACTAATCCGACTTCTAACATTTATTCGAGCGAGATTTTGATTTGTATAATTTTATCATAATATTTTCTATAATCAGGACATTTTGGCATTTATTTTATCTTATTCCGTCTTAGTCTATTACAGTTAATCAATATCAAAGCACAACATTCTTGTAATGTGTGGCTTAAGCCAAAATTTTATTATACTACACTGATCTTCAAGAAAAACCTATTCAAGTTACACGAGTATTATTAGGTCAATTCATAAATTAATTTCAGTTTTATAAAGTACTATCACTGCTAACTTCTCATGAGGGTGTTCGATTCCCTGTGATGGATGACTCGTATGGAATGTTGAAAAGTATAGTGTGTAGATTTCATTTTAAGTTTGTTGTAAAGAAATACAAATAGGTAACTGACTAAATGCAAATTGTTGGAAATTATTTAATCTAAGTAATTATCCATCTTTAAGCATCCACGTGATTAACTGGTATTGTCTATTTATTCGGTAAATTATATCAACCGAATTATGGTTTGTATCAACATTAACTACTTTCACTGAAGTAGTACGCTATTGTCTACAGTTTATTATACTATTTTTTCAGAACTCTATCTGCATAAATTACTGTATTGATCATAGCTGATTTATGCTGAAACAGTCGGTAATAGTTCAATGAACTATGTTTCATCTGTGAATGCTTCCATGTATTTTTAAAACTTAAGTTTTAAAGTGAGAGAATAACACAGTTAATTTGAATATCCATATTACTTAAGTGTTTTTTCCTACAAAATAATGCCTATATAGAGTGGAAATTTAATTCATATGTAGTCTCATTTAGAATGCAGAAACGAAGTAACGATTAATATTACTTCCATATTTCCAATTTCTTTACAATCACTTAGTTAATCGGAATGGTTTCTCTACAAGTTGGTCAAATTATTGAAATATATGAGGTGGTTTTGTGAAGATAAGTGTAAAGCGTAGTTTTACAGAGGATTGGACAACTGATTGATCCTAGTATGGTACACCTCAGAAATGCTCACCTTCGATTCTAGTAAAGAATAAAACCTTGAACATTTGGGTCTCACAACGAACTCAACCATCTTTATTGTTGTGTTAGTAGACTTTTAGTGGTAAAATTCCTACTTCCATCAATTTATGACAGCTTGACGATTATTCATTCCCATTGATGACAACTGCTTCATTCCAGGAACTTCATGAATCAAAACTTCTCACTATAACTTTAAGATCATCCTCAAGTTAGTCACTAGTAATTTGATCATTATAGTTGAACTGAGGTAGTTTAATGTAGTTTAATTTAGTTTAATGTGTATTAAATTTATTTGTTTGTATTCATTAAAATTCACTAAACAAAATTAAATCAACCCAATTATTTTCTTTATTTAACTTATCAGACAATTAGTATCCATAATTCACAAATTTGATTCGTTAATTTTTTCAGCCAATAATAACTTCACACCTTTTTAACCAATTGGATTGTTGACACCATTTAATCATACACATGGTGGTTTTCATCTTCTTGGTTCATAACTCTTGTCAATATTTTATGGATTTTAGACTAACAGTGAGATAATAAATTTAATATACTTACTATAACTTTTTTCAACGGGTACTGCATAGTTGAACTATATAATAACATTACATTGTGGATTTATATCATGCCATGAATCATTTAGAAATTAATTAAGGAATTCATTCTGAAAGTAATCAATAAAAATTTCAGTAAGTCAAAATGATGATTTAACTTTCAAGTGAATATCACCAATGTTTGTAAACTACTGGGTAATTAGGCTGTGTTTTTTTCATATGAAGTTCAATCATTCCATTTGTGTACCTACATATAAATATACATTTTTTTCAGTTAGATTACGAGGATTCTATTGGTATCACTTCGTAAATGATTAAGTTCACCTCATCTCTTTCATAAGAAGTTTAAAGGTTATGAAGTGTTTACAAATTATCAAATGTCTAGTTTGTCTGTAAACATTTATCACCGGATGCATAGATTAGATATTGTTTGTTTCTTGAGATGCTGGCTATATTTCTTAAACTTAGTAATATAATTTAGTTAGGGAGGAAAAGTGAATCCAAACACCTGATAATGTTGAAGTGTTTCCTTATTTCAACTGATTTATCCAATGTAAGATTGCCTGAAGAACTGGCATTTAATTCACCTACCTTGATTCAGCGCAATAAGTTGTAATTTCATAAGATTTCTGAAAATCCCGCTAATTATATCACTGATCACATCCAAACGAAGGCTTATTGGAGTTAGTTCTGAATACAGGTGGATTGTAGAGCAATATAAACCATTTTGCACAAAGAAAAATATTTTTTTCCAGAAGTTAATTGGTTTACAACGATGAATAAACTGTAACAAGGAATGATAATTGTAGCAGACACATACAAAAATTAGTTTTTTTAGTATATAACAGAATTCTATGGTGTCTTGAGATAAGTTGCATGCATTTAATGCAAAAAGTATGCGGTCACCTAAACTTATGTTACTCATTAATACAAAACATTTTTGATGACAATTGAAAGACATAACAGTCAGTCCAAAGTAACGTAAAACTAAACACCTACGTAAATCGGCGCACCACAAAGAGATTAACATCAGAATATTAGGAGCATCAACAATTATGAAAATAGATAAAGCCAATAAGATACTCAACAAATAAGAAGAATTCATCAGAGGAACATATAATAAAACATCATACTGAAACTATGGATCTGATATTGTGAATCCAATCCACCGATTTAGTGGTTCTTGGAACACTGAGGATTGCATAGTACTCTTGATTGTTGTAAATCAACTCGTATATAAACTGTTGATTAAATAAATGTATCACCATAAATGTAACATTTTTCAGGAGTATCTTAAAACATCTGATAGATTTTCTTGAAATTTCAAACGTTTTCTTCATTTAATTAATACACCCATATGTTAACCTTACTAAAAGGGTCACAATTTATGTAAACAGCTTATCAAAATATAAACCGTGATTATTTCTTCTATTAAGTTTAATGCCAAGGAAGTATCAGTAAGATTTTTATCATATTGGATTTCAATTAAACAATAAAACTTACAAGTTAGTAGTATAATTTATTTTCTATGATATACATCAGTTAACCTAATTACCTAATAATAATTTGTATAAAATTGGAGCCATTGTATTGTATATACCAACAAATAATGCTACATTGATTAACACTAAATTATTTAAGGACAATAATTTAGTACCTCTTAAACTGGCTCTTGTTTATTTCATTGTTAATGTTAAACTTATTTTACACTCACTTGTTGTTCAGGATGTAACAAGGACAACTGAATCAAGTAGAAGAATGGGTATTTCCTTTTCTTTGCTTACAAATTATCCTCACTGAATAGGAAGTTGCTGTAATCAATTAATACAAAAGAAATTATTAGACTATAGAAGACAATTTTTTATGTGATTTTTCTGACCAATATTTTTTTGGAAATCTTGCATCCACGAAATACATACATTTTATATTAGCTCATTCCCATAAAAATACATATTTTAGTTTATTTTTGAGTTAAAAAATAATGTTCAGTATTCAAATTAGATCAATATAGTTGGTGTTTGAAGTAGAAATATACTACTTACTGAATATTTAGTAGTCTTTCACATAGATCATAACCGATTATCGTCTGTTTCAAGTTATATGGTGTCATTTACGTTACAAATAGAAATTATTGATATTAAGTTATGCTTTCGAGTGGTCAGCGCAGAGATATTAAACTATTTCTGTCATTTTGCTAGAGCTGATTTCAGGAATACATCGATCTGTCAGGTATTTATCCCTTTCAGCTAGATTTCAGACAATACTTATGTCTACTAACACCAAGTTTCTAGGCTATCGTACATGTTTTTCAGACGTCCCAAATAATCTATATAATGAATATTAGAAACTTTATTAAATACTTGACTATCTCCACCCAGTACTTTAAGAACAACCGTGTCGTCACTTGCTTCACGGCAGCAAACATAAGTGATCATTTGAAGCCATCCATGAGCAAATATTTTGTTAACACCAGATAGCTTAAAGCACTTAACTAATATATCATATTCGTTTTGTATTAGTAAGCATATTTGGTTTGTAATTAGAATAGGCTTATTAACCTGGGTGTTTGTCTGTAAATTTAATTTTAAAACACCGATGAAAATGTTGTTTGAAAAAATACACTTACATATCGTTATCACGAGTTTTTTCATGGGGCCTACTATTAATTAGTAAACAGTCAGTCCAAAAAATTACATTAGGGAGATTAGAAGAGGGTTAAGCAGGGTGGTCATGTTTTCATTCTATTACAGTTTCACATAATTTTTTTTTCTGAAAACTCCTAACTAATCTAAGTGTCTTCGTTTTATATCTCCCTCACTGCTCACGCCATACACAGTATATCATATGAGGGCATCACTTTTCAATCTATCTTATAATTTTGTAGATTTATTATTCTTTCTGCTTTTCAAAAATAAAGAATTGAAAATAACGTAATAAGATACTGAAGTGTACCGAAATCATAAGTATATTTTTCATCCCATTCCTTTCCCTGGTCCCCCTCCCCAAACTCCTAAAGCAAGAATATTTTCAGTATGAATTCCCAAAAGACAAATGACTGGAAGTGTTGTCCTTTCTTGGTACTGATAAGTGGCAGAAAACAGCAAGAAATGTAAATTAATATTTTTTTCTTATGAAAGTTTTGTTTTTTAATTTATTGTTTCGTATGTACGTTTATACAACATATGAAGTGTATAATGTTATACATTATTAACTTATTTTGTTATGAATCTGTTTATAAATGAATCAGAATGTCTCATTGTGTTCAGCTAATTGCTGATTCAAGTAGATTTAAGAATAAGTTTCTCAATATAGAATGCGTTTGCTATTAATAACATACAGTTTCCATTAGCTGCAAAAACTGTTTTATAGTGTAGTTTTGTAAAACATTGACAATCAATATTAAAATGAAAGATTGTCACTTATTCCAATGAAAAAAAGATGAAATATCTCCTATCAAATAGGGATTAAACAAGAAAATTATCACTTGGTTTCATCATATCCTATAGTAAGCCTTGTAAGTTTGTAATTTGAAGATTAATTCAAAATGGTTAATGTGGTAGACTAGACTTTAATACAAGAATCCTAACTGATCCTTACCGTTAATACACGAACCGGCAACAGATGATACTGTTAATCCGTTGTATTATATACCACACTGAACCGCGAAAAATCAGATGATAAACCCTGTCTTGTACAGGCAAAGCAGTATTTTGAAAAAAATATCACTTTGTTTGAACTCTTTATTAATATAAATTTGTACTAACCAAATAATTTAAAAGTTCATGTTGATTGCTTCAGAAGTAGAATAAACTGCATATTATGGCTGTTCTTAATACTTAACATCATAAATGGAAATCTGGAGTACAAAATTGTCTACCTCATTGACAATTTGTTTAAAATTTTGATTTCGTTTTCACCCGCTTTCTCTCAGTAATGCATGTATTGTTGTAAAAATGTGATTGTTGTAGTAGAGGCCTTTTATTGTCTACTAGTTGATCACATAACTACTTCAGAATCCCATTTAATGAAAATCAATAAAGGTACCTGGGATTTTGTATGGAGCTACATAGATACTATTTGTACATAGTGAATAGATTGCGCTGTGGTTTCGCTCAAAATCATTAATGTAGTAAATCAGTTCAACTTAAATGTAAAGTATCTAACGATTTAGAAAACATGACAGACTTTATAAATTGTACACTTTTTAACTAATAGCTGTTGAATAATTTAGTACTGTTCATATTTATATATCATGGAGGCAAATGTCTTAAGATGGTTAACTCTATTTGTGGATATTTCCCACCATAAGATGAATGAAGAAAATTGATCAGCTCTTTTGTTCCTGTTTGAAATATTCCTACAGTGTATTGATAATCTTATTCAAAGTCTGACAAATGACATTGGTTATCTTAATGACTATACCAGTCGAGAATTTTCTTCATTCTATAATCGAATAGTGATGCTTGTTACCATCCTCCAACACTACTAAAGAGTAATTATTTCATATTCTATCATCTAAAGATTCTTTGGTTAATGCTGGGCTGTGATGTATACTATTTTCATACACATACAAAAATGCTGATAAACTGTATTTCGTTAACTATTACTAGTATTTTAGTTCTGTAAGTCATCTTACTGCTGTTATTTAACCATTTTAAACAGTAGGTATACCTCTTTTGATATTTGGAATTTTTGAAGAATTTATGGTGTAATCACTTTTCATTGTACAACAAACTACCATAAGATTTGTGAAAGCACGGAAGTACATCGTCAGTAAATAATTTCATAGATACGAAAATGTTCATCTCTGCATTATCTTTATTTCTTCTTAAATAATAAAATTAGTCTCCTTCGTCGTATATACTTTATTTATTACAAAACTAGTCTGTAAAACTATACAAATACCAAGAGGCTTAACAATAAAACTTCATGATACCCTCTCCCCTCCTAATAAAAGAATTCTGTACACGTACTTCCTTGGAATCCTCCGAATTTCAACCAATTTGTTGGCTATTAAATATGCTTTATTATACAAGGAGTTAGCTGAGTGTTATTAATAACAGATGAATCATCAAACCGATTGGAAATTTAATGAAAATTTATGAGAATTGAGGTTTACACACAAAAAAAACATGTTTACCACAAACAAACAGATCTAATGTCAGTTAAATTATTTTATATGAATAGTTATTTCTACAGCTTTAGAAAATGATATTGTTGTACTAATTTTAAACTTCTGTATAGGATTATTTCTTTTACAGTTGTTTATCCAGTAATGTCTCCACTGATTAATAGCGGATATTAAATTAAATACTATCTTAATGGTATATATTGCATAGAGGATAACAAATAAGTAGACACAAACTAGTCTCTTCATCATCTGAAGAAAAGATGGAGGCAAAAGAAAAATAGCCTAATTTATTGTTCTACTTAATCTTTTTTTATTTCAAAAGTGTGTTTTCTTTTTGCTTGATAATTTCTGATTGAATTTATAGAAATCCACTATACACATTAAGCATTCTTTCTTCTTCTTTTTCTTCATCATCTTCTTTTCTTTAGAATGTTTGGAGAGAGAAAAAAGTTATCATTAAAGTTTAACTGAATTGGTACAGTAATATTTCACATTTCTAGACTGTCTCAATAGTATTTTTATGTTGTCTAATATAAATTGAAAGTAGTAGTTAAATGAATAAGTTGAAGTGGAGAAGATGAAGAAGGTATAGGCGTTATGACATATAACTTATAATGATGATAATTATTTCAACTTGTCCGTGTATACTGTTATGTGTATATCAGTGTTTGCGTGTATATGAAATATTTTATCTTTAAATATATTTTTATAATATTCATTATTGATGACAAATTAGTTTTGTTGAATTTCATGAGAATTTATTGAATATATGAAACAATCATGTCTGAAGTAATTTTTTTCTTCGGAAATTAAAATCAAATAGTTTTGACTTTCTTTCATTTTAATTTTATTTATAGTTTTCTTTCTGCCTTCTTTGCATTTACTATTTGATTGTGGAAAAAAAAACTATGTTATACTATAGTCTTAATTGACTGAGTATGTATGCTTGTGTGATGGGATTATGGATCGTTTATGTTTGTGCGTTGATATGCTCGCAACTCCAGTATGTTTGCTTACCCAATCACTATTCTCACTTTTAATTCTGGTGTCCTTTAACTTACAAACCCAGTACTTTATATGTGAATGTTTATAATCTAATAATAACGGTACCTGTGCAACAAATGAAACAGTCCACTTTTGCCTAATTCATTCAAGAAAATAAAATGATCATTTAAATAAATCTTTGCGAAAATATCTCTCTGTTTGAACGGCAGAAGTGGGTAAGTGGAATTCTTAACCCTAATTCAAATAAACATAAACAATTTGAGAATATCGGATCTTAGCAAATTTTTTAATCATTTATGAATATCATAAAATAGTGTAGACATGGTTTATAAATAGATAATAATAATAATAATAATAATAATAATAATAATAATAATAATAAGAGAATTATTGAAAAAATACTGTTGAACAATAAGAAACATGTGATTTATATCATATCACGGTATGGTATCAAACTATTTTATGAAACAGTTGGTTATTATGTATATATTAATGACTAAATATAGAATTTTTCCTACGTTATCGAAAAATATTGTACCAATAATCAAAAAATCGATGGCTTAGTAGTAGGACATAACTTCAAGTTCCATTCTACCTACCTCCGTTTGACATCCGAACAGTATCATTAGTCCGGGCTCGTAAGTGTAGTAATCAAGGATATAAATCTGTAGTTTCTGAGATATATTAGTAAATTAACAGGAATGTATCTAGAGATTTAATAATAATAAACGAGATGTCATATTATTTGCTACCCATTACTCTTTATTAACTAGGTTCCCAGAAATATGAAATAAACTTTAATCAAACAAATCACATCAAAACATCTCGTCCGTGCAATCCAATTCTCTAAGTCATTCGACAGAGCATTTTCAAGCCTGAAATTTCAATGATATTGTACATAGACTGGTTCTAACATTTCATTATGAAATTACGAATTAAAAATAAGTAAATTACTTGTGAACATTCAATTGGGATAGGCAGAAACTCTGTTGAAATCTTTCTTTCACATTATAGGTCATATTCAAACTTTAATATATCATCGATAGCATTAGATGAATGCACCCTATAATTCATCTTAAGATCACTCATTGATTACTTAGAGAATGTAACTATCACAAATCAAATTACTTTACTGTAATAACTATACGGATTCATGGCATGTATTTTTTGCCTACTTCATAGTTTGTATTTCAGTGTATTTCGATGTACTCAGAACAATAGGTTTTGAGCTAATAACCTTGTTGTAGTCTTTCAATTTACCTCGCGTTTTCGTCATAAACTTGATTTTATTCATTAAATATTTATTCGGCTTTATTTTATTTAAATGTAAGCTATGCTATTACCTCAATCAATCAATGAGTGCCTGTTTCCCCCATGTGGAGCACAGGCCACTGACTAGCATTCTCCAACCAACTCTGTCCTGAGCTTTCTTTTCCAGCTCTTCTCAAGTGCTCCCTATTCTCTTCATGTCTGTCTCCGATTCCCGATGCAATGTGTTCTTGTGTTGCCCTCTTTTCCTTTAGTCTTTAGGATTCCATGTTAGTGATTGTCTTGTGATACAATTTGGTGATTTCCTCAATGTGTGTCCTATCCACCTTCAGCATCTTTTCCTGATTTTTTCCTCGGCTGGATTTCGGTTGATTAGTTCTCTATCATATGAGGTTGTTGTTGATGATAACCAACCTACGGTTCCGAAGTATCTTACGCAGACAGTTATTTATAAATACTTACATCTTCTGAAGGATGCTTTTAGTAGTTCTCAATACAAGTTTCAGCTCCATACAACAGAACTGTCTTCACATCTATATTCCAATTTTTGACTTTAATGTTGAGTAATAGTTGGTTTGAGTTCAAGATGTCCTTCAGTTATAGAAATGCTGCTCATGTCTTTTCAATCCACACCACATCTGCCACAGATCAGACCCTCCTTGTTTAACTATGATGCTGCCCAAGCATGTAAATGTTTCTACATCTTCCAGAGTTCATTCGTCAAGTGAAATTGGGTTAGTATCTGTCATTTTGAATAGAAGGATCTAGCTTTTTCCGTTGTGTATGTTGAGGCCTACTGCTGCTAGTAAAAACCCCTATACCTAGACGTTATAAATTATTCATTCAAATTTTTACTGAAAACGATTTTTTCTTTAGTATATAGGTGAAACACATGGAATATTCATAAAACTATTTGGCTGAATACATATGATTTCACATTATCGTATGTTCACTTATTTATTAAGCAATTATACGATCGAATGAATTATATTATACACACATATTTGTCATCTAAGTATTAACCTCTTTACCAAAACCCTATATGGTCAGGTGAATGTAAATATTTTGATGTTTATCAGTTAGTTTACATGAGAACAGGTCATTTCATATGTTTACAGATAGGTATATTTTTATCAAAGCATTCTGTTGGGTATATGAAAAACTAGGGGTTCTTTATTCTTTTTTCAAAACTTCAGCGTATACAGTTGAGGTCAGAAAAAACAACAAATAAAAAAAATATTATGATCAGTCAACCGTGTATTTTACATAGTATATCATATCTAGTTCAAATAGATTGTAGAACCCTTTAACTATTATTATTAACATTCATAAAGTGAATACAAATTATGTAGTAACATTAGTTTTTCCGTCTTGATGATTCATTAGATTTGACATCGGTTTTCATTTCTGACCAATACAAGTTCAAAGAGCTTGAAAATTAAGATATTTCCATTAGTTCGAAATTTTAAAGAAACGAAACTAAGACTTACAGGTCATACGGTGAGTAGTGATAAATTCAAATTGCTAAATTAGAATCAGACAGTATTTATTTTCAACTTGAATCAACTTGATAAAATAGCGCTGTTGAAATGACTCTACTACTCTGCTTATGAATAAACTCTATAAGTTATGGTATTTCATCAAACTTAGAAAACCTGTCTAAAAACCAGTGACTGATCAACACGAGGCATTAAGTGATTAGCAATTGTATGTTAAGTTCCCAATATTTAATTATCGACCAGGCTGATATTATGAACTGCTATCTAAGCAATGAGCATTTATTCATCATCTCAAGCCCATCACTTGTTACAGGTTATATCAATAAATAAAAGTGATAATCTTTCAAATGATTACCTAAACATGATTACTATGTGAATTAGTTGACAAAATAAAAATGTTTTTCTAAAAAGCACCCATTTATTTTGAGGGGTTATATTTACATTCCATGTTGAGATTATTTAGCAACTTTTCAATCATTCGTTGTATATCCCATAATGTATTATATGATATCTACGACACTGAAGTCTCACCTTTATTTTTCTTATTTTCGAGTGGTTTCGTCACAAATGTAGATTGTCAGAAAACGCACAGGAGCTTAGATGAAGTATAAGTAAATTGTGTTTTAGCATCTAAATTAGGAGTTACTAGTCTTATTTTAAAGAAAATACGAAAATGCGGGTTTGACGTACAAAACCAGAGTTAAATAAAATAAGGTTGAATGCGTGATAAAGTTGCTTTATTCAAATGGCATTTGCTTGATAGCCATACATATTCACATTCATATAAATATTTGTAGATTCATGGTCTAGTTGCTTATATCTTTCTGTCTGATATCAGACAACAAACAATGACTAGTCAACGACATAAATATGCAAAAAGTGTATTTGTCAAGGTAGATCTCCCACCATGACTAAATCAGTCGTAGACATAAGTAAAACGTAAAACCACTAAACAAAATTATTTTGGTGATACGTTTTAGAAAACAATCGAATAATGACCAAAGAAATTAAAAGCATTCAATCTGTTAATATTATGATCCTTTTAGTCGGTATACAAATTACTTAAATCCGATTACTCAATCAAAACGAAGTATGATTACGCTTATTTCCAATTATCTTGAAAACATTTTCATAGCCATAATAAGTCACTTTACATCTGAAGTCTTTGTTTCTAATCGAGATATGGGATTCATGGATACAGTGTAATTATTATAACCTTTCCGTTTGTAAAATTATTTGTTCAAGTAAGAAAAGTGATTAACATTAACGCGAACATGTAAATATGACAAATGCACATTTCAATTTAAACGAACATTTTCTTTTTTGACATAGGTATGCCGAAGTATAATTCTATATTTTTATCCACAAAACTCTCAACAGTCTCAGTCTTAGTAAAACTTCTAGTGTTATATTTGCGCTGACAGAATGAAAAGATGTGAACATGTTGAATATGGGGAATTTCTCTCTTCTTTACTATTTTGATATATATTTTACATGAAAATAAACATGGTAATCGTCAATAGTGACAAGTAACCTTTCATTGAAAAACAAATTATCCTTTATCCAAATAATTCTGTTTCTATTTTAAGATAATCCAGATTGTTGCATATACTGCCACCCTCAAAAGGAGACGCTCTTTTTCTATTTGATAGTAGGCCATCTACTAACTTGTTTGGTGTGAGGCAAATTCAAATGTTTCTCTTCAATATTTGTTTATGGCGATATTTCGTCATAGACTGGTTCATTCTGAATTATTGAACGGTATATTCATTTGCAGTAGCGTTAATGTTAAATGCATTTGGGTACTATAAGAAGCTTACAATATTCTTTTACCTAAACATATTAGTAAGTTAGTTATATCTTAAAAAATCGGGCAGTCATCATATTTGGAAAACGGTGACCTGGATAGTACCGCTCAGTGTACACATATTTCTACCCCTTGACTACTAATTCCCAAGCCAGAATGAAGAACATAAAGTAACTAAGTCAACCACCAAACAGTCAGACTATATTTTACTCATCTATTTATATGCATACAAAACGTGAGTAGGTAGCGTATCAATAGGAAGAATAACATTTATGCGAAACGCGACTGGGGGGGGGAATAGATTAATAATTAATTGATTATAGTTCCTGAATGACAAGAAATGATAATAGTTTATGAGTCCAGTGGGAGGTTAAGGCTGTAGGAACATGACAATAATAGAAATAAAATAATCGATATACATATACTGTGAAAAAAATAACAGACTTCTGAAAAACAGATCAAAAAGTTAGTTACCCTTCTTGAATCGCACAATGTAACCAAGTTAATTACAAAACAGAGATTCTCTTCTATCTATGAAAATGGTTTGTTGAATCCACAATGTTCACTTTAACCCTTATTTTCCTCGTTATTATAAATTTCTGAAATGTAATTATTCATGTCGCACACTATTTTTGATTCGTTTATTCTTATCCCTTTTCATTCTCATTATTTCGTTACTCTGTGTTGATTTACTCTAAAGATAGTAGGTTCATTGTGCATTTAAGGTATACAATTACGTAGGTTAACTATTAATCCTATATTTCTATTGACAATAATGGTCATTTGTTCTTCTAACAGAAATATAACAATGAATATCGTACATTTTGACCTCCGAAAAAAAAAAACAAATCTAAAGTGTAGGCAGAGAGTTTCATTACATTTTTTTTCTTCGGTGCTTTTTCATCGAGAATATCTTGAACATTCAAATCTGACTGAACAATGAGAATAGTTCAACTGAACAGTTATGAATATTTTACCTACAAGAAGGGTAAATCTCATGCCATATAATGGGTCGAAATTATACGAATTTGTAGACAAATATTCATGATATTTATAATTAAAGCGGCGGCTTTTATAAGAGATTTTATGGAAGTTAAAAGTAATTTTTGTTACAAGATGATGTTGACCGGAGAATTATTGAAACACAAGGCATATTAGAAAATTCTTAATTCTTGGTCCATACAATCATGACTTAGGGTATAATATTTAGACCATGTAATGAACAACACATTCAACACAATCATTCCAAAATTTTTTACTAACTTCATTAAATATATATATCAAATAGTTATAATTCAGTAGATTCGTGGACACTCATAATGAATTGTGTCTTATTTGTCTTCTTATAATCATCTACTAAGAGTCAGTTCAGAAACAAACATACACATTTATTTACATATGTATCTTCATATGCATATATTCATGAATGTTTAAATGGATCATATACTTCGAGTTTTGAAGTCAACAAGTTGAATATGATAGACGACTATATGACGAAAGTATTTCCTACCATCGATTTTTTAATTAATTTTATGCATATTAATCTAAACTATAAGTGGAAATTGTTGACAATGAAAAATTACTATCTCAGAAAAAAATTACAACATACATTGGAAATATGGAAAAGCAAATTTCATAGAATACGATAGTCATTTAATCCATACTAGTTTTCAGTTATTCTAAGTCTCTGGTTGAATATCATCAGAATTATAAATTAAATGAAATACATTTATTATTGAAACAAACCATATAAAGAATATTTTGTCTCATTAACATGTAAAACTAAATATTTCGTATTGATTATAGTTGGTTATAAATTCGCAAATAAGTCACAGAAATCCTGAGTCTAACTAACAATTATCGTTGAGATCCCTGAGATGAACTGGAATTCATGCATTTTGAATCAAAATATATCACTATTCAACAGATAATAATGTACGGAATACTTCAGTATTTTTTTCATTTCCAATTTTGATTTATAAGACAGATTATAAATCGAATGGTTTCCTAGCTTAACTGTCTTATCCACATAATTAGAAGAAATCCTGTAACTTGCTAAATTTTATATTCAAATGTCATAGCAATGAACTTTTCAAGATTATCATAAACAGTTCGTTAACTTAATTGAAAACAGAAGCTAGTAAGAAATGAATATTCTGGTTAAGTGTCTACAACAAAATTCCATTACTAACCTAAAAGTATTTACTTTAGTTATCAATGAAATCCAGAATACTCGAACACCTACTTCACTTACAGTTTAATGATAAATACAAAACACATCACTAAATGTTAGTTATGCTAATTTTTTTAACAATAACTAATTTAAATTATACTAAGGCATTGATTCAATTACTTAGTTTAGTACACGTATATGTATCTATCTTCAAATAATGCTTGAGATGTTCATTCAACTTGATTTAATAAAGTTGAATAACTATATTTCACACCAGTAAATTATATTCAATCATGCTGTAAAATTAAAGTACTTTTCTTTCAGGTCATTTATTTATTCAGGTCATCAATAGTTGATAGAAATTACTTATTGACATGATAAGTGGTTTTCTCGTTGAACTGGTGAGACACGTATCCTACCATACATATATTCATTTTAGTTATATTACTTTACTGTCGATTGTTCACTAGATATATTTTGATAATTATGCATGAGGCAATATATATTTTCAAGGATCTAAAATGTATATGACATATGAAGTAGATCTCTGATTTCAATGAGAATTTTCTGAAGGTCATGGAAACAAATTACAAATATCTTACATATTATACATATATATATTCTAAAATTACATAAGGCTAGTAAAAGAAACATTATCTCTTTGTTCGACCACCGTTGGGAATGAACAATCTTTTATTTATATTAAAGTATAAAGTAATATGTGTATACAGCATACTTACTTTATTCATATACACAAATCCATACATTCAAGTTTAGAATAGGGAAATAGAGAGTCAATAATGGAAATGTCATAAATTGAAAATGTATACAGATATTCTAAGGTTTCAGTAGTATATTTAATTATACGTTTTTTTGTCGTTCTGATTTTATTAATTCATTACAAACAGTTTATATTTAATAAACTTGTTAGATCAATGAAACAGACTCAAGTGATTCAATTAAAGTTAATATTAAATTGCATGTTGATTTTTTTCATATAGTTTCTACTCCTTCATTTACTTAAGTAGTTTGTTATTCATTGTGAACTTTCAACATTCATAAAGTAATAGGAAGTGAAACAGAATACAACTTTCTATCCATGAACTGTTTTTTTTTAATAATGAAAAATGTTTCTAGTGTCTTTCCAAATTAATTACTTTTCTATCATGTCAATCATTATGTACATTTCCTATAAAATAACATAAAATACATTTTCATGCACATGTATATACACACACTGACGTATGGATTCATATCCACATGATGATTTAGTCAAAATATTAATTGTTAACGAAAATATGTCAAACTTATGTTAGTTGTTGAAGTACTTGAAGGTTTATTAATACTAAACATGAAGAGTAAGGGTAGGGTGGGGTGTAAGGCGATATAAGTAGTAACTAAATTACCTTATATTAAATATTCTTTTTTAAAAAGTTACAGAAAAGTCGACTTCCGGGACACCAAACTATGACAACAGCATTTTCAACAACTAATTGATTTTTTTCTGAATTTAAAGAAAAATCAAATCAATTGACGTTTTTTTTTTCTCTTTTCATATTTAATTTTGTTGAATAGATAGATCTATAGAAATTTCTAGCACTATTATTACTACCATTCATTTTAATTTCATTATGTTGATACATTCAATCAATTAGCAGAACATGTTAAGTTTGCATTCATAAACAATAAATTTTTTGTTGTTGAAAATAGGTGACAGATAAATCGTGTTAAAAACTGATTTCCATATTTCAGTACAATGTATATTCATTTTAAGAAAAAAAAACAAAAAAATGATTTAATACATGACAAATATCACTAAACATCATGTCTAGTATACTCACTACATTTTACTTATTTATGTAAGGGTATTCTATACGCGTTAGTCACATTCTCGCCTGTCAACGGGTAAACTACTTTTCTAATTGTTATATTTAAGATTAGAGTTTGCTTTTGCATTGTTCACTATTGGAATGAGAAAATTAGTTTATGGGATTGAAAAATATAATTAAACTAAAAGCAATAAACTTTTCAGTCTAGTGGATAAAAGTCAAAAAGTAAAACTCAAATGTAGTACAAAAACATTAACAGATAACAAATTTGTTGATTGTTGAATATTTGTATTGACTGATTAGTGAATTGTAACCAGCGTTATGTTCGTCAAGCATTTAACGTTAATCGGATTCTATTGAACATGTAACATTATTAGTAGTTTAAGTGACTCGATATTTTGTGCACTATGTTTTGATAGTAAACAGTCGGATATAGTCTGCATGAAGCCAATGTTTTCATTCGTTAAGTGGCATTTATTCCAATAAGATTTAAGATATCCCTTTTCGACTAGAAGCAATCGGCATGAAAGCTTTCCAAGCGACAATTGTTGTTGACTACGTTCAGTCGCCTGACATTTACGTGATTTCGAGGTGCGAAGGGTGTTACTTGGGATCCTTTTGGAAAATCTTCTATTTGTTTACTCAGTCGGTCATGAATAACATAAAGCCTGGTATATATGCGTATAGTTCAAGCTACCATGCCACATTAACACGACGAGATTACATTTACATGATTAACACTACAATATAATTCAACAGAAAAAAATGGGATAAATGAATTGACTAAAGAATGATGGAACTTAGGATTTTGAAGAACATAAGGATTGAATATATTTACACCACTGTGACAAATTCCGAGTCTTCACCTAGTGTCTCTAGCCACTCACTCTGATTAATATGTGGACCCCAACTAGGTAATTTTGCATCTACCAACATAACTTACACCAACAGTCAGAAGGCTTCATGGGCTGATGCAATGCTTTGATTTGATTGGCCTCTCCCTTTCATCCATCTTATCCCTACCTCAGCTAACACCGTACATACGCGACACCTGTTCCAACCATTTTGGTTGATGAAGATTTACGACCTCTAAGTGATTTCTTATGTTTTCCCAATACTCTGTATTTAACTTCATTATCGCTTATTCTTTTATTCCATGATGTGTGGCCGATACATCGAAGGTTTCTATGATCAAAGACCTAAAGCGTACGTATATCTTCTATTTTTTTAGGTCAAGTTTTGCATTCACAAAATTAAAATATAGCGGACTATCGAGAAGTACACTCGACATTTCGTTAATAGATAGATGTTTCATCCACAAGCAGCGCAAATCAGTAAATTCTATATGAGTTCTATGAATCCGATCTGAGAATTTATAGGACACCAACCCATCAGGATAGATGAAACTTCTGAGATAAATGAAATGGTCTATGCACTCAATCACTTCATTCTCCTCCATGACCAGTCTAAGCTACGATACTGATCAGTTCTGAAGTAACATTTCACAATTAGAGAAACGGAAATTATTAGACCTTATCAGTAACACGCATTTCAATCTGAGTGCAGGTTCGCATACTAATGAACCTTTAAATCCATGCATGTTGCTAGATTTTTCAGTGGCGTAGAGTAAAATTAATAGACATTATGCGCCACTGGTATTTATGAAATTTAAGCTTTAAAAATATGCATAAATAACTGGGAATACATTACTGTCTTCCTCTGGCTGTTACTAGATCTCTTACCAATTATAATACTGCCACTATGATAGCTGTTATCAATACTACTAATTAATTTTTGTTACTACTGCAACATTTGCTACTACAGACCAGTTATATGTATTGTACTAACAATTACGTGTCAGTAATAAAATGTATAGGAAACGTTTTACCGTATTTTTTACGAGAAAGATAACAACATTCATCATCATGTTTTATTGGTATCATTTTTTCTTTACATTCATACCCTGTAGCAGAATTTTTATAAGATTATATAAAGATGTTCGGTGTAAACATGTAGAGAAAATAATTTGTGGATTACAAGTGTTATGAAGTTTGTAAAGGTTTATATCTTACCATTGTAGTTGTTAAAGAATTAGACTCTGTTTTCTAACATCAACTTTAATGAAATCGCCATCATATAACTGGACCGTGGCTGACATATGAACTTCAGGATTACTGTTTCGTCCTACCTGGGCCTCTTCAGCTAGCTAAAATTAAATTTCAATGTCTGAACTTACTAGTTCATAAATAACTTGATAAAGTTCTATATAGATGAAGTAGGAGTGAGTTCCAGTGTGAACATCAACACTGAAATGCAGATACTTTCGAGTGATGAGTCTCAATTAGCATTCCATATACCAACCACAATCCAGCATTATTTATATTCTGATATACTCACTATTGATTCAATTGTAAAATAGATAATTAATCTAGAGTGTTTAACTGAAAAGGTTGTCATTAATATTATCAATTAAAAAATGCATTCAATATTTCTTTATTTACATTAAAGTTAACTGCAAACTTGCACTAACATGTGAACTAAATACTAAACTAAATAATATTTTGCATTGAAACAAACGCAATTTGTTTCAAAATTGTTGGTTAAATCATCTTTTTATGTATGTCATCATATTAAAATAGTATATGAGTCAGTGAAAACTAATCTGTTGACTTCAATTTTAGGACAAATATCTATCTATCCACCCATCTATCTATCTATATATCTACCTACCTAACTGACTATATATATATATATATATATATATATATAGCAGTACATACTGTTGGTAAATTTATGATGTTTCGTACGAAAGTGAGTCAATAAGTAAACTAGTCACACATCTATACATTTCATAAACCCATTATCACACGTTAATAAATGTCATTTACATCAGTAAAACAAATTATTTGTCGGAGATATAAGCTTTGAATTGTATTAAAAGAAACGGAAATTAATTTTTATGTAGACAAAATACTGGGGAAAAAAAAGGAAAAGCACTAGTTATGACCATAAAATGCAGTTATGATATGAAATACATTATTCGGTCTGTATCATACACATTTACTTGTACTAGTGTCTACATTTGTTTTTGTTTATTACTGTCTAAATTTCGAATAAAACAATCCATTTTCTTAAGTTTGTAGGCATAACACATTTTTATAAAAGAGCGTATTAGATATTCACATTTAATTATAAGACGTCTTAAAGTTACAGTGTCACCGACAAGAGCTGGATTTACTGCCTTACAGCAAAACTATATCCACATGAAGAATTTGTACACTAAATTGAATTTGCAAATGATGAATGATGCTAAAGATTGGTGAATTCAGAAGTAAGGGAAGCCCTTCTATTTATCGAAAGCTTTCTAAGTAATTTTGGCTTTCAGTAACATGAAAGTTACTATTTTTGGGTATTGTTTTGAAAATTAATCATTCTTTATAGATTCATGTTTGGTATATCTAAGCATTTTTTATCCTTACTGGTATTACTGTCATACATTATTATTAACATATCACTTTCATTTTACTGTGTTCATTTGGTATGACAATTCAGGCTAGTTCATAAATGTTCAGGTTCCTACGTTACTTATAACGGATTACCTTGCATTCTGAATGCTTTAGTCTTAAAAATCGAGGTATGTATGATCACACTGACAATCAGTTAATTCTTTAAAAGTGTGTAATTCTTTCATTTTAATCAAATTAACTTTTGTTTATGTACAACGACTAATATGATAAACATGTTTGAACTGATTCGTTTATTAATTTCAAACAATATGTATGAAGCAGACTAGGTAACAGACTTCTAATTACAAAAACGTTTGCAGTATTTTTTCTGAATGATGGATTAGCTAAAATGTAAGCCTATTAAGTCGTATGTGTTGCAATAGTTATTCCAACCATGTCCTAAGTAATAAGTTGAGTAAAGCTGGTATAAAACAGCATTGTTTTAATCCCAAACTCTATAAAAGAAGATTGATTTTCCTAATTAAAGAAACCGAACATTTGTATAAGCACAAGGGGATCGTGAAATTGCAACCCGTTTGCTTGTTTGGGTCAGTGAAATCAAAGTTCGCTACTAGTAGCAAGTGGTTAAAAGTATAAAATCTATATAAAGCTAATCCAGTGCACATTATATGGCTTCCGAAAACTTCCCACAAAATACGGAAAGAAGTAAACGGCTAGCTCAACATTATTTTCGAATGACCATGATAGGTTGCATTTTCTTTTCCTTGCTGCTGTGTTGTGACAAACTCTTTCGCTTCAGAGAGTGTAACATTGTTAGAAACTGATACCAGCCTCGTAATAACGGGATATATGGCTTTAGGTTTGTCTTAATTACTGAACTTTAAGTGGTATAAAACATGCTCTTTTCAGCAAATAGAAGTTTTAAACAAGCAGCCAAATTTTTCGGATTATTATGCTTTGTTTTGGCTTGCTAATCAAAGTCATTATTTTAGGTATTCTAACAGTTTTAGCACCTAGGTGAATTAGTGAACAACATCTATTACTGCATTACAGAATTTCATCGAAATGACAAACTAATAAAATATTCGTCTTCGCCATTCACTTAGAATTAACAATTTTAAAGCTTTTATAATGTTTGATTGCTCTCAAAACAACTAATTTTATTTCTCAAAGAAGGCAGTCTGATAATGATTCAGTAAATCCCACCTACTCACCAAAGTCAGACGTCTTAGTCATTTTATTTATTGTCACATTTCTAAACTTTGGATTACGGTTATTGGTTAAACTGAAACAACAAATCTAGGTTGTTCAATTCACAATATGTTCAATATTGTTCTCAGTTAGCTAGATTATTACAATTCCAAGTGCATATTCACGTAGACAAGATGTTATCACCAATCAGCTGACGGTATACCCTTTATTAGTAATCAAAGGAAATTGGAATAATTTGTTGCAAATTAATGACTATTGCAATCATCACAACAACAGCAATGATAACAAGTAATTGGAAAATGTTCATAACAAGTATAACTTGTTCAAAATTAAAGCAATCGCTCAATCAAAGAAAAGAGTGATAATATAAAACTGATTCATGATTAATGTTGTTGTTATGAATTTACATGTTGACTTAGACAAAACTATAAGAATATATTAATGATAGAATATAGAAAACACCAATTAATTTAACGTCAATTTTTCATCCGGTATTTACCAGTGTACTGATATTTACTACTCTTAGACTCGGCTGGATTAAAAACAAACAGGGAATCTCTGACTGTGATTATTAATTAAACAGAACGCTTTGAAAGAGAATGTAAATATAGTCACTGTTTAAATACATACTTTTCTAATGTTAATAACATATGAAAGAAATATAATTCACTAATCGTACATTACACAGATTGACATGATAAGATAAACACATGACGTTTTAATTCAGAGTAATTATGATAACATTTCGGTAGATTCGAAATTGCAATGATAAGTTTATGATGATTAAGTTTATAGCCTAATTTTGATAGACATCTGGGCATGGAGAATTCTTATGTTAAAGTTAATAACTAAATTGCAATACGCTTTATTTTTCACATTAATATAGGAATAAAAAAATAATTATAAGTTAAGCAAAGAAGAATATGAACCTTAAGTTATTCATTTGTCAAATTTAGCTTAATGTATTCGGCTGCTGTAACCTAAGTAGGCATATTGGGACTTAAACTCATTACCTAGTCGTTGAAAGTCGAACGCCTAAATCTTATACCACCACTCTACTTGAGGATTTAAAACTTACGTGACATCACTTTTACCGTCTAAATAAAAGAAGCTAAGTGATTGGATTTTATGGATATCATAATGATTTTAAATAAACTCTATCATCTTTTATGCATTTCTTCCGCGAAATACACAATGATTTATGATGTTGGTTGACACTTGAATAGTCTGATTTTATAAGTAATAATAAAGTGAACCTGATTCAAATTAAGGCACTAACTAAACGAATCAAATGCTTTTTACATAATTTTTTTCTTTCATTCCCATTCAATAATCACTTTTCATGAATTATGTATTTACTTGTTTCAAACTTGTTTAATTTCAACTGCTAGATAAGCTAAAAGCATAGATAATAAAATGATTATGAATGCTCTTAAGTGTAATAATTCAGGAAACGAGTGGTTTGTGCTTTCAATAATCCCTTTAAAATTAGACGATATGCAGGAATCCGTTAATTGAATAGACGTGTATCATTTTATGAACAAGAATGAATTAAAGGAAATACAAAAGAAAAATATAATGGATTATTAGTAGACTTTGTAGTGAAAAATTTGTTTATTTCCTAACAGTTAAATCTGCCTACCATCCTCATTTTTAGTAGCCATCATTTTTATCTAAACAGAATAACAGTTAATTTGAAGTGAAAGCATCAGGAAACAAAAGCATAATTGGTTGAAACTACTTTATTAAGATTTTCTAAGTAGTGCTTTGTTAACATTACCTATTTTTATAATGGATCTAGTTAATTAGAATATATTAAGGGGTTGTTGACTGATTGATATATTATGTAGGTTCAATGCATATGGATGAAACAATCAGTCGCATAAAAATGTTCAGTAGATAGAAAGTGAATTAACTATAGAATAGTGTAAGCTCTTTAAAATTCACGATTGTAAAATGAAAGAGAGCTTTACCAGTTTTTTTCAATAACTTTTGTTTAATCATTCTATGAGTAGACATAATCTTTTGTTCTGATAATAATCTATAGTGTTTCCAATAACTGGTTAAACAATTAAATATCCTTCTTCCCTAGACCTCATACTTAATGAGCAACACACGTAGTTTTCACATATATTTTCGTGAAAGTGCACTAAGAACGTTCACAAAGCTATTTCGTACATTATACAATATTAGCCAGAAGTTCAAATTGAAATCCGTACTTCATTGTTTACCTAAAAAGTGGGAATTGATTGCAGGCGGTCTCATCTAACTGTTTTCCAAAATTACTGAACTTGTCATTTTTCTTCTGGGTTTGAAGGTCTAATTTGCATAAGAAAGTTAATGTTGAGTCGTATATGAATACCTCCCTACAATTGTGATTAAGGTTTTTTTCTTGTAAAAGATTACAGTTTGATTAGTTACAAGTTACACAATGTTGAGACAGGAATTTTTCTTGCTTTTACATGAAATAGATCATCTCAGAATCATTAAACATTTAAGTTATTAAATTACTGAGTAAAAATATTTTTGATATAAATTAGTCTATTATGTACATATATACTAGATTATTATATACAGTTTCCTTAACAGAGTTAGGTAACTTTCTTCTTTTAGTACAAAAGTTTGAGTATCTATAAATTATTAGGCTCACACCACTCCACAATGTATCACTCAACCCCTAAATAGTACAGAATGTGACACTGGACAATGAAAGTTCGAATCCTTAGAACCGTATAAGTATTATCATACAGATATACCTTGTTAACAGTTGTTAATTATTAAAAAACCTATTTTTAGAGTTACCTACAAACTACCTCCAAATACCCAATATCAATTATGTACTAAAATCACATATGGGGCCTTCAGCTTACTTCTGAACATAATGTCTCTTTATCTCAATATTACGAAAGTATAGTAACTCTAACCAGGGCAAAAGTGCTTGACTTCTAATCTTACTAACGCACTAAAACTGCTAATCAAATCTACCAAACAGTCATCAGTAGGCGTTATTAAAACAGAATGTTAAGAAAAATCAAGGGAGTCATTTATTTGTCCATAATAATATTAAACACATGAATCTAATTATCTTCTATTCGGAACATTTTTAGTTACCAGCATAATTATAGGAACATAACTATGTAGAATGTTTAACTTTATAAATGCTACTATGATGATAGAAATATGTTTAAACAGACCAGACATTCAGTCGGCTTTATTCATAAAAGCGATCCAGATATAAGTCGTAACCGATCTTACTTTAAAATATCACGATTACTGCCAAAATAGAAGTGTAGTTTGTTCATAGTTCGGCGAATAATTGATAGAGGTTCACTTAACAATTTATATTATTATCCATAGAATATTTATTAAAGAATTTAGCTTTATATTTTAAAACGTTGTTATGTTCGGTGGATAGTTAAAATAGTCAGCTCAGAGAACTCAATATACACAAAATTATCCTCCCCTATCATTAAATGAACAGGTGGTTTTTCCTAACAACAAGTAATAATTGCACGATAGGAAGTTTTCTAGGAAGCAGCTCAGGGGATAATGCTTTTGTATTTCAAGTATTACATTCTAATTCTTCTAACAGGAACAATGTCGACTTAAATAAAGACCCGCTAGAATGAGGATTGTTAAGACTGTTGTACTAGCTTGTTTTATGTTTCTTTGATTTTAATGACAGAAAAGTTAGCTAGAAAAGATGATCGGTTGGCAAATATAGAAAATTTGTACTAAAGATGCCTCATATATACCAGTCAACTAACTGACTCTTCTTCAGAAATATCTGAGCTTTCCAGTCACTCTAATTTTTTTTCACTACCTTTATAATTCATGTAAGATGTTTTGTTTTTAGTTCACAAACATTTAGCTTAAGCAATCCAACTTAATTTGATCTGGCTACCTTCTGTAAAAAAATAACTTCAGAAAACAATTTCGCATCTAAATAATGTTAGATTTTGTTTGACAAGAGGAATTCAGAACTCATGTTTCGCTTAACTTGAGACTTGTCAGCTGGGTACATCTGCATCCCAGTGTTGATGCTCAAATGAACTCAGACTCAGCCTATTCGTGTAAAATGCCATTAAGTTATCCAATGAGCTCTTGTCTGCAAACAGACAAATTTATACAATAGGTATGTTCATAAAACTTCTAAGTGTATTCATGGCAGTCTTAGTCAGCATCACTTTGAAGATATAAACACCTAAGCATTTTTTTTGCTCAGGTTGAACCTATTGTATTCGAACAACAAATAATTACAATTTCATATCTATATATGTACTCTCAAAGTGGAAACATGATATCCGATTTTCTAAACTGTAACGAAATAATATTTTGTTTATATTTTCTAATTCAGAGAATAGAAACAATTCTAAAACATAATTATATTTACAATATTATTACATATATATAAACACATGTTACATATGCCTTACACAGAAGCGTATTTGTAACTTCATTGTAAAGACCAAGAAACAGTTGTTCATTAGTTTGACATACATTAAGATGAAACAAAGCTATACTTTCACGTATCTGAATAATAAGCTAAATAGAAATGATACTTTAATCAAGGTACATTTCATTACTTTTTATCTCCTTCTGATTTACCTAAATTTATGACAATTGCCATATTTTATTTACATTTGAAATTTTACTGTAACATTCAAAATGTTACATATTCAATGAATGTTTGAATTAATGTGATCTATACATTATTTTGCTAAATCGGTAGATTAAATAGTTTTTACGAAGTATTCGTTATGATGAAAACACACACGTTGCCACAACACCTCTGACATTGAAATGATTTCAAAAATTACTTGACTGCATCTGGTTATTAAGCGAAGCTTACATACTGCATGTAATGTTTACAATTCATGTAGGCATTGTTCGTCTTTATTGTTAAAACTATTCAGAAAATACACAAATAAATAAACTACTTGAGTAAATAAAATGCCTTTCAATGATAAATATATTTGAGGGAATTTAAAATACAGAATGCATGTTTCGTGTCGTTCAGTGCTTTTGTTCTGCTTTCATCTATTATGAATACATACAAAAGACAATAATAAATTAATAAATTGTGCTGCATCCCTGGTCAACAAATCTAAAATACGTAACACAAACGGACCTTTGAAAACCATTAGAATTCAGAAAACATTGAACAGTCTTTTTGTCCTGGTATCTGTGATTTAGTACTCATACACAACAAATTCCATAACAATTTATATGAATCACTTTATGCGCACTAGTTGGCTGTTCTGCTACAACTGATGAGAAGAATTGACCAATGGAATTCAATCTAATCAAGATTGAAACAGTTACTCATCAACGACACTGGATGAGGTTGCTCAAGACGTCGTGGGTTTACTGGATTTATAAATGAAAACCAATATGTGCTACTGATTGATTTATAGAACATGAGCCATTTATGAAGCCGAAAGGTTATGAGTATAATGCCTGATGAAGTTTTAAATGTGCTGTGATTAGGAATCCCCTCCTAAGATGAAGTAGCTGTCCATTACTTCCTCGTACTCAGTAGCTGTCTAACTGAAGTCCATATACATAATTCATATAATTCAAACTCAACAACTTCCACAACATCCAATAAAAATCAGCACTCGTAGTGAAAAAATAACTCTATTTGACTGATGTACATCAATAGTAGCATATTTGATTAAATACCTCTTGCCATTCGAAAATGTTATGCTTTTGAAGTTTACGTATATTTATACATAATTTTATTTTGGTAAACGAAAGTCAGCCAATGCAATCCCAATTAGTATATGTGATAATCAATAAGTCATTGTTCAGTTTGCCTAATTCATACTCCTTAAGTTGATGGTATTGTGTTTTTCTATGTGTAAAATGACTACCTCACATAATACGCTCAAACTTGAATCCACTTGCCACTTCAGTTATCGATTAGTTAATTAGTAACTGTTAGTTTTAATCTCATTGTTACTAGGGTTTGATTTCAATTCAAATTTTGATTCCTGTTATATGAATTTATTTTTATTGTTTAACATTCAACCGAATGGATAATTTGAAGTCGAGGAATTCACTTTAAACCAGAGAAGCCACTTCCACTTAATCGAATTTTATTAGTCGTATCATGTTTTAACTTTGCCTATTGACATTTTTATCCCTCGGAGATTGAGCAGTAATTATTTGATGATTAGTGTTACGTGTAGCTTATAAGGAAAATGAATTTTTCTCTTTTTTTTAGAAGGAAAGCCTTTCCTATTATCTCCCTATAATTTTTTTCCAGGTATCTGCTTATGTATATCAATTCGTTTCATTTATCTACCAAACTGGACATCCTCATGAACAAAAACATTTCAGTTGATTGCTCACACTATGGATTATATAGAAGTAGCATATTATAAAATTTATTGAGACATGTTACTAT
This sequence comes from Schistosoma japonicum, assembly GCA_025215515.1. NCBI lineage: Eukaryota > Metazoa > Platyhelminthes > Trematoda > Strigeidida > Schistosomatidae > Schistosoma > Schistosoma japonicum. Next base: position 21,895,527 of record CM046064.1, on the reverse strand, counting down.
TCTACTATCTGGAGCAGTTTGACAATTAAAATTGTGGAGTAGGGACTTTAAATCATGAAACAGAATATGTATGTTTTTCGTCAACCAAATACTTCACTCACTTACCAGTATTATAATGGACTGTCACTGTATTAAACTGAAATATTTTCTACAGAATAGCAGCAACATGCTTAAATATCAATGGTTACCTAATAAGCCTACTCAGAAATTTAAGTACTGGAGTCTGTACAAAAATCAACTCGTCAAAATTTGCCACTTACTAAATGTCAACAACCTTTAAGTTTAGTTTGTTATAAAAACAGGTTAGTTGTCGTCAAAACGATTATTCAGCGTAAAAATATGTTATTTCATGTATTGGGATGTGTTAAGTCAAACTTTCATTGTCCTAATAATCATTAACTTTCACGAATTGCATTTTATCATTAAAGAGCTTATCTGATTACACCTACTCGACTGACACAATACTAAACGCTGTTCCACAACTTCATACAATATTTTATATCTTTCTAAAAATAGAGTCCGAGACAAGCGTTTCCCCTATTATTTGGTTTTACAGTTGCGTTAGATGATGTTTTGTTAGTTTGATGATTCATCGAGTTATCGGAATGTAATATTCTCTGTAGTTTTCGATATTCTTCTACCTATCTACTAATTTAATTCCGTTAGTAGTGTATTCAAAGTAATCAACATCCGAATTACTACTCTGTATATGGTTATCGATTAGCAAACTCATTGTCATCAGTCATAATGGGATATAGTCAGCTAAAAAAAAAATTGTTTAGTCATCAAGTCGACTGAATATTAGTAATGTTGCAGTCATTTCTACATGTATAAATATACACATAGACTCTAGCAAGTTTTATTTATTATTACTTTCAATCAAGATAACTTGCTGAGCATATTCCAGTAATTTTTATCAATAACCAAAGATAATTATTACTACTAATATAGATGAATATCAGGAACAATAATATCTATGATAGTCATCAATATTTGTCGAATTATGAAAGGAGTATTCTCAGAATAAACAGAATTATCGTTATCCATTTATCCCATCAAAATGTAAATCTCTTCATTCTACTCAATACCATTTCCCGTTTACGCTATATACTATTTATGCCACCTATGCATAAATGCATACACTTATTTATAAACAAGTATTATTATTATTATTGTTATTGTTTTGACATGACAACAAAGTACACTCTATTTATTACTTTTATCAGTAGAATATATATGCATACATCTACATTGATAACATTTTCATAATTTTTTTAATAATATGCAAACAAGTTTATGGGTAATGATGAATAACCAATAGATAGGGGAGTTGGTCAATATACAGATATTGATTAATACCACTTTTATTCATTGTCGTTTTATTTTCCTATATATATATATATATATATATATATATATATATATATATATATATATATATCTTCACATCTATAAATATTCACAATTAGCATTTATAAGTAAGTCAGTACAAATGATCAAAATAATAAATATAATGGATGGTTTTGAAGTGACGCAAATTAAATGGACAGAAATATGACTAAGTTTGGTGAATTCAAAATATGTAGTGAACATGGAAAATGTTACAGATGACTTTTCTGACTGCTCTGAATCCCAAACCGTGCCCCTTATTTTCGATAAAATGTATTTGAATGCATTGCATATGAAGTTGCTAATATAGTTCACACTTAAATATACATACTTTTAGTTGGATAACAACTTATTATAATGCTATAGACTTGTTTGGTGTGGGCGAAGGCAACCTCATTCTTGATAAAGGGAACAATGCATTTGAAATATCGGTACTATAAGTAAAAATTACTAAACACGAGTTCCAAACAATGTAGTTGAGTGTTTGATTTGGTTGCCGCCATTTCAGTCTCTGGTATTCAGCCGTGCTTCAGCTGATGTCAGTCCGTGATGAGACTATTTTTCATGTTGGTTATTTATATTATTAACGGTTAACTATACTTACAATTATTACTCCACTAAACAAACTTTGCATCACCCCTTTCTGAGCTTCTTCTGTGTGTTTGTCAACTGAGTTAGTTGGCAATCAGGTAATCAACAGAAGCTTTTAAAAAAGTGCGAAAGTTCGAAGACATAGTAAATTAATGAAAAAAATTTGTTTCATAAATAGCTTTAGAACTTTTTTGTTTCATACTACTTTTATCTATAAGTAGCAGTGAATAGTACAACGATTATATCCTTAGTAGCACAGTAATCAACCAAGAAGTCTTACTAAATAGTTTTATTAACCTAATTATTCAACCGATATGTAAATTGAGAGTACTAACATTATAACTAAATAGTTTATGAAATACCTTGTGAAACATAGCTAATAATAATAGAAGATATTTGTAGGCTCCTAGTATTTGATCATAGATGTCTCCGAAACATTCCTCGTGTTTGCTGGGACCACCGAGTAAGCAATGTATGGGTTAGGAATAGAGTACTAGGTAAATTCGGTAAGTCTATCGATGAAGTAGTGAATCATCTCCAGCTGAGGTGGTTAGGAAATGTGTTACGTATGCCTAACCACTGTCTACCTCGACCAGGATTGTTGTCTGTTGTGAGAGAGGCCTGAAAGAAAGCTAGGGGTGGCCAAACGAAAACATGGCACCAATCCATGAAGTCATTGACAATTGGGCTGAGCCATGTTAATAGACGCAGACTACATGGTTGGGGCCCACGTGATGATCGTAACATATGGTTAGAGACTTTAGGTGATATGGCTCAAAATCGTTCGCAGTGGCGCAGGCGCATCCACTCTTTGTGCTACTCTAAATTCTAAGTTTTTGAGCTTATCATAATTTTCTCTTTACTGAATCACCTTTTATTTCAAATCTCATCTCTGATCCTCTATGTTTCTCCATTAGTACTTACTCTGTTACTATCTCCCCTACTCTGGGATTTGGTCCGACAATTAAATCTCTATCTGCTAATTGAGGCATGGACAACTTGAACTGATGTACGCATGTATCAAGTTATACGTTGTAACTGACTGACTGATGAAATACCTATACAAATGATGGGACTAAGTAAAAACAATAACTGAGTTTATATAAACCAGAAATTATGCTAACATTGTATTTTATATTGACGTGTATGCTAAGGTTCTACTACAATAAAACAATGAATAGAATATCTAATCATTCGTTAAAGCGTTTGGCTTATATGTTGATATTCAGTCCCAGTAATCTTTATATCAAGTAGTATTTTTGCACCAACCACTCTCTCTTACACATAAATGTGTTTTAAATCCAATTACAAGAAATCTTACTAGTTTATCAAATTACATTCTTCAGTTAGCTTTACCTGCTTAAGGAAATAGTGTGTATGAATTGTGTATTTTCTCACAGAGTAAATATTTTTTAATTTACAAACCATTTATAACAGATAATAACTAAGTTACTTTTACACTGTAATCAACAACAGCTAACCAGACCTTAACTAAGCAATATAAAAACAGCTGTGAAAAGTTGTGAGTATCACTATGTTAACTGAAGTATATGTTTTCAAATAAGACTATCATACCGATCTTTACTTTTGGATATGGTTGACCCTGTCGCTACACGCAATAGACTGAACTTAGATAACTATTAAAAGCCAGAATGCAGTTGATAGATTTTATTTCGTAATATAGAGCTTGTAGAAGCTTCACACATAAAACTCTACACAGGATTAAATCCATAACATTTAGGACTTGTGAAAAACGTATTATCTTTTAACCACTAAACTACCATCTAATGATTTTATTTTTCAATTTCAGTTATCACTCATTACGGCACAATTATTAGTCGCTGACTAGCGCGCAGAGATCTATAACTGTGTTGTCCTATACTAAAATGAGAGAACTGTTAGGGGTTTCCTGGTTATCAAACATCGGTTCTTAGTGTGAAGCCTCTAAAATATGCTATTTAAGAGTTATAAACCTGTGGCGGATTAAGGGCCTCAAAAATTGGATAAGTAGATTGTTTCCTGCGACATAACAAGCCGAAACTAATCACAGTAATATATATATATATATATATATATATATATATATATATTCTGTAGGAGAAAACCAGATTGGATCGAATGCTAGTGAGTGATCTTTCGAAAAGTTCTTGAAATATTTAATGTGTTTTCGTTTATTTATGATCACTACTACTGGTGATGGACACAGTTATTTGACCTTTGATCTTATTTTTTCTGTCTTCAAATGAAATTCATTGTTGTTATTCATATATAGTAACCTTCAAACTATCGGGTCAACCTTGATTGACCTAAATTTTTAAATAATCTGCTGATAAGGAATCTGACCGTCTCTTCTATGAAAATTACTTATTTGCCAAACGTGATTAATATATTCTTAAAAATAACTGTCTGTCGTCATTAGACTGTGACATTAAAAACAAACTGAGTGAATAAAAGCTTACTATACTACGATTGGTTAGTATGGGGTGATCCGGTTAGGGTTGATCTTAAAAACCCGGTCACACAGGGCCTTTTTGAGAGAAGTCCTAGTTGTGTTAGCTCCGTGCTTGTTATGGCCCTAGAGCTGAAGATGGAGATCCGTGGAGTGAGGTATGCTGTGCATTATTACTGTCAACCTTTTCTAACTCCGCCCTTAGGTTTGTAGAAAGGTAACATCGCTGTCATCCTGGCTGTCTAGGAGAAACACTTAGCTGCCTTCATACCTCTGTACAACTGGCGGTACGACTTCACCCTCGGACCTTAGTTGTAATGCTTTCAATCTCACCACTCTTCAACACACCTGTCTATCATGACAGGACCTTAAAGAACTAGTGTTTCAGCCAGTACTGGATCATCATGATATAGACAATCCCGACCACTATATCTAGATAGTAGAAACGGTTAGCATATACAATTCAACAAATAATTACGATGAATGTATTTCAATGAACAGCTTTAGAAAAAGTAATCGCCTACTATTTCTCTTCTTTTCATTTATGATTCATCGATAATCTGTTTCACTTTCAACTCAAGTTTATTTACTTTAATGTCAAAGAACTAGTTGACTATTCATAAATTTATAATCATAGTTTATAATAAATTTCAACAATAAAATAATGATTATTGACAATTGTAGTTACGAGTTGTAATTATACTTTCTATTATTTTTTTCTTAACAATTAAATTGGAATGATAATGATACTGTCATAGATAATCCTTTTCTTTATACAAGAAAAAAAATCAGTAAGATTATCAGTAAACAAAATAATCAGCTATAAAATTTAACATTAAACTCATCTAATATGTAATTATTTACATCAATGTTCAAAAACTATTAAAAAGTAACTAATCTCTGTCTATCTACTCATTAACATCACAAGCTAACTTGTTAACATACACACAGAAATACTTTCTTCATTTTCTAACCTGTAATTATACTTTAATGTATAATTCAAATACTTACCTATATACAAAACAATGTCTAATAATGAATTACTACAATTTTTACATTATATAAGTGATAGAAAATAAATAGTTACAAAAGATAAAATTAAAAAATTTTACAATTAAATTTTAAGGAAGTTTAAAAAAAGAGAACATTTAAAGAGAAAAAACTGAAAATTCGTTTTAAAAAATGAATATTTATTTTTGTCATGTGATTAGATAAGTTATATTAACCTTGAAATGAAATATTAGAATATTAGCTTTCATTGATACATTCACTATGTTATCATGTTAATAGAGAAGTTTGTTACAATTAGGGGTTGTGGAGATAGTTAACTATCAATCCTGCTATCACGAATTGATATGAATCAGACGACCAGTGATCACCCGGAAGCACTGAACGGCTGTCTCGTTCTAGTATGGGACTCTTTAGCAGTACCCATCCATAACTCCATCGGGGATCGAACCCAAAACCCTCTGGCTCCGCGGCAAACGCTTTACCATATGACCACTGGGTCGGCGTCTAACAGTTTATATTTCAAATTCAGTCAATTCGTGATACGTTTGCACGACCCCATCCATTGTCATCGGTGGGTAACTGCCTCACATCCGACACGGTTGAACTCCACCGGTCACGGTCTTCACACTAGAACTCTAGGAATTACCTCAAGGAGCTAGTCACTAGTGAGCTGATATTAGTTACAATTGGAGGAGGGGTTGTGGAGATTGTTAACCGTCTCTCCTGATATCATGAATTGATCTGAGAGAGAAGTTTGTGTTAAATTTACTTACGTTTTCATATTAACAAAGAATATACTGAAAATAATCTAATCATTTAGCATAAAATTTTATTTGACGTTTTTTTTCTCTGAAAGTAAACTTAGAATATCCAAAATTTTTATTTATGTCCCAATGTGTACTTGAATATCTGCATGCCAAAGTACTGCATTTTTAGATAAAAAAAAACTTATTGTCAATATACAACAGAAGTATAAAAGCTAGTGATTTGTCGTTTGTCTTCACTTGACTTAATAATTTTGTACTGCATAAGTTTGAAAAACCTAAACACTAACACTAATGTAACACAACTTTTGACTAGCTTGAAAGGATAATTTATGATATCCCCTAATATTTTGGAAATCGCTTGAATATCGTCTATGTATGAAGTCACAATAAGTAGAAATTGTTTAGAATACCTAATAGGATATGTAGAAGTTTTGTGGACATAACTATATAATAAGATAAGTCTGACTGTAAACATCATTAAGTTCATAAACATAACAGAATAGTGTTAGGGACTTTTAACTTTTATAGATAGCGATAACAGATAAATTTTCATTAAAAACTTTCAACTTGGTCAATGTCTTCATTTCTTTTTATCTGATCTATTCAAATTTGTAGACCATAATAAATAAGACTATAATAAATCAACATAAATAAGAGCCAATTTATTAATGCATCTTTATGCTAACACATAATCTTTATGTAGTATTTGATATAATCATATAGTCATTTCCTACAGTTTACAAACGTATATACATGTACAGCGCAAGAACCTTGTAAACTATAATTTTTAGCCATTATTCCCTAATATCCAACATTGTATAAAGTTGTAAATCTGTCATCTAAATTTAATTATCTATCTCGTTTACATTTAATCTGAAAATCCATTAGCTAACTTTAATAAAACAACTTATAGCCATCTGTGTACTAGTTATTAGTAAATGTATGTGTGTATACGTAGATGGATAAAGCAAACTAAAACATAATGGCAATTTTACCACATAGTCATTTTGAAAGCTTCTTCGTTTGCTTTGTTATTCGGTTTGATTACATTGGCATATTCACTAATCAACCAGTATATATATATATACAAAACAAGGTAAGTATTGATATATTCTCCTTTGGTAACAATTACACTCTATTCTGTTAAACTTCTTTATTAATGTAATGTTATCTATATGATGTTAGTATTAATCTAAAATTAAAATTTATAATTTATGATACCAGCGGAATATTCTACGGTTGCCTTTTTTTGTCCGACTATTATTTTTCATACTTTTATTGTTCTTGTTATTACATTTTCTTTGTTTACTGTACACATCCACCCATATATGTACATAAGCATAATTTACTGAATCCCTATTGAATGCATAACTTAGTCAACATTGATGACACTGACTGAAGTTACCAATGAACAAATTAGAAATAATAATAATAATAAATAATCTGATGAAACAAAGAAATAAATAATAGTAGATTACTCTAAATGATTTTTATCTGTTCATAATTTTTATTTTCATTTACAACTGTAGTTAGATTAATAAAAGAAAATCTCAGTAGAACATTGTTATCAAGGCAACTAAAATGTTATAGATCACAGAAAATGTCAAAACATTTTATGTTGCCAACAGTAAAATGTAGACTGTTTTTATTATTAATTTTTAACTTGACCTACTTGCCTTTAACGTAGTAGGTATATTACAGCGTGATTTAATAGTTAGAAATATTTTAGTAAAAATACAGTTTAAATAAAGTTGGTTATTACTGCTATTAAAAATGCTGATAGTTGGTGAATATATAAATTATTTTTCTGCATAAATGAAAGGTCAAGATGATTATAGAACAGGGGTTAAGTTATTATGTTAAAACAAAATATGAAATATTATTTTTAGAATGGTCTCAGAGGTACAATTGAATCTAAAAATGACTTTAATTACGGACTGAAGTTACGTGATGAACAGCAGAGAATTAGATTAAAGTGGATAGTTATTCGTTTTATTTGATGTTTGCCCAGTAACATACAGCCGCAACTCAGATAAGATTGAATAGAAAAACTTTCGGGTTTAATAGATTGTGCGATACGTTTAAACCATTATATTGGAATTTAGAATCTCAAGTTTCAAATATACACAAATAAAAGTCCCGAATTGCTTATTCCTTCCTTTTATGCTCTTCCTCTATCTGATGATACTTCATAATGCATGTATTGATTGGGATCAGCCTCTTCTTAATTTTTGAGGCACAAGTATACCAATCTCAATCATATTTATTGGTTTTACGTGACATTTTATGATCACATGCTTGTCTTATGTATTGATCTACTTCTCTTTTGACGAAAGCCTTCAAAACTAGAGTATATGCTTTTTTCATCCTTTTTATTTCACATTCACGCTCATATGTAAAAAATTTACCGTCGTAATTTTCCCCCATCAATTAAACCTGTTAAACTGAATAGGAAATTTAAGTAAAGTAAGTTATTTTTAATAAGGAAAATATTTATTCTTTACAAAATAGATAAAACTGGAAAGATATAGCGTTGTGTAAAGAGAGAGTCAACAAATAACTTTATTTGTAAGTGTCATATGCCAACTGAAGCAATAATTTAACTTTCATTTAGTACATTCGAACTGCAAAATAAATTACTTGCATTCGGTAATAAATATGCATAAAATGTCATCAATACATTACTTTCAGAATCAATATGAAAAATCTTATAGCTCGTTATGTGAGTATTTGTAGGTACATGAACAAGTAGGTTGATGAAAAATCAGTTGTTGGTAAAATAGATGTTAAATTCAAACTATATGTCGGAAATCCTGGCAAACGAAAGATATGTTCTAACGTCCTTCCTTTTGTCAATTTGATCCAAGATCCTTTAAGGTAATAGTCGAAATGAAACTATCAAAGTTACATAAGGTCTAAAATAGTTCTGAACTCAAAACTTATTCATTAGATACGGTTCATAGACTTTAGTTTAGTGTATTTTACTTTGATAGTTTCCGTGAAGCAGCTCAAATCAGTTTATCGAATAAAAGGTTGAAATTTATTTTTAAGATGGTAGGAAATGGGATTTAATTTTCAGTCGATATGATTTCTGAAATATGACTTGCAATTAAGATTTTGTGGCATAGCAATCAAAGGCAAAATATTACGTAATCAGTATGAAATTATAGTCTTTCTCCAGGACTGGTTTTGTCATACAGTAATTATAATAATATTTCAACTTCTCCAACCAGTAAGCCACTACCGACTAACAATATTAAACTTTTCCCACTACAAGCTTACAGGACCATGAAGCTACACGAAGCTCATTTCAATTGTTATTTGGCTGCACCATGCCTAGATTATACGAGATATTTGTCTACCAGTATTCAACAAAGAAATTATAGGATAAATTTTAAGTAAATCGTTGATTCTGTTATAGATTAGGATAGATTAAGATCTGGAAAAAAAATAGGATAAAATAAACGTTTATTGAGTACTGCAACTAATACACTGGTAAAAGGAAAGTATGAATATAATGATGATTAGTAATTCATTTTGGGTCATTGCTTAGTAAGACCCTTTGGTGAATTCAAATGTGTAACCTTCTTGAGTGATAATTTCAAAAGAGTAAAACTCATCGATTTATCTTCAAACAAATCTCATTGACACAAACAGTTGAAGTTATTTTAGTTACTAGTTATGAACACGTCTGATTCTCTGCCATTAGTTCCTTGAATATCCTTTTCTTTTAATGTTCAAATTCCCTTATTTGTTTCACTACTTGCTTTAATTTTGAGTGCACTTATTTCCATAGTTTTATCCAAAAGAAAAACACCGGTAAGCATGTAGTAAGTGCAGTTGTTTGGTGTTAATCAAAAGATACAACAAATGATAATGATGTAATAACACAACCTGCTATAAAATTGACTATATCACAATATATTAACTGTACCATTCAACGTTTAAAAATGGAAATAGCTTATGTGAAAAACTTACTTTACTCCCCTCCCTCAACAAAATTGTTTTTCTTGTTTAGACAAATAATTTTTTGTTTGCTTTTTCGATTTACTCAACGATTAGTGCTATCAAAATTCTACTTTGTTTAAATTAGTGAAGATAGTCTACTTATTTCTTGAAAATCTGTTTCTATGTATGAAAGATTTCTCATGCATTTTGACAGTTATTCCAAAATCGTTTTCTCTTTTGTAAAACCTGCCAAGTTGAATTTATTCGAATTTTCTCTTTAATTAACAGAAAAATAAATTCTAAAATAATATAATTTTAATAGTTTACAATGAATGACTGATTGTATATGAAAAATACTGATGTTAGTACCTTTAAAATTGCTTATGGCAACAAAACATACCTTTTCTAGTATTCACTATGTTTTACAGTACATTCATTTAACATAGTAGATAAGAAAACAAGTATTCCATCATAATATATAGTTTCAGAAATCTGTGTAGAGAAATTTCAACAGAGTGTGAATTCTATAAGCTGAGCAGAAAGACACCTAGTTGTGAAATCATTATTTTCTCATTTTGTTCGAGATCTCTTGATGTTTCCTGGTGCTCATAGGATAAAATTTTTGACTTAGTTGTTGATTATTTAAGATATTGGTTAGTGAGATCAATTTGTTTTTATCTTTATTTTCTCCACTTGATGGTTGGGAATCCTAAAGGATTGGTTAAATTAATTTTCCAACTTAACCTCAGTCTCAGTAATATCATTCCCTTTTCTAGAATATGAAATCAAAATTCGATTGGTAGAGCTTTGTTTTCTATATGGTTGAATTTCACGTTAGCTCATAAGTAAATTTCTCAAAGTTTTGCGAAAAACTTTATGGACCGTGCTAGACAGTACTTGTTAGCAAGACTTACATGAAATCTTTAAGGAACTGAGATTACGTAGTCCTTACATCCGCTCAAATTCTATCGACGTAATCACAATATTACCACAGGTCTAACTGACTTGATATGTTACACCCAGATTTATTTCGAGTTTATTAAATACCTGAGATGACCAAGTTATCAACTCCAGTAAATTAATGTAAATACAACCAGTGTTAATGATACTAAATTAAAATATACAAACATGGTTATTGTGAGGAAGTAAATTTAAACTGTAAATAAGATTAATTATGGATAATTTTGATAAACAATGCGGGGGAAAACATGTAAACACTTTGCATTACCAGTATGACTGTATTCATATTCTACATACTACTCAGAATACAGCCATACATAGTTGGCGCAGTCTAGTAGATGTTCAAATCCTTGTATGACAGAGTTATTGTAAACGTATATTGTAATAAAATACATATATAAATTTACGCATAGAACATAAATGTAATTACAACGGATTATTAGATATAAAGGAACTATCCATTTCATAACCATTTTTATGTTAGTACATTTGATATGGTTTATAATCAATACTGGTTGAGGCTGGGTTGTAATGAAACATTGCCGTTTAACTTAGGGACTCAACTTTTACAGTGTTTAATATTCTTAACATATAATTAGTTGAAGCCTCGATTAGAAACGAAATAAATTCACAACCCTACAGATCACTTCATATAAGGTAGAACATGAATTCTCAAGACTGTTTTACAAACAATGCGCATTCTATGCAACAGTGAGTACGTCATACATGCTTTCAGTATGCTAAGCTAGACAATCATCTGTAGCTTTTTAAAGTACAAATTATCAAAGTTATTATTCGGGGTAACCTAGTAACAGTAATATGATTTACTAGAGAACCCTTAATAGGCTGAAAAAATCATCTCATTCTGAAAATACCTAGTTGATAGTCAGAACATAATATATAATGAAGCGGACCAATGCTCATACAACTTCATCATCTTAAACTTAAGTGTTCGAATATCTATATATTAAGAGCCTCAGTTTCTAACTGTATGCACAATAAAACGCTAACATCTGCAATATTCAAATAGGATATTTCAATTCAATATTTATCAATAACCTCTGTGAAAATACTATAATATCATTCTCTTATTGAAAGTATCTAAAATCTTTTATTTCCTTATGTATCTTAATTAAATATGTATCGTTTAGGTCTATATAGTCAAATGTGAATGAAGACTTTCAATAAAACTTAGATGACAACAACAATGTTCATCTAGTATTTTGTTTTAGCAGATGAATAATTCCGCATGAGCACTGATTATAAAGTTTTCGGATGTAAATTTGGACACGGTTATACACATATTTTTCAATTAATAACTTATATTCCCCTAGATACTTATTTTTGTATTATGAACTGTTCATTCGAATGCTGTTGAAGATAAATGTTTCATTTGATTCCTGTATCTCATCAATGATAAAAATAATTTCAAATTGTATTATGGGATAATTTACAAGATGATAAGGAAATAAAACGATGTACTGGAAGACGTAACCAATAACTGTGTACATTAACCTAGAGTTTTAAAATATAAATAAAGTATATTCACCACTGAATTTCAAATAATGTTGCCAGATACACTAAATGTCTTCTATTGATCAATCTATTTTTTATACTGCGTAGTTATATACACCCTCTCTCCAGTGATTGAAATCAATGAGTTTAGTTTACAACTAATGTTTGTCTTTTGTTTCTACGTTTTTAAAGTAACACTAAATTACTTTTCATATATTTTTTCCAACCTTAGGTAAAATCATTTCGTTCGTCAATATTTGCCATATTCATGTATAACAGATATTCAGATTGTATCAATTAATCATTACCAACATTCATAGTTAATAGATAATCGTTTATCAAAGCAAGCATGTTCATCAGTACAATAATGTAGGTGGTATATGAAATAATAATTCAGTCTGATTATTTCTACATCTATAGGTGAATCTAACGAAGAAATTTCAACTCAAGTTTATTTTATCTTATTCATCGTTAAAATCCCTCTTCTCATATATATATATATATATATATATATATATATATATATATATATATATCATTGATGAATCACATTATTACTATTTTCTGAAATTTATTATCGATATGACAAATTTTCTTTGCCTTTTATTACTGATAACTCACTTTTAATTTGTTAAATTAAGAATGATTTCTTAAAAAGAGTAACACAGTTCTATGGAATAATACCCATACAAATTCAAGTATCTTTAATATTATGTATGAGTAATCGTTTAATTTCACCTTATAAGGCTGGTAAATTAAATCTAGTAGTTATTTAGACCTCAAAGCTTTAAAAATGTACTAGTGGTTAATGTATGAGAGTTCTATGATGACCAAACTATATGGATTAATAAGGGCATGATATTATAATAACGATAACGGTCATGTATATTGTTTTCTTATTATGGTAGTGCGCTACTAATGGCAACTATACTAACCAATGCACGCAATCGCACTCAAACACTGATATAACTACAATATAGAATGAATTCGTCTCTTTCAGGATCATGGGAGGGGGAGGTGAATCTAAAGTGACATTGATTAAACACTTAGTAATGCATTCTAAAATCTACTGTTTGTTTAGGTCAACTAAATCTTGGACAATAATCATCAATAGAGAGTTGGCTGTTAGCTCATTATGTATAATCTTGGTGTTTGTAAGCAAAGCATTTTGTGTAGATGACTGGGTTTTAACCATATCACACTGAAAAAATATTTAGCAGTAGATGATGTTCACACACTGTCTTCACAACATCAAGGTTGCAAATGTCAATTATCGGATCGAAATTGATTGGTTTAATAATGATAAACCTCCACGTGGCCTGAATTTCCTGGGTCCTATTCTTGAAGAGTTGCATGCTACGACTAAATAAATGTTAAGCTATTCCTGATCTTTAATGTTTCTTATTTAGTGATGCTAAACTACAAAATTACGGTATAGGCCAGTTCATCTGGGATATATAAAATATAAAACTAAGAAGCCGAAAAATTGTAACGAAAAATTGGTCATAAATTCTAAGGAATCATTCTTTGCCCGATTAAACCTTAAGTACCAACTCTTTTCTTTTCAGTGTGCCAAACAATAACACCTAAACTTATGCGTATTTAACTGCGTTACTCAAAAATTAGACAAACACGGTAAAACAAACAAATTAGTTGTGACTTTTTTTTTGGAACAGTGAGATCTTTCATAGGATTCAACAGGTAATCGATGTTTTTTTTTAACTTCTATTTTCACAGACAAATAGGATTTCGCTTAGCAATCAATTATGAAGTCAGTCATACTTCACATAAATATTCGTTTTCTCGTAAGGAACTCAACTTTGTAACTACTAATATTTCGGAGGGATACTATCAGATTTCTTGTAATTATTTTATCGGTATTTTTTCCAATAGATATTGTGTAATTGACAATGTGCCAAACTACTCAACTTTCATTTTTAATACAACATTACCCTAAAACTCTTCCTTACTTAGCAGGTTTATTTATTGAGTATTAGACCAATAGAAATTATAGATCATTGCTATACGATTATTCTACCATAATTTTTACAAGGTAAACTGAAGTCTTTCATATCGCATTTGTTAGCTGGCTATAAACTACTAAACATAATAGATGGTTAGTTATTGTGAGAAATTCTGATAACTTCGAATATCATTCATTTTAGTCGACGATATTACGGTTGTCGTTTCTGTGTTCATTTATGTGACTACATGACTGGTAAATTATAACTAATAAAAAAATGGCTGATTTGTTCCATTTTTATTGTTTATTGTCGAAAACTTCTAAAGTTACCATTCCTTTTTCTTTGTTTATGCATAAATGTCATAGGCTACGTATGGTTTTCAAATTAACTTTATCCTTATGAATTTCAATATGTCTGTAAAATATACAGAGAACAATAGACTGTATCTAAGTTAGAAACAATAATAATAGTAATTATGGGAAAATAACTAATTCAAAATTGCCTAGGTTTTTGCAAAATTTAAAGTAAGCATTTCTAGACCACACATGAAATGATTCGAAACTTTAAAGTATACACGCCTATCATTATCATACTCTCCATCTTTTCCCCTCTTTGTCAAACACACTTATGCACACATGTCATCAAGTATAATTAAGCCTTAGTTACATGTAAGAAGTCATGAGTCATAATTTATTCTAATGTTAATACTGTGTTATTTATTTTTTGAACAATAAATTAGTTATAATGTATCATCACGATACCACTCTTCTTCACTTACTCTCCACCCCTACTATGCACAGACAACTTTAATACGTCAGAGTTACCGTTTGATAATTTGTTTTCCGGTATTTTATCTATTAAATAAAGTAGCAGAACAGCATTTTTCGGTAACTTATGTCTACTAATAGTACGCTGAAAAAGCATACTAGACAGAAATAGAGTTTTTTCTGAAAAGAAACGTAAAAACATTTTTTTGTAGATTTAAAGGACCACCATAAGAGTGAATAGGTAATGGAATTAATTGCTTTGCTTCATCAAATGGAAATAATAACAATAATCTTCCGCTTTTTTAAAAGAAAGCAGAAATCATTTTGAATCATAATTACATCGAATTCACATAAATTTAGTACAAAAATGATTGTCTAAAAGCGATATTTAAACCTGAGTTTATTTAATGCCGAAAGTAGAATTAGTAGGAAATATGTAAGTTGATGTAGCATTTAACATAACATCAGCCGCTCGGAATAGCTCAGAACTGTTAATGATGGTAATTGTATGTTGCTTTTTCAATCCAAATGATTCCCATTACAATGGTAATTATTACTTTGTGCTAATTGTAGTGAAATTTAGGTTTTATAATCAAATTAAAACCGTATTTCCATTAATTTAATTCCAAGTGAATTCCCATGAACAATTTTGTTATTTCTAAAACTAAAAGTAGCCGGCATCTACAATAACACAGGAGTCTTCAGTGTTTTAATTACGCTAATTGCATTGTGTCAAAAATGTTTAGCCATATTTCTTTTCCTTGTAATAAGCGTTTTTCTACATGTTTAAGTGTTATGTTCTCTAGAAATTTTATTCGAGCCGATTAATGGTATACTCAATGGCAGACGATGCAAATAAAATCAAAATAAAAGTTAGGGTTCAGAGAGAAACCTTTAAGAAGACTTCTTTGAATATACATCACGATCCTACTCAATGAATATTAAAAATGTTGAAGATAAACTCACTCGTATCTAATACTACAAGCTTTTCATCTAAAAATTAAAATAAAATTAAATTCTTCTCAACATTTCGGTGAAAATGCGATAGTCAGCTAATTATTTCAATCTACAATGCACTGGATATATATTGGTCTTTAGTATGTGACTCTTTAGCACTATTCAACAGTAAGATGGTAATAAAACCTACACCTTAGTTTTCGCTGCAAACTTTTAACAGTTAGACTACTGATCTACTTTCTAGCGGTCGGTATTTGTAACTGCAGTCAACTCGAAGACATGTTTGCGCGACCTCATTTATTTTCACCAGTGAGTAATTGTCACATAACTAATATGGGTGATCTACACTATTCACATTTTTTCCCTAGAACTCTACGGACTATTTGGATGCGTACCTCTACTAAACTATGACGAAACGACTATCTAGAGCTTCCTGGTTTTAATTGGTTGTTTGAATCAAGCCAATTTCGTAACGTAAAATTCAAATGCAACAATCATCACAACACCCAACTAGGATATACCATGGACTGTTTTGTTTTTTAGCATCGTCTTTCAAAATGACAAACAGCTATATATTACTACTAAAGAGACGTATAATAAGAGTGCATGCAAAAGTAATGACCACAGTAAACTGATGAATAATGAAAACCAAACTTTTAAATCTTACTGTGTAGTTAAAGGTTATTTCGGATAAATCTTTCTTGTGAATTTAGCAATCCAGCTGATAGAATACAGCACCATCTAAATCTTCCTCTTTAACCCCACATCATCAGCATATCAGAAGAAAACTTAAAACTCTTAAAAACAATTATTAGAATAAATTTGTGAATAGAACTAAAACGGTTTTACAGCTCAATTGACTTTATAAATAATATCTAATTCTCTTGGTTATTGATGCGTTAACAAATTGCTTTCTAGATTCATCATCAGTTTACAAATTAATTTTGTTTTCATAGACAAAGTAATCGTGCATGGAAAACAGAGGTTATTAAGTTATTGATTACAGCCAAGTCAAATAAATTACTTGGTTTGATGATTAATTTTATTTACTTCCGGTCACGTTGATGAGATCATGTTGGGATTTTCTGATAATATAAAATCTACACTATTTTTAAAATAAGGTCAATCCACATGGGAGTGACAATTTTTATTTTGATGAATAAAAATTTTGGTCAATTTTGAAATCGGATATTTAACAAGGACCTTATCCATTAAAGTGTTTTTTAACGAATATAGATTAAACTTATAATACAATAATCACCAATGCTTACAGAAATCAATTTAGAGCATAAACAGTCTAATACTTGATAGTAAATTCTTTTCTCAGTGGCCAATAACCGTGTTAATCA
This sequence comes from Schistosoma japonicum, assembly GCA_025215515.1. Taxonomy (NCBI): domain Eukaryota; kingdom Metazoa; phylum Platyhelminthes; class Trematoda; order Strigeidida; family Schistosomatidae; genus Schistosoma; species Schistosoma japonicum. The sequence continues at coordinate 21,877,860 of CM046064.1, read as the reverse complement.
CTTAGCTTAAAGCAATCTGAATGTCTTAGACACTGGTTGTATGGCAATCTCATTCACCTAAGAAAAGCTGTGGGTAATCATTAATAATTAGTCCCAAATTAAGGGATTCAAGACTTTTAATAGTTCTCTATGTGAACTTAATTCGTTTGTGTAACCATCATTAAACTTGGACTAATGATTAAAATATGTTCTCGTCGTTTTTGTCCATCATTCCCCTACCGATTGCTTGAAGTAAAACATCAGTTCATAAATCTATAAAACATGTAAATATGAAACAACTTTCCTTTAAAATTTGTTTTTTTTTACTATTATCCTGATGCCTATCGAAGATACAAATGTATTTACTACATTTTACGAAGATGTGGTAGGCAGTAGGAAATCAACAACACAGAGTTTATTATAATACCAGTCTCATACTCGAATGCATCAGCTACACTGAAAAACAGTTACTGAAAAACATATATACCACATTACACTAACTTCACTTTTGTTATGAGTTCCAAATTTAAGTTGATCGATATGTGAAAAGTAATTTGTATCCACCCTCCTATGGACAATTAGTGTATTTTATGTAAAATTTTCATTTGTTCATATAGTTAACACGTTAGTCAATTATTTAAAATACAAGAAACTAAATATGTTCCGTCGGAAAAAAAACTTGTGATAAAAGAAGCAGATAATGAAAAAATTTTATGTACACTAGGTGGTAACCGTAGTTTATGAAGAAGTATAAGTCATATAAATAGTATAGAATACACTACCGATTTGGGAAGCTACTATTATTATTACTAATATCAATAAAGATAATAGTTGCAGAGGTTTTATCAATCACGGTTATTCATTGTAAGACCACATAAAATTAAAGTGAATACTGAATACTACCATTCTATGATTTCGTAGAACTCCGACTAGTAACGGATTAGTGATTATTACTCCTTATTATATGTACTTTACTATCAGATCATCCGATCGTAATCCGATGACTTATATTCTCCAACGTTAATCGGTTTGCAAATTATGCAACCATCTAATTTCATCTAGGACAGTAGATATCGTAAGACGATCGATTAATTCTGGCTCAAAATGAAATATTTATTTATTATTAGGAAAAAAACTACCTTCTTATTAATTATATTACATTGCGTGAACGCAAACAGTTATCAATATTACTCCTGACAATTATGTACGTGACACTAAATGAGTTCAATTTTGACATATTCGGATAAAAAAAAGAAATAACATTCTATGCATAATCGCTTTGTTTATTAAATTAAATAATCGTTCCATATAATTTTCTAATATTTATTCACAAAATATACAAATCGAATAGAATTGTTGATCAAAATAATATTAGTATTCATGATACTATTGATACTATTGTTATAGTTTATATGGTTGCCATGACAGTATCAATTGATTACATTGATTATAATCAATTGAAGTAGATCAATTTATCTACCTGACTTTTGTATTTATTAGAATATACGTCACGCACTTGATTTACGTAGTAGAATAAATTATCTAATTTATATAAATAATGTTCATCTGGAAAATTGTTTTCCTCATAAAAGGTGATATCAAAATGATTGTCTGAAGTAAACTAATTGAATATAGACAGACAGAAAAAATACACAAATAACAAACATAGTAATGTATGTTCTATTTACTGAAAGGCAATTTAAAAAGTGGGATACCGTGCAAAGCGACTATTGTTAGGTAACTGGTAGTAGTATGTAGTAAACATCGGGACTAGATTTCATGCTAGTTTTCACTAGTTAACTGGCTTTATCTACATTTTTGATGAAATCTATTCTTTCTGTTTTATTCCACCCTGTGTTATCGAATTCCGAATGGTAAGATATTGTCCCAAAGCTATTCACGTAACGTAACTTTAGAAATATATCAGATATATTCATTATTCACCAAGTGGTAACTAATGCCATACCTGTCTTATTTTTAATAGTGACCAAATTCGTTTGATTAGATTGAAATGAGACCGTTAGTCTAAATGGTTCGACACTATGTGCACATTATTTTAATTTAAGCTAGTCGGAGTTAGCCTATATGATTTAGATTTTATACTAGTGTACACTTGTTAGTTAAGGTCAGAATCTATTTCAAGTGAATCGCTACAACCTATAAGTTTCCAACCTTTAATTTTATTTACAGAGCTGTGTTTTAGAAAAGTGAATTTTGTTAGTTGGAATTAAAAACGGGAATTTGTCCTCCAGATACTTAACTGAAATGATGTTATTGTTGTTATACTTACATCAACCACCTTACTTCACATTATGAATAAGTTTAGCAGTAAAGATTGAATTGTTGATCAAACTACTCATATGCTAACTAGATATAACACTAAAGCAGTGATTGTGGTTTAAGTTGGATTGTGACTGGCAAGTGGAATCCAGGACGCGCGTTTCGTCCTATTTGGGACTCATCGACTGGATGTACCTGCATCGCAATGTTGATGTTCACAATTGGATTCGAAAAGGTTGTTGTTGTTGTTGTATTACGAATGAACATCTTGTCAATATATCTAGATATATAATTTTATAAATAAATAATAAATTAATTTGTTTAAAATACAACGCAATTATAATAAATTAAAATTAAAACAAATAATAAACAAATTAACATTGTGATTTCAGTGCCTAATTCCATTGAATTCTATGAATTTAGCCAATAACATAAATGGAATTGAAAGGAAGAGTTTAATCATAAACCAGTTAATAGACTATTCATTATCTTCTTTCTACTTCAATTTTTAAATTGAATATCATGCAAAAAATTGGTTTTCATTGTCTAATTCTATTAGAAAATTTATTCAATTGTCAATTTTTTCTGAGAAGAATTTAGTTATTTATCGTTCAAAAATATCCCTAATTAATCAATGTCAAATAAATACATTGTAAAAATAACAACAAGAAATTAACTATTCACATTTATCTTTTGGTTTTATTAAAACAAATTGAGGGAGAAATCTTTTTTTAGCTATTTTTTTTTCATTCTTTCAAGCATTCTGTTCAAGTATAAACAGTTAATAGTTAGAATGGTTTGCATAACACAGTTATTAATCCTAATTTCCATTTTTGTTTATTGGAAAGTAATTTGTTTGAAATGTTGTTGTTGATGTTTTCTGGTGTTAAATATTCAATATCTCACTCATTGACATTTATCACCATGAATTATGAAAAATAATTGCTTATGATGATGTAACTATATTTGTTTTGACAAAGAGTAGTAGTTTACTCTTTTGTTATGCCATTCATATGACAAGAATAGTGAAAAGCCCGATCGGAGCAGTAGAAGGGGGGGGGTGACTAAAGTGAAGCTAAATAAAAGGTAATGAGACGACTGAAAAGAGGCAAATCAGCCAAAGACCTAACATCATAGTTCATAAAATCGCTAACCGTTAGTTTGAGTGATGTGGATAAGTATAGTCTGCCCGATTAAAGTTCATGCACAAAAATACAGTCAACAGTTAGAGACTGAAGATAACATAACTGAGAACCGGTGAAGCGTATACATTCACTTTTATCTTCTTTTACGTAATTCCTTCATGAATACATTTTCATACTTTCTTTCCAAATCATATTTTCAAACTTAAGGCATTCTCGTTATCTTTGCTACTAAGGTGTTGTTACTCCTTTTTCATTCATTTCGTAAATCACTTTTGTTCACGCTGATATTGCTTGTTAATTTTAACCAGTGGATTTTTATCCCAAGCTTTAATTATGACAACACGTAACTTAGTTACATTATATTCTCTGTTTAGTGAACTGTGATACACTTAAAATTCTATTTAACGCCTGGTTAGTTACTGGTTAATGTACTTTAAAAGACCATAGTCCACTATTTGTAAGTGATTGAGGATTTTCTGAGATTGTTGCTAAGGATGGAATATATATGTACATATATAAGCTATATCTATTGGCTATAGCTCTATTTATCTATCACAGACCCATCTATCTGTCTCTCTATTACATATATATAAGTGTATAATGAATGTATGAATTGTTATTGTTTTTGGGACTACTGTTCACTATAAAAATATGAACAATGGAATTAGACCTCTCTGATTAATATATAAATTTAAACGTAACAAAAGACACTACATTATTAGTATCGGAATGATAGTTTTATCTGTCTATAATTTTTACACCTAAATAAGGTACTTTACAAGTAACCTATATTGTTCACTAAAATACTTCTTTGTCTTAGTTACTTAAATCTACGATGAATTAGTAAAGAGATACCAGAATACACGTGAATATGTTTACTTTATAATTTTACTTTGATGAAACTTCTGTTGTTATTTAATCTTAATGTTTTTTTGTAAGTTTCTAAATCATTATAAACAATGATTAAATAATTTCACTGTGTTTAATATGAATCGAAATGTAGAAAAATCTTAGTCTGAAGTCATATCAACCGATAGAAATTAGACAAAAACATCCTGCTCAATAATGATTTAAGTCTTTTTTGTAATTGATTGTTACTGAATCAGTGCAATGGTTATTTTCTTTTAACAAGCCTGTCTCTATTTTGTAGAAGTAATATAAAGTATCTTAATAACTTTATTGTTGATGTCAATCTGTAAAGGAACCATTTTTGAAATAAATAAACTACCATATCGTTCAACCAAACAAATATTAGGAGTACTTTTATCGCCGCATCACATAAATCTTAACATACTTTTAACAAAAAATTATTAAATACTAAGTCTAATAAAATAAACGTAACTTCGACTTCATTTTTTAAACAACTACATTTTGCCTGATTGACATTTCACTTCTTAATGTACAGTTATAGTAGTGTTTTAAATTATCTAAAATTACTAGCATTCGATAACTCATGAAAATGCAGTGGATTCAATGTATATTTGTAAATGTTGTTATTCTTGATTTAATTAAACAATATCCGTCTTTAAGAAAATTCTGTACAACTTGGGTAGTATTTCAGTGTTTACGATTTATAAGCACTAAGGTGCAACTTCGAATACTACTTCAATTAGATTGTTATAGGATAACGGATAACTACTAGACTACACACTTAGACTGTAACTCGAATACAGTAAGTGTTATTCCTTAGAGAGCCATAAAAGTTCGAACACAACTTGAATGCTAGTTTATTCTGAATTTTATCTTAACAGCACACCTATTACTTTACGCCGCATATAATCTGAAATCACGGATCTCTGTATCCGAATAAAAGTTTGAAGTTGATAAGTCAGAATCCAATCGAACACATTTTTGAGACAAATAATACCTATTCTGTTTACTTAACTTTCATTCGGCTATGTTACTTAAATGGAGTTTATTACAGACATTTTTATGGTCTATTACAATTTATCCCTATGTTGGCCAGCTGTCATGTTTATTTAGTCCTTAGTGTTAATTCAATTCAGCTGATCAAGTTGGAATATTGCTACTAGTTTCAGTGATTAGACATCGCACGTAATATGTTTATTATAATGGGTGGTTGGGTGTACTAAACAGAACACCACACTCCTGTTATGTTTAGCAATAGTCAGAACTCGTCATTAAAATCTCATCAAAACGGATGAATAGATAATACTTGACTTTGGTCAATACTAAATTATCGACCAATATAAATGTATTTATCCTGTTAGAGGCGAGTTTCAGTTCAGTGAAGCTTAGATAAGTGAGTGTGAATAACATATAGCCCATCAATCACCCTAAGACAGTAGCTACGTCTTACTAACAAGTGTCAACTAGTTCTAAATCTAGGTCAAAAAGAGCTTCCAATCGACTATTTCAGATCAATTACCATTATCCTCTGAACTGTGATTTCTGACGATTTTTCATTCAACATTATTAGTGAGATAGCTTAAAAATAATTCATCATTTTACTTTGGTTGTTTACATCCAATTCTGTTGATAGCTTAACGAAAAGAAAAATAAATCAACTAAGTATTCTATATTTTCAAAAAATGTTTTATTTACAAAAACTTCAATATTTTACTTAAACTAACATTCAAGTAAAAACATTTTAATCTGAAAGAAATTTGTTCTCCATTCTTTTCTATCTATTCACCGTCTACACTATGGTAATTGACTATGGAAATAACTTATTTTCCAAACAAGAAAAAAATGTATTTCAACTGTACAAAAAAAAGAATATATTTCCCAATTTTAAAGACCAGATTGGAATCAATCAATTTGCTTTGTACATCTATGTTTGTGTAGGCCAGGTAAATAAAACATATGGAATAGTATCTTGATACCAGTGGGATAAGTGCATATATATATGAGTATATACATATGGTATAGGTATGCAGATTTCTTGATTGAGTTGGAAATTTTTACGTAGTAATAAAAATTTTGCTCTCAAAATTGTTGAATCTGTTATTTTCAGTGTTTATATACGTATACATCTACGTGTGTTGGTGTGTAAGCAAATGTATGCCTATGCAATATTAGCCACTATGCTAAATTATTATTTCAGTTGTTTGGATTAAAATGAATTGAAATTTCAATTTATGTATAACTGCCATAAAATCAAAAGACTGAATATATTGAACTCAAAAATAAATTAAAACTAGGAAAGTTTTAACTAAGGGAAGTGAAACAATTTAACCTGATACAAATATATATATATATATATATATATATATATATATATATATTCAATATATTCAGTTTCAATGTTACAGTTTTTGAAATATTTGGAGAATTTAAAAATGGCGAAAAAATATCGTCATTTTTCCTTTACCTCTTCCCTTATTAGAAGTGTTTGTATGCAATGGATTGTTTGTTTATATCTGTATTGTTAAACCGGATATTTTTGATCTAATAGTCAAGGAGAAAAGGAATAAAATTTGCCTTCATTTTATTACCTTATATATAAGTTATTACTTTATGGCTTAATATTGTTTCTCACTTTATGTTAATTCGATATTAAGATTCATACATTGATTGATTACTTAATGGTAACTAGTGTCGTGTTTACCTTGTTCTTTATATTATTCACTTAATCTTATCAGTCAAGTTGTAATGCGGTCATTAGTTTACGTAAATAATATGGAAGGTTATGAGAGGGTTATTGGCTGAAATCACTGGATGTGTGTTTCATGCTCTTTGTTACCTTTAAGCAAAATGTGTCTGTAATCTTGAAGGAACTGATTCCTAAATAGAGGATATGAACTAGTATCAATTAAAAAAAATTAAGAATAATTAGATTTTCTAGTTGATATATGAATATGAGGAAAAGTTGTACATGAAATAATAATATCCCAGAATTAACTAAATCGTGTAACATAATAACTGATCCGAAAGAACGCTTTTGTATGATTTTTATTCATGTAGTATTTGTACTAGATTTTGGAGTACGCTTAAAATTTAAAAAAGGATAACGTAATTGAGTCGAAATGTATGTGTTGGTACATATGTCACGTATACTCGATCAGTAGCAACTTGTGATAATTTAATAATTTTAAAGATCTTTGCAAGAAAATTTGTGACAAAAAATCTCCTTAATTTTAACAACTAATAATAATTTTGTTCACTTTTGATCATTAGTTGAGACAAGTACTAGGTATGCTTAAAAACCACCTACATCGAAGTTTGTTGTTGGCTGGTGTAAGAATGATTTTGAAAACGGTACGGATGGTCATGCCAGAACTCGGCATCAATTCATATAGTCTGAACCATTTTGATAAGTTGAAACTACCTCTATATGATCTGAACGATAGTCGCTGTCAGTGGTGGTATATATCGAATAACATTAACTAAAAAACGGTAGATATGACACCCTGGCATTCGCTTCATATCCTATGTTTTACAACTACTGCATAAATTTTATTTCATTAGTTGATTCTTTCTTCATATAACATATTTTCTATGTCTAATTCCTTTCACTACCGTAGATATTATTCTGGTATTCATTTTGTTTATCTCACTCGTTTTTGTTGATATGGTTTGGTACAGATGAATATCAGGTTTTAAGTCGAATATGGTTGACCAATCAAATTTCACTTAATTTATAAAATAATCTAGCTAATATTTAAAACAATTAAATGATTTTTGAACATCACTGTCATCATGATTTAGTAGAATCTGAAGTATTACTAAATTTTTGTCTCAATTTAACTTAAATTTTCTCAACAATGTACACTTTTAACCGTAGATGGAATTTCGAATTCCTCATGAAATCATTCAGTTATCAATGACTAAACGATGATGAACACTTCTTAAAAATAATTTTAAAAAAATTTGTTTTGTTCTAAACATTATTTAAACTACAATAAATCAAAAGTGCATTGTTCCAAAAAAGTATTTAAATGTAAACTGTGCATTTATCTTTCTTTTCTTTTGTCTTTTCCTTTTACAGGTATTTGTTTCATGCCTTATTAATAAGCTTTATCTGGATAATTTCAGAATGTAAGTTTTAAAAGTAAACTTTACTTACTTATAATGTTAACATTTATGGTTTAATTCATTCTACTTTGATACCTTTGATGGACCACAATAATATTTATAGCTGAGTATGTTTTCATATGAATTGACTTTAAATAACAAATTATTTACTCTGAAAATTGTGTTGACTATGCTGATATATGTAAATATGCGTTTTGCATGTTTAAATACAGATGTGATGTGAATAGCGTTGATTATTTTATGAAAACTCGATTGTCAAGCAACCCATTTTTTGTCAGTAATCAGTACTCATTAATAAAACGAAACAGAGGTAGGCACATAATATTGTGTTAAAATAAACCATGACATTTATCCGGAATTATTATTCCCCGATCTATGAGGTAAAATATTTTTTTCGTTGACACTAGATGTTAAATTATTCTGTTGACCATCGATCAATCGACTCGTTCTATACACATAATAATACTCATTTTATTTTTAGGCTAAAAAAATATGTAGAAGCTTGATTTATTTGAAGTTAGTTAACCATAGAAACAGATAACTATCAGAAAACATAAACAGATTTTACATCCTAAAATATGATGTTTATGTAATATTGCGTACGTATGAATCCATCAGTGATTGAAATATCTAAACTCTTTTGAGTTTGAACTAGCTCTCCTTGATGGTAATGGATTACAGTAATGAATGAAGATACACTAAACACATGAACTAGAGGACAGTGTCTAACTGTTTAAAAGTTTATCCACTACTCATAAAGTTTGAGGGTTTTGATTTTGATCCTTGATGAGTTCATGAAAGCATACTTCTATGAAGTCTAATAATAATAAAAAGCAGCTATTTAGTCCTATCTATTTTTTATTGATTGTCTAACTGGTGAAGCAAAGTATTATTCTTTATTCTTTTTTTATATTTGTGTCCATCACTTCACTTTGATAATTTGTTTAAATCCTTAATAATGTACGAGATAATCGTGTCATTTCAAATGATGTTAGGATAATATATAGGAAAACAGTTAGTGAGATCTTAGGTAACAAAATATCATTTACAATTAGGTTAAAATTTATTTACTAATAGCTGGTAAAATAAACAATAACATCATATATTATTTTGCATATTTGTATTAATACACTTGTTAGTTACTGAAAACCGAGGAAATCTTTTGAGCAACAAACATTGCAAAGTTCTGTAATGTGCAATTAATTAATACCTCTTACTTCAAGAAAAAAACAACAATGACATTCTAGATACAGCCAATTAAAGTTCAAAGGCAATATAATTTTATTCGTTTAACTTACAACTTATATCTGTAGGTATATTCATGATGTCATTAAAAATAAGATAATAAATTAACTTACACATACAAAGATCACTAGGGTAATACTGTACTTCTAAGCCAAAATATTGAGAATCTAACTATTTGAAAATTTCTGGAGGACAAATTCTAAATTCACATTGTTTTAGATGTTACCTTAGAATTTCAGCATCTTCAACAATAGTAATCACAATTTCATTATGCAAAAAAAAAATTAAATTGATTATATTGATAGTAGAATAAGTAAACAAAAGAGTTAAAATGAAAAGTAAGTATTATCCTAAGTTTTATCAAGAATCAGTAGATTGTGTCAATGAAGAAAAATGTATTAAATCTAAAATAATCCTTGATTGATTTACCATTAGTCTTTTGAGTAGAGTACTGGTTTTACATATGCACATTGACACTAACTAAAACTAACGTGTTTTCATCAAAACTATTACATTAACTAATACATTCACATTAAACAAATTATTGTTTTACAACATTAACAACAACATCAACAATAAACAAAAAAAACAAGTTTTTACTATGCAAAAAACATTAGTTTCATCATATCCTAATCTACATATGTAAATTATACTGGTTTGATCAATCCATCTTTTTATATTTCAATAAGAAGAAAATCAATTAAATTACACTTAGTTATTAGTTTCAACTTCATTTAATCTGATTAACATTCTATACACATAAATATCGTCATGTTTATTAAGCAATGTAACACACATTTGTTATTATAATGAATTGGAGAAAAAAAGTAAAGAATAAAAGTAATGAAGCAATTAGTTGTTAAACTGGGATGGTTTATTGAGATTGATATTAAGTGTAGTTGATTGAATTTGTTACAGATGAAAGTTGAGGAAGTGCTATTGAAATCAACGGATAATTAAAAAGTTGTTTCATCTTGGTATGGGGCTTCTCAACAGTACTCGCCCCAGATTAATTGATGAAAGTGGAGATCCATTCGTTGAATGATAGCTCTAATCTTCAGAGGGTTAGGGATTCTCCAACCCGAGACCCCTGGATAGGAATTTAGGGTGTGAACTGATGAAAAGTCCAATAGCCGGACAAAACCGCTGTCTGATGCTCCCTAGTCTTCAATGATACCCTGTCAACATTAATTTGTAACGAATTCAATAAACTAACATTAGTTGTTATTTTTAATTTCTAATTGTGTAATTACCAACAAAATTAGATAATAAGAATTGACTGCATAGATATAACTCTATGTGTTCTTATTAAGAATGGAAATTTTATTGAGGCTAATTTCTAAAAAATGTCTCATCCATCTCCATGAAACATAATGATAATTTAGTTATGTTCATGGTGAAGTTCTGTTCGTTGACTGATATGATTTATTCCTTACATATTGTTCCGTTTATTATTATCTATAAAAGTAAGAACAACTATTTGTTCTGAATACGATGAGTTTATTTTATTCTGTTAGTTTCTCATCAGCTACATACAACCCTAGAATAATATTTTACAAAATTAATAATTGAAAGAAAGTTTAGCATACTCATGAGAATAGCTGAACTTGGTTGAAATCTAAAATTATATAAACATATTAGATGTAGAAACATGATATTTTACCTACTGAATACTTTTAAGAGATTCCGATATATTAATCTGCTATCCTCTGTCAACCAAATGTTTAGCGACTAGACCTATTGAATACTTTTGTTCCTCTAGTTCATAGAATTCTTGGAACTCGTGCATTAATCGTAGTTACTACTTAGAGAAATAAATGATTCTACACAGAATTGTATCTAAGACATCAAATAAACAAAAGATAGTTAGTTGAAACTACTGCGTATAATACTAAGAACATTAGGTTACAAATCATTTTAAAATTGGTCATTATGATATTTCTTTATGAACTGCTGATGACTTATCTGTTAATACAGTTTACTCTGATATTCGTTTTGTTATATTTTAAGTGATAATACACTATTTATTATTGAAAGGTAGCTGACTTTATATAAAGAATAAAGTTTTTGCCGAATGTAACACATAAGCCAACATACTGCAGTATGAAGAAATTTATGCTAACAAAATATGCTTCAGTAAATTTCATGGTAGACAGAATTAACGTTTCCATTTGATATTCATTAGCTAATTGTATACTGTCAAAAGGATTGTTCAGTTTTCGAAATCATACTGAAAATATGATCATGAATAATTAGTTGGTATAGAAATTCAGACAAATGAAGATTAATGGCACTCCAATCAAGTACTTTAAAATTGTCGACATTTTGTGTGACAATAGAAAGTAAACTTTAAAAACCCACCATGAATGCTCAATATTTATGATCTACACAATTATAATAGTGATTTTTGTTGATTTGAACATTAGAAGAATTACAACACTTGATGACGGGCATTGAATCGCAAACATAGAATAGTAGTTTTAATAGTTTACCTAAATAAATATCCATTTTGGATAAATTCTTTAATATTTTACATCTCATAACATTAATTCATATTATCACTGGTCTGCAGTTCTAAGGTGATATAGTTGTTAGATAAAATCGTTTTTTCATAAATCTGAAGAATTATAGAGTCAAATGAATCTATTTTACTTCTTAGTCTTCTTATAAATTCTACTAGAAAAAAATTGAGAATAATGCAAATAAAGGTTTGTTGAGGTTGAGATGGATCTTAAACATTGAAACTAAAATCATAACAGGTGGAATAGACCACAAGACATATTTTTAAGAATAGATGAATCTGACATACATTTATACGTTGAATAATAGTAATATTATGGTTACCAATAAAAACAAGAAAAAATAATGGTCCGCATAGTCATAAAAAAATTACATTATAAAATGCTTATATAGTTAATAAACATTATTCCAACAAAAATTAACACTGTGCTCGAACTCAGTTCGTTTCATGTCAAACACCACCGCGTTCACTACTAGGCTACTGAGTCCAAACAGACACACGTGTGCTACGGGCACGTATATACAATTATAATATATTTAGATCTCGTCGATTTGTTATGGACTGAAGTTGATCAGTCTCTGTTGCAGACACATTCAGCTAACGACTCTCGAATAAAGTGAATCTTACGTCCTGGGTTCTGCATGCTAATCATAATCCAAATCAAACAGTATTTGTGATTTACAACTATATTGAGACAAAGCGTTTAGGATGCACATATGGAGATAGAAATTGATGAGTGTCGATCCTATAATAAGTCAACGGGAATATCCTAATACATTTTAATTACAGAAAACTAACTTAATTTCTAAGCATTTTTAGGAGTGTGTAAGAAATAAGGATGCATACTTACCATTGTAAAGAATGACATCATTCATTCTTTCTGTAAACAGAGTTTAAACCGAAAGTCTCCAATAACGATTGTCTAAACAAAACGGAATAAACTTACCATCTGTTTTTTTGTCAATGATTACAAATAATTGTGAAATATCCATGACATGTCCACTATTTAACCGGTACTTGGTGATTTAACTTGTAAAGACCACAATGCTTCCCAGACATTAGTTTCTAAGAGTATGTAAGAGAAATAATACCTATTCTTAGTATCGATATGCAATCTGACACATTATTTTTACTAAATCACATGCTCAATAAAATAACTTACTAGGAACGAACAGCTCGACATTTTTGTTTTCTAAAGCATACATTACTTCAACAATATCGCTTAAGTTACAATTTACTTACTTATTTGAAGAAATGAAAAGTTAAGATAAAGTATAAAAATTTCAATTACTTAATCATCAATGACTATTTTTAACGACTGCTTACATCCCAGACAGACATATCAAATAAATGATCTATTTCATAATTCAATTATTAATCTATGACAAATGATATACCTACATTTTCTTTTCTTACATCATATTATCATAAAATTTTTTGATGACACGCATAACAACAATAAATTTAAATAGTAGTCAGGTTACGTTATGTTTAATCAAATAGAAATATTTTTTTTGTTTAAATTATTAAAAATAAAATCAATTATTAACTTACAATTCACTTAGTCTTTAGCTATTGACTTAAAGTGTTTACTCATATTTCAAACAGTTTTTATTTTGTATTCACAACAACGAAAAAAAGTTATTCATTCATCACTTCACTGATAATGATGATAATGATGACGCTGTCTGAATTATGCTTGTATTTGTAGAATCTTTATTTTTCACTTTTCAAAATATCATATTTCTTGATAATAGAAATATATGTTACTCTATTGTTATTGAATATTGAATGCAAAAAAAACTATTCCCTATTTTATCATTTATTCATAATTATATTAATTCAGTTAAACAAATTTTCTTTTGTAACTATGAATAAATATTTCTTAGTTTTAGTTTAATCATTATGCATATATTCTAGATAAACTAATACTAGCTAGAGTAATACCATGATACAATGATAATATTTATCATCAATTCGTTTATTCGAAAATATTGAACAATGAAAAATATCAATCAAAAATGTTATTGTTTATCAGTATTTAATTGATATCTCATGTTTATCTTTAGATAAAGCTTGAATTACTCATGAGTAATTAGTATATCTCTAGTAGATAAATATTTCATAACTGATAAACATAATACTGATGATAATAAGTATGTTGTTTCATAAATAAAATTTGTTAGAGTATATTTGCATCTAACTAGTAAGTTTCTACTACATACATATTTTCATCTTAAAAATAATATTTTTCTGCAAAGCGTCAATTAATTAATTATATAGTTTAGTGAAAAATAAATAAGTTTAAAAGTAGATTAATTTTATAAAACTGTAAATATTCTGATCCTTATTTTATTCACCTTTTTGAAGCAAATCATGTAAGTTGAATAAGTAATGAAATAATCTACTGAAATTACAATCACTTTATTTAATTAATCCAGTTAGTTATATGGAAATCGTTATTTAATTATGTTATTTATCACAGATTAATCTCGGTTGCGTACCACTGGAAACCAGTGATCACGGGATAGCTGTTTTGGTCTAGCAGTTTAAATCTTCGATTCTGCCATGGAGTCAAATATAGAGTTTTTAGGTCTCGCAACGAAGGCTTAATAAATATCATCAAAGAGATAAGATCGAATGGTGAAATTTCCATTCCCATCAATTTTTGACATAATGCGATGATTACTCATTTTTACTAATGAGAGCGTTTTTTTTCTTGACAAGTTTGAACTCCACCATTTACCACTCCTCATTATCTTGCAGGTGGTCACCAGTGAAATGATTATTATAGGTAAATTTGATGGGTTTTGTGTGTATTAATATTTAATTTTGTTGTTTGACACAGATTGATTTCGACTCGGTACCAGTGAAAATCATAGAACACAGGGTAGTTGTTCTGACCGTTTATCACAGCCAAGACTGAAATGTATGTCATTAAATTTAAGGTGTTAATACTGAGTTGGATATCCGGAGAAGATATTGTGAGCTCTGTACTTGGTATAATCATTCGTAAATATACCATTGTCAACATGAGGTTTTATTCAGTTTCTCTACTACATTAAAAATTGAATATTCTAGATTTAAAGAATCTTTACTTATAATAAATATAGACATTGCATTTGTTTAATTTTAAGTTGGGTGCTTTTTTGACATAAAGCTTAAAAAAGTTGTAATAAATTGATGCATATGGGTGTGCATGTTTTAACTGACATAAATTTTCTACTTCAAACACTTTATAGTAATTCAGGTACTCGATAAACATCGTCAGATGTTTGATTCTTTCCTTAATCATCATTTTATTCCGACAACTAGATGCTGATACATAAGCATTTTTAAATATTTGGAATCACTTAAAATGTGTGCACCTATTCAGTTCCTTTTTTAAAAAACGGCGATTCAATTCATATAAAAAAACACTAATTACAATTCGACTATTTCAACTGAATGTTTTTAAATGCAACGATACGTCATTTCTTAATGAGTACGTACTAACTAATAACGTAGATTTTAGATATACTATTCAACGTTTTTGACAATCAAATACCGAAGTTGTTTAGCATCTAGTCAGCAGCGCTTTGTAGGAAATTCAATTTATATGTGTCGTGATGGCTTTCAAAGATCCTAAAAAAGCTTCCACAAGATTTGAATGAGCTAAAAGCATTTAATTGAATTACCAGAAGCATTGATATGGCAACGTTCCATATGTTAATTGAGCAACCCCTTACTTATGAAATGAAAAGACAACAGTTGCAATTTCCGATTAGTTTTAGATCATAAGTACTTATGATTTTTTTATACACATTTTACACTTAATGGTATAGTGTTTCTTTTCTTCTGGTTCGGGTGATTTTGGTGGTTTGTGTTTAAGAAAAACTAACTCGTAGTCGATAGTTCAAGCTCGAGTAGGAAATGTGTGCTGTAGTATTTTCATACTGATCTAATATTGAGCTTTCACTTAGCTTACAAATATTATATATATATATATGTATGTATATATATATACATTACTGTTAATAAGTTTTAAACTTCGTACTATGTTCCAGTAATAGACATATTGTAGCTTATTATTTCTGAAATAGTTTTTTTCATTCGTTTTGTGCATGTAACTAAAAGTCTTAATGAATATAAGGTACTGGGCAAGCAGTAAAGTTTTCTGAGCGATAGATTGGAAAAGTGTGATTAATATATGAGTCATTGATCATTAAACGTATAGATTAACTGAGTTAACAAACAATGTTAGCAAGCACGTATTAAAATTATAGTATTTGGTACTTGGCATGATATGTCACAATAATCTATGGCAAGCATAGAGAGTCGGATTAACTCAGCAGAATCATTTTGATTTGCCAACAATATTAATTTTATGATGGTATTTTAGTGTGAAACATCAAATTTTCATAAGTATGACTTTATGTGGGAAAAAACTTTACATTTAATTTTTCTGTCTCATAATGAAAACATTTTCATACCTCTACTTCGGTCTAATAAAAATGATTCTAATTACTGCCAACTTTGTATCCTTCTCTATAGTGACTTAAAATATTTGTTTACTAAATCAGAATGATTCATTAAAATTACAAATCAACAGTGTTGTTAACGACTTGATAGATGGAACTAAGCAAATGAACTTAATGATCTAAACGTCAAAAGTTCTCTGCGAAACCTGAGGGTTGTGGGCTCGATTCCTTGGGAGGGGCTGTAGATTCGGACTGTCAAGAAATCCTACAATAGGATGAAGCACCTGTCTTGTTGAGGTGAAGTTGAGGTACATTTCCTGGACATCTCAATGAATAATTAGGAAGATGGGTTGACAAACAGAAATGTATACAAAAGGTGACCAGTGTATATTAGCACATTCATTTCTATTTTTTCTTGCCTGTTTACTAATATAAAGGTGTTAGACTTACCATATATTTGCAACAGTTCGAGGTGTTACACAACATTAGCATAGCAGGATAAACGCCGGACTAGTTAAAGTAGGAGTCATATAAGTGGTAGAAAGAGAAAGGAGTAGGTACATACATGGTGAAAGAACTGATTCGTAAGAGGAAAAGTATTAAAGATTTTAATCTCATGATTCAAGTTAGGACCAAGAGTAAATACAATTACGCCGCTGTGAGTGATTCTGATCCACATATAGTGTCACCAACCACTGGTTACGACAATTACAAGAACTCCGAATAAGTAGTCTGCAGAATTTCGTAATATTCCTCATCATCTCTTTTTTCGTCAAACAAAACTTGATAGGCAATTACTATCTTCGTTTCCTTCATTTGTTTCGTTTTTCTTCATCACATCAAAGTAGGTAATTTTTAACAGCTTTTATTTTAATAAGTTTATCACTCCTATCACCGCTAGTACACCTGTCGTCTCCCTGTAAAATTTCATTTTTTTTACTTGTTCTGATTATGTAATCAGTTCCACTGTTATCAGATGACTTACAAATTGTTTTGATTAACTAAACATCGTATAGAAATAGTTAAACCTGACAAAAATCTAACAGGAAAAAATATTGTTTGCTTATATATATTGCTCTAAGTGAAGCTTCGTTTTTACTATAAATATCCAATCAAGTTATACAAGGAATTTAAAACTTTTGCATACTAATCGTTTTTATGAAAAAGAAACCTTTACTAAGTTTATGATTAAAGAATACAAAATCTAGTTTACCATTAAAATTTCCGAAATGTATATGATCAAATAGTTTTATCAAGCAAATTATTCTAGCTGGTCTGTTTCTATGGAAAACTCAAATCAGCTGAAGGACTATTAATATGAAACAATGATAAATATTCCTAACGCCAAAATGATTTTTAAGTTGAGTGATAAAACTTTACAGTTACTATCCAATACAGTTACTGAAATAATTGGATTGGTCAACCAGATAAACTGGTCACGAAACCAATAATCAAAAACTCATTAAATAAACGTCAAACAAAGTACCACTTGTTAGATGGTAATAATTGGATTGTTTCTTATATCTTACTGACTAGTTATTAACAGTATTATACAGAATATTCAACTAGACTAGCATCACGCAACAAAAAAATGATCATAACCGAAGATACGAATTATAAAGTGATGAATAATTCCTCATTTCTACTGATTGAAATAACTAGTGTAATTTCTGTTAATTGAATAAGGTGATAAGTTTAAGAGATTCAGATACTCAACTGAATCTACTCTTTCATATAATACAACCAAATATCTATTCCTAGATAGAAAGAAAAACAACTCGTGAATAATCTTTGCATTGTAATTTCACTTAAATCCTAGAGTTTCTTTAACCAATTTTTAATCCATACAATCATTTTAACGAATATAATATTAGCAATAATTCGAATTATAATTATTGCTTATCTTGATGAATCACATGAAGCGTATTTCTTCATACTGAACTACACATACACACACAATCATCTGCATAAAATTAAATATTTTGGGTGGTCAACTTGAAAATAAGTTCGTACCAGTTGTAAAGCACAAAAAAAGAGAATATTCTCCTTTCGTTCTTCTCCCACCACTCATTTCTTTAACATTATGAATGAAAATTAGCCAGCAGTTCTTATCTGTATGTGTTTATTTATCGTTCTATTGTGTATTTTTCATTATTTTAAAATTGAATTCTCATTTCCATCTGTCGTTCTCTTTCAAAGTCTACTGTAATATTGTATAAAAAAAGAGAAAAGTTACTGGAATGAAGCGAAATATTATTCAAACGGAATGACAACAATAAAAGCAAAGGGCGACTACTTCAGTGTCTTTTTATGATACATAGGCAAACACAAAATATGTTGACGAATTGTAGTATATATATATATATATATATATATATATATAATGTGTGTGTAATTTCTTGATTCCCATCATCAGTTCGTGTGTGGCTGATGAATATTCTCATGAAATTAACTCACCCACATCGTGCATGTGTGAATTTATGAAACAGAAAGCAAATGAACAAAGTTTCTTCATTACAGCCTATGTATGTATATATAAACAATCATTGGTAATTCAATTTTTATTACTGTTTTATTAAATTGTCAAGTTGGTTATAAATTCAATATTATAATTATTAAGTTAGTTAATAAATAATATCATGAGAATTATTTATTTTAATAGGTGGTCACATTAAACAATTTTGTGTTTGCTATGGTATATCTGTTCTACTTTTGTTAATTACATAATAACAATGAAACAAGTAAATATGTACTAATGAGATCAAGTAACTAAATAAATAGTTCACAAGGTTAAATAATGTATAACAATATTCAAGAGTTCATCCAATCTATGTTTTGGTGCATATATCCAACAAGACGGCATTTAAATCTTAAGTGATCTAGGGTGTATTGGTGTAGGTATGATACGTGATGACTGAGATACGGGACTCTGTAGGTTGTAATTTCCGCTTTTAGCCCATATATAAAAATATCTAAACGTTTTGATAACTGCTACAATTTGTATAAGCTTAACTTCCTCCTCGCCGGTCGATCTTAACCTTTGCCCCCCTCTCCGATCATATAATAATATATAAAGTAATTTGGAGTTAGCTGGCAGAAAAACTTGGACTGAAACATTGTAATACTTAGCACCGTTAGCAAGTCATACTTGAAATCTTGAGTTGGCGAATGCTCCCTGGTAATAATCTTTCCTTGGTAGAGGTACTACGAACTTCCAGAACCAATTTCTGTAAGTGCTTTTTCTTTTCCATATACAAATCGTATTTCAGTTAATAATTTATTATCGCCTTCATTTTTTTATTATGGATCCCTATGTAGGTAATATATGCTACAGTTTAATCCATTCATTCAACGAATAAATATATTGGTACATATCTTGGAAAATTATATTCTCTATAGTTGCTGATAATTAAATATGCCTTAATTTATAAACTGTCATAAAATAATCACATCAGTTAGCACGTAGTTTTTAGCATAAATAAACATGTTATTTTAGTCATTCTATGATAAAAATTGACTTACTTGTTCAATCATGACTAAAGTTGCGTGCTTCGACTGTTAAAATATACAAATTCTATGTGTGCACCCCGAAATGTATTACACTTTCTTATACAATGTGTATTATGCAGTCAACGTTTTCAAAGTTGCCATTCATCTCTTGGCCTTTATAAATGGAAATTGGTACAGTGGTCTTCAACCATGATATGACACTAAACACTAATAAATTTAAACCGAAAACCAGGAAATAAAGTACCATATCCAACTATGAATAGGGTGGCGTTAGTATGTAAAATAAATCAACCGTCTGTATCATATAGTTTCTACTGCTTTAAGGGCTTTAGTTTAATATCATTTTATGCTTCTGGCAATTCATATCTATAAGGTTAAATATTCAGTGACATAATTTAGTTAACCTAGTAATTACAAACTTATCTAAATACATTCTTTATTTATTAGAAATGGTCTTTGAAGATCATACATCCTATGAACAGGTTCGTGGAAATCTGAACTCACTTTCGCAGCAGATAATACATTTCGTGTTCGAGGTAAAAGGTACTGCGTTATTGTTCCAACTAATATATCTATGCTGATGTGCTAGTAGGTTTAGATTCTAGGTCCTTAGACAAATGAATCTGGTTCCCAGAATTTTAGTACTTACCCTCTTCCAAATGTGCTAACTTAATTTGTCTCGAAAATAAGTGTAAAACCACTGGCCTCCAGTGTCAAATGAAACCTTGAGGCAGTTTAAAACGCTTTAAATTTTAACATAAGTTATTCAACATTGTGGTTATCTCAACTGAATACAAGATCACTGACATGTTATTTGGTGGTTATTATTATTGTTATCCTTCTAATAATCAAATGACACACATGGTAGTTCTTGAAAAATTACGTCCGTCCAGAATTTAGAAAATAAAAGAACATAGAAATTCGTCATTTTCATTGTACATCATATCCTGTAAATATAAACCGGTTTATTCCGCATATGTTCATGTCTTGTGTAAACAATCAGCGTTGCGAATACCCTGAATATTTATTCAAGTGAGAATTATTAATAGAAATAGATAAATAACACATTCATCATCGCCAGTTTACTAGATTACATTCACGCACAAAAAAAACACAATAACATAAGCCAATATAAAAAAGTAGATACAATAACTCTGATAGATAAGATTATATTTTCACACCAATTTTGAGTATAGACTAGTCTTTCATTCAACATATCAATATCTACGTCAACTATGATAAAGTGTCATTTCTAAAATCTCACAAATTTTTGTTTACATATATAAAATTTATTCTATTATATTATTATTGATAGGGTGAATCTAGGTCACACACGATGTCAACTTGTTTGCTTGAAATTTATTCATTTGTTTACTTGTTGATTATTTCTTCCTTTCCTTCAGTTTATTATATTATCGATGGGAATGAAAGTAGTTTCTTTGTTACGTACAACTATAATTTGATGATGACTAAATATAATTGGTAGAAAATCTAAACTTCAGGTTTCATACTTGATTTAAAAGATTGTTGAAAATGTCTAAATTCGCTTTGTATATTATAAGTATCACTGCTAAAATGTATTATTTGATAGGCAATACGACTGAACAGAGATAAAAGCATTAAATAATGTAGTCACTAGACTATATCAAATACTATGCTCTAGCTTTTAATGACAACCTTACTTATTAACAGGGATATTGTTACAACTAAAGAAATGATAGAATGTTACATCACAATTATATTTACTCGCAGTAATATTCAGTATATACGTTGTCTATACATTTAAAAGGGTGGTAGAATTGAATGAACAGTCATCATTAATACAACTCGTTCGTATAATAAATAGTATATGATCAGTTTAAGTCACAATTTCTACCATTGTTAATTTAATAAAATAGAAAAATAACCATCCGAATTGATTAAATAAAGTAATAATAATAATAATAGTAACAATAATAATATATAAAAATAATAGATTAGTACAAGTCATCAGATCTAACTCCAATGAAATGAGCATTCTTCTTCGAAAGGAATTACAAAGAAGCAACTACACATAAAATGTCTATCAAAACTTGGTTTTATTAGGTAGACCATTGGCAATTTGAATCCACATCCTTTTACGCTTACCTTTAAATGGTTCTACAAAAACACACTCTTCATTCTTCCTTTTTTCTGGTTATTTCCATCAAATTAAAAGATATTTTTCTAACTCATATCTTTGTGGTCAGTATCATTACACATTTGAAAGTGTAGACTTGTTTAAACGTTGTCATGCGAAAAATTCCATACCAAAATGTTTTATCCTTACAGAGTACTTAAAAATATTTTTAAGAGCTACTTTTCAACAGGTAGAATGTCCATCTCAATATTACTGATAAACATATTTTTTTAAACAATTTTTTCGAAAATTTCCAAAGTATTTTTGTCATTTTCCAAGATAGGCCTTTAAACAAACAACAAATCCCTATACATATTGTATTAAAAATAAAATCTAGTTGTTTTACAGTATCTATCAGCAAATTTAAACCAGTGACCTCAGTAGCTGAGAAACTACATGTATGATGTTACTTAAAAACATATGAGATTTTCACTTCATGATTATGTTTAATCTGATTGTCAGAATTTAACGCTTCAAAGATTTTATAACTAACATTCATTCGTGGCATAAAATATAACTAACTATGGTTATAACGACATAACCCATAATTATGAAATGAACATACTTAGCCAGTATAAAGGCATGCATTCGGAACGTTAAATATATTACATGTATTGCTTGGTAATAATAAATAATTTCACGTATGAATAAGTTTTACTACTTTACATTCGTGAATAAATTAAACACCATTGATTTAGATTGCCCGCATAATGGTTAAGTAATCGGGAAATTAAAATTCTTCAATTACAAAAAATATATTTCTAAAATAGATCATTCTTTCGTTGTCACGCTAACCTTCTTGATTATTATTTTTACTCCGAGTTGTAGCTACAGTAGATTAGTTTTGTTTGTAAGTTCTGTATGGCATGTAATTTTCAATGTAGTAGCATGTATCGCCGTCCAGATCCAGTTTTAGGATGATTAAAATGAGTTGAATTGTTTGTTTTATTATTAGTTTCTATGTTCTATTATTATTTAAATTTTAAGCATAAATCAAAAATCGTAATGGACAACTTAATGACTATCAAGCACATTAGTGTTTTGAAAATGATGATACAAATTGTCTAGCTTATCTACACTTGAAAATAGTAACATAATGCATTAACAGTAAACAAATGTAAACTACTTTACATAGGTTATTACTTCCTTTAAAATATTATCCGTATATTCATTCTACATAAATTATGTACCTGTCAAGAAGGCTTTCATCATATAATAAGCTGCTTGATCTCAGATTAAAGTTTTCTTATTATTAAACTAGCTACTCAATCAATTTACGTTTTCGTAACAAACTTGAATTAAAGCAAAACTAAAAAATTCCTTTTAAAAACTTTAATCAAATAAATGAAACGTCCCGATGACTTAAAAGTTCGTAAATGTGACTACATGAAATGGAAAGAGTTGTTAGTAAGATTGTCTTCCTGTGTAATTACGAAATGAAAAATTGCTTAAGAAAATGTAAAAGAAGGTTAAGATACAAATTATGTGGATTGGCTAGAATGGAGAGTTAGTACAAGCGATTTCGTAATACCTTGAGAGAATACTGAAATAATCATGTAAGTCCATTGAGTTGCCATACATTTTGAAAATGGCACAACAAATCAACAAATTATTTAATCAAGTAAGATTTATAATAAAATAATCCTAACTAACTACATACTACTTCAAAATGTAGCTATACGAAAGTTTATTTTACTGAATGTTTAATGTGAGAACATCTATAAGAAACCGCATAAATTGAAACATTTCCTTAGGTTTTTAAGAGAAAAATATATCAGTAAAACTTTTCTGTTATTTTATAATTCAGTACATGATTGATTTTGTTTCAAAATGTCAATGAGTCAATTATATTTACGAAAGTATTTGCTCGGTCTTGTGTCCTCCTATTGAAACTTGGCTAATTTAGGTTCAACACGAATAAAATCTTCTGGGTGGTTAATACTAAAAAAAAATGAAGTAATGGTGACGTAACTACCTAATGCTAATATCCTGACATTTTTAGAACAACAAAGGACTGTGTTACACGTTTATATTCGTTAAATAATTGTGTCATACCAAAATCATTAGGAAAACAGGATTTCTTAAACAAAACTCCGCATTTACTATATATTGATTTCTAATATTTTTATCCATCTCAATCTTTAAATAATAAAATGACATAAGTTATTGAGTAGCCTGTCTGAAATTAGCTACACTTTATACTAGACAGTAATTTATACGCGCAAAGTTTCTATGGTGATCCTAGTAAATTTAACTGCTGAAACTTTAATAAAATAAAAAAAAACATTTCCGGCACTTATCTACCATAAAACAATTCTTTTAAGCCCTTTAACTTTAATACTATTAACATGGTAACTGAATTCGTTTAATTCTTATAATATAGTTTGTTATAATGAAATAATTATAGATTTGTGAAATGTGATACTTATAATAGAATTACCATGACTTTTATCAGATTCCTTGAAAATTAATAATTTCAATACTCTTGTAAGAGTCTTTTAATATCCCACTAGATTTGGCTATTTTTAATATTCTATGTTAGTAAAACTTTAAAGGAAACCACAACATAGGGAGACAGAAACAGAGCTATTTTAAAATGGCAGTGATAAAATGAAGCATTTTGAAATGTCCGCGAAATTTATTAAGTTATTACAGGTTTGTATATGCCACTGTTAGTTACATGTTTTTCTACTAAGTCCTTTGTTACTCTTTGTCTGTTTGAATTGATGTGAAACGAAAGAAGTTCGAGTTTTTAATTCATCCTTTGGAACCATAATGATTTCATTGTTAAGTTGTCCGACCATAAACTTAGTGTTCAACTGAACGAGATTTCACATGATGGTGCATACTGAATTGTTCTCATCCGAATAACTGCATAATCAAAAGTATCGAGGTAGCTCTATTGAATAGCGATAAATTAGATCTCATTTTTTTATTATCTGTAGACTAATTTTACTCATTAAACGGGACAGGCCAAAGGAGTATTCTCGTTGTTTACTTATACACTAGTATCCAACATCATTATCCAAAGAAAACTACGTTCCGGGATTTACAACATTTAACAAACGCCTGGCCATAATCTTAACAACAGAAAAAGAATTATTCTACTAAGGATCTCCTATTAATTTCTATTCTGTTGCGAAAAGTCGACTTGACCATGGAAAATTGTGTATTTAGTGGAAATAGAAAACGTCAAATGTACTATACATATTACTTTTAATTATCTATTTGCACGTCCTTTTCGTTCTTCGATTAATCTTGGTTGTAGGCCTGTTTCACTTGGTTGCCTTCATTTCCCCTACGTATTGTGATCAGGGTTTGCCTCTTGTCATCTTGTATATTGTTTACTGTTTCCATTTTCACGCAACTTTCCGCTACCTACTACTTATGGACGACCTTATGAGCAATATCCAACACACTGTCACGTCATTTGCATCAATAAAACGATCAGTAGTGAGGTTTCATATGAAAATTAGGCAGAGTTTATTCATTCATTTTAAAAGATGACAAGAAAAGACGAATAATCAACACATTTTTTATTGGTTTATAGAAGACTAGGTTAAATATTCTATTAAAAGTCTACTCGATAGTGCCTAATTTTTATTGCAACCTACGAAAAACAAACCTTTATTATTCTCACATTTATAAGCCTTTGTACAAACTAGTCAACCAGAGAACATTTTATCTTTCTAAAGAATAAAATTCATTCAGTCCTTGTCTATGTAGGTTAACCTTGAAATTAATACTGAAGGAATTTGTGGTAAGAAAACAATCTATACGTTACTACATTCATTGGTATACGTGTATCTGTGTAATTAAATCTGTTAAGACAAGTGTAACCAAACTGTCTTATGGGATGTTGCTATACAATTATAATAGCTAAATAATACTGTACTTGCCAGTTTTTTTGCCGAGGTATTTCATACCATGAAGGGGCAGTTGCATCTTTTCGAAAAGGCAGCCTTAAGTATATATCCTGATGGAATCTTTTAAACAAGTTTAATCATCCCAATAACGTCTGGTTGACCCAAAAAACTTTGACAAACGGTGCGTTTTCAACTGAAATTTAGAGTTGCAGTTGACAACTAAAGATTCAATATAAGATTTAATAGCCTTATTTACAATGACCAAATACCACACGGCTAGAGTAAAACGGGTTGTTGTGATAATTTCATTAAAAAATCCAAGCCAAAAATGCTCATTTATAATTGTCCCATGTCTCTATTTATAAATAACATTAAAATATAATAAAACAAGAGAACAAACAAAATCTCAGTCAACGTAATTTTTACAGAGGTAATTCACTGAGTTTTAGTGAGATGACTTGATCTACGGAGTCGCGTTTGAGACAGCTGACTATCAATCCCATTAAACGGTGATTATACTAGAACTCAAATTGACCGAATTAAGTAAAAGCAAATTATTTGATGAACACTAGCTATTTCTTACAAAACCTAATTACTTTAATTTTGATCTTTAGTTGTGTAGTAGTTTCACATTCGTGATGAGTCCTATACTAAAATAAAGCAACTATTTAGTTCCTCCTAATTTTTATTAATTACCTAGCTACAATCATTTTATAAATGTGCTTAGTAATATTCGACAATCTCTACATGTTTCTGTCCCTCACTTACCACCACTACTCAATACTAATATATTTCTCATTAAACTAAATTTTCTACAACTGAAACTCTTAAACATTCATGTTATACAAGATAATTATTACAGTTATTACTTTTTTTCTCAATCATATTCTTACTAACAATCTGTTCATTCATGTATAGGTCCTAATAAGAATTATGGTTAACTGTCAACATACTAGTAATTTGTATGTTCTTTTTATTTCTTTTTTAATAAAATTTGTTTTATTATTTTAAAAAATAAAATTAATTAAATATCTATGTCATTTTAATTTAATTTTACAAAATAAAAATGTATTTCATAAATAAATCAATAAATGTTACTTACTCATCGATATTAATTTTTTTTATCTAAACATTATGTTGTCGGGGAGTTTCTTTGTTTTCAATTTCTTTTTTCTATAATGAATTACTTTTTTCTTTAATTCAAAAAAATAAAAATTCATTTTTCAATCTAAATGCAAATTTTCATATATTTACGGTTGACTGATTAATGTTACCTTGACTCATTTAATTAATTTTGATTTATATTCTGTTTAATATTTGTCTTTTGTGTATTACAGTCTCTATTTTTTGTTGTTGTCGTTATTTCTTCACTCTTCACTTCATTTTATAGTTTAATAGAGTCAATAGACATAACCAAGTTATAACTGATTATAAAGTTGTATATGAATGTATGTATATTACTACATTTTTAATGAATTTTATATTACTAAATGTAACGAGAGGTTAAATGACAAGTTACGAAAAAAAAAAAGCGCTACCTGTTCAGACATTATAAAAAT
Organism: Schistosoma japonicum; assembly: GCA_025215515.1. Lineage (NCBI taxonomy): Eukaryota > Metazoa > Platyhelminthes > Trematoda > Strigeidida > Schistosomatidae > Schistosoma > Schistosoma japonicum. The sequence goes on along the minus strand of CM046064.1, from coordinate 21,850,139 downwards.
GCATGTATTTTTCGTTTTCAGTCTAGATGGGTTTTTAAAGTGTTCATTAAATGTCTTTCTATAATCATACACAAGTTATGTATATTTGACTGTTAACAATAGTTGTTATTCATAGATTACAAAAATGTCACTTATTGTTAGCATACTTTATTTTATTAAATTAATAATAATATCATTGAAATGATTAGATTGCTTTATTCTAACTTGACAACTAATATTAATAATTCCTTCATAAGTAAATTTCTAAACAAAACGTCAACTAAATGGTTAAGTATAGTCAATAGTTCTACTTCATGTATTGTCATTAAACTATTAATTTGGTGATTATCAACTACTACTAAGTGAATGAGTATTACTTCAAATTGTTTCACTATTCAAATAAACATTTCTATTCCATGTCAATATGTTTAGTGACTGTTTGAAAATACTTATCAATTAAATCAATACTTGTTAAAAACCGAAAGAAACTCAGTATGCTGTTGAAGAAGAAATAAAAACAATTCAACAACTAAAGTTGTACAGGTGCATTAACAGTGATCTAGTAGACATGATAATGTGATGATAAAAAAATATTAATTGCATTGTGAAGTATCGGAAAATTTTAAGTATCGTGAGCGGAATCCTTAAAGATTTGATGTAAAATGATCATAGGAGAATAAAAAGATACCTATAGGACAATTGCCTAGTCGTTGAGTATAAACCAAAATGTGAGGATAAAATTAAAAATATGTAAATGATAACAAAATTCAAAAAAATACAGAAGGAATAACAACCACTTGATCAAGTATGAAAAACCATGAAACTTAAAATTGTCATGACCATGATAAAATGAAAGTTTGTATGCGTTTTTTGCGCATACAGAGTTTAGGCTTAAAAACCTGAACTCATAACATCTCTGTAGTGTACGAGGTATTGATCTGGACTCCCTTTAGGGTCAAATGTCTGACAAAGCTGATAATTTTGAAGTCAACTATGAACTGATTAGTATCACTAAAAAATTAGAAACGTTCCAATATTGATTGTTAATTGAAATCTATGTTGGACAGTGATTCAAAATAAATTCCTAATGCACTTGCTTTTTGTATACCTGGTATAATATGCCCTATTGGTGCAAGACATTGAACTGTTTATGGGTAAATATGAGTTTCGCTTCACTTTCAAATTTAAGAAAACTAACATAGTACAGGTTCAACCAGTTTGTTTCGACTGAAATGCGTACTACTGAGCTTGTATTTGTGCTATCTAATTCCTAAAGATTTTAGAAGTTGTTCCCAAAGCAACAACTATTGTGTCGCACATAACTTTTAGAAGTTAACACAACAGTCAGTTGAGGTGAAATCACAATTTTAAAATTGTCTTATATCAAGCATTCGATTCATTTATAGCTTTCTTTTCAAGAGTTGCTGAAGAAAATGACAAAATATTGGCTCGATGTTTGGTAAATATTTTTTAAATTACTAAATAAGCGAGGAGTTCATAAGTTAAAAATCATTAGAAAATTATCCTAAAGCCTGTATCTTGTTTCTAGTAGAAAATCATGATATGTACCTGTCCATAACTGATGTTGTCTGTATAACGAATACTTAAGTATTCAACCTCTTTATTCTAAGATCAGCTTCATCTACACAGTCGCTGTATTCTCGCCATCGTCTATTTACAACATCAAAATGTATTTTTTATTAAAGGTACATATATTAGAAATGATACACTAAATTTTATTTGCATCCAAGTTGAATCCTCAAACACAGTCCCATGTATCGTTTGGCATTTAAAAACACTGATTACGTCATAACCACTGTCTATTATTTAAACAAGTTTCTAAATGATATGAAAGAAATATTTAATTGAGTAAAATCTTCCACTTATGGTTCAGAATCTTAGTCATCTATCTATAGAATAAATTGATGCTTGCACAGAAGCTCTAGTTCATATGACTTACTAATATTTGTGATATTATGGTTTACATACCAGACATTACATATAGACTGGAATGTAATAATCAGTACATCTTGCATGACAAAATATTTGAAGTGATTTTACCATTAAAAAATGGTCTAGGTATTTATGTCCATAAGTAACTGTGACCTGTTTCTATATTTCCTTTTGTGATTAGGTTTCATAAAATTGATTAGTCAAAGGTCGAATGATTTTAATTTGTTGAGTTAGTGCATTTGTACACCAATTTCATACTTTCTAGTATTCATTTTTCCATCGCTCGTTGTGAAAACTCTATTTCGGTGATCTTAAACGAATATTTTGATTTGCTAACACTGGTCGTATGTGGTTAAACAATCATTAATGATCAGGAATCCCTGTACAGCTGTTTCGTCCCGTTACGGTATACCCCAGTAATAAAAATCTGGTCTGCTTATAGTTTCCTAAGCTTAACGTTCAATAACTATTTAATATTGCAAAAGGCATATTCTAACTGAGTAGTAAAATTTCCGAAACTTTCCTAGATGTATGTAAGATTAGCCACAACTATAGTTCATGCATATACTGTGTCGAAAAAATATTTACTAAGTGATTAACCTTTTTTCATCAGTCTAGATATTTTCATTGATTCCTTTTTGCAGAATGAAATGAAGCATTTTAGTACAGTGAAAATTTTTCAGACACCATATTTTATTCAAAGAAGTCAACCTTTACAATTATGAATTTTATGCGTACTATTTCTTAAACTGTTGTTTAAAATAGAAAGAACTATAATTTCCGCATGTGCTTTCTTCTAACACCCTTAAGGATTTATTTGGACACAGACATTCATTATTAAAAAATTCAGCTTTACATAACGTTTGTATTTAGTTCAACTTAGTTACCTAAAGATGACTTAATATTTGGTCTCATTTCAAAGTGACTCACCTGATTGTATAAGTTAAACATTTTAATAAATTCAACATGAAATTCACTTCTTTTTATCTTCACTCATAATATTCTTATGATGATTGGAATTAAATCACACATTATTTCATGAAATACGAATACACAAAATGTAGCTAAACCACTTAAATTTTAAAAACAGGTTTTATCATCCACTTAAACTGAAGAAATACTGAAAACTAGTAAAATTCGGAAGACTGTTTTTTCCTACTATGGGATCTCCCTTCGGAATTGTGTTCTGACGACTCTGTAATGAATAGAACCTAGAACATTCATATCTAGCAAAGTAAGAACTGTCTTTGGAAAACTTCCTTGGAATCCTATATAATTAGCACTTTTCCTTATGACCTTCTTTCAACACAGCCAAAGATGATCTGATGGCATCAATGATGGCTATTTTATTACTGATATTGTTACGTTCCACCATTTAGTTCGCTACAAAAACCATCAAAATCACTAGAATTTATTAGGATAGTTACATTTTAATAACATTCCAAGTATTATACCGTTCATTTGACAAAACTATAAAAACATGATCTAAGGAAAATTGTTCTATGAATTTCTGTGTTCATTCACTTAAAATAAAAAAGTATATTTTACCTTTAATGATCCTCAATTATTGCTGGCTATTACTTTTATATACTTATTACAGGATTCATTTATAAAATTATTACAGAGGAGAAATACTTTCAATACTCACTAATAATATGGAAATGATGGTATCGACAAGCCAATAAATCTGCTGGGACAATGAATTATCGACAAAAATTTCATATTGACCTATTTCTGTTGTTTTTTGTCATTTTTAAAAGCATATTTCGAACAATCCTAAGTTTAAGTTCTAACGAATTATGCTTAAACAAAACATGTAGTGGTTGTATTGCTGGATCACTCTCCTGTCAAGAAGGGGGACTTACACACTTACCAGACCGCCTTAGCTCTGACATTCAATCAATGATTTTTATGGGTCATAAATTTAATAATCCACTGTTAACCAGTTATAATTTCTCCACATATACCCAACAGAATGTTAAATTACAGCGTCTTACTCTGCGTAATTGCGGTATTCAATCAATCCAGTCAGGTACATTCCAATCATTGAAAAGTTTACAGCAGTTAGATTTATCTCAGAATCGAATTAAAGCAATCTTGAAAGGTACTTTTGAAGGCTTACACTTGGATTTCTTACGTTTGGATGAAAACTTTGGTTTAAGTATTGCAGACGGTGCCTTTCAAGATTCTTCTATTGTGTCATTGTCTATGAATCAATGTGGTCTCAAATTATTAAGTTATAATGTCCTCTTGCCACTAATAAATAGTAAACAGTTGAAAAACCTGCATCTATCTGGCAATCAGTTAATTACTCTGGAAAGTCGTCTAGAACCTATTTTCCTTCAGTTACAAAGTTTATCTCTTGAGCAAAATCCATTCAATTGTGACTGTAAATTAAGTTGGCTTGTATCCGTATTAAACAGAAGACAAATACAACGACGTACTCGGGGTTTATCTATGTTTAATGATGTTGCCGACGAGGCTGATGCTAAATTATTAAGAACATCAAGTAGTTTGATGGAAATAAATCATCATAATGCACCTTTAGACGGTGATTTATTAAAACCGTTGTGTCACAATCCAAGACGATTAATTGGAAGAAGCATTGAATCATTAACTGTATCAGATTTTTATTGTGGAACACCAAAACTTCAAGTTATTGAAATTGATTTAGGCCAGTTAACAACTTTTTATCAAAGTGAAAATAAGGGACGATTAACATCAGAAAAGTTGGAACAAGAAAATGGCAATTTTTTAACTGTAACTGTGAGATGCCAAGTGAAAGGTTCACCAGAACTTCAAATGGATTGGTACCGTCCAGTCAGTCTTGATAACAATAGTGATATTCAGCCGTATACACAAGCTCAGTATCATCAAAGTCAACAACTTATTCGTGTTCCAAATGCAAAAGTGCTAAGATCTGGTGGAATAGAATTAAAATTAAGCCGGAAAGTAAACTTTAAAAATGAAAATCTAATGAAACACTCTGGTAATCAGTCTTTACCGCCAACTTCAACAACTGAAAAATTGATTTGTTATGCTACAGATTCTAATGGAAATACAAGTGCAGAAATAGTTTTTCGTTGGCCAACTATTGACAATCTACAAATGACATCAAGTAATCTTGTCAATATACGTACAAAAGTTAAAAATCATCATAAATCATCTGATATTAACGAGAATATTGTACGTACAGACAAAACAAGGATAACTAATGATCGTTCTACAGGGAATTATGAAATTTCCCCTGGCTGGTATGCAGTTTTACAAGATGATCCAGAAAATATGTTATTTCAGGTAACTATCGTTTTATGTCATGAAAATGCATCAATCTGATTATAAATATTTGTAATCAACTTGAGATTTTCTTTCTAAAATACCTGAAAATTATATAATTTTTCGAAAATAGTAAGTATTATCATTTTTTACTAATGGAGACTACGTGTTCCATTGTCATGACCAACTTACAAAAGTAACGACTACCTACGAATAATCAATCTTTTGCATAAGCTTACTATATTTAAATATACTGAAACCCTCTCCTAACAATTGAAATTTTCATGATCTTCAGTTATTAAATAACTGGGAAATAACTTTAAATATTTACTTCATTAAATTCGGAATTATTTCTTTCGAATGAAAATAAAAAGTGGTTTTTCAGCAATTCGGGTTAAATGAGATCAACACTTATTGGCTTATAATAGTTTATTGTGATAATTTTCATTGAAAGCATACTTATACAAGCCTAGATCTATATAAACTAAATATAAATCTTCAGCATCATGTAACAGTAAAAAACATTGTATTATTCCTGTTTGTACAATTAAAATTGAATAATCCTATCTTTTCCTTATACTTGTACCTGCTTGTTTATATGACCGACTCTCTTCCATGGACTGTATTTATGGAGGATATCAGAGAACGTATAGATACACTGGGACAATTCATGACACTCATGAACTCGGAGATAGAAAAAACTGTCATCAAAAGTAGAATGAGATGAATGCTAAGAATACAAATGCAACAAAAATATGCGAGTATTCTAAAATCATACATTTCTCACTTTGTTCTTAAAAAATAATTAGCCTTAAATAACTTTTGAACTAGCGTTGATTTATTCGGTTTAATTACTAAACACTTTCTATAATTACTTCTTGTTTCAAACTTGCATAATTATTCTGATCTCCGCAGTAAGTTTCCATTTGAAAGTGAAGAAAAACAGACTAATTTTCAAAAAAAAAAACTATTTATTACTATTATATTTACTAACAGGTGGATTAAAAATATGACATTCCGTTTGTTGTTAACGTTGAAAATTCTCTGTCACTCTTGATTCTGAATAATTTGGACAAATAAATCATTCCGTTACTGGGTCAAATGTCAAGTATAATTTAAATATTCTCGATAGATTAATGGTACATACTAGAGATTATGTTTTAACCAAACACTGGTTATTGACGACCACGTTCCGAGTGTTGTCGTCTGATATTCTAGAAGGGAGGTGAAGGAATATACTGATAGAAGTAAATGTGTGATAATTTTTGTTTACTTTTTCAGTACAAACTACTTGTCCATATCCTATCATTTTATTCAGTAGTATCTATGTGATACATTGTTACTCCACATAGTCTTCTCAACTAGAAAATCGGTCAACAGTTTACTATACATTAAATATGTTTAGTTACTCACTATTTAATTACTTTACTTCCACTAGAATATTTATTACATGATAAGTTAGGTCTATAAATTCATGATGTGTCTAATATACATTAAGAAAATGAATGTTATTCTGCGTGATAATAAACTAATTCAATAAATTAATTAACATTCGTGAACAGTCATAGAAAATAGAGAAGGAACTCTGTAGTAAATTAAAGTTGTTACTGACTAAACAATCTCATATGTTTTATTTAAATGTATTAAACTTATAGAAATATGCATACCAAAGATTTACTGACTACCTAAAATGCATAAACCAAACTTATCAATAAGACCAATCCAAAACATGTCCAATTCACCATACTATTGAATGGTACACTTACTAACTGACAAACTGAAATTATCATGATTATCATTACCTATTGTTATGTAAATATTGTGTGTATTAACTATTATTTATTTTTATTTTAATAGAAACAATTTTCTGTACTTGAAATGATTGGTGCAGTTGTTGGAACATTCACTGTGACTTTAACTCTTTTTATATTTGGATATTGTTTATTACGAATACATAAACGTAGTCGGTATAAAGTTCGTTCAAAAATTTTATTACATCAAACAACTTCAGAAAATTCTTATAGAAATTTTTCACCAGGATCAGAAAATTTAAAATCCCTATCAAATTCATCTAATAATAATCACTTATTGAACAATGCAAGTAATAATGATAATAATAATAATAATTCTATTAGTGCTTTACCGAATACACTAATTAATTCTTATACAACAAGTAATTTTCTTAATGGAAATGGAACACTTGTAAATGAATTCAATGGAATGAAACATTTATCATACGTAACAGCAACCTATGAACCAATAAATAGTACCGGTGATTTCCAAACATCTACAGGATATTCTGATTCGCAAACTTACGATTTACCAAGAATCTTTCCTGCACATTCGCCACCGAATATACCTTTGCCTCCAGTACCAAATGGATTTATTAATACTGTTAGTAATGGTACTGCAATTAGTCGGCCAAATGAAATTGAACACACTAACATAAACAGTAATAATAATGTACCACTTTTAATGACTACTTTACCTTACTTAAAAACAGCACAATCTGCAGATGATAATATAAGCCGTTGTGTAGATGCTTCAATGCTGTCCCCATTGCTTATTAATGACACACGAACTTTATCTGCAGCAATGTCTGCTGCAGCAGCTGCGGCAACATTAAGTTTACAAATGAAGCAACAACAGCAGCAAACTCAACATTTCAACACACATAATAGTCGTAATTCAATTCCACAACACAATAATCAGCACTTTACACAAAATAATACTAATGACAATATTGTAGTACAAAATCAGTTACTAGATTTAATAACACGTCAAAATCTTTTTACTCGACAATTGCATGAAACACAACGTTAATTAGTACAAATATGATAAGTTAAATGCATAAATACCTACTTGTACATTTATAGTATTTTAACAGAACTCTATACATATCTATTTATTTATTGCACATAATAACGTTACAGAACTCATCCATAGATATAATTTCAGGTGTCAGATATATGAATACAGATAAATCCATATACTACAAGGGAGTATATTAAGTTTCTATTTAATCAAACAATCTTTATCAAAAAGCTTTTCTTGACGTCTACAGCAATTATTGTCAAAATCGTTGATAATTAAACGATTCACTTTGAATTTAAATATTTTATTTTTCAAACATTTGATACAGCTTAGCGCAGTGACGTAGGTTTCATATATTACCCTTTTAGTTAATGTTTTTCATCATAAGTACAATGACAGCCTATATAAGCTGAGATTACAATCAGATTGTGGTTTGTTAACTGGTACCAGAATAACATGAAAGATGTACACCATATACATTGAGAATTTAAAAACTACAGGTTATGTTATACCATATAAATTGAAACTGGGAGGAAAATAGATAATAAATAAATATAACCCTTTACTCAATGAATCCACTTATCATCATTGCGTATTCATCCTAATATAATATTCAATTTTAAAAAATGGATAAATTGTATCATGATGCCTGTCTGTTGTGATTCATTCGGTTTTCGCTTTGTAGACATGAAAGTTTATCAGGTTACAGAATTTTAAGATTCAATAGTTTCAGCTCATTTATGTTACTTTGTTTCTATCTAATCTCTATGATTATTAAATGATATGACTGAAAAGCTTGACTACACATCTCATTATTCAGTTAATTTTTAGTTCGACATTCGTAATAGCGATTGCTTACAAAGCAACATAATACAAATGAATTTCCGTTTACATTTTCAACCTTTCAGTTTTCTGCACATAGTTTGTTCTAAGACTAACCTGTACATAGAAAAACATCTTTCAAAAACATTTTAAACTTCAATTATTTTTCCTTATACAGAACAGTTTCATTTCCATTTATATTCCTTTAATTTGTTTTTTTTTTAAACAGGATGATCTGATGTTATTCAATCACTAAGCAAAAATGTTTATAACTCGTAAATATGAATTTCCGTTTTGTTAATTTATATGAAGATTTTTTATTCCCGAATTTACATTCATTTGTGTAAGAGATGAGATAAATAATATGTTATCGATAACTAATATAAGAATATAAGTATACACCAGCTGATTGGATATAGTCTGAATGAAATTCTGGGTCTAGGTAGTATGGTAGTTGACACTTTTCGGTACGATATACTTTGCCTGGAATCCTCCTAAGGTTACTGCCGGTCTCCAACCCGAATAACGGATGAGGGGGGGTTACAATGGGGTTAGCTACCCCATCCCGTAAGAAATAGCCTTGATAAAAAACTACGCTAACTAGAAAAAACTCATTTAGTCAAATTTCACGTGCATTGGAAGGTCCTCATGTCGAAGAGATATGACGCCATATGATAAAAACCGAACTTCTTCAGAAGTCACGAGAAAGATGCTCATTTCGATAACAAGAGTAATAATTAATATAAATGTATGGATATTCATATAATGTGAGAGACTAGGAAAGGTATCCGAGTAATTAAGGAAATGAAAAGATACAACCTGAAGATACTTGGAGTAAGTGAAACCCATTAGTCACAAGCTGGACTGCAGAGATTAGCTCCGAAAGACATGCGCTTGTTCTACCGTCAGGAAGAAGAAAATGCTTTGCACATACAAGGAGTGGTACTAATGTTGCATGAAGAAGCAAGGAAATATTTATAGAATGGGAACAACTGGATTTAACATCATCAAAGCATCCTTCAAGACAAAGAAGGAATCAATTGCAATGATTGTTATCCAGTGCTAAGCACCCATCAACGACAGCCACGGAGACAATAATGATCAGCTTTATGCCAAGCTGTAACCAATAGTTGAGAATTGTCCACTAATGGGAGACCTAAACGCCAAAGTTGAAATGGATAACACCAAATAATAAGTTCTCATTAGACAACATGGATTGAGAGAAAGGAACGAAAACGGTAAGAGATTCGTAAGTCTATGTGCCTTCAATAAAATGATTATAAGCGTTACCATATTCTTTCACAAACGCTACATAGGTTTTACTGGACCACACTACAAAGAACCAAATCGATCACATCCAAATCAAGAAAAATTAGGAAGGACAATGGAATACATGAAAGCAAAAAGAGGGGCAGATATAGCTTCAATAATTACTTGGTGGTAGACAAGATATAATTGAAACTAAAGAAGTACTAGACAACTGGAGTAATAGCATTACAATAGTTCAGTACGGTCTTTTCTCGAGATACTAACAAACTCGGAGAACTCAAGATAATTTTGAACAAGTTCCAGGCTTTTCACGATCTACTTGAAGAAGACTAAACTAATATGGAGATCAACTGGGAAGTAATTGGAGTGACAATTACCTCAACATGTCAGAAAGTTTTGGGTTGAGAGAAACATTAATATAAGAAATGGATCCTAGAAAGTAGGAGCAGAAAGACAGCAATTAATAACAGCTGAACAATAACAGAGAAAGCCAAGACTCAGGTCGAATGCACAGAAGCCAACAACCAAGTGACGAGGAGCATTAGAGCGGATAGACGGAAATATGTGGAAGACCTAGCAATGACAGCGGGAAAAGCTGCAAGGGAAGGAAACATGAGACACCTATATGATTCAATAAAAAAGCTAGCATGAAAATACAGTAAACCGGAACAACCAGTCAAGAATAAAGATAACAAACCAATCACTGAGACCCAAAGACAAAGAGACTGGTGGGCAGAGTACTTTGAAGAACTCCTCACTAAATCCACCAGCCATCGAAGCAGAATTTATGGGTCTCCCTAAAAAGTATTAACTCACTAATAATCGAGTAGGTCAGCATGGACATCCAACAAATCAAGAGTGGCAAGTAAGCAGAGACAGACAACATATCAGCAGAGATACTGAAGTCAGATATAAAAGTAACTACAAAGATGCGCCATACTCTCTTTAGGAAAATTTGGAAGGAAGAACAAGTGTCAAAAGAGTTGAAAGAAGGATGCCTCATCAAGTTACCAAAAAAAGGAGATCTTAACAAGTGTCAGAACTTGTTATGCCGGACAACAAAGTGTAACAAACTTTCAGAACTGTGTTTTGAGAACACTATTTCATTTATTCTAACTGTCTGTAAGGTAAACATTTTGTTTCTATTATTGTTACGTTCCTCTTACCCTATCCTCCCGTTTAGCATAATTGCTGTTATTAAACTGTCTCTTATTATGGACTACAGTTAATTAGTTGTGTACAAGTTGTTCCTATTCAATACCACTATTCCCCTAGTTCTGTATTCATGTTAATTTTCTAATTGGTTTGCTGTGTGGTCTGATTTTATGTATATATAAAGGAATGCTTGAAATATAATAGGATTCTGTCTGGTTGATCTGTTGGCTCGTGTTCTTCCTATTCTTGCTCGGGACTCAGTGAGCGTAGGGCAGACTCAAAAAAATACTGACTAGGCACACCTAATTCGGCATTCGGTCACCCACCCCCAAATTTCGTCGCATCATAACAGAACTACAGAGGCATCACTCCACTTTAAGTACCAGAAAAAATCTTCAGCAGAGTGTTATTTAACCGAATGAAAGAACCAGTCAACGTTCATCTTCGAAGTCAGCAGGCCGGATTCCGTAAGAAATGGTCATGTGCCTACAGAATCTCGACACTACAGTACATTGTTGTACAATCACTTTAATGGAACTCACCACTTCACATCAGTTTTCATGAATATAAAAGACATTTGATGGTGTAGACAGGAGAATAGTATGGAATCTTTCAGACCCTGTGGTGCACCTGAGATAGTCAATGCCACGTCAAGACAGTTCTATTACGTGAAGCTGAAGCTAGAAGATCTGCAAAAATTATCATTGAAAAGATACAGGTGTTTACAAACAATTGTTTGTGCATGATACTTAGAATCCATTGACCAGACACTATCATCAAGAGTCTACTATTTCAGCGAACAAACCAACTTTTAATTGGGGAAGAAGTTAAGAAAAATAACGCTAGAAGTGGACAGGGCACTCATCGTGGAAATCGTCGGGCTGTATTATAATACAAGCCCTAACTTGGAATCCTCCAAGCCCAAATGAAGAATGAACAAAGAACCCATTGGGCTAGAATTTAAGAAGAGACATGAAGAAATAAGTGTCCATTTAAAAAAGGAGGAACCTACTACAGAGTTGGTTGGAAAATGCTGGTCGGCGGCTTGTGCTTTATGAAGAGCAATAAGCATTGTTTGGTTGATACTTTACATCGTCATAGGTATGGACCATTTAACTTTCTATTAAAAAACACAACATATGTCGGTTCTCACTAACGTACATATATATATATTCGAAGAGATTTCCATTTTCTGTAATTATGAAGTGAACACTGTATACGACCAACTTTTGATTACGGTATATCCAGAGTAGCTTCTGACGATTAAAACCACAGGCAATGATAAGGCAGAAAGTAGAAGACAGTGATGATTAAAGAAGAAGATATATTTTATTCTAAGTAAAACGCAAGCGACTTCGCAACATCCATACTGGCAGACCATATGAGTTGCTTTTCAGACTTCATCATGTTATGATCTGGTGGTGATGTTCGACCAAGCGCCATCAGCTAGTCGTATCCGTTAAAAAACATGGTCATCGTCAATTATCAATCCTTACACAACGATTAATTTCAAGGAGTCGTTTACTACTTCAGTTACTCGGCTCATTTTTTCTGCACAAAAATAGAGGGTCAGTTTCTATGTTATATTCTGCATCGTAATTTTTCAACAAATTAACTAATAAACAAACTAGTCAGACTTGTTGCATATCAGCTAATATAGTGTAAAACAATTCATAGGAACACAAATTTAAGTGTATATTTTTATTAGGGTGTGAGAAGATAAATTATTTAACAAAATGATATCATTTACAATAAATGATTATTATATTTCCCACCAACAATCGATTTCACTACAAATCAAATCTATATTTTCTATTGCTTCCTATAAACAATACGGTTACACTGTGACATTATTAGGTTTATCTGGCAGATACTTAGTAAAGACCATGAAAAATGAATATTTACTTATTTTCCTGTCTGCTAATAGCGTATTTCGATTATACGATGTACTATGTACTTAATAAGTCAAAATCCCATTTTGTACTTGAGTATCCATGACTTTTACATATTAAATATGCATATTTTCATTTTGTCATGAACCCTACTATTTACATTTGTCAAGATTAGGCAGTATATTTAATAACCAGCCAGTGCTTTTCCTAGTATTGCTAAAGAGTAAGGCGTGTTACAAAAATTTCGTTTACATAATAAGATTCTGCCCATGGTCGCGCATGTTGAATTGTTTTTATAAAGTACAATAGTCTTCTTTCTTTGTACTAAGTCAATTTCTTACTATGTATTACGGAAGTATGTTTCTCGATTATACTTCCTTCGTTGATTCCGCTCCTAGACCTATATTACTGAATAAACTTGGGAATATGAGAATAAATGGCTGAATACTCAACTGGCTGTATATCCTCGGTTGAAAACAATATACTGTGTACAAAGAAAAGTACCCCACCCATCTATTAAAAGAAGTTGGTGTATTTAAGGTTCTATTCCTTCCCCTTTTCTTTCCTCATTTTTCTTGAATGACTTCCTCTCTTCTATGAAGAGTACCTTTATTAAGTATGCAGATAACCTTACTATTTGTATGGATGTTTCTTCTTCCTTAAATTGTTGTGATATGAATTGTTTCTTGTTGAATGTTGAACAGTGGTCTAGTTTGAATGATCTCCAACTTAACTCGTCTAAATGTCACACAGTTAATTTCAGTCTAAGGCATGAAAAAGATCTAAATATTTCTATGAATTCGCACGATGTTTGCAAACTTGAAGATCCTATAATTAAGACTACGTCGAACGTTGCTTATCATTGTGTTACTTTTACTTTTGATCTGTTATGGTCGTCTCACGTTTTACTCATATCAAAAGAGGTTTTCGTTAAATATATTATGTGAAGAGATTAAACAGTTTTGCTATTACCAAGCGCTTACTATTACAATTGGTCAGTTTCTGTATATTATCGATTATTTTATATTGTTCCCAATTATTTTTTTCCCGGACTTCTGAGAAAAGACTATGTTGCGTTTCGTAGAGTATTGAAAACTCTTAGTAAAGCGTGTGGTGAGAACTACGACGAAAACTATGGATATGGTTGTAAACAGACTTCTATCGCTGCTCTATCAGATATAAATCACCCTCTTCACCCATACCTTTCACCTTGAGTATCTTCTGGCAGAAAGCGACGCTACTAAATTAGAATTCAAGGAATTAAGAAGAAGTATAAATGCTCCACTATCCAGCATTTAGTACATGTTCTAAGTGATAAAAAAATTTGTAGTAGCTAATCGAATTAGAAATCTGTGTTCTTAAAATACGGATTATTTTATAATTCAAAGACTCCCGTTTCTTATATTACCGTGATCCAAATTTCGCATTAAAACACATATTGCCTTTATCTTATTTTGCTGATATTATATATATATATAATTTTTCAGATGTATACATGGAAAAAGAGTAACTTTTTACGACACTGTATGCTGGAAATTCATATTGTACTAAACATACTGTTGAATAAAGCTATTTTTCTTATGAAAACCTTGGGTTTTACATTAGGCTTTTGAGTACACATTCCGTCCAGTTTATTACACTTTTATCGCTATTTCTTATTGTGACCAACTCACTGATACCGTGATAATACCACATCAAATTAGGGAAAACCTTCTTTGAACATGCATGTTTCCAGTTACCTACTTTCAAGCAAATCACAGTCTTGTGCCGCTTAATATATCAACATTAGTTTTCGAAAATAATAAGTCGACAGCCTTTCAAAAACACAAGCTTAAAGGTATAGTCTTTTATCTGTTGGTAAGACGATGGTGACTGAGTATTTGTCTTTAAAATTTACTTGAAGTTATCGGCTGATAGCTTGCTAAGGAGACTTGATGTGTTCTTCTTGGTGTATGAAACTTTACCAGCTAATCCAGGTAAATGTTGTCTTGTGTGAACCAAATAAATAATTGCACAGATGGTAAAAATTCGACTTTCATCAGTCATCTCTGCTGCTGGCAGTTACATCAACTGTGCATTAAATTTAGCCATCATGTAACTTGTTTGGAGCATCAAGCAGGCATCAGCAAATTACTAGAACAATGGCTTAAATACCCTAGTTAATTTATCATATTAACTATAAAAATAGAGACTACACAAAAATGCTAAACAGTGATGTAGGGTCATAACTCGGTGCTATAGATATTAATTCAATGTTCATAGCTCTATAGTTGATAAGAGTGATTTTTCCTTCAAATGCAAACATTTCACTGATGTATGCACTGTCTGTGTGACAGACTAGTACTCATATGGTGCTTAGAATCTTTAATAAGTTACTAGTGCTTATAGTAATGTGGTTGGTATATAATTTTGAGGATAACTGTCGCCTTCACTACCAGGTCGATTTAAAAACAAGACAACAATATGGCATTTTTTAAGATGTTTAGAAACATGCCTGTTAACGTTTTGACTTGAACTTAAAGAAATAAGTGACTGATGTGGTCAGTAGTTCAATGATGTAATTATTTGTAAACTTAATAACATCCCGCATTCTATGTATCACAGTTAATGTCTCTTATACGGATTTTTTATATTCACTGTCTATCAGTCTGTCAACGGCAAAAATTTATTGCCAGTCCTTTGACGCTGATGCTACTCGTGGAAAAGTTTATTCAGTGATAAATTACTTCGGGAAAGAGAACAACATTACGGATAATAATTCTACAGTAACCTTCGGCTCTCCAATAAAGATACCACTAAAGCACAATTACCAGGCGGAAGAATTATCATTCTCCTCAGACTGAACTGTGGAAATCACTACAACTTTGTTTCATTACTTAAAACCACACGTGATTGATAACTGCAACACATGATTCAAAAACTCACACCAACAACGCGGGTTAATTAAGGTCCAAATAAGTGTTTAATTCAAGAGATCTTCATCTCGAATGCCTACGAAAGAGAACCATAACTGATGTCAAGTTAGCTATACCTATGGTTAAACCTCTAGAGTTTGCCAAACCCTGTTGTTTCCATAGCTATAAGCATACTGTTGAAACTTTTGAAAACCATCTCACTGTCACATGTTGGTGACAACCATAGCTATTGCAAATAGTCGCTTGTTATCACAGACATAATAATGAATGCTTAGTACTTCGTCAACAGTGGCTCACAACTTAACGTCTCACCAACAATTACATTCTATCGACACCGTGAAGCTCTATATAACCTACCAACTACTAATGGAAAAAAATCGGTACATATAGCTATAGATAGGTCTGCTTTACCATAGGCCTACTCAAACCCATACACTGAAGTATGACACATGTTATAGAGAAGGCAGCAGTGGCACACAACATAGTAGTAGCACAGTCCCGGGTATTTACTGAAATTTCTTTCCGTGACGGTGTATGCGTGACGGTGTTAACTGTGTATGCTACTGAACACACGTTAGCAAATTACAAATAACTTCTATTAACAGACCTATAGCATTATTAGCTTCATTCTATGTTGTGAAGTGCTAGGATTGTATACTTCAATACTAAACAATCTTAATATCAAATACTTCCTACCTTCAGAGACATGGCTGACTTGTGAATGGTATCTGATAGTTCATGATGATATAGACAACAACAAAATGCAAATCACTCTTTATGTTTTTTTAAAAAGTATTATAATCAGGAAGCCTTAAAGTGTATTCAAAACGAATGTAAAAAAATTTTTTAAATTTAAGTTGGTAGCTGTAAAAATATTAGCTAAAAAGTTAGAGCATAAAATTGTGAATAATCTTAACCGCTTCTTGAATTCTAATTGGTACTTCAAGTATACGAACTAACATTTCATGTCAGAAAACTCGTTTAAACTTTTACAAAGTCCACGCCGACCCAAGTTTAGGCTACGTAGCTTGATATCAAGGAATGCATTTTATTCGGAGTTGTGAAGTATCCTCAACATGTAGACCGCCGAATAAATAAGAAACATTTTTACACTAAATCATCAGATATTGAGGCAACACTGAAATACGGGCAAAAGTGTAGCATAAATAAATCCTTTACTTCAATTCATTGAAGGAATATAGCGGAAACGGTAAAACTGGACAGTACCGTATTTTTTCAGTTCCAGTAAAGCTTTATGCATATAGCCGTATTTTAATACGGAAATATCGTTTCTGAAAAATCAAATTATGGTCATTCGTTAGCATTCTTAAAAATGTTCAAAATGTCTTGTGATCAATAAACAGCCGTAAATGATATGCACACAATACGCATAAACGATAACATATACTAATACGATTGCTATTTAAATTCATTGTAATGATGTTGAAGTTACAATGGCGTAGAACTTTCTTATCCAAAAAGATGTTTATTCAAAGGATTATTTAAAGGATCTGTGAAAAATTCAATTAAATAAAGACGGTCTAAATTTTCGAAAACTGTCTCCACCATCAACGATTGGCTGGCACTCTGCTTGTGAAAAGCTACGCTTATTTCGGATTAAACGCTATATTATTCTGGTGTTACTCATGTTATTATAATTACTTGATAACTTGAAATGTAATGTAAGCACTTTTATTGGGACTTTTTAAAGGGACTTATTGTATACTTGATTCATGCAGGTACGAAATTATAGGAGAACTTACCGTTTCCTCTTTAGTTTCAGAAAACATAAAATAAGTACCACAGCTTTTCCTTTTACCTAGTGGGGAATCGCAAGAAATAAGTAGTACGTAATCTTTGTAAAACAAAACTTGTGTTCGAATTATAAAAGCGTCACTATAGAGTGTTTTGCCTTTTTATTTATTATATTCAATCTCACTCTTTGCTAAATGCAGAGGACTAAACACACTATTTGTATCAATAAACATACCTGTTGTTGTATTTGATCAGGGATGGCCGATATTAACAATTCTGTTATCAGCAGCGCTATGTCTTACAACTAGCACCCAGAATCGCCTTAATCTATCGCTCAGGCACAATAATCCTAGTGATTTATCAAGAAGCCGGCTAGTCATTCACACGCGTGTATTACAAGAACCATAAACAAATAATATACAATATATATATGTACATATATATATAAGATCTAGCCTTTGGCTCATATGTTTGTCAAACTATATTGACCAATCACATGTCGTATTCCTGATATATACCTTGTTATCATTTTGGCTGCTATAATTTAAATACCAGTAGAGAACTTAACAATATATCGGAGTTTTTAAAAACTCAGTGGTTTGTAGCCTGCAGACGATGGTCTCTGTTGGGAAGATCTTTATTATCGTCAAATCACAAGTATTTTACTGCCCTTTAATAAATTATAACCCCCGTATCTTGAAAAAGATGATATTGCTTTAGAACGTGTTCATAGAAGAGAAGCCAGAAAGGTAGTGTGACTAAAAAATAAACTCTACGTCTCGAATAGCCATAAAGAGATTAAATGACATATGATACTGATTTATTACAAAGTTCTCAACTCTCCTCACCCCTGCAGATCGCTCATATGTTTCAGTCTCAAATTAAACCTAGGAGAACACTATTTCAGAACAAAACATTAAAGACCTAGTGCTGAAATCCGAACCAACCTTTATTTGTTAAAACAAGTAAATAATAGAGTATTTTATCCAGATCGCTTATGCATCCATATCCTGCAGAATCATCCAAAAACAGCTAGATATTTTCTTTAATTTTACAGGGACTAAGGGATATTATTGTCAGAGCAAATACATGCCGTATTAACTGAACATAAGTCTGTACTAATTGCCAACCCTTGGGGTACCATCTCAAGTACAATCATTTTTACTTCATGTTAATAAACTGAAACGACAACTTAAATCATCAACACAATTAGTTGCTAATGAAAAACTTCAAAAAGCAGTGTTTAGTGTGGTCGGTAAGTTTTACCTTTAAACTGACTTCGACTAAATAGATCGATGGTCCCAAAGTTTGGGGTTAAAATTTAACTCCAGTAACAGTGCACTAATAAATATCATCCACGGTAATAGCCACCAATACAATACGCAACTTTTTAAAATAGAAAGATTTCAAAACTCGGGAGTATTTGTAAGTTACAACTTAGAAACCGCTGCATACTGCACCGTAGTTATATAATTTCAAGAGATACGGTCGCTTCATAAAGCATACAAATATTTTAATGAAAACATGTTCTGAATTTTATATCCTGAGCAAGTTAGACCTCATACCAAGTATTCTACCTAACTAAAAAATCCTCATCTTATCAAGAATGTGTTAGGGATTCATAATCCCTAAAAATACAATGGTTGACTATTTAGATGAAAGCAGATGTATTGATTTTTTATAAGACTGATTTGTAGACTTTTATCAATTATTTTTATTTCAATGTGAGTTCTACTTTTAAATACAGTTGACAGTATTTCGTTGTATTAATTAAATGTTAATGATTCCACTTGATTAATAATCATTGTAAATTGATTGATATAAAAATCGATGTATTATGTAAATACAATTCGCTGGTTCGCTGGTTCACTAGTCTCGTCTCAGTTTTATTTCATAATACAATCTTCCTACAAGCCTAGTCTTTTGTAATAGCTGTGGGCCGAAAGCGAAACAAGTTGTGATATTCGTCTGAGGTACAAGTATCAGAGATAGCGTTCGCTCACGCAACCCTCAAAAATCTAGCGTCATAACAGATACAGAGGCGGGTTCAAAGGGCATGTTGTAAGCAGGTAATAGACTTTTAGAATCGTTCTTATGATGAGCGTTTTAAGAAATTGGATATTTCCACCTACCACAGAACAAAATATGACATTATATTCTCATTCTGTCCACTAAATTATGACTTAAACGTTAATATTTATTGGTTTCTTACTTCTTAATCTCAAAGGTCATCATAAAAAGGTTCAAAACCGAACGAATATACTCAGTTGGAATCCGTTTGTCGACGTTCGAAGCGTAATACCCAAACAAGTAATATCAGCCCTGACAGCGAACTCTTTAACTAGGTAGCTAAATCTTTGCTAAAATGAACAATGTTGGGATTATTACAGGCCGCTGGACTTACTATTCATACTGCCGAAGACTCCTATTGTTAACCTTTATAAAAAACTATTATTTCTAGTTTCAGAAAAAACACCACAAATTTTATGCTTTTCGCAGTTAAAAATGCCCCTGGCTCAAAAACACAGATCTCAAGAGTAAGCGATTCACTAATTCTTAAACGCTAAGTCGAAAGTTTGATTCGTCAAACCGCGCGAACACACATTCGGCGCCCTCCTCGATTGTCAAGGATGTTGTAGATAGTCGTTGCTATATGAATTATCTTCATATCCAGTGTGCGTAGTTGTTTCATTTTTGCGTAATGAACTAAAGGAGTTCATCTGAATATTTTAAAAACACCCAGTACGCCTTTCATTACTCTGCAGCTAAACAGTTAATGAGATCAGTGAGTTTAGGTTTTGCTCCACAATACAAATAAGCCATCTTATTTAAATTATGTGGCTCATTAGGGTAATTTGTTGTAAGTATTGTAGGTTGCCTTACGTCACTGCTTAGTGACTGGTAGGTCCTTATCTTGTGAATCGTTTATGGATACTAGTTTTCTGAAACCAGTTTTCATTTTCACATATTGCTGAATCCTCTTATGTCGTACTACGTTTGCCTTCCG
The DNA here is from genome assembly GCA_025215515.1 of Schistosoma japonicum. Taxonomy (NCBI): domain Eukaryota; kingdom Metazoa; phylum Platyhelminthes; class Trematoda; order Strigeidida; family Schistosomatidae; genus Schistosoma; species Schistosoma japonicum. The sequence continues at coordinate 21,829,302 of CM046064.1, read as the reverse complement.
TTTGAAGAACAGTGTACTCAATAGTGGCGGAGCTTAGCAGATTCTACGTAATTACTGTTTTCTGGTAATTATTTTTTTTCTATTGTAAATGTTGACATAAAGATATCAAAAAGCGCTAAACCAACAAGAAATTGAAAGTAAGGTATATAAATTACACAGTGCCTTGAGCACAAACGTTTGGGTTGTGGGATTTTTCGGATCTCGGAATGTTAAGGGACCGAACATATGTTGACTATTCTTTGTTCCCCATCATTCTGTAAAAATCATCAGCACCCGTATATTGAAGCATGTTTTAGTTAATGATACTTTATAGTAAAGCTGTTTATTGGAAAGTGTTTAGGCTTTGATGTTGGAAAATTCATATTATTCATCACTACTCCTCATAAAACTTGGGTCAGCCACTTGCGGTTAAATTCATGATATACTGTAACATTATTTTTATAGTGACTAAAATATAATCATGATCTGGTTTAATCACCATATATCTAGCTTTAGTATTTATAGGCGCATAAGCGTTGCCTTATCACGTTCTGGATATGGTTACCATGCTTCTGTGAACGTAATTACTTCCTACAGTTAGATAAAGTAATATTAATGTGGTTGTAGTAAAATTAGTTTCCCAAAACGAATTTCAAGATTATCCTGGTAACCAATTCAATCCCTTGATTTGCAGTAGAGTCGTTTTCAAAAGAACTATCTAGTCAGTAATTGAAATTAGTGACACATCTATTTAATATGACAGGTATTTTTTCGTTGTTTCTGTAATTGACATTTATTGTGCACGTGTAGAATATCGCCTACTAATTATTTGCAGCTGTATAGGTATGTTGATTTGCAAATTTAGACCGAAACTGACAGTAACTTTGTCTACCAACATTTTTGCTTTGAAACAAGTGTCTGCAGTAACTGCTGCACAATGTACGACGGCTGCACTACGTTGAAAAATCATGACTTAAAAATTATATAATCTAAATGGTTAAAGGCAATATATTAATGGCACTAAAATTAACCTTGCACAATTCATTACTAAATTGCATCGTGTGTTATTATAACAATACTTTACGATTTGATACCTTGGTTTGCTGGCTTCATGATACGCTTCTGTGGTGCAAAAATGTCTAGACAACAAAAACATTACTTTTGCATCATGCTATTTTTTGGATGTATTCACCATATCCATAGTTCTTCTTATACGTGGCTCTTCGTGGTTAATAATTTCTGTGGCTGCGTAACTGTACAGTTGCGTTATTTTACTGGTAACTGTAATATAGAATAAATGTTTCCGATAACTGGAACTCACCAATTTAATGCACACCGTAAGTACTCACTAACTGCTTACTTAAGACGTGTCCCGGTCAATATCGCTTCAAACTGTTTCACTCTCATTAATGAAAAAATGAGTTAAACTGTTATTTATTAATAAACAGACTTCATGACATTTAAAGTAACTTATGTTGGTATATATGCTTTTATTTCATAAGGAGTATTTTATTTCCCTAACCATGTTATTTCAAACCTGTTTTTTTTCTCGTGTTACTTTCCTATCATCGCGCTGCCAGGAGTTGCGAGTTTGGTCTCATACATATTTTACCAGGTTTAGAATCAGCATATAGGCAGATCAGCTGCTCAAAAAAGCATGCAAAACTCACTTAATGAAAGCATATAAAACATTAATTCCCCAGCATTTGCCAGGATTACTGGTAATCACTAAATGAAATAAATTTAGATAAAAGTAGCTTGCTGCAAACTACGCATAGCTTCAAAGACATCTGTAACTTTGCATTTGTCTAACGTCTTTACGTATTTCATTTAATATTACATAATTTCTTGTTTTGATTTAACCTTGTAAACCGTGTTGTCCTAATATTTCTACGATTACGCTCAAACAGACTACCGAGAGGGTTTTATTTATTTACTGCAAACGTACAATCGTTGAATAAAGCGTCTCTAAGGTGAATCGGTCGACACATTTAATGATTACTTTCTCCCTTAATGGTTACTTCAATGCAGCAGAAATAATTCGTTTAGCTGCAGCATATGCAAATCCTTAACCACTTGTGGTATGAACACTTAACAAGCCATACTTCACGTGCTTTTTTTCACCGTCCTAATTAGTTATCTGATTACACAATGGTGTAAAATTAGAAAGTAATAACATCATACAACCTGTTAGTATCATGCTTGTTAAGATGAAATAAAATATATGAGTTTATACTTACACTTCTTTTTACGCTACAATATACTTAACAATTACTTACTATTATTATATAATCCTTGTTATGGTGATATGCGTTTACTGATATAGGCAATTTTAAGTACTTCCTCAGTATAAGTGGATTCTACACGCCAAAATTAAAGCTTCATATTTGCAACAATTATGAATATCTTATTTAGTTACCATACTGTAAATAGTTTATTATTCTTATCTAATACTTTTCATCAATATATTATGGTATATAACTATGGATTGGTTTTGTTTCATTACTAAAGTGTACTAAACTAAATCTTATTTTTCTTCTGAAGTAACCTCTGCATACAAATCAAATATAACTCATCTAGTTTGTTCCAGTAACCTCATACATCCATTCTAAAAAATCCTGTTGCCGTATGATGTCGACAAAATGTGTAAACTGATAGCGTTGAGAGACGTGTTAGAAAATGAGTAAATTTATCGCGACGTGTAAATCAATTGGTAAACCTTAGGTTAGGTTAAGTTGGGTTCCTGCGGATATTTGCTAAATACCGACACTTGGAGCTAACAATCTAAATTATTTTGCGCATTCCTAGTAAAATAATTCTCTATTAACCTTATCTTTTTCGGTATGAAATTTAAAAAGGTCATTAACTAATTATCATCAAATCTCAGTTGATTCATCTAATGCTCCTCATCGACATTTTTATTTTGACAATTATTCTGCTGTAAAATTGAATAAAGACCTAAAGGTCGTAGGTCTCGGTACATAATAATTGCAGCTTTCGAATTCTTACTTCAAAACTTTTTAATCACGCGTATGATTGACTTTTTGGCTAAGTTGTACTCCTTTGAAAAGGTGCAGTTATACGGCCGGTGGTCTCATTTACTATTTGTTCCATCGTGAAGCGCTTTTAAAATGTAAGAGTCCTCTGTAGCATCAACTACACACTATATTCAATATTATATGTTATTAAATTGCTTAATATTCAGTTACTTGTGGTATCCTTCATTCTGCACAGCCTATAAGTCTCAGTGACTTTCTCAACTCATCGAGTGTATATTCATATACTTGGCTTCGTGATCTAGCGTAAGGACAAGCGATATTATCAGGTTGCCCGAATCGAAGAAGGCAAAGCGCGATCCAGACCTGCCATTTAGTGGCTGAAAATAGAACTAGGCGTTGTAAACGTTAATACGCATCTCGCACATGTGATTTAACTTAATTGTTAATCTTCATTTGTTTAATCAAACCTGCGAAATAAATAATTGTATCGTGTTATTTATCATTTTTTATCCTTTCTTTTTTGGACAAGTCAGTCATGGAAACTGTCTCAATAGATAATGGTTTCATGACCCCCATTCACAACTGATGTATAAAGCCGCTCACAAGCTTTCAATAATTTAATTACTAAACAATGAGTCTTTCGCATTCAACGTCACCTAATTTCGGAGAAAAACCACATTTTAAAATTAATGATCAACAGCAATCACTACCTGGTGTAGAATACCTACAGGGAAATAACAGTGGCTTTGAAGAAGAAGAAGAATGGCAGTCGGTAAATACATCCAATATCTTCCCAGTTTGTTCCATTTATATTTAAATCACCCTTTATGTAACACGATGCTTTTACTTTGAAGTTTTTAAGTTAATTATTAATCAGAAAGTGGATTTCAAGACTTGAATAAAGAAATAGCATGTGTTTACATGAAAAGCACTATTAATATACAGCTTCTTAGAGTGCTATTTAACGATGTTTTGTCGCATATCTTTTGTTAATATCAGTACTAACCCTAAGCTGAATTACGGATCATGCAAATCTGTGTTCTGATAAATCAGCTTTTCATTCAAATTCCTGCTTAATTAAATAACAAATCATGTTATATTGTTAAGATTATGAGTATCATAGATTTGATCCCAAATGTCACATCCCTTCCATCATACATAAAATTCTGTAGGTTTGTAAAGTTTGCTCTCTAACTTGTCCACTTTCCATGTTTACTTTTAGAAGTTGGATGTTTGGCGTGAAAAGCGTCGTCAAGCCTTACGCACGGAAGCAACAAAATTCGCTTTGCTTCAGGAGCATGAAAGTAAGGAGAATGAAAGGCGCCGAGAAGAAGTAAAAGATCGCCTACGCAAAGTTAAGTACGTAAAACATGTAACTACACAACCTTTGTCTATATTTTTTTTTATAATCTAAACGAGTAAATAAGTGAAGATAAAGGGAAATTAAGTAGTTTATTGGAATCTCAGGACTGTACGCCTTCACCTATTTCCGTGTTCACTTATTACAAGTTTATAGTTTGCGAAAATTTCCTAAATACACTAACAAAAGCAAAGAAGGAATATGTTATGGTTAGAAACATTGAAAATAACATAATAATTACAAATCGATTTGTATAAAAAAAGGTTGGCAAAATAATTTTATCAACTGATAAGGTCGGGAATCACAACTATAGTAGAAAAACACGTTTATCCAGCTCTCTTTGTTCAGAAAGTTTGGAGCTGTCTGTGTATTGTAATAAAATATCCAGTAATTTTAAGACGACTAAGATATTTTACTTTTGATGAGTCTCGTCTCAGTCTTATGGGCGATTTCGGAACAAGTACGTATTTTAAAGAAATTGTCAGTATTGACATTGTTATATCTCCTCAGGTTAGTTCCTCCTATCTGATATTGTGATAAATCGTTTCATGTTCATTTGACGTACTGCTAGTTATTACTTGTTGAATGTAATATATATACATTAATGAAAACTTTGTAGTTCAGCTGGCTGTATTCATTATTTTTCCTAAAATTCCAGAAACCAACGTAATCTAATATCCAGTGGTCACGTCTCCCCCTTAGATTTAACTCCACCACCAAAAATAAACAGTCCTGGCGTCGCTTTACTTACGGGTAGTGACTTGGACCCACCTACCATTAGTTATTCTGAAAAAGGTCAAATGGATACAGTTACAGCATCACAATCGATTTCTTTGCATAGATTTCAATACATCGAGAATGAAAGTTTTCCTAACTTGAAGATCTCCGAAACTGATTTAAATGGCCATTCCAATCGTTCATCACCTGTGTCTGAACTCAAAACAGATGTTCAAGTAATCGTTTTGTTAACTAATTTTTTTGCTCTCTCTTTTTATATTTCGATTCTTTCTTATCATCACCGATGTGCCTATTTCGAATATTAACAAAGAATAGTCTTACAATATATCCGGGACAACACACTGATGCCCTTTACTGTGGTCTGCATTTAATCTCGGCATAGTTACTATCATTTTTACTTCAAGACTCATGAATTCATACTAACTGCACTTTGTTTCTTTTTTTTAATTGATAATCGTTGTAGGTATTGAAAAATACGAATTTTCTTGGCTTAATTTTGAAATATAAGGGGTTTAAAATAGCCGTTAACCATTTTTACAGTCAAAGGCGGATTTTATCTAAAACCATGTGATATACCTGCACAATACATTTCTAAAAATTTGATCTCGTATTTACTTGTCGAGGTATTTTGTTTAAATATGAAACGACATTACGTTCTTCATTTTACTTATTATAGGTAGGGAATAAAGATGATAAAAGAAACTTTGATGCCATCTTATTGTTTGAAATTAAATTTAAAAAATATAATGTCTTCTTTGCAATTGAAAGAAAATTTCGCCAAAAAAAGTGTTTCTACTTTTGTCTCGTTAGGTCCCAAACAAAATATAGTGTACTGCTCTAACATTTTCGCACTCAACGCTTTTGAAACTTTTTTCTTCCTGATATCTGTATGATTATGGTTAATGATAGCTACCTTTCATATTTATTTAGGTTTTAGAAAATATTTTATTCCAGATTGCCTTGTTGAAGTAAATTAAACAAACCAATTTCGAAAATGGCCGTCATATCTGCCATCAGTAAAAGATACTATGCAGAAAAGTCGATGAGACAGCTTTTTTTTATGAAACACAATCGATTTCATGGTCCTGTTATTTTCCTAGTTTACACTTTTGTGTGTGCGGACACACATATTAGTTGGAGTAATTGATTCTTCACGTCACTGATATCATAACTTCTGTAACAGGAAAATTGTTAGGAGATTATTGATTTAGAGACAGACAATCAGTTGCTTGATTTAATTGTAAATTGCAAATACGAGAAATTCACTCTGGTTTCAAACTTGGTCGTGGTTGTATCGACCATACATTCACTATTCCTCAGGTTTTAGAATAAAGGCATACTTACCAGCATCTCTCAACTATGATTTTTTATTAGATTAGATTAGATCAAGAGGTTCTATAACAGTGTTATTCACTGAAAGGCATACCTCAGAAGTATATAAACCTCATGGAGGCTGTTTACTCAAATCCAGTTAGTAGTATCAGAGCTTATAGAGAACTGTCACCTGAACTTATAACCTTAAATGGTGTTCTTCACGGTTTCATACTGTCCCCATTTTTGTTACGTTCCATCACAGATTTACCGCTGGGAATAACTTTCGCCATCTGAGTTTTTGGGAATCAATATCACAATAGGATGTCTACTTATTGACTTAAAATACACAGATAAAATAGTCCTGTTAGGTGAAGGTGCTGCTAAAATACAAAGTTGTTTGACAGCATTGAGGAACAATGCAAGCGTTTCTCCTTCTCCAAATCCAAAGTATTGCTTCAGTACTAGTCTGCGTCAATAACGACTAAAGATAGGAAGTGAAGTAGTTGAGCGCATTGATCACTTTACTTATTACAGAAGTCTGATCAACCCTGATGGGTTAGCGTCTGACTGAATCTCTGCACGGATTTAGAACATTTGTTTGGATTTTGCCAACTTACGTCATCTGTAAGCGAAATATCCGTCAACTAATTAAAGGACTAGTATACTGCGCAACAGTTCATTCTGTCTTATTGTGTGATTAGAAATCGTAGTCATTAAAAATAAATGATATTCTTAAGTTACTAGTATTTAATCATGAATGTCCTCGAAACATTGCTCACACTTTTTGGGACCACCCGTTAAGTAATAATGTAGCTAAGTATCGGCTGTTGGGAAATGACAGTAAGTCAGTTGGTTCGATTGTGAATCTTCACCGACTGAGGTGGTTGGGACATGCATTACCTATTCACAGCCGCCATCTATCTTAGCATGAAATGGTGACTTGCATTGAAGTTGGTTGGTGATAAGCTAGAGGCGACCAAACCAAGACACGACATCAGTCCATAAAGTTACTGACTGCTGGTCTGAACTGTGTTAGCAACGGAATACTACTTGGTTGGGGTCCGCGCAATTGTCGCAACCAGTGATTGGAAACTCTGGGTGACATGATTGAGAATCGGTCACAATGACGCAGGTGCATTTACTCTTTATCTTCCCTTAAGTCATGAGCCTTAGTTTTTTTCACCTTTCTCTCAACGTGACAGTAAATATCATAAGGAATTCTTGCAACGAACTGCACTAAAAAATCGTGCTTGAAGGCAGCCGACTGATTCATTCAAACTGAAGACTGGTGTCAGACAAGGCTGCTTACTATCGCTCTATTTCTTTCTACTGGTAGTTGATTCGATCGTGAAAACCTGAACATCTCAGAGAAGACATAGAATACAATGGACAATATAGATACAGTTATACGATTTGAATTTCGCAGATGATTTAGCTCTTTTATCCCTCACGCAGCAACAAATGAAGGCGAAGACGGACGGAGTAGCGGCAGCATCTGCAGATTTACTCTTCAACTTACACAATGGGAAAAGTATCGCTCTTAGATACAAATCAGCCAGCACCTAATTACATTTGACGGAGAAACTGGACGATGTGGAAACTTTTACTCATTTGAGCAACACCATTGATAAACAAGGAGGAACTGATGCAAACGTAAAGGTACAGATTGATAAGGCACGGACAGCATTTCTACAATAAATAGCATATGGAACTCAAACCAGCTGTCAGTTAACATCAAAGTTCGGGTTTTCAATATAAATGTCGACAATCCTACTGTGTTGAGCTGAAACTTGGAAAACTGCAAAAATCATCCTTCAAAAAGTACGGATATTTACAAACAATTGTTTATACAAGATTCTCTGGATTCGTTGATCATGCACCATCAGCAACAGTTCACTGTGCCAACGAACATGCCAACTTCTAACTGAGAAAGAAACTAGGAAAAAAGCGCTGGAGGTTGATAGGACACTTTGAGGAAATCATCAAATTGTGTCACAAGATGGGTGCTAACTTGAAATCCTCAGGGCTAATGGAAAAGAGGGAGACCAGTGAACACATTGTGTCGGGAACTAGAGGCAGACATGAAAAGAATAAATAGCACCTGAGAAGAACTGTAAAGGAGAGCCCAGGACAGAGTTGGTTGGAGAATGCTGATAGGTGGCCTGTGCTTCATGAAAAGTAATTGGCACCAATTGATTGATTTGTTCCTCTCAACGAATTTATTCTTTCTTTGTGAGTTACATTTTGCGTATACACGTCTTTTTACTATCAGTGACGTTAGTACTACTTTGAATTCGCTGTGCCATGCTAATCAGGCGAGGCAACTTGGACTAATGTACATGTGTGCCTTGTTTACTGTTTAGCAAATATGCAGTGGTCACGTCGGATTAATGATAGTTCTCGAATCCGCTTTGCTGTTGCAATGCCCCTAATGTATAGATGTCCAAAGATAGAATATTAGTTGTTTCACAAAACAAAATAACACATATACATAATATTGTATACATAAGTATACAAATGTGATTGAAATTCACTTAAATTAGGATTGACTGTTAGATATTGATGTTGCATATCATTCACCAAACCAATGAAATTATGTCTTGATTGTTGCTCTTACTTGTTGCCCGCCAAATCATTAACATGTATCTAGACGATTTCTGAACTAGTTTGCAACCAAACTTTGTTAAACACCAGTGTCTTAAAATCCCTGTCCTTTATTGTTGAACATATTTCTGAAGTGAGTCATAGTGCTTACGTAAAAATAACCTACAGTTTTGCAATATAAACATGTGAGTTCGGGTTTGTAGATATTCGAGTTTTATGATAATTTACTCCTATCCTCTACTTGCTGAGATTGACAGTTATTGAACATGGTAAAATTTCGTACAAATGATAATGTAGTAATAAATAGTAAAATAACAGATAGACGAGTATTATTATTATTATATTTTGATGATTGCAGAGTAATAGCATGGACAGAATAATAGACGTTTCCCCTCTAAATAAAAACTCTTCCGAAAAATATCCAAAATGCGACTCAATAGAAATAGTTCGTGATTCGATATCTAAGCCAACTGGTGAATCGGGTAATGCCAAACTTACACTCTCCCCTGAGAAAAAAGTACCTGCTGATATGAGTTTTAAGTATGACGACTACTCAGAATGTAAATTGCGCTTGTCATCAAGGCATGGCGTGTCAGAAGTTCATTGGGGATTAACTATAAAAGCAGAAGGTCCCTCAAATACATTCCCTTTCATTGTTGAACGCGTTAAAATAGGTAAGTTTTGTTCAAACGTTCGCGCTTTTATGTGTCAGTTTTTATTCGTATTTGTTTTTTTATTTTACGTATTGTAAGATTGAGAGAAATTGAGTGAATTTCCTTATGACAACTAGGTTCGCTGATTTTATACTCATATTGTTTATGTGCGTAATGCGCACATTTATGTCTGTTTTTTAGTAGTTTCTTTATCTGAAATTATACATATTCCTATTCCAAAGTTATACCTCACGACGCCATAGAATTAGTCGTATACTTCAACCACCATTTTTCGGTCCTATATTACTTAAAATTTATCCTTTGATAATTACTAAAAACACAATAAGCCCAATCACTTAGTAATTGAGGCACTTGACTTTTAGCCATAGTGTTGCTGATTGCACACCACCTACTAATACTAGCCATCGTACGTAAAATTAGAGCCTAATACTTGGAACTTACTTTTGGTAAATTAGTTACACAGAGTATTATTAAAACACAGAACTGTTGTTACATTTTTAACTTAAGCATCTAGATACTACTACAATAGTTGACTGATGAATCTCAGGCACTACAAAATAAGTAACCTGCGTAAACTTTAAAGCCACCTTTTTTCAATTCTACTTGCATGATAACTAAGTACTCTAATTCATATATATCTGAATAAAGTAATTATTAACGCTACTTGTATCGCTTCACGCGCCATTCTAAAAGGGTTACAAATTATCAATTCTATCAACTCTGTTTGTTTTCCTTCTCACTGTCATTAAAATGTTCAGTAATTTGATTTATGTACTTATTTGCAAGTTGCTACGTTACTGCTTGTTGACGCTTCATACCATCACATCTAAATTACATTACGTAGGTTTGTCAATAGTTGTCGATCAGACTATTGTTCAACGCTGTTTAGTTTATGGAATTTCATTCTCCTAGTAAAACACGATTTCATTTGTTTGGCATGTCATCTTTCATGTTTTTGTCATCATGTTCTCATGTGTAAGAATTTCTCAACGTTGGTTCTGGTAAGACGCGTAATAATACAAACCTCTATCAAATAACCGGATTTTATTGATTCAAGCCGAATTAACAAGGTAAATTAGTTTCGTCATATCACCGGCTTTCTGTGACTTTCTGTAGAAAGTTGTCTACGTAACCTTTTGAACTGCTACTGTCTAGTGGTTAAAAATCTCGTGGGTTTTACCCTTCGTGAAACGTTAAACTTTCCATTATGTCTATGTTGCGTTTTTATTGCTTAATAAATTAATTTTTTTTTGCTTGACGATATTAACTTCTGTACTCTTGTTGAACTGTTGGAATTCACCAAAATTGCATTGTGGTCAATTTTCACTTTTAGAAATTGTTAACTGTAACAGTAGCTTTTAATCATATGCAAATTATTAGTATCTAGAATAAATTCCCACTAAATGCAGTTTTGGAGTCACTCTTCGTGAATTGTTTTGATCCCTATGTAGCAGCATAAGTGTAATAACAAGTCTTCGCCTTCATCATTGTAATAATTGACACATTGTGTTTCGAACTTCATGAATATATTCCTAAGTTTTTTGTTATGTCTATCAATGGAGTGGGTAATGTTATTACCACATAAAATCAAATATATGTATCTTGGTTTAAAGATAAGAATTTTCTAATTGTTTCAGTAGGCCACAGAAGCTCAAATAACAAATAATTATAAAATCATATATTTTTTGTATATTCTCTAAGCGAAATTTATTTGTAAATGAAATATTTTCGATTTATGTTTCATAAACTTTATTTGTTATATTAACTTACTAAACATCTAGGCAGTTCGGCAGACATCTGTGAATTTCAGAAAGGTGATATATTAGCTTCTATTGATGGCGTAAACTTGGGTATTAGTCGAATGAGTACCAACAGATGTATGAATCAAGTAACAAAGCTAGATGATCTAGAAAAATTGATGGTTAGGTTAGTTTTGGCTAACAAACCGATTACAGTTCAAGTATTCAGAAAAATGGATGAATTAGGTAAGACCTCATTATATTTTTAATAATATTATGTAAACTTTTTTACCATTGTGTATGTTTATCTCCATGCTTGCTATCCTGAACCGACTGAATTAAAGCCTTACTGGCTGAAACCTGAGTGACTTACCTACATATATCAAACTAATTGAATTATACTGTTTTCCGATTTAAATACCTATGTGGAAAATTAAGTTACCGTATCGTCAGTTTATTTCGACTAATTAATAATCATCCGATTATTGTTATTGATATGTAATATAAACGATTTTCATGAGTTAAAACATGTAGATATTTCTGAAATGAATATTTACTCTTCAAATATACCTAGCTTTTTATAATAATAGACAGAAACAACAATATTTGTTGGAACATTATTGCAGTGATTCAACTAATTATGCATCGAAACAATAGTCAACTGTAACTGTAAAGATTAATACAAAGTTAAGATGGTGAGTGCATACGAATATTGAATTTTCAGCTACATGATTTTGTTTATGCTGGGACGGCTCGCATAAATCTCAGAGAAGTTGATGAAATTTCACTTAGTTATTACTTAACAGAACTTCTAGAATTTTCGACTTGAAATTCGTTAATTAGTCAGTGGTATGATTTTACCGGCGGATTGAATTAAATGGTATTATTTGCAACCTGGCTTTTAAGAATAGATAACTAATATTTAGTCATCAGTGTCCTCGAAACATTGCTCACACTTTTTGGGACCACCCGTTAAGTAATAATGTAGCTAAGTATCGGCTGTTGGGAAATGACAGTAAGTCAGTTGGTTCGATTGTGAATCTTCACCGACTGAGGTGGTTGGGACATGCATTACCTATTCACAGCCGCCATCTATCTTAGCATGAAATGGTGACTTGCATTGAAGTTGGTTGGTGATAAGCTAGAGGCGACCAAACCAAGACACGACATCAGTCCATAAAGTTACTGACTGCTGGTCTGAACTGTGTTAGCAACGGAATACTACTTGGTTGGGGTCCGCGCAATTGTCGCAACCAGTGATTGGAAACTCTGGGTGACATGATTGAGAATCGGTCACAATGACGCAGGTGCATTCGCTCCTCATTTCCATTTTAATCGTGGACCTAAATTTATTTTTAACCTGTTTTCCAACTAGTTAATTCTTCGAGTGTCATGTTCTTTGTGTTCGATTTTCTTTTAACCACTGATATTACCATTAATTCTACTTTCATGATGTGTCTTTCCGTGGAAACGGGGTATGGAAACTTGAATTAATGTACATATGTGCTAGATTCTACGTTGTGGATAACTGATTGTGGATATTTACAATTCATCCTATAATAGAATCAGTCAACAAATTATTTAGATTTTGCTACCTTCATATCTCTTTTTCGTAACTTAATTCCTTATTTCTTCACGTCGAAGCTGGTACAAAGCTACTACCGTTGATTCAGTCTTTTGGTATTCAAATTCAAATAAGCGATTGTATTTGTCAAGGTTTTAGTTTCCACTTCATTTTAAAACATGTTACGTCGCCCTTAGTTGTGTATCTGATTACATCTGTTGTTTATTTGTTTTATTTATTCCTTCCAATTTTTTCCTGTTCGTTACTTAGTAAGTCTATATATGCTTGTCTGACAGCAATTTCATACCTCGTTTATTAAATCATATACTCTTTTAGGAAACGTAAGAAATAATTGTAATTATTTGTAGATTTTATCTATTATTAATCTGGTTTCTCAGAGAAATCTTGTTGTACTTCATCTATTTTTGACATTTAGCCATTCAAACCATTTCTGTTACAGCCAAATCTATCGAAATGAGTGCTTCACATCTGCTACATAGGCGTCGGCGATTCATAATACACAGTTATATTTATTTATACAAAGACATTGTTTGATTTATTTCTTTGCCATATCTTTTGGTTTCCTCTAAATTATTGTATTTTTCCTCTCATTTTAATTCATTATTTTTTTTAGTTGCTGTTTATTACTCGCTTTTATCTTTAAGTCACATGTTATATTATCTTCATTTTTTGCATCCGAATATTTATACTAGTATTTACTTATTTTATTTAACATATGATTACCTTTAATTAATTTTTATTATCATTTTCAATAACGTTCATTTACCTACTTGATAAATAGTGCTATAATCTTTCATTTTGTAATTCTATCTTTCACCTCTAGTCCTTTAATTTGAAGTTTAATTAAAGTAAAGAAATACGTACGGAGAATATATTGTTTTAGATGAATTCTCGTCGGGTTTTACATCGATTAATAATCCTAATGATTATTTCAAAATATTACGATACATGGATTATTCCTATCAAAAAGAGTACTATCCATTCTTAATGGTTATACTGTCGGCATGAGTTAGTAGTTTGTTTGACAAAATCTGTCAGACTCAAGGTTCTCCAAAAAGATGAAACAAATAGCTATTGAGATTTGAAACAATTGTTACTTTGCGTACAAAATATTTACGTTCAATCATTTCTCTTACATTGATAAACGTCAGGTCAGCTTAATTATAAGATAACCTAGTTTATCTAACATACATTGAAACTTTTTCTTTGTACTTTCATAAACTAAGTTTGCCTTATTGAAATATTGTTACGTTACTATTATTCATCCTACAAACATAGTTTCTTGTCATTGGTTGCACTACATAATCTCCAATGAAACCATTTTTGAATCTTTTTATTTAGATTGCTAGTCCTCTCTTCATATATATATATATATATATATATATATATATATATATATATATGCATTCTTTCTTCGTCTATTAAATTCAATTGACGTATAAACTTTTTGAAGTTAACATGCTGCTTACTAGTCATCTGATGGCACCATCGGCTTTGGAAGCTTATTCACATTTTACATATATCTTAGTAACTTTCATGTAGCACATTATTTACCAACTCTGCGACTGCGTGGATGAAGCATAGAAATGACATGGAGCTGTGGAATGTAAAATATTTGTGTAAGAATCCTTAGTTTTTGATTTTGAATATGATATAATTCATCGGCTTGAGACCTTAGCATGTATAGTCTAGAATGGATACTATTGGTGGTCCTGTCACAGTTTTTTAACGTCCTCCAAACAATGTAATTTGTTAGTTGAATGAAGTACTTCTCTGTTTGTAGTTTTAACTTTACTATATCTCTTGTTAGGTTTTCATCTTTTATTATGATCGCCTTCTCTTTTTTATGTTTTTATTGCATTGTGCATATATTTTTGGTGCCTGTTCGTATCGAATCCTAGTTTGTTTAAATGAATAAGTAATAATGCTTTTACTTTCCTAACAATCCCAATTTATTTAAAATCAATTTACTTTAAACTCGGCTGTTCGCCTGCATTATTTAATTTGAACTTATAAGTGTATAACTTAACAAGAGTTTGTCAAAAGGAGTATTCTTCGTACACGTACCTTTATTTCAAATAAAATGGAAATTTCCAAAGCATTTCTTTATTATTTAATAAGCCCTTTTACTTGTTATCACGAACTGTACTCTATGACTTTTATTTATACACCTACCTACGAAGATGCCAAACCTGTTCATCATATTAATCATCTCATAGTAATGCGATTGTGTAGTTTCGTAAATGACATTGTCATAGATATTTTCTCTGAATCGTTTGCTTTATTATAGAAAACGTTGAATAATGAAGCGAATTGATTCTTCTCTTGTTATTAGATGTTTTTAATTTCATATTTCAGAAGATATCAACGGTGGTGAATCAGATATAGGTGGAGATTATTCTGTCGAATCACCAGTCATGAAATCTCAACATACACCTAGTAATACTAGCGATTCTGATAGTGAATGCCATGAGGTACTTGTTTCTCAAACTGGCGTAGTTTCCCGTGAAGCATCTCCTGTCGATACTCCTGTTTTACAAAGATCTATCACGATTACACATGCACTTCATAGGTCACCTTCTCAAAGTTCGATTCAAGTAAGTCATTTTTGAATGAGTAATACATGTAGTGTTTCTCGAATGTTATTGATGCAAAAATTAAGAAGTTTTCATAATAATGAACGTGTGTCATTCATAATTAATTTACTTCTTAATTCTCCACTATAATATTGTGGAAAGTTTATTATAATGGTTGGCCAAAAGATGCCCCATAAAAATGAGATTACAGTACTAAGTGTAGTCAGTAGAGAGAAAATCGTTTAATCACTCCTTTAAAAATTAAGGATAATTTGCATAAAACAATCTAATGTAATTAAAGATTCAACCAAGATAGATTTCATCCAAATAGAAGATTATGGATTCTATTCTAAGCTGTATTTGATAACTTCTTTATCTCTAAAGCTTCATGATATTTAGTAGTCATGATTAACCGGTATATACTAGTCCGTTACAATTGTCCTTCATTCCATGACACATCCACAAAGTGACCACCTCCTTAGATTTTCCTCTCATTCTTGATGTTTGTGACAAAAATATTCAGTATGCAAGCTATCGTTTTGTTGACACAAGATCGATTTCGAGTGGTATTTTGCATCGTATAATAAAACATGACCTTGAGTGTACGCAGATTCCCATAATTCGTCTCCATTACTTGAGTCCAATTTAACATACATATTCAAAAAAAATAAGCGTTAACATTCTACTTCGCTGGTAAAATTTAACATTCATACTTTTATTTTATCACTTATTTCTAACATTTTCATTTTTGATTTCATTTTACAATTGCTAGTATTCTTGTCATTATTTATCATTTTGAATAATGCAAGATCGACAACATTTGCAGAATACTTTGAATTCAATGTATTTCGTCCGATTTTCATCAGCTACATACATGCTATTGATTTTAGATAACTCAAATTATTAATACACATGTTGATTTTGTCAATTGAATTGTTTATCAAATAACATTAGATTGTCTAATCAGTGAAACTATAAAAAGGTTGAATTTTGAGTATTTATAAATAGATTAGATGAATATTCTAGAGTTTAATTACGCAATATGTAAAAAGGTTCAAAAAATAACCCAAAGAGTCACGTAAGAATGAGAGTTCTAGTGAATAGTTGTAAGAGTTTGATTATGTAATTATGAATACTCTATTGTTGTGACTATGTAAAGAAAAAGAATAAGATAGGAAAGTAGGAATATAACTCACCGACTTCATGTTATCTCTAGTTGGAGGAGGAAACTGTGTCATCAATCTAATGCTACCAAAGCAGTTGAAGATTAACTACTGATTCCTTTTGAACACAAAGGTCAAGTTTTAATCTTTTAATTCCGATGACCTCAGCAAATTTTAATAGGATCGATTTATGTTGTTTACTGATAATTTCAAAATCATTTGTTACATCGACCCCATGTCCTGTGTCTACCAAATGACGCGTAGCTGAACTTCTAAAAGTAGTTTCTTCTTTCAATCACAGGTTTTTCGGGATATGTTCAATACATCGTAAATTGACCCGTCCTTTTGTCCTTCCAATATACCTACTTTTACAAGTACATATGAACCTTTGGAGGGGACATGAAACGGATATTTATCAACTTTTGTTTGACTTATTAAGCATCGCGTTTTGTTGAGCGTCAGTAGTTTGCCAGCAGGAATTGTTTGTTTGATGGTCGTTCTAAGTCTTTTATTGAATTGTTTGGCTACTTGATCTCCTTTAAATGCCAGTTGAATAAATACCCTTTTCTTTTCGGGTTTCTCAGATTCGAATTTTTGATTACATCTATTATTATACTTCTCAATAAATGTTTCAGGGTACCCATTTTGTTGAAGACATTCTTTTTGACTGTAATTTCATTGTCAAGTTTATCAGCAGAGCACAGTTGTCTTGCTTTGTAGTAGAGTGACTTGATTAAACCACGTTTACAGCTGATTGGACAAAAGCTATGAAAATAAAGGTATTGTCCATCCCATGTATCTTTCCGGAATATAAATCTTTGGCATGTTTCGTCATCTCTTCGTAAATTCCTATATCTATGAATTGGGAGATATTGTTTTTTTCGTACTCCATTGTGTATTTGATGTTGGGATGAGCTTCATTAAAGATTTGAAGTAGTTTTCGCTTTGTTTATGTCGTCGCATATAATAAACGTATAATCAACGTACCTTCTGTAGAGTGTCATTTGGTTTATTGCAGGCATTAACTTTGTCTTTCCCAGATTAGCTATAAATATATCAACTAGTACTCGTCCTAAATGGTTCCCCATAGCTACACCATCTGCTTGACAGTATAATTTATTATTGAATTGTAATTGGACGTTTTTTGTGCATAGCCGTGTAAGTTGTTTAAGTTGTCTTTTCGGTATAGATAACTGATCGGTATGTTAACTTATTATGTTAATGGTTTCTTCCAGGGGAATATTGGTAAATAATGCTGATATATCATAGGATACCATTAATTTATCAGATATATGTAATTGGCTAGTTCAACGAAATCAAATGTATCTTCTAAACTGAGCACAGACAGCTCTTTGCAAATCGGTTCTCATTTGTTGGCCAGCCAGCGAGCTAGCTTATGACATGGTGAATTAATCATGGAGATTATCGGTCTTATTGGTACATCAGGTTTATGTAGTTTGACTTGCTCATACATGAATGGTAGGCGCGAGCCACGCGGTTTCAATTCATTGTATGTCGTACTGTCAATTGTCTTTTTTTTAGTATTTCTCTAAGATGTTTAGTTAGTCTATTTTCTAGTGATGCTGTTTTGTCTTTGTTTAATTTCTCTGCTTTGAATTTACATGTGTCTTCTAGAATCGATAGCATTTCCTTTATGTATTCGGATTTATTCCTTAATACTACTCTAGAACCTTTATGTGGTTTGATTAATAGTAGGTTGTTGTCGTTTCGTAGTGTTTTTATAGCGTCATGATGAACCCTAGTCATGATTTTAAATTGTTTGGTTGGGGAAATATGAAGTTGATTGGCTATATCGACTAGTTTTGATTTGAACCAGCCACGTTTGTCTTCGCTTACTAGCTCCAGATCAGATAATTAGTGGTGAAGATTTTCAAATTGAACTTCTGTGTCAATTCTGTTATTATATTTTTCGGGAATGTGAAATTAAAAACCAAGTGATATAGATTCGGACTGTATTTTGTTAAGCTTCATTGTTAATGGGATATAAGCTGGATTAAAGTATGTTCCGTGCATGATCGTGATGGCGCACACTGATTGGGTGTTTCTAAACCAATCAGCCCTAGCGGATTATTGGAAAAGACTCTAGAAGCTTCTTATGTAAATACTATAAGTATATTAACGTTTCTCTAACTGTGAATTCCTACTTCAAACTACCCTTCTTATTTTGAGATACAATTTTGTTCCTGTTCAAACCTGTTCTGATTTGGGGTCTTGTCGAGTGTTCAGTGTCTAAAAATACTAAGCGATAGTAGAAGCTGGGTTGTTATTAGCAAGAAATACAACATTCATATTGGATATGTTATATACATATTTTTCTAGGTTATTAGGGAATTCTTCGGTTATTCTTTCTTTTGTTAGAGATTTAAATAAGGCATTGTTTGACCTTTTGGCTGTTTTCACTTGTACTGTTGAAAGGAAATTAATGAATTTTATTCGACGGACTATATTTATTTTGTATTGAATAATCATCCACATAGTTAGGTTATCATCACTGTCATATAAATATTCTCTTACCCTTTCGAAAACATTTATCGTGATTTTTTGTTTAAGAGGGATGGACTCATCACGCTCAGTTTTATTATTATTGAATGTGTATCGATTGTAGATCGTAACTATATTAGTATTTATTCAAGTAGTATAAAACTGATAAGAATCCTATTGAAGTGATGTGTAAATGGGATCTCTAATAATCATAAGAATAGTGAAACCAGTCTTCTAAACAGAAATGTCTTGGTACAAAACTTCTTATGATATCTAGGAAACATTCTCAAATAATACAATCTTTATTTAAACACAGGCCTTGTAATTTGAAATGACACAAATCCATCCCAGGTCTTTTTTCTGATTCATAATTAAGACAAGTGAATTCAGTAATTACTTAAGCGTCAGTCAGTAGACTGATAAACTTTCAGTTTAGTTTCAGCTAAATGAAAATCTAATGATTTCTTTTGTTAAAATATGTCTATAATTGAGAGTCCTCGTATAATTCGTATTAAAATAATATAAATCGGTGATGTGACACCACTTAAATATACACAAATATGCACTAAAATAGTGTGATCGACATGATATTATGTTCTGAAATAGTGGAGATTTTCATTCCAAATGGATACTTCTGGTGATGTTGGGCTTTCCAGTCTAGATGGTTTAATCGTTCTGGACAAGTATTTGTTGATGATTCTATCCAGAAAGAGATTGGTTGCTTCTCAATCAAACCATTTAGTTTACAGATCACAATACCAGCAGAAATTTGAATCTGCAGTTAAAGCTTATGTGTGATATTGCTGGAAAAGAGATTTAACGGCTTAACTACCGTCACTTCTGTGAATACTAAGCATGCTACTGGAACGTAAGTTCTGCCTCTTAGTTTATGAAACGGCAGGACAATTCAACAACACAAATACGAAGCTCGTCGTCACAAAACATATCTCCTCTAATAAATAACGTCTTAAAACCGACATGGCTCCCATGAAACAGATATTTTTTTGAGGATTACAAGGAATTGAATCGTCTCGGAATACTGATCCTCTATCATGTTTAACTGTTATTGTCAAGCATAATTGATATTTATGATAATGTAACTCAGTAACCAAGTACAGAATCATGTACTCCACTTTATGCGAAGACCATTAATATTAGCCGGTTGCCTAAACCGAAACAAGTGGAGCGAGATTTGTCCTCATGACCTTAAAATTAATACTAAATTTCTTAACATACAACAGGGAAAAAAATAGTCTGCTTTACTTTTTGCATGGTAAGTTCAAGTTTCTACGCTTCACATAAAAACAATATGCAACTAATAATCCAAAGATTAGAGGTAATAGGATGATGGCACTAATGTTGTCATAGAGATCATAAGAGGTGTGGTTCGAATGAAAAGTTAATTTTTAGCAACCAGTAATTTACAGTGTTTCATTCACTTGTGTAATCAGTTGCTTGCAAAAGGAACATTCTACCGAGTCGCTTGCCTTTTTATTTACTGCAACCCATTATGAAATTATTCAAGCTTAATGCAAACCTGATTTACTCTTTCGGGTTTTTATTTTATTCGTATACATTATGAGTGTATCATATTACGTCCGTTTACTTTCGACATGATTTTATCCCCTCAATTTCACTCATCTTCATTTAAACTCACAATCAAACTATTCACTACCACTGATGCTTCCTAAAAATACTATCAGATCATTTTTTTGTTTCTGTTTCTTTTAATTTTTTAAAGATTTCCGATAATGAAGTTAACAATTCATCTGTGTCAACTAACTCCGAGGGAAAAGAGTATGTTACTTTTGAAATTGAATAATTTTTCTGTCTGTCGTACGTAATGATTCTACGTATAGCTTGTACACATCCACTAAAACCTTTAGTATATGACTCCTTAAAAATAGTTTGTGCTGTTTACTATCGTTAGCCATAAATCATCTCGATGTATATTTGTGGATCATTGGTCAAGTCACTTGTTTGTCATTAGATATATCATGGGTTTAAACGTATTCATCTCATTATATTTCTCTCACACGATAAGCTTTCCGTATAGACATGTGTGTATTTTCGAATTCTAGTAAATTAAGTACTTTGTGCCGTTCCAGTGATTTTTCAGCTCATTTTGTGGTAATTCAGGCAAAGCATACTTTAGCAGTGCTTAGTGTTTTTTATATACTTTCAGAAACTGAGTTTTAAGCGTTGGTTTTTGTCAAGCCCACTTTGTAGAATTGTTTTCACTTGATTGTCATTTCTCCATCAGTACGTTTATATTTCGGAAGAAGGTTTGTGACAAACTCCAAGAATTCTAAATATTTAAGTTTTCAACTGTCTTCTCTATTCATATTCATCATAAATCCTAGTCGCCGATATTAATAAATCTTAAAACTTCAAACTCATGATTTGATTTCAGTCAACATAAAACTTCAACATTACAATAATTGTTCTCATATTATTTGTTAAAAAATGATAAGTCATTTCAGCATTCTTTGTTTTTAATTGAAGTTTTGAGCAACGTAAGTTTGAATGTATATAAAAAGTATAATTTTCATCCAGGTTGTAAATATGTCCCGGTAATACTTTTCAACATGTATGCCGAACTTTTTATCACTTACATATCTTACACTAGACGCTATAATTTATACGGTTACTGAAATTCGTACTTAGTCATCTAAATGTTTCTAACCAGGTTAATATGCAACTAGATTATCATCATTTTAGCGTCTAATTGTCATCATGCTACTTTTTTTGTCTAATATTTATGTCATCCACAGGAGTGATGATTTAATAAATTCTCTGCATATTCTCATCTTAGTTTGGATAGTTTAGAATAAGTTAAGAATCCTGATTTTATTTGGATTCTATTCATACCATTTTTAGTATGTCTTCAAGATGAAGGTATATACACAATTAATATTGTCTTTAATTGAGTTTACATATCAGATACCTTTTCAACTCTCTTTCATCACATTTTCTATTTATCTTGACTAGATTTATTCAATTCAT
Organism: Schistosoma japonicum; assembly: GCA_025215515.1. Classification (NCBI taxonomy): domain Eukaryota; kingdom Metazoa; phylum Platyhelminthes; class Trematoda; order Strigeidida; family Schistosomatidae; genus Schistosoma; species Schistosoma japonicum. The sequence goes on along the minus strand of CM046064.1, from coordinate 21,807,063 downwards.
TTGTGTTGAGAAATGCATTATGTTCCAAGCATTCGCCCAGAATTAGCTAAAGATTGACTTCCTAATAATTACTAATCTGAGTTTTTATACTGCGCATGTGTTATTAAAGAAGGCGTTATGAAACTCATCTTGAATAGTTAGATCTCAGGAACACCTCACAAAAGTTCTACTAATATTCACACGTTTTTCGTTTTTTCTTCATCGGTTGATTTCTTTTCGCCTTCTTAGTAGTTCGGAGAGGGCTAGTTGAAAATCATGAATGTTTACAATACAGGTTCGATTGTAATGTATTTTACGTTTCGTTCTTTAATAAGTTGAAATTTGACAGATCACAATAGTACATGTACTTAATTTGTCGATAAAACGATGTTTCCTAGCTTCATCAGCTTATTCTATTCTGCATTTTTTTTTGTTTAAAATAACTGAAAGATTCTATATTCCATTCTTATTTGTTTAAAATATTACCTCCGTTGCCAGATCTTGTCTAAATAGTATTTGACTCAGTAGATGTGAAAAGTGTCTTATTTTGGCCTCAGTAGGTGACCAAGAAAACGCTACTACGTTTTTGGATTTCGCCGGTATCCCATAAGTAACTATAACTGCCCTCCGGACGCTTGAAATATATTCCTAACTTAGCATTGACGTTCTTATGATTTTTTTTCATAATTTACCTTATTTTTGATAATCTGTATTTATTATTATTAATAACGATTGCAGTTAAATATAGCACTGTTGAAAGGGCAATTATTTGTGTACTATAATTTTCGATATTATAGATATAACTGTCAGAAAGGGTACTTTGATATTTCGTCTAAATCAAGCGATATTATTAATAGAATCCAAACTTCTCCACATAAATCATCTCAAAATAAACCCAAAAATGCAAGTAAGTAAATTATTTCTATCTACTTTTATCCATTTATTTTATTTTACAGGTTATTTTAATCTAGCATTCAATTTCTTAGAACATATGTACCATTGTATCTGTTTATCACTATTAACTGTTTCTCGAGTTATACACTAATAAATATTGTTGAATAATTAATCAATGATCATTTCATATGTCCATGTGACTATTGTCATACAAATATCAAATTTAAATGGAAATTTCATTATAAGTGTAGTACATACATAACAGTATAAATTCACACACAGTATTTTTCCAAGATATCGTGAATAATTTGAATAAACTTACTCAAATCGATGTGTGAAATTGGTGTATTTTCAAAAGAAGTGGAAAGCTCTTATAGACTAACTAATTAGTTTCTTACCGAATAGTCGTTCGTCACTATCTTTCCCTCAGTTCCTCACTATTTCGTCATTAAACCGGTTTGAACAACCGACGTTGCTTCAAAAATTAGTCTTTTATTTAAATATATAGCTGGTTATTGCCACGAGTTCGCTAGTAATGGCGTGATAAATTAAACCAATTTACACATTATGAAAACGAAATCGGCTTTTGCCGATCTCAGCCATCTTTGTATGTATAACTTCTGTTTAGGAAACCGGATAACATCACCAGCCTTTACATTTAAAATGTGGCAAGTACACATATATTTACCTGGTAAATACGATTAACTGAAATTAGTAACATGTTATCTTTATAAACATTTATATTCAAACCGCGTAGATTTGATAAAACTCCTGTTTACTTTGGTTGTTAAATAAAGTATGTAGCTATTAAGTTGTTTCAGCTTCTACAAGTACGTATACTTGAAAGGATTTATGCATTATAGCATTGAAGCTATCCATTATCAATCTAATTCTCACTCTTAATTATGTTACTCTTATAAACATGAAATAAGATGTTTTTAAAATAGTGAACATAAGTGTTTACATAAGTATATTTATGCCTGTGAGTTACAGAAAGTTGATCAATCTGTATGACTAGACGATATTTGCATAGTTTTCTTTAACCTAAAAGTGTGAATGAATGCGTTGCTTGTATGCAACAACAGCTTGTCTATGACCTCAACATTTGTAATGTCTCTAATTCTGATTTCTGATTTCATTTCCGTAGTTTCGATGTACATGCATTTATCGATTTCCCTTTTACTTTCTTTCTCCGTACTTCTAATTTATTCTGTCTGAGATTTGCATATCTTTTATAGATATTCCGTTAACTTCTTTTATAGGTTCATTTAAGGTCAGTCTGATCAAGATTACTTTACCTCATCTTACCACTTTTACACTTAATGTTTTTAAGGCTCTTTTTACAATTGTGCATGTATATCCAAAGATATTCTCACTAAGTCTGATAGTATTTTACTCTCTCTCTCTCTCTCTCTCTCTCTCTATATATATATATATATATATATATATATATATATATATGCTTAAAAAATAAAGAATCATATTCTGTTTTTAGATTACGTTGCATAACATTGCAAGATAAAATATGATTCACTTTCACACCTTGATGTGTCAGTAACCCTGCAAGTATACACTGCGAGCGTTTCAACGCTCCATGTCTCCTAACTAAGTACCACTGTTCAATTAGCTGGTTTCCCGTGAGAAGTATTGATTATTATTTGTCAAGTCAGATATTTGATATATAATGAAAATTCATTTATGCGAAGTCAACTGTTGTACAATCTTAATGTTTGTTTACAAAACATATTCATATGCACAATGCTACAAAGTTAGAGTGATTTTTACTAGATTCTATCCTTGAGAAACAACAAAAAATTGAACATTTTGATCAGATTAGGTAAATAGAGATCATTTGCATATACAATATTTGCATTTATTATCCTGTCACTATATCTAACTTAATTTTCTCTGTTTTGGTATTTATCTGTTTTCTTTCTTGTTAAAAAATAAACCTGCTTCGTTGTGCGATCTACGTTGTGTTTATGCATGTGTGTGTCCAAATTTGTTTATAGCTTAGTTATCTTTTTGAATGCGTGTACAGAAACGTTTTAGTGTGTGCAGTAAATGTAATAGGTTGTTAGTTCAACAGTTCTACATGCAAAATAAAGAACGTATTGTTTTTTTATTGCTATACTTCTACTGGTAGTTTCAAGAGCCTTTACCTTGTTTTTGTTGCTCACTATCCAGCTTAATCACCTTATTAAGTTCAATTGCACTGTCATTATTACTATATATACAAAAATCAACACATTAGTATCTTTATTGTCAAATGTCTAGTTATTGACGTTTTCTTCATCTTGTTGTTTTACTTTTAGTAACCATTTTATCGTTCATATACATGTACATGTAACTTTACTGTCGAAAGTGTTTCACCTGTTAACTTGTAGTTCAGCTTTTGTTGAAACATCTTTTTTCTTGCGGTTGAATGTGTGTAAAGTGCCAGTACTAGTAAATAGATTTTACTGTTGCTTGGATCGCTCACTTTTTGGTACTTTTATACTGCATCTCTCACATTCCATTCTAACTGTTGTTATCGTGAATATATTCCATTTTCTTAATATATATATATATATATATATATATATATATATATATATATATATATGCATCTTTATTTCATATCTCTAGAATTTTACAATTTATAAAATTATTCCATTTTAATATCTATAAAATACAGCTACTTCTTAACGTTTGTTGTATTTTTATTGTTGAAGTAACCTATCATTACCCTTGGCGCTCTGAAACATTGATATCAGCATATATGTACGTGCTTTATGTGTTCCCAGTCGTTTACTGTGAAGTTTTATCATTTGTCGCAATCATTTGTAATGGATTTATTAATAACTCTAGAACATCTTTATTTGCACTCTAAGTACTATATTTTTGCTTCTCCTAATTGGTGGAGAACTTCATTAATTCGTAAATGAATTCTCACAACTGATCAGTTCAGTGTTTCAATTGAAAGCGTCTGCATAGTTTGCCTAAGGAAAAATAAAATTGACTAAATAAATACTATTTCAAAGCGTAATATATTCATGATATTCAGTTGTAAATGCTACAGTCACTTGATATTAGTCACAACAGCACATATTTTGTAATATCTGTTTTGTGCTTAGTCATTGTATACGGGTTTTTCCTGCTGATATGGAAGCACTACGAGTTACATGCTATGCAGTCACTTTCCTCAAATTATGTGCTACCCGTTTGATTTCACCATTACCGAAATTGAGGAGTGTGTAGCTTCAGTTTTTACGCGATCCTGTAATTATCCGTATTTGTTTATTTACAAATCTTCACAATATCACACTTTGTTGGTTCTCAGAGTCTAAATAAGAAAAATAAATTTGTCAATCCTGATATCACAAATTGATCTGAATCAGACAACCATTGATCACCTGGAAGCACTGGACAGCTGTGTCGTCCTAGTGTGGGACTCTTTAGCAGTGCGCATCCACGACCCCATCGTGGATTGCACCCAGGATCCTCTGGCTCCGCGACGAGCGCTTTACCATTGGACCACTGATTCGACTCCTAACGGTTGATAATTCTAATTCAGTCAATCTGGTACGTTTGCGCGACCTCATCCATTGTCATCGGTGGGTTACTGCCTCACACCCGACACGATTGAACTCCACTGGTCACGTCTTCACACTAGAACTTCATGAATTACCTCAAGGAGCTAGTCACTATAATTAGAAATATCAAGCCGTTAGGAGCCGACTCAGTGGTCCAATGGTAAAGCGCTCGTCGCGGAGCCAGGGGGTCCTGAGTTCGATCCTCGATGGGGTCGTGGATGCGCACTGCTGAAGAGTCCCACACTAGGATGACACAGCTGTCCAGTGCTTCCAGGTGATCAATGGTTGTCTGATTCAGATCAATTCGTGATATCAGGATTGACAAATTAACTATCTCCACAACAACCCCTTAATTATAAAAATAAATTTCTTATTTCATACTCAGAGTCATTTTCACCACAAGAATCATACTCCAATCACACTCGTAAATTTTTCTACCGTATTTTCACCTTCACCTCTCAAGTTTTAGCTGCTATTCGACTGGAATAATAGAATCTTCTCACTAACCTCATACTTCAAATTTGATTCAAAATGGTGTACATATTTTACTCATCTAGTTACCGATTTATGCAACAAGTTCATTGGATATGCAAGTAAATTTGTATCTATCTAAACATCTTAAAAGTTTTCACCAAACTGCTTTACAGCTTACTTTGCAATTCATTCACTATATTTAGTTGATGTATATCTTTCAATATAGTATACAGGTTCCAGAGTTTATAGATTTCGTATCATTACACTACCAATTATGCAGTAGATTAATGCTAGATGTTAGTAAAGGGAACTTCCGGTGGATGACAATCTGACAACTGTTAAATTCACAGTTTTAACAGGGATCTGTGTTTGCTTTTGTTGTTTTAACACTTGAGTAAACTACCTGTAATATCAGTCACTTCAAAGGCTATTACATAGGATCTCTGAATTATAAATGTATTGCGTAAATGATAAATTTCTGATACATAGCAAATATCATTTTTATTTAAGTTTGAAATATCGGCACTCCTAAAAAGTACTACTTTTTTTCAAAAATTTCATCAGATTGATTAATAAGTATTTAGAATTTAGCTACTCACAGTAGTCAAATTTCCAACTCCTTGCAGATAAAAAATACTCCATTTGGTGCTTTTCTCCATTTAAACCTAAAGGTATTCCAGTTTTGCAAATGTTTGAATCATGAACAGAAAAATTACATTCGGTACTAAAAATATAAATATAATATTTTGATACGCACCCACTCTTTATGTTCTCTCAAAATCTAACCTTCTGAATTCTATATCTTCCTCCTTTCAAATTTATATCACTGAATTATACTTTTCGAATCATATCTTCGCTCCCTAATCTTCTGCATTACTGCTAATACTTCTACCATCGCTATCACTCTTGGATTCGAACTGACAGTTGCGTCTCTGTGCTGATGTGGTACGGCGACCTGAACTGATGTACGAACGTACGAAGTTCTGCGTTGTATCTGTCTGTCTGTCTATATTTTGATACAGTTTGAAGTTTTCTTATATCGAACAAATTAATTATTGTTGTTACTACTATCAATAAATTAAGCACTCTAACCATCTCAGCGGATGTATTTAAGGAAATTATCCTGATTAGAAGTTAATTAGCCCATTAGTTCTCAAAAATGAAATTTGTCTTATAAGTTAAAAAGCTTGTAAAAAGTAATGGTTCCTATTATAATGAATGAAGAGTGTGTGCCGATTATATTGATTTTAAATTAGGTGATCGGTATCGTGACTTGATTGTGTCTGTGCAATAGTTACAGATCTAACTAGTTGATAATAATGCCCCGAATAAACGGTTATGAGAAGGCAAAATAACTTTCCAGCAAATATAAGTCGTCTTTCATAACATAATAACATACATACATAAAGCATTTTACACAAAATAAACATGATCAAACTTACTTAATACCCTCCATATCAATTTCACAGTATCACAATCCTTCGATATGTTCTAAGATATGATTACTTCATTAAATTCGACGCATTAGCTGGTTTTCAACTATATACATTATTAAAATTGCACTGTTCATTGATTGTTGTATTTAGCATTATGATTCTCTATCTGCAAGTCATTGATAGTAAACCAGATGACAAAGCAGATGCGTATTTCGTCGTTGATCACGCTTTCTTTGATGAATACAAAGTCTTTACTTTCAAACGTCACACTACTTTTCATCTCAAAGTGACAGAAGCTTCAAGCTCATATAGATAATACGGGTTAGGTTCTCTGATATAAATGGTTAATTGTCATTTTGAATAGCATCACCAGAGTTTAATTCATGTAAAAATCTTTTGGTTCACATATTTCACTTTTACTTGGTTCACTAACGGTATTCATGTTTATTATATGTTTGAATCTAGTTATAGTTGTGTTTTTCTTTTCTTACGTTTGCCTGTGATTCAGATTTTTCGTAAAAAAAATTCACTCTATCGATCAATCTGATTAGTGTAGCTTATTAATTATGTAACGAAACATGCCATATCAGTCCAAAACAACTCATAGCGCTATTTTATATTCTTTATCCAAAAAACATTTCCTGTTGTTTTAACATTCCATTGGGTTGTTTAAGTAGAGGTACATGTAATAAATTGTTACTCCTATTTTATTGATATGGAACTTGTAAGCAGTGCTTTCTAATTTATTAAAACTAGTAACGATCAAAATTATTCGAAGTTTAATTTATTTTCTTACGAATAAACTATATCAGGTAAAGATTTATTACTCATTAATTGCTGTTTTAACCAAACCAATTGTTGACATTGCACATAACTAAATAGTGGTTTGCATTCATCACAGATTAATGCCATTTGGGTACTACTGGAAACAAGGGAGCACTGGACTGCTGTTTTATCTCAGTATGGGACTCCAAAGCAGTGGACACTATCGATTTCGCCAGAGAATTGGACCCAAGGCCTCTTGGCCTTACGACGGCTGTTTAGCCATCGACACCACTGATCCAGCTATTGCCCTGTGGTGATAATTATCGCACTCATGTTATGTTTTGTCTCCACCAATTGCGGTTTTTCCCTAGACTGATTATCACACTATGTCACAAGTTGATGGAAGTAAAAATTCTACCATTGGACGCCGGCCGACCTAATAATGAAGATTACTACCCATCCGCCGTGAGACTTGAGGATCTTGGGTCCGATCCCCTATCAGAATCGAGAGTGAGCACTGTTGAGGTGTCCTATAATAGGATGGAACAGCTGTCCAATGCTTCCAGGTTTTAATTCATACCCACCTGACATCAATCTGTGACGAATACAAATAACTAAACTTAATGCCAACCTATCTCCACAAAGCCACCTCGATTCAACAACTAATTAGTTTCAGTGATGCTAATAATTGCTCACCTAAAACTGAAAAGATACGCTTTGAGGACTACTTTCCGTAGTTACCATTATACAGTTTAATTACATAATCACAATTTTTATATGTTTAAATAACTTGTTTGTTTCTGAATAATCTCTTTTTTCCATTTATCTTCACCTTTGTTGCTAGTGATGTATCATAAAAGTTACAAACTAGTCTCCTTGAAATCATAGGAATACAACAGTATCTAAAATATGCTTTTGTATGTCAATAAGATGCCGTTGAAATTGATAATTACATGCCGTTGTCCATCATTCTCAGTGATACTTAGCAAAATTGTTATCTTCCTCCAGCTATAGGTGCTTCCTAGTCATCAAATGTAATCGAAATTCCGTTGTATGTGATTGATGTAATCTAAAGTATGACAAAAAATATACAACTTGTGTGCCAGTAATTAGCTTCAGTTCATGTATCTGCATCCACCTGATATTTTGACTTAGACGAAAAACGATCACTTTACAATGCAATAAATTCAGTCACACAAAAGTTTTCTGTTTGCTCAATATCTACGTGGTAGATGTCTAAGCATAGTAGCACCTGTTGGTAGATTGCTTCAAAGATAAATAACTAACATATGGTAAATACAGTGATCGATATTTAGGTTGCGAAATTTGAACGTTCCGTGTAAACATCAACAACAATGTTTAAGCCTTTCAGAGCTTTGTTCCTTCCAAAAATCATAGAAGCCAGTTTAATGTGTAATAAAGCTCATTCATAATTAGTTTTTATCTTTTTATTCAATCTTAATGTATGCATTTTGTTCACTTGTTGATATGGGAGTATGGAGCCGTAGCTTAGTGATTAAAGCGTCCACATTTCAGCCATTAATTTGCAGATTTAAACCCCATCGCGCCTACTTATGTTCGAGTAGACAGGTAGTATTTCTACTTATGACATGTGGAATGTGACTGAAAGATAAGTACACTAATCTACTTTTGGTAAAGGACTAATGTACAGTAGTTATTATCTACAAAAGCAATCAAGTAATCTTTTTAACGCATAAATTGTGATATTGTCTCTGATTAGTAATATTTTTTTTTAAAAGTACTAACAATTAGTATATTCCTTTCTTTTCTAAATAGATCCTTACAGCGATTTCGTTCTGAAATTGTGTAATTTATCTTTTTTTTTATATTTTACTGAAACAGTACTAGTTCTAATTTACGATATCTTGTTAACGCATAAAATAAATTACTGACATGATCATATGATTGGCATAGTATAAATGCGATTATATTAAAACTGATAAATTTGGTTTTGTGGTCTTTTAATGTAAGGATTTTTGAAATACTCCTAGAGTGCATAAATTTAATCCAGTAGAGTACAGTATATATATATATATATATATATATATATATATATATATATATATATATAATGTCTAGTCGATTTATTTAGAAGATTTGCCCTTTCACTAAATCTATTTTACAGAGATTTTAGGTTTCCTATTAGAAGGATCTAGCATTACTTTCTACCTTTGTTCTCACAATTTAATTTCTTCTGTGTTTATGCTATTCTTTACTACCACTGATATTATTGCTGCTTTTACTACTTAAGTATTCATGTTGCTATGCCAATGTAGTATGGTAACTTAGGTCAATCTAAATATGTGTCATGTTCTGTGTTGTATACCACTGACTGATTTATTTACTTATTAAAATAATTCATCATACACTAGTGTTAATTACATATTTGTGGCATAAATTAACTTAGAATTGTTTTTAGTATGATTCGATCCATTATAACGTAGACTTATAATTGCTTATAAGGTCATAAGCGTGCATGCATATTCCCGATTTCATTTAGTAGACTAAGTAATGATTATAGAGTTTCTCACAAGTGTTCCATGTTTTTTTTATAATTAGTTAGGTGGGGCGTATTATGTTTGCTTCTGAAGAGAAAAATCAACGAAACAGAAACAAAGCACTACAGTCAGAAATAGATTCAAAGTTCAGTAACCTAATTTTAACTTTCAGTAAAGATAATTAAAGAGGAAATTATTACACTCGGGAACTTATTCTATATTTTAGGGGACCGCACTCCTAAACTGTATACTAATTTTATCAGAGTCAGTTATGATCACTAGAGATTGACACAATTCTGCGTTGGATCACATTGTTGTGCTATATCAAAACAAGTAGATCGATATCAAAGTTGTCGAAATTATTAGTGTCAATGATATTGAGAAGAATTAAATGTTTGAAAAGGAAGCATTTATGTGTACTTACTAGAACTCACAGCCTAGAGGAAGATAAGGAACGAATGCACCCGTGTCACTGGTTGATTCTTAGTGTTATCACTCAATGTCAATCAGGTAGTCTGCGCCTAACTACATAGCTCAGACCATCTGTCTACGACAATATGGGCATTGGCATCTGTCATATTCCACCAACTATTTGAAATGTATAGAAAATTAACTCGTAAGTAGGAGACTGGTTTTTCATCACGTCGTGGGTGTATTAATCATATATGTGCCGTCCAACAAGTATTTGAGCATCGTCAACAGTCGTTTACGTTTTTAGATATCACGGCTACTTTCCATTCCTTGAATAGAGCCGTACTCAGGAACTATTTTTTGAAGTTGATTGACATCTCAATGGCTCTGTACATATGAACTTCAGGCATAGTGATGGTGTGGAATCACGTCTATCCACTATTCCATTCCAGCAATCAGTTTAGTCATGGTTGCCCAATCCTCTTTAACTTTACTATCGATGGCATTCTTGAAATATATCTTAAAGAAGTATTGGTGGTACGCATCTGTTATTTAGAGAAAAACTTTTCGACCTCGACTTTGGGTATGACATTACCTTACTGGACCATAATACTCAAGCCATCCAAATCGCACTCAATCAGTTGGTAGTGCCCTTGAGCATGGAACATTCTCTACACTTTCCAAATACAACGTATTTTTGCAAGACTAGTATGAGCTTATGTCTCCTATCATTATTTGTGCTCAGCTGTTTATGGTTGTCGAAAGTCCACTAATCTGGACAGTTGTTTGACTGATGAAGCTCAGATAAGCTTATCCCAGCTTAGACTATCTTCGATGCTATTGTGAGGCGTACCTGTAGAAGGTCGGGCTTACAACGCATCAATGATAGCAATTTCGCTCTATGCTTTTGAAACCTAATATCTCCAAGCTGAGGATATTCTACGACTCTGTATTCAACCATCGTTGTTCTTGAAGTAGTCAGCATCCATTGGCATGTTAGTTATACTGAGATTCAGCAATATGTATTCGGACGCAGTGATGACAATAAAGTTGATTTCACTATCTCCAAACGTCGGCTTTGGAAGCTTGTTCGCATTTTACGGATCTCTTGGTAACTTCAATTTCGTACACTGTTTACCAACCCTGGGACTGCGTGGATGAAGCATAGAGATGACCGGTTTATTACATGAAGCCGTGGAATGTAAAACATTTGTGTAGGACTCCTTAGTTTTGATTCTGAATATGAGATAATTCATCGGCTTGAGACCTTAGCATGTATGGCCTAGAATGGATACCATTAGTGATCCTGTCAGTTTTTCCCATGTCCTCCGTAAAATGTGAGAAATTCTTAGTTAATTAAAGTCTTGATTGTTTCTTTCAATCTGACTGTATCTCCTACTATGTAATTTTTCTGTCTAACTTTTACTTTTTTATTATGATAGACTCATTTCTTTTATTTTGCATTTCTGATTTTGTTACGCATACATTTTCAGTGTCCATTTGTATCGAAATTTCATGTGTTTAAATAAATTAGTCATGAACTGATTCAATTTTTTTCCATCCTGCTGCAGTTAGTGCTGTTCGTCGAGAGAAGTGACTATTGGGTATAAGTAAAGCATATCCTAGCCACCTCTGTCTATGAAGATTCGTTACTCTATTGATCGATTCTTTATCTTTATTTAGTATCTTCAGCATTTCTCACTTAATATATCACCGTTTTTTTTTAAAGTAGTAATTAAGCTATTTTATGCATGATGATTATTCATGCACTAAAATTTCATTGATCAGTACTCGATTTAATGTATATCCATAACTTATTTCAAATTTAGACAAACCCAAGAGATATTTATCTAATACACATTTTGTAGCTTATTATTACTGATAATGCATGCACACACATCATCATTGTTAAAGGTCCCGCTGAGTTGAAAGTAATCTTTTGCTTGTCATATGGAGTTGTTAATCGTTTCGGATCATTTGTTTGTAATTGTAGGAATCTTTAAAACTGTGTTTATTTTTGAAAAAAAGATTGTTGATTACTAAGTTATAAGTATATATATATGGCGTGTCTGCCGTTTACATATATAAATATGCTTGAATTTGCAAAATATTTTTTACTGAACTTGCATTAATCAAAAACTATTGCGTTGTATCTGTTTTTACCATCTACTTTATTCTAGATAAACTAAATAAATTGCAATTGTTACTTACACTGAACTAGCTGTATTAGATTCTCATTACTAGGATATTTTGTTCCTTTTTCTACTATTATGACGATTAGGTGTTTACTGATTGTTCCATTTTCGGTAAACTTTACTATTTATTTTTTTTATCGAAGACAGGGATATACGCAGTCAGGTAGATCTGTACAATCCTTTAATTTCCGTATTCTAGCATTCGTAATTTACATGTCATAATCTTCCTTAATAATCTAGTACACAAATATTGCACAATCCAAACACATTTACCGATATTCATCCAATATATGCCCCATGATGTAATGTATTTTCTCAATGTTTGCCTTGATCTCGTTGGAGCTATAAGACACATAAAGGTATGCATTGATACCAACTAAAGTACGTCATCGTATCCCCTCAAAATATAGTATAATAATCTCTTATTTCTAAACCTATTATTCATCACAAATTCATGCTGTTCATAGCCCTTGTTAACCCTGAGGCAAAAAATCACCTTTTTATTCTGAGATTCTTCTTGCCCTGTTCAAAAAGAACATATCGACTTTACCCTGTAGATTAAAGCTTACTCCAAGTCTTTAGACATAGACCAGCCATTGTCTTCTCTCAGATACTAAACAAATTTTCCTCTTTTGTTTTAGCTTCTCGGCAGTTTTAGCGATTTTTACTTAAACTTAAAACGAAAAGAAATAACCATCTATCAAGACGTTAGTCTCGCCATGCATGGTTATTTGTCTTTTATCTTCTATTGGAAACCCATGTATTATCAATTTTACCATTCAAACAGTCTTATGCTCAGTTTATTTTCAATTGATTTTTTATCTTACATTTGTTCACTGATTTGTTTTCTCGAATTCGTAAGAATAATACAAGTTCTTTTCAATCTTATGTTAACTTTTTCCGTACAATCTGTGTTTGCACATATACACAAACCTGAAAAAAATGAATAAACCTTAACGTTTCGATCGGGTGATCTGCTACATGAAACACTAGTGAATGTATGAAATACTAAGTTCGTTTAGTAATGTTTACATTAGTAGTGATTTTATTAACGGATTATTATTTGACCCTGACCATCTTTTCTCAGTTGATTTCTCATAGTTTTAAAAGCTTTTTTCGATAATTAAGTAAATCTCACTGTATATCTTATGCATGTTGCTATAAAGTCTAATATTTCATAAAGAAATATCTTCATACAACTTCTCATTAAATCTAGCTATCATTAATAAAAGTTTAATGTGTTTGATACATATATAAACGGTCTAATTAATCATTTATATCGTGTTTAGTAATCAAGTCTAATTACTGAAAGTATCTCTCTGCTAATTAACTCTGAAATATTCCGTTTTTCCTGTTTCTTTTTAAAAATTCCGATTCAGTAACCACTTTCAGTCATCTATAAAGACTAGATAAACAGGTCAGTATCAGCCTGATTAGATAACACATTTAATCTCCAGCCGCTTGTTCTCACAATTTGATGTGAATCATGGAGAGATTACGCTTAAAATATGAATATTTAGAAATATATATTTCGTAAAAACTAATATTGATGCGATCTGACCAATATCTATCTAGTTCTCCGGTAATACCGATTCCTCGGTTAGAGTACAGATTTGAGTGTTCAGTTTTAGCGTTTATATTATATATGAGGATTATTATTCACACTATCCAACTATCCAGACTAAAACAATTAGAATAGGATATGAACTGTGACTTCGTGAGTGAAAACTGAACTCTGCAATCACTGTGTCATCAGTCATAAGGACGTTCCCACCATAAATGAATGTTTCTTATATGAAAGTCAATCAGTTTACTAGATTTTAGATCATTTGATAAAAATTCTAAAATAAGGCAACTATAACACTTATAAAATACACTGTTAAAGGATTATTCTTTAGTAAAAAAACTTTAGCATAGCAAGATAATAAATGGTTTTATAAATTTGTTGTTTGCTGTAACTGTTCTGAACAATCTACTTGTTATCCGTAATCGCTACATTTCTTGCAACAGATTCTGAAATCATTTATTTACTGAAACGTAATTAGCTCTTGTTCTGATTTCGACTTCAGATTTGCTTCACTTCGTTAAACTACTTTATAATTAAAGTAAATCGATAAACTGTTTTAAATTTTTCTACTGCTTGGTATATCTAAATGTAACTAAAGTAACCCATTGAGTCGTCGATGAAAGAACAAAAAAAACACTCAATGAAAATTCCCTATCCAATAATATCATTTACTTCAACCGTATGGTCACACATAAAATACGTTTTTTTATATATTTGTTTATAAAATAATAGAGGTATTAGGTCATCTTTTATCAGAATAGTTATCGAAATAGAATGGGGTGGTGAAAAATTTAGAAGTATTAACTAAGAGATATAATAATCCGAGAAAAATGGCAAAACGAAAATATTTGTTTGGAAATATTTATCACCTTACTGAATATGCAGAAAAGAATAACTGAATGGTACAACAAATGCTAATTAGTAATAAAATAAATTAGCAAGAATTGAGTAATAATAATGAAAATAAAATTAGCGTTTAATACCATGGTAAAATGAGAGTGTGAACATGTTACTTCTGTACGCATAATTTGGGCTTGAGTTAGTGAATGGTTAAAGCCTCTGCAGCACACAAGACTTTTGTATCCTTTTAGAGACAATTCATCTGATTTTATGGACGAATTGGAAAAATGATTCTTGTGGGGCAACGTAACCGAAAGTTACGAGGTTTTCGGTAATAGAACTGATGATCAATTTACATAATCTTTTCGACAACCAGGCAGAATCATGTTTAAAGAGCTCACTTTGTGCAGCTTGTAACAGTATAAGGATAATTTACTTTTATTAAGACTATTTTTCAATCTATAAAGTATGGATCAACAGGAAGAATATTTATTGAGGACCCAAGAGATCTAATGAATTCAAAGTTGATCCCTACACATACAACTGTTAGTTGTAATCAACATTCCGTCCACAAATAACTTCAACCAATAAACTAAAAGAATACATACATTGAAAAATCGGATGAGTTTCAGATTATGCAACATTTATACGTATTTTCAATGCCATATCCAAACATCACAATAAAACTCTCTGGAATTGTGAAGAATTAAAAAGTGATCTAGTCATTGTAAGTTGTCTTTTTAAACTTCTACAATTTCTTGTTGCTAATTAATATTACTTTGAGTGATTTTCTTTTACTATTAGTTACAAATCCTACAGAAATTGAAGTATTCTCAAGTACACCAACTCCCGTGGACTTAGCGAACTGCAGTAACACCTCAAATTGTAAGCAAAATGTAAAGGTAACTTTAATGGCGCCTAATTCTTTTGCATTGGCGACTTCATCCATGCTATCTGTGAGTTTTCCCATGTTTTTATATTCTTAATCCTGAAAATATGTAGGCAGTTATGTCAGTTGTAAATGTGAACAACAACCCTGAGATACAGATATATCTATACGATGAGATGCGCACACTGAATTCCGTTTGCCGACCACAAACCAAATATGAATTATAATTATATCGGTTTCGAAATTCCATTCACATCAGACTTAACTGTATTCCATTGGTTCTGAACAAAAATTGTCATTCTATTGTACTTCTTCTCATCAAGTGAAAGCAATCTAATGCACAAGCAATCTAGCTAGTACCTTAACGGTAAAATTAGAGTTCAAGAATAATGAAGTCAGAAGAAAATCTAAAATCAAATTACTCATAGCTTTTGAAGTTGATTGATTGTGCTTTTTCACTAAACTAGTTCATCAGAATGGACTAGGACTTTTAACGATAATATGCCGACATATCTGTAAAGTAGCTAAGAGAATCAGTTCATATCTTTTGGATCTATAATGATTTCCAAATTAGTTTCTATCACTATAGTGAAACCTAATTAGTCAGGACGCGGGCATTTTATTCGTCCTCATATATTGGTCATCTGAAATATATAGTTTGTTCCTAGCAAGGGTTAGTCACAGATAGTGATATGATTTCTGACTGTGATCCAGTGCTGTCTCTAAATCTAGTTCAGAGCGTGAATTTCGAAAATCCAGACTTTGACGAAATTTGTCATTTAACCATACTACTTATAAGTAGTTATTATTTATTCAAGGAGAAGCTGGCAACTTTAACAGCCATTCAGAACCTGGATTTAGGGTTTCTTTTAGATTAATTTCAACTGTGCAATGCCGAAACCAAGTGCTCTGCAGTGGAATATTAAATATTAGGTAGATTGAATTGTTCCACGCTAATAAACATCTACCAATTTACATCATTAAAATTGTTGAAAGTAATAGGATCCTGTAGGTTTCTACCAATACTAGTCGTGATTTAGCAAGTGAAATCAGACTATAAAAACAAATTTTATATATGATAGTAATATTCTGATAGTATAGTAAAGTTATCAAATTTTTGAGACAACAGACTGTTAAACTCTCTACATGCATGTCCAATAGAAAATGAGTTGCAGAAGGTTAAATTCGTAAGGTGAAACAAAAGTGTCATTTTTATAATGTTTGTTGAAGATTAACTCATCTTATTCCCCATTCTATCTTTAGCCATGTATCCAAGCGAGCCATCGAATACGACCACCTATTTCTGTTATGGAAGATACGAAGCTACCTGATTTTATAAATGAAATAACTCGCACGCAGTACTCTACCGTGAGTAAATCATATAGTCAGACAGCATCTCCAAATGTCGTTCGAAGTCTCATCACATCAACATTTCCGAATGAAACAAAACATCCTTCATCATCACCCAAAACGAGACATTCTTCACAACAACGAACATTTCATATTCATCCTAGGCTTCCTGAAGTGTGGGATGATGTCCCTTTGCATACAGTTGATGGTCAAGGTTCATTTTCTCCAAACTATAAGCAAAACTTAATGTATAATGCTCCTCCACAGTCCTACCTTCTATATAATACAAATTTATCTAAACCGGAACTAGATTCCTCCCGACCGCGTGTGCCTCCACGACCTATACCTAAAACATCTTATACACCACCCCAGTTAAGTCAATTTACTACGACTGCTGAAACTGACTCGCTTCCATCCATCTTGAGCTCAAGTAATCAATCGCGTTTAACAAAGTCAGATTTGTCTTCGAGTACAACAAAAAGTAAGTCATCACGTGCCTCAGAACTTGATACCCATGTAAACAATTCAAAGACTCGTCCTCAACCACAACCCGTTGCACTTCTATCAGAGAATAAATTAAAACAACTATCCCAAGATTCACTGAATAGTGGCGATAAGCACAGTGTCAATGAAGTTATTTTTAACGACTATCAGGGTTCAGAAAGATCACCTGTTAAACGTAACTTGAGGTAAGCTACTAATTAGTTTTCAGTTATATCCTATCGCATACTTAGTTTTAAAAAGATCATTTATCATCATCCTTCCTTGTATGTCTTTAATATAGGGAAGGTAACATATAGCTTCATTTAAGTATTTTACTGATGAAATCTTTACAAAGAAAATCCCTCTTTTAATCGCATCATTCCTCTTGTCTAGCAAGCGCACTTGTTTCTCACTGATTCCAATTATCTTTTTACTGCTATGAACCAGTCTCATGAGTTACATACTCATTCGATATATACATATAAGGCCATTGCTACGTAAAAATGTTTTTTTCCAAGAAAAAGCATCTCAGCACGTCATAAAGAAATAAACTAGGTCAATTTCTCATTCATGGTCTCAACATTATTTCGCAGTATTTTGTACGTGTTGCTTTTTCCTTTGTAGCTCATCTAATGAAGATAAAGGTAATTTATCACCAATTCAAAATTTTGAGGCTGAAGCACCACCCATCCCACCTCGAACGCCACGTGTGCAAATAGTTGATAATAATCAGTTATGTGCAGCATGTAATGCCAAACTAGGTAATCCCAGTGAATTAACACATCTTGTTTATATATCTAATAATTTATGCCACATTTTTCAATCACTTGTAGTTTCGTATTATCTTTCTTAGTAAGCTGATAGTACTTTATTGTGAGCTGATACAACGAACACACATTATCTTAGCTATAAAACATTAATTAGCTTAACATAGATTTCGTGATAGTCATCATTAAAAGAATTATCCATCCATCTTCTGCGTAGTGTTAATTTGTAGTTTGACTTCTCGTTCGTTTAAATTACTTTACGAGAACCTGGGATATTACCATGTATTAGAACAAAGTTGTGGCTTGGTGATTAAGACTACTAATTTCCAATTCCATCTCTCAAAAATAGGTATTAGTATCAATGTATAATTACTAAGGTTAAGCTCTAGATGAAAAGGATAGTTTGGATTATACAGTTCATATGTTATTCCTGAGTACGAAGCTGAAAAACCTATTTTTGTTTTTAAAAGATTAAAGCATTTTCGATTTACACTAATCTTCCCTCCTTTAAATGATTTTTGTCGTTTCTTTTAGACTGTTAATGACAGTTGCAGGCTTTCAAATTTATGAATATTCTTAACCAAACGTAATAACTTCCTGATCTTTTTTTTTAACTTTTGTTCCAGTACAGTACTCCTGAGGTGTCTGTTAATAAGACGTTATATAAAATGCAATGACGAGTATGCTGGGAAATCTATTCGGATCGACAACAGTAACGCCACGTACTTGGGTTACAACTACGTAGCTCCAAATGCTAGAAGCATTGGAGTTCCAAGCTTTTTGATAATCAATAACTAAGCTGCTCTGTAAACCACAGCAGTGGTTTTTAGCTTCACAGTGCAACATGCATTCTGATACGTTGCTACTAGGCCATTCAAACCATAACAATAATACTATATTACCGTACTATATACACAATTTAGTCGTGACATGTACCATGTTCCACGTTGTGACTGACTGAGTGACGTGACATTATGGTCCTATATTCTACCCTCTACCCACTCCTGGCTACCATAAGATTTTTAACGAGTTCAGCATAGTAAAATATATTACTTAAATAAGCGATTATACAGAATGCTATAATCAATCAAAGCTAGTCACCGATGATAATTTGCATCTGTTTCTGTATCATAGCTAATCAGTGTATTATTTAGTCTCATAGCGGAGACGTTTTGATCATTCAGATAATTCCAGATTTTTATTCTTTTTACTTATCGGTAGCTAGTAAAAGCGTCCCTAGTATAAATCGAATATGTCTAAACTTCCTTTTACCCTAAATTAATTGAAAGAATAAACTCAATTTACTTTCTGCACAGATTGTGAGGACTCAATGGTTATCGAATCATTAAATCTATACTATCACTTACCATGTTTTGTATGTGCAAGATGTGGAGTTGCGCTAGGTGATGGTCTATCAGATGTTGAAGTTCGTGTTCGACGGAATTCGCTCTATTGTTCGAAGTGTCATTCAAAGAATCTTATTACATCGAAGTGTAATAAAAGTGAGTGTTATACAAAGACGCGACAACAAAAACCACCTAGACCTACTGATAAACGTCATCGGAATGATACAGAACAGCAAATGTCTGCTAATTTAAATAAAGTAAGGTCAAATTATGTTTCTTATCATTTTAATAACTTTTTGTTTACCTTATCTACAGTACAACTGTTATATAATCTCTGAGGTGTAAATATTATTAAACCATAATCGTATTCGAGCAGCTTACATTTGACACAATTACTCTATATACTCATTGCACAAGAAATTATGAACGAGCTTGCAAACCACACATCCAGATGAAGTAGAATCGTAAATGAGGATAGTCAATAGTTGCATCGGAGCTATACGGCGAGATCCTATTGTTGTTACTAAGAAAATATGCTATTTCACTTTGTAAAGGCAATATGGAGCCTACAATTAAAACTTCGCTAACACATTAATCAATACCTTAGTTAGGTAGACAACCTGCTGAATTATACAGTAATTCTAAAAGCTTACATTGAAGGTAATAGGTTACAACAGCTACATATATTGAAGTAATAACATATGTCGCGCCAATCATCGGACTAATTTTCGCGATTTTATTGAATAATGCATGTATCCTATAAGTTCTCCACTAAGCTTTGATGAGCTTTTATGTATGCACAGTCAGTCCGTTAGTATAACTTAGAACTTGGTACTTGCGTACATCAGTTCAAGTCGTCATGCCCCAATTAGCAGATAGACATTAAATTGTCGGATCGAATCCCAGAATAGTAAAGGGAAAGACCGAGTTAGTATTAATGGAGAGGATGAAATTTTAAAAAAATATAATTAAGTAAAAAGAAAATTTGATGAATTCAGGAGGTAGACAAGGAAAGGATGTGCCTGCGCCATTGACAATGATTTTGAGCCATGTCATCCAAAGTCTCTAACCATTTGTTACGATCATCACGCGGACCCCAACCAGGTTGTCTGCGCCTATTAACATAGCTCAGTGTCAATGACTTCATGGACTGATGCCATGTTTTCGTTTGGCCAACCCTAGTTTTCTTTCAGCTTACACCAGACGTTGCTCGTCGTGGTAGGCGGTGGATGAAGATACGTAACAAATGTCCTAACCACCTCAGCTGATAAAGATTTATCACTTCATCAATAGATTTACCATTTTTACCTATATGATCGAATACTAGAAGCCTACGAATATCTTTTATCCTTAATAGCCACGTTTCACATCCATAAAGTAAAACGAATCGAACTGCTGTGTAGTAAACGCGTCCTTTAATCGAAAGATAAATGTCTCGCCTATGCCACAAATGACATGAATTGGCAAAAGCCAATCGAGCCTTCTGCATACGAGCCGAGATTTCATCAGACATCAGACCAACAGGACTGATGAAACTCCCGAGATAAATGAAGCGGTCAACACATTCAACTACTTCACTCCCTATCACTAGTTTTGGTCCCGAAGTAAGCCAATCCTGAAGCAACATTTCGCATTTGGATGGGGGAAATCGCATTCCAAACGTGCTTACATTGATGCTTAAGGTAGTCAGTATGTGTGTACATTATAGGAGTTTGTATGTAATGTAAATTATAATTGTAGCTACTTAATTTTCAATTCTTTTAAAGTTACATCGATTTGTGAAGAGCAACATGTTACGGTAACATCGGATAGAACAATGAACTGGTTTGTAAAACAGCTTAAACGCAATAAGGCAGTTAAAACCAAATAAATTATGTTACATTGTATCCAATTAACCAGGCTGATTATTCTCACGTAGCTAAACGTGTCTTTATTTCTACGAGTAGGTAGATTAAACCGTCTAAGATGTTTCTCCCTATCCTCTTGCATTTTTAATCAACACGGACTTGTAATTTACATAGCTACTAAGTTGGTTTACCTAAGACGCGGACTCCAACTGAGTAGTCCTAACAGACAAGGTTTTTGCCTGATAATGGCTGTAGTAAAACTAAATTAGGCATTTTTGAAAAAGGAAGCTGCATGCTTCGTTTGAGTAGTTTTCAGCCATATATGATTATTTTTATCTAAATATCGACCTTATTTTAGATCAAAATCTTGTGGTTATAAAAGCAAGATGTCTTGGCAAGTTGTATAATTTTAGTTGATTTTTACAAAAACCACTGTTATTTGTTTCGAATTGATTCATTTGATTTATTTTAGAAATGATGAACCTAATCTTACTGTTAATACACAAATTGATTAGCCTTTATAGATTTTAATGCAATACTGTTGTCTGTATTGATTTACACACAACAGGTTCATGGAACATAAACCCAATAAACTGACATTAAGATGGATTCACAACTTTTGTTTATTCCAGTATTATATTCTGTAAACTGCCTTCGTTTTTTTTTTTTATCAAAAGACCGTAATTTTACAATATTATGCACCATGATTGATGAATTCGATAAAACATCTGTGATTCTGATGAGTTTACACTGAGAATTTATATCACTAGCAGACTTTTAGAATGATTCTTGTTAATTCATAGATTCAAGCTATGATCTGCATACATATCATTAATAAAACTAAAGCTATTATATTAAATGCGTAATTTTATGCTTGGAGAAATTTCTTGCTATTATTACTTCTACAGCTGACTTATCAGTTATCCGCTCTAATATTATCGTTTATACACAATTAAATCTTTCATCATTTGATTTCCTCGTTCCTTATGGTTCTGTACAATCCTTCTAAAACTACCACTTGACATATTTTTTAAAAATATTTTAAAATAACACTTATGTACGTTTGTAGCGGTATTGAAACACGTAAAGATGTAAAACAAGAAAAAAGAATCATTTCATATTTTCGAGATTCTTTTGTGTATTGAAGGCATGCTTATTATGTAAGGTTTACAAGCTAGTCCGTTCTTTAAGTGGAGCCCAAAAGTAGGGTGAACGCGTTTTCTGACTTCTCCTGAATGCGAAAATAATACCCTTAATGTTATATCTTAACATACCTAGGCCGAAAATGAAACCATGGAACACCGAAAGCTTTTGATAATTCTACTATAGTAGGTTCTGCAGATTTTGTGATAAGTGTATCAACTGCATTGATTTGTAGAGGAGAGGTTGGGATACGCAGGGATTTTATGTCATGTGAAATAGGCTGGAATAAATTGATAGACTAGGGAGAAATACTTACTTTCGTACATTCATAAGGAACTTTTCTAACTGGATGCCAGCAAACGATAACTCCTCCATCTGGAGAAAGGGTTATAGCAGACTCACCGCTTTAAAGTGATTTAAATAAAACCAAGAATACCTTTCGATTAATTCTTTGGATGACCTATAAACACGGGCGGTACTTATTTGAAGTGCTTTCCTAGAAATAAAAGACAGACTTATATATTGCGTTTGTAACGAATGTGCGGTATGACTAAATAGACGAATTTTATGTTTACTTGCAAGGAAAATTCATGTTGTTAAAAACGCTGATTATGTCATATCAATCAGTATAACCAGATAGCTTATACTGCACGTTCTGATAAGCTCTACAATCTAGAAAGCTGTATACTTATTTATAGAGTTGCTTGAAAAATTGTAGTACTGAGTTTAAGTCACCATTAAGCCTAAAGTGAAAACTTCAAATTACCCTTTTGCTTTACTTTCAAACAGAAACCACATATATGTATAAGTCTAACATGTAATGGACGCAATTCACTGGCAGTGACATAAAGTCGACAGAGCCAACCTGGCTAAACAATCAATGCCTATTTTATTCTAAAATATCACAAAATGAAAATAATGTCAAAGACGGTAAACGCTAATGTCCTTCGAAAAACTAAATTATTTACAATTGTTCAACAACCTATCGTTAGAAACATGAGTTAAAATAACTTTAATGAAAAACTTAAATAAGACAAACAAATTGTCATTTCGTGATGCTTGACTAAACATGTAACACCAAGTCTTTTCAGTATGCTGAAAAAATGATTATTTTTCCTTACTTATCTAGTAGCAATTGATAACTTACCTTTGAATGAATGATATTTTAGATAGAAACATCTTGGAAGAAACTACCCTTGTGTTAGAGTAGGCAGCTAAAATAAAGGCAACAATTCGTTATCACTTCAAATAAGATAAATTAGTACAATGATATTAAAAAGTACCAAAATGCGCTTGTTTTCAATTAACCGGAATGTGAGTATTCAGTAGGATGTCACCAGATCATATGCAGATATGCTTCACTGTTTTATTAACAGGAATTTGAGTTAACAACTCTGAATATGACCGTTTAAACGATCTGCTCTAGTTTGAATGCTTATGTAATATTGCCACTTGTAATATAGTACTCAATGACAGACACCGAAAACTTCCTATTACTATCTAAGTCTGTTACATCAGTTCTTATTAAAGTATCGGTACTAATGCTTCGTTAACATGAGACACGATGATAGGTAGTAATGTCGTTTTCACTAAGTGTAACAGTCACGTTTAGCAAACGGATCGCAAACTCGTCATCCTGGATAACAGTCTTAGTAGTCTTACCATTCTTAATCCAGCCTTTTTTAATGGATTTTAACAAGTGCGATATATTATCTTACTGTCTTTATCCTCATCAACTTTCTATTTGGATCGCCCTCAGCTGAACATCATTTTGTTCAAAGACCGTATCTAGTTCGCAACTTCTAAGTGTGCCTAAAACAATCCGTGATGAGCTTCAATGTAACAACTGCAAAGTAGTTAAGAACTGATTTCCTTGTACTTTCTTCTGCGGACTTATAGCAGTCTATATTCACCGAACTGAACTCATATTCTATTATTGAAAGTCAGAACCTTTGATCAATCGGCTGTCGTCTCATGAAGATTTATTATCCCACCCAGCAGCTCAGACCTAAATGGATAATGTAGAATTTAAGTACATATGTTGCGTGTATGCACTTCCCAAAATATTGCTGGTTTGTGTTTCACGCTAAACTGAAATAAATATAGCTTGGCATTTAACTCACTGTTTTCGAAACAAATTATTGTGGTTAAAACATACCGAATTCTACGTTGTAACTAAATGATTGACGAGTTGTAACCTTAAGTCATGTAAACAGATACTGCGGAGAACTACTTTTTCCTGATCTAAAGAGGAAACTGAGTGTTTATGATTTCACTACTTTGGGGTGTGACTACAGATTGCAAAGATATCTGAATTAGCTAAAACGCTAACTAACTGCAAAGAGCATTAAATATCGTTACCACCTAGAATCCTGAAATCAATGTAGATATCTGACTTTCGCCAGCGTTCTTAATAGACGTTTCTAATATCACAAGGTCACAAGAACGAACTTCTTAACTAACTTACGACTACTCCAGTTCACACCATCCACTTAGAGTTCATGAATATGACTGGAAGGTTGATTCAAGATACAATTAAGCGTGTAATTCGGACGTTTAGTAATGGGACTTCCAGTTTCTATTATTTTCACAAATAAAACAGTAGCAATATCAGATTTATTCGCTTTGAACCCAATAGCATATGGTGATTATCTTATCATCATGTTAACTTTTTCAACCCAATCAGAAAAAATCCCAATGGAAACCATGTAGATACTGCTGACAAACTTAGCTAATATATTATGAGCGACTTTAACATCACGTATAAAACACTAGTGCTTGTTTCAACCAACGATCTACACTCACTAAAGTTACTACTGCATTTCTTTCTTTAAAAATTAGATAGCATAGTCCCTGTACCGTAGAGAGCTATTTGTAAAATTATGCATAAGTCCTCATATAAATGGTCCGATGGTCATATCCATTAACTAATGGAACAGAGTTGTTATAGCGTTTATAAAGCAACGAAGAGAACAAGTGAAAGGATATATATACGCCAATTTTAATCGCTTCGAGGTGGTAAATATTGTACTGCGCGTAGCATAAAATTTTTATAAGAAACACAAAGTTCTATACAGTTGTTCACAACCCTACTTAGAGCTGTAGGCTCGAAGTAAATAAAACAAATGTATCATCTGAGGGTTTGAACAAAGCACATAAGGTTATCTTATAATAAGAACCTGTAAAATATAGAATCTACTGCAGAGAACGGTGATATTATAAACTAAATGTAACCAAGCCTCAATGCGGGCTTCGATACCATAGAAATTGTTAAAAGTGGTTTACTAACAATCACGAACTAAATAGTAAAAGGAGAAATTACAAGTTACTGACGAACTTGAACGATTACGAATGTCCTTGAAATGTATTTTAATTAATGATAACGCAGTTGTCAATAAAACTATAATTTATTACGAAAAACGATAAAAGGTTAAAAATTTACAAACGATAGCATCGTTTTGATAGGGCTATACTTTACCAGCGAACTTAGACAAAATGACGTGACCTTGAAGCGCTAGGGATTCCTTAGCAGACCAATCGGGGTGGAGATGCGATTTTCAAGGTTGTGAGGCATATATGGTGCGACTCTAACTTTTAAGGGTTCAAGTTAATTGCAAACAAATTTCGATTTAATGCAATTTGACATTTTTGTGACCTTGAGCGGATAGATATGTGGCGGCAATTTCGCATTTACAGCGTTGCAGATGAGGGCACTAGATAAGCATCAGTCTGGTTCGATTTGCCGCAATATGACATTCTTGTGACCTTGAGCGGCTGAGTGCATGACGGCAGTTCCACATTTGCAGCATGGCAGACTGATCATTCTTGATTAACTCTCACAAATCTCAACAGCATTCTATTTACGGAGAAATATGACTAATAATAGGTGAGTCTATAATTTTTATGTATCTACTTATTAAATAATAGTTGTTTGGCCTGTTCCTCACGAGAAATAAATGTTGATCTGAAAGCAGCCTTTGAAAATATAGTGCTTAGCCAACGATTTTTCAGTTGGGAGGATGTAGAGCAAGCAGTTGGAGAGTTTCAGTCTGTAAGTCAATAAATTTAATGCAATCGTAGATTACCTTCACTCACTATATCCATTCGCAAAGTCAAAGTGACGCGTTTTCGTCTTTTAAATACATTTTCGTTGTTTTTAAATGTGCACTTGGTAATAAAGAAAATTTCACAGGATTGGCCAGAGAAACAAACCGTAAGTTGAACTGTAATTTTCGCATCTTTAGGTCTAAACGCTTGGCTTGTAAATCTGTGTTTCGTGTGGTGCTGAATGTTATTAAGTATATCGTTTGTTCATACGTCATGACGCACAACCATCCCTGCACGAAATCTTTTATGAGGTGTGATCCTTGGTTTAGACGCTTATCAGAAGAGGAAAAGGAAAATATAAATCCAGTTGCCATTTATTAAGTCGACAGTTGATATTATGCTAAGACACTAAACGTTGGATGCACAGTTCTAACGTAAGTGTTCCAATAAACGGCGTTACTCCATGCTTCAAATCGTCTAAGCAGCTACTGCAAAATATGATGAATACACAGATAAAGGGACGATTGATTTTTCAAAAGTTTGGCGAAAGCTTCGCAATGCAAGTGTTTACCAATATTGAGAATTATACGAAAAAGATTCTTAGAAGATAAGTAAGAAGTAAATTTTCTCATCTCAAGATCTAGTGTTTTTTGTGTTCTACAGGATCCCTAATCACCTCATTCACTGGAGAATCTGCATGTATCATCCAATATTAACGATTTGTCTGTTCTAAATAGGTAATACTTTATAATTGCCTTTTTTATTTCCATATTTGCAGTAGTACAGTCATGTATATTGGAGTTCGTATTGTACGCGGCAATGTATGCGTTGTTTCCCAGGAGCTTAAGTGCGACTATATGATACGATGCTATGAAATGTCCTCATTGTTAGTTAACAAGCAGTCGCAGTTTAATTTCTAATGAAATGGCTAGCACCTATGTAACAATGCGCGTGAAAACGTGTTTTTGTATGGTGAACAGTACTTGAAACTATAAGATACTCGCATACTGTAGTTTGCGCATATTAGTGTATTTTTAGTAATAGGCTTAATGGCCTACGCCGACAGTTTACTTGCCTTGATCCTCGAGCCTGGTTCCTATTGAATTGATAGGTGAGTGGTGTCATCTTAGGTACAAGTTACACCAGCTTTTTATAATCAGCGCTATTATTATTCACTGTTACAATTTAAATACCGTGAAGTGTGTCAACACTTATTTAACAAGTTACATGGGTTGTCTAATTAGTTAGCCCAGTAAAGAATAGAAATCGTTCATTACATGGATGCATAGATTATTACGTCTAAGGAGAGCTGATACTAAAAGAATCTATTATAAAGGCTAAAATATATTTGAAAAGAGTGATTCTACCTAGTTAATAGCCTAATAAATAACAAATTTGGATGAGATCCAAAAACGTAATCTTTCTCATGTGGTATGCTATTATAAACGGTTACCAAAAATGAAAGGCTATATCGTAACGCAGGTAACGTAAACATTAGCATGCATTCAGTGTACAATTAGTATTAACTTACCCACTTTGTATTCGCTGTAACAAGCTAAAATAAAAAAGCCGTATTAAAATATGCGCAAATAAATATTCGTCAGCATGTGGAATGATTCATATAATTTCGATAAGCTTCAAGTGATACAAAGTAACATGACTGCTTTCACTGCTAATTAGTACAGTTATCTCTCTCTAACCTCTGGAACTTTATATAACTACACCCGTTGATTGATCGTTATTCACGATAATAAAATGTAATCATTATCTTTTATAAAAATTAAAAAGATATTTTTTTAGAACAAGAAAGCCATAAAATTCCGAAAGACATAAGCCCTATAATTCAGTGGCAACTAAAGAGGATATAGATGAAATGAGGTAAACTACAATTGCAGTATGAAAAAGATAAATGGGACATAATTTTAAAGGTGGGAACAAAGTGGAGATGTGAAATATATGTAGACTCAGAGAAAGTAAGCAAAGCGTACAAGGGGGATATGAGTGGGACAGAGGAAAAGCGAAAAACGCTAGGCACAAAGAGGACGGTTCGGTTGACATCATATCTATGGTAACTTTATTATGCTTAATACAACTAAGCTGCCAATATTTAATAATTAATAACAGATTTTACTTAATTTAATGAACTATAAAAATAATCTCTATGAATCTCATAATTTCTAGATCTTCATTATTTAACAGAATAGCATGCTTAAGTCATGGAAGTGAGTTCTTAATAGTGTTTTTGGTTATGCCGTCTTCATATCATTAAGATTACAAACTCAGCTTCAATTATTAAATTGAGAGAATAAGAATATCTAAGATAACCTCGAATATATGTTGTCATCGGTTCACCTTTTACAGATGTGGCAAATTCGACTGATTACATTTATCCCTTGACAGTGTTACCACTGAATTTGGATGGCCTCCAGTCTTCAACTAACAGCAAGGAATTAAGAAACTAATGGGAGCTGCTGATTTAGGTGACATCGATACTCCAAACATTGTTGAACTACAGTCTTTTACAGCACGCACACTTTCATCTGAAATACGATTGTTTGTCTGTTTCGAAGAGCTTATGTTAGCAACTGTGACCTACATTAGGACGTATATACAGTTCTTTCCTGTGTGACGTCATTATTAATGGCATATATGGTGGTTCCAAAAATTCTTTTGATACATAGGAGATGTTTAAAAAGTTAATTACTGAGTTAAGAGACCTGTGTTCTGACGATACTTACGTAGACAAGGTGTGTACCATTTACTTTGAAAGCAGTCACATGTGATGCTCTGGTTCAAACCCATGTCAAGAAAACAATCGTTCACAACAGTACAGCAGTTTGTGACAGATGTCCAGTGGTAGGATTTCCAGTTAACAACAGGACGATTTTTTTGGTGGGACGTGCACTATGAGAAACAATCCTAGTTTCAGAGAACGATTACACGGCATTCACCACCATTAAAGATCATCCTTTAAATGTTTACCAAGAGACACGATCAAGAGTTTTCCACTCGACACGATGAACTTAGTTCATTTGGGTATGGTTGAAAGGATAACCAGTTTGTGGACGGAGACTGGCGGCAATGCACTAAGTCCACAAAACCAGAAGCTAGCAAGTGATTGACCGTTAGTATGTCAGAGCGAAACACCATGCAAGACGTTAATCGATGAAAAGTAACCGACTGCAGACTATTTCTGCTCTACTTAGACCCAGTCATCTAAGGATAAGCAGTATGTCCATCACTGCACTTAAATTTCCATCGACTGTTGTTGGCTCTATACTTCCTGTCACATTCAAAGTATCACAGTTAGTTTATATCAGGTGCAGAGGTCGACCTGAAGAATTTCAAAATCGGGTTTAAAAGGTGCTACGAAACTGGGCATCTTATTTACAGCACGTGGCGAATGATATTAAACACAACAATCCACTAAATTCATTCTCATAGTTTTCTTTTGAATCATATATAAGTAGGATACGAAGATCTGTTCACTCTTGGTTCAATGGTAGAAAATAAGCATAGCAATAGTTTATGGAAGTAAATTACCTTAAGAAAAGCCTCCGAAAATCACTGAAACCCGAAGAATTAAAAGACCAGAGGGTAACAGTGATTGTAAGGGGGAAGGTCATTGGTGCTCGAGGATTCACTATTGAATCTTATTTTCTGGACAACGTCATCATTGCCAATAGCAAAATTGGATTAATTTCTCAAATAGTGAACAGCAAAATGTTCGGTATTAGACCATGCAAAAATTCTAAATATTTTTTCAGCCAGCCGATCGCATCACTGAACATAAGAATATTCCGTTGTTTTACACTCAATTACGAAACGCCATGGCTTCCTTTAACACTTATTTCGTGCAAATGCATATATATTTTTACTGCTAACTGTGAAGTCATTTCTCCATTGATACATGCCTTTGGGTAACAGCCTGTTATACAAGCAATAAGTACAAACTAATTGTTCTTTATTTTAGAACAAAGCTCTTGGATGCTGGAGGTGTTGAGTGAAAAATTATGAGTGGTCCCTAGTAGTTGGATGCTGTTGGACTGTTTTTGCATGCACAAGGAAATCCCACAACACCTACTAAATAGTGATTTCTCAGTAGAAACGACATTCAGCTTAAGATACTTGACTATTTTGTGAATACTTTAAACGTGGTCATAATTGTAAACATGAAGCTAAGTGAAATATATGGCTATGATAACGAGGATACACTGCTGTTGCCAAAGAAAATGGAAAACCTGCAGATATTGTTCTGTGTTTAACACATGATTACAACTAGATGAAAAAGCGTAATGGTGACTATCTCTCCACATCAGCTAAGATAGAAGTTAGAGATTTGCATTCTGATTACATTCCACCAAACTATCTGGATGTAAACATCATAACCACTAGTTACCTATCACCTATTGCAAGGTTTGTATATTTAGCTGGAACTGTATAATTTGCAGCACATCTAAACAAGCAATGGTGTTTTCTTCTTTACCAATATCAACTGGTGAACAAGGATTACATTCAGATATGAAGACTGTAATGAAACTGCTTGACATCATCAGTAAGAAGTAGTATGTTGTAGAACTGTTATTATGTGTTATTAAGCGTCAAACCTTTTGTATTATTTTGATCCTATCCTGTAAACTGGCATAAATGCTGTACGAAATTTTAGACTATGACAATCAAAATCACTTTTATTTGCCTCCATATTTCAGGTGCAAAAGTCATCTAAAGGAGCTATTGAAAGTATTCTCCAGGAAATAACAAAACTTTATCTCCGTAAATCTAAAAATCCTTTTAATATTTCTATATCGTTCTTGTTAAACTACCTATTCTAACCAACTGTTATTTTTTAAACTTGCTCTTTTGTCCTGCTCAATTATCTTATATCCGTAACATTCTGACCTTGTTATTGCCTCAGGATTTAGTCACTTGCTTCTGAATTTCTGATTAGTGAAGTTTGTAGCTTTTATGAGATAATATTGCCATAACTTGCTGTACAGAAAAACTACCAGAGATAATGTAATAAAGACGCATTGAGTGAACTTCATTCTCTTTCCCATTGAGTTTGATATAAATTTTGGTTACGATTCTGTTTAGTTGTATTTTTTAACTCTACGCCTGGAATTTGGAGTATCGATACATTTGTCTAGCGGATTCGGACATAAACATTAATATGTTGTCAAAGTTTTCCTTTGAGGTAAACGAAACATAGAACATTAAGTTGAGTTTCTGGAGTACTTATAACTTTTCTAATTAACAGACATTCATGTAAGCATAAGTACTAAACTGTATTGTAGACTTAATTATGAAATAATGCCGCCCTACATTAGCCGTCGCCTTCTCGTCCAGTGAACGTCACATTGTTTCAGGATGATAAAACAAGGTCAAAGAAAAGGATGATTTAATAACCCATCTCCTCTGCGGGACAGGGCATGGAGTAATGAGCTTGGTTACTTCTTCAGCTGTAGTTAACTTTACCACTATTCATGAGTTAGGAATGGGATTAAGTAAACAGTCAATGCAAGTAAGCTAGTTAAACTATTAGCCTACACCATGAAGCCTATTTATATATGCCCTCTAAATAATGTAAACCGTGACAATCATGTTGACATTTTGTTATGACGAGAGAAAAATGGGGGGTGATTGGATGGATGGCCAAGTGCCAATCGCTAGTGCCTAGTTGGTTATTGCACGTCTGCCCCGTGCCCACTTAGTCCCAAGCCGAAATAAGAAGAATGCGAGCCAATAGGTCAGCCAGACAGAATCGAATCGAATGAATGAAATAATGTTCGCAAACACAGTTCTGAAAGTTTGTTACGCTTCTTTGTGGTCCAACCTAACACATTTGTGCATCTTCAACAAATGAACAACAGTATCAGATTCCTAAGTTAATGACTCTTTTAGATAACGCAACTATTTTGTGAACGTAAACATTAATTGGTTACGAGAACATAGAATGTTATGTTGTGGTACGTGGGTATATTTTGATATTTAAAGCTTCCATTAGTTTCAACTTGAGTTTGCGATTTGTTTGTTGTACTTTTATACTAAGAATTCTGAATACTCACCGTTTAGACGTTTGTTGTAGACCGAGTGCTGTAGCCGCCTGTCAGCGTTGTTCACAGATATAACGAAAACTATTGCTTGTAGTTTGCATACGAAATAATTCTACTAAACACCAATGCATCTTTTAAAACACCGAGCATTAAGATTCAGGTGAAATACCTGAAATACTGTAAAAAACTTATTATCATTTCTGGTTCAGAGACACTGTGTGTTAGTTTTCAGTAGGAACTTATCAAAGCTGCATCTCAGTGTGACCATCAGGTCTTAAAGCAATTACTAGATAAAGTACATTTTTGTGAGTACACTTTATTGCAATTAAGGAGATATATGAGCAACATTTATGGAAACTGTCAAGAGAACAACCACTTGTTGTAAGAGTTTTAGCTCAAACATCACAAAGTATTCAATACTTTTCGACTTGTGTCGACGGGGGCGTAGATTAAGATAGACTAGCTTATTTTATACCGTAGGTATCACTACAAGAACATGGTTCTATGTTGATACTGAAGAGAAAGCCAGTGTAACCTCACCCAACCGAGAAGTCCTGAGTATACGAACAATGAATTGGCAATTTACGTATAAATATACTTAATACTATGTTTTGGACAACATGCCACGTTCACTGGAGATTTTTGACTGACGTTAACTGTGAGAAGTGATTTTTAACGCTTTTATCAATTAATGACGGACACTAAGCAACATAAACTAAGTTACCACTAAAGGTATTGTAGTCATTAAAGGTATTGTATACGATTCCACTCCAATACATTTCGTTGTTACACCAGAGTGAAATAAATTCCCACTTCTCAAATATTACATCAGTTCCAAAATTCGTTTTAACTCTGCCTAATTACAGTATTTATATGCTCTAGATGTTTGATTCCTTCCCCCCACCATTTATTTAGAGTAAAAGTTTAGCAAGCGATTAAAACAGAATGGCGATTCCCTATTTAGCAGCTCTTTGTTATTAGCTTTATAAACTTTGTTACAGTAAAACTTTTGAAATGCTAACATGTAACGTTTACCAAACTCTTAATAAATTGTCCATAGTCGATAGGCACTCCATCCATTATACCTAAAATGTTACCTACAGCATCGACAAAGGTACCGCCTTCTTGGAAAAAGATATGATGCGAGTGTATTATCACATACTGATGTTTCACATCAGGGCAGCGTCACTTTTCCTTTGTGAATTCTGAGAACGCCTCTTCGCCTAAAAGAAGCAATCCGGACATTTTAACGATTTAAAAACTAAGTTTTCCAACATTCAGTTGCACATGCCTATAGAGATGCTGTTCAGAACACCCTAATATCGCTGACGACTATAGTATTTTTTGGGATCAGGCAGTCACTAGTCTCCTTAGCAATACAGCTTGCTTAGACATTAGCTCAAACAGTCAGACTGCCTTTTTAAACCAGCATCTAGACAAAAATCGTATTCAGTCCTTCACAATTAACCCCTTATTCCGGAGCGTTTTAGTAAATAACTCCCGCTAACTTCTTAATTAAACATCAACCCTAAAAACTATAGCCTTATTACGTAAACCTTCGTTAATATTTGTCACAGAAACATGGTGTTCCTCCTCAGTAACTGACCCAGAATTACCCATTCAGGACTATATGTCATATCGCGGCAACAGAGGATATAGAAGGGGTGGTGGCTGTCTAATATACGTAAGTGTTTGTTTTTCGTTTAATAAAATTGATGATAAAAAACTAAATAAGGTAACAGAGTCGGCCTGGATCTCATTTAGTACTCCTAACCACAGTTTCCTATTCAGATGCATTTATAGAACCCCAAACACATTGACCACTGCAGATAACACTATTATTAATGCTTTTCTGCATACCACTGCCCTAAATTATAATGCAAAAGTTATCGAATGCGACTTTAACTTTCCTAGTATAGACTGGAATGTTGACAGAAGACAGTCATATAATGAACAAAACTTTCTCACAACATTAGACATGCACTGTTGAACGCAGTATGTACACACCCCCACGAAACATAATAACATCCTTGACCCAGTTTTCTATCATGATATCACTCCTCTGTCACATTAAGTTGGCAAAGAGCTCGACATTTGTGAGCACGAAATGGTTCTTTGTGCTCCTCCTTTTAATTTTAGTCAATCCAATGATCTAAGATTACAAAAAACTAGACAATATCGAGATTATAAAAAATGTGGACTGGAATCTTCTACACACCCTTCTAAGTTGCTCTGACTGGGACAATTTTTTATCCAGTAGTCTTACAGACGAACTAGATATTTTTTATCAAGTTAATGACTCGTGTTCAGATTCGATTGTATCTATGAAACTGAGCAATACTATTAAGTCAAATGATTTGTGTATACCACTTCATTACGTTAAGAAGCTAAGACACGCACAGAAGTGATACTTTAAGTCAAATTACTGCATTCGTGGAAATTACGATGACTTTCAACTAACTAGAAGAAGTCCACATCTTAGGTCGATTAAAGAAGATTTATCAGTAATGTACAGTAGCTCCAAGATACAAAACTTGGTATGGCTGTTTCTTAAACGCCTCAAACCTTCCCGGAATAGTAATATTCGCTGCATTTTACGAGATGGATTATTGATTAACGACAATAATATTATAGCCAACCTGTTCAGCGATTTCTTTGCTAAGAGAGGCAACCCCCTGAATGACTTTGTGGAAAAATGATCAACTCGAATACTAACCATATGTAATCCGTTACTTTCACTAATAACAACATTTGTAAATCCATCAACTCGCTTAAGATGTCAAGTAGTTATGGAGTAGATGGAATGGCATTCATTTACTTCAGACTCAGTGGATCTAATTTACCACTAATCCTACCAAAACTGTTTGATCTTTCATTGACAGCAGGTACTTACCCTAGTAGATGGAAAACCTCACACATATGCCCTTGATTCAAATCAGGTGACAGGACAAATTTGCATAAGTTTTGGCCCATAAATATCACCCCAGTTATCTCTTGAATAGTGGAAAAAATAGTATGTGGTAAAATTTCTGATTATTTACTCTCCAAGAAACTTATTTCTAATTCCCAACAAGGATTCTAAAAACTAGGTCTTGTATGACTTGTCACTTCAACTTCTTTACTTTAGTCTTTACTAAACGAAGCCTTAGGCACTTGGCATTAGTATTGTACTTAGATATATCTAAAGCTTTAGGCTTGTTTAGCCACAATGTTCTTATAGGCAAACTCTCCTCTTATGGGATTAGGAGTCCATTACTTGCGTGATTAAACTCTTTCCTCAGTCATAGGCACCGAATCGTTAAAATTAACTCCACTCTATCGAAGGCTAAACCAGTTGCAAGTGGAGTCATAAAAGGAAGTGTCCTAGGCACAATGCTCTTTATAGCTTATATAAATGATATATGCAAATGCTTCAGCATAGAAAGACCCTTTCTATGTGCAGATGATCTTAAAATAGACTACTCATTCCCCCCCCCCATCACAAATTCGCACACATTCTGTAGCGTCACTGCTGAACTCAACAAGGTCGCAGGTTGGTGCTCGAAAGGGAAGTTATATCCTTATACTTTTAAGAGTGATTAGATATATTTTGGAGATAAACGCCTCAATTTTGATCTCTTTATTGACGGTAATGAGTTGTCTAGACTTCACTCGGCAGTTGACTTAGGACTAAAGTACTCTCGTAATCTGTCATCTACAGAACTGGTCAATATACAGATATCTAAGTCACATTGACTTCAAGGTTACATACTACGTAACTTTGATGACAATGATTCTCGTATTCTGCTATATAGAGTTTGTGTTCAAACTTTACTTGAATACTGCATCTTTATTCTCCGTAACATTTTCATTAGGAATAAACTCAGACCGAAGTCTGTACAATGTCGATTTACTCTTCATATTTCTGGGACTAATTGTACATTAGACTACGAAACTAGATGCACTAAGTTAGGACTAGATAATTTATGGGGGCACCGACTCAAGTTAAACTTAATCTTCATTTACAAGATAATGAACAAA
Source organism: Schistosoma japonicum (assembly GCA_025215515.1). Lineage (NCBI taxonomy): Eukaryota > Metazoa > Platyhelminthes > Trematoda > Strigeidida > Schistosomatidae > Schistosoma > Schistosoma japonicum. The sequence goes on along the minus strand of CM046064.1, from coordinate 21,770,463 downwards.
TTAGCGTTTTCATCGTCTAGTACAATTAAGTTCGAGAACCTTCTTGCTATAACCTACGCGATTCAGCTTCGAAAATAAGAATGTCACATTTTAAATCTACTATTTAAATGAATCGTTTTAGAAATAAATTCTTGGGAATCTGGAACAATTTGCCTCAAACCATTCAAGAATCAGATTCACCTTTTTTATTTATGCGACAAGTTGGTAATTTCATCTTTTCTGACAACTCATTAAAAATGTTCACACTAACTATTGTCTCTTACTCCACTATCAAAATAATGGGGACTCTGAACCTGTAAGCACCAATTACCTGTCTTAGTCATATGCTAGTGTTCTTTCCCTTTAATCATTTTATAAACGGAAGTATAAATATTGATTTTTCTCATTTGTTCAGTTAACGTTAGTGGCATGTCGTGTCCTTCAATGCCTGTATAGACACCAATTTTCGCCTAATTGTTTCAGAATACCAGTGCTGTTTTGTGTTCCCTCAGTTTTTGTCTTTCATATAGTTGTAGGTGATTATGTACAGAGCAATTATAGAACCTACTAGCACAATACTATTGACTTCTCTTTTACGCCCAAGTTCCAGGTACTCTTGATCTTATCCTGCATCTGAACACGCTCAATGATCCACTCTTTAAACTTAGCCATTTTTTGGAATTGTAACGCAGTGATCAAGGAGTGCGTGGTTCTTAGTCATACAAGTACCATGACAAAATTCAATTATTTGGTGTCCTAATATTATAAACGTTTTTGCAGTTGGTTTGGTTTTCAATTCATATCTTTGTTTGTTATGAATATCCTGACAGTGAAACTTTGTCATAATATTTTTATATATGTAAACCAATATCACTGTGATCGTGCCTGTAAACTGGGATGCTCTCAAGTACAAAATAATACTTGAGAATAAGACTATCATTATTTTAGCGGCTAGTACAACAGCTCGAAAGTACATACAGTATTTTGGATAGCTCTTTTAACGAATATGTGAACATGAAATAGTCGTCGATTCCAAAAAATACAAGTGAAACACCTACATTAATTACGAGGGCATATTATTATTTCCCAGGAAATGGTGCCATTTTCAGGAACCTATTTCATTTTAGAAACTTATGTAAACTTCTCGGCTTTGTCGACTTTTATTGGCATTTCTTAGCAAATTGTGTTTACATGACACAATCTCTAACCAATTTACTAAAAGGCCTTCACGTGTATTAAGCAAGACAGAACATGTAATAAATCCCTCGAGTAGTTAATACATGCTTATTGTTCCACAGCTTCCCATTCCAATCGGATTAGCTAAGCATTACTCGCATTAACATCTTATGTATCAAACACAGTTACCGGAACAGTACTCCGCCAGTAGGAATTGATCAAGCATGTTACAGAACGGTTAGCGGCGATTTTTTAGCTGCATATCCCCCTATTAAATGCTACAAACATATGTTAGAAGGAACAACATCAATATTCCTTAACATTTCTAAGCAGTTAACAAAAGCACTCACCACGAATCGTGATGAACACACAGGAAGAGAAACCTGACACCTCGAATTACTCACATAGTCTACATTTGACATCCTGCATATCAAAAGGAAAGGTAAACCAATTTGCACACGGTCGTTTGGAAGTATCGACAATCTGTTCTTAGTGTGTCAACATAGACTTCAAAAGATCATCACGATTATAAGTTGATCACTAATTAGATGACAATATCTTTGGTGAAAACATTCTCAGTATTCTAGGGGGTTACAGCTTGATGACCCGACCGGATAGTCAGCATCATACGGAATTCTTAAGACGGACTACATTGTAAACTCGTGCATATAGGCCAGCTCACAGATTCGTTTGAAGTGAAAACGGGTGTCAGATAAGGCTGCTTACTCTCGCTCTACCTCTTCTACTTGGTGGTTGACTGGATCATGATGACTTCAACATTTCGAGGCCCTCCCAGGATACATTGGACAACATCGATACAACTAGGTGACATAGACTTTGAAGATAATCAAGCTCTCCTATCCCACATACAGTAATAAATGCAGATGAAGACGGATAAAGTAGCAGCAGCCTCCGCAGCAGTATGTGTCAACATACACAACGGAAAAAGCAAGACCCTCCAATACAAGACAACAAACACTAACCCGATTTCTATAGACAGAAAATTCTGGAAGATGTAGAAACATTTAAATACTTGGGTTGCATCATCAATAAACAAGAAGGGTCTGATGCAGATGTGGAGGCGCAAATCGGAAAGGCAGGAACAGCATTTCTGTAACTAAAAAACATCTGGAAATCAAACCAACTGTCAGTCAACATTAAAGTCCAATTTTTCAATACGAATGTGAAGACAGTTTTGTTGTATTGAGCTAAAACTTGGAGAACTACGCAAAGCATCCTTCGTAAGATACAAGTACTTATAAACAACTGTCTGCGTAAGAGACTTCGGATCCGTTGAACAGATACCATCAACAACAAGCTTATATGGCAGAGAGCAAATTAAAATAAAAATCAGCCGACGAAGAAATTAGGGAAAGACGCTGAAGGTTGCTAAGACACAAATTAAGGAAATCACCAAACTGTATAATAAAACAACCATTAATATGGAATCCTGAAGGCCAGAGGAAAAGAGAAAGACTCAAGAACACATTGGGTCGGGAATTGCAGACAGACATGAAGAGAATGTAGAACACTTAGGAAGAGCTGGAAAGGGTTGCTCAGGAGAGAGTTGGTTGGAGAAGGCTGGTCGGTAGCCTATGCTTCCCATGAGGTAACAGGCATTGATTGATTGATTGGACCGAAATTGCAATGTACGTGACTGAGTGCTGTCGTGTGATGAATATAAAACAATCAAAATTTGTCTACATATCAGTTCAACAATTTATTATATTCACTTCCTCAACTCTTGGTTTAAACACTTCCATGGTGACATAGTGAGGTCACTACCTACTTTTGATAGGCTCAGCTACATTTCAATATACATCGATCCCTCTTACTGGCCTCTGGTTGTTAAAAATAGATCTTCATGTATTATCCGTTACATTAGCAGGTCAACTGCGAACAATGCCTAAAACAACATATAGAAGGATCTGCTACAGAACCCAAGCCTCTTGCCTTACAGTAACCGGGAACTCCGCAAGCAAAAACGCTTGTGGCGAGCATTAAACGTTATATAGAACATGTGCAATAGTCAAAATGCATAGCATATGTTACCATTTCAAACTGCCTTTGTTCTATAGTAGACAAGCTAACATTTTATCCGGACATACAATTGTGTCCTTTTATTGTATAAAGTACGTATTTTGATATTTATTTCGATATAAGCAGATGTGCTTATTTCGTCCAGAGTTTGTTCTATTTCAGGTGATAATGTCTCGTCTATATATTCAGTGATTTTTGCAGACACGTCTAGATAAACGTAATGCATTAAACGTTTCGCTGTTTGTGCATGGTTGACAGCCTATTAAAAATGCAGTGCTTATAATTTATAATTGCAGTCACACTAAATGTCATTGTGTAATCTGGATTTTTTTCAGTAGAAAAAGGATGTGTATTAGAACCCCGTTTGCGAAACTAGCGTTTACTTGCTTTCTGGAATACTTTATTACAGTTGCATTATCAATCGAAAAACTCACTGAAATGAGAGCACTGAAGAAAATTACTACTTTCTCAGTGTTGTTATATTTTAAACTTATTGTTCACTCTTTTGCATTTGAAATACAGGAACAATTAGTATTTTTTGTATAAATGTATTCTAGGCTGGGACTATTCTAGATACAGTAGTAGAATGTTTTATTTGAATGAAAACGTAACAAATATCAAAATAAGTAGTTTCCATGTATGCACATTAAGTCGTTGTTGAAACGTTAAACATAGCCTACTCACCGCGTCGATATATATATATATACATATATATATATATACAAACATGCATGTACTGAACACCTTAATATGTTTGTAAATGTCCAATTTTCTGACTCTTATTCGTTAGTTGTGACATTGTTAAGCGTAAAGACCAAAACTACCGTTAACTTTGTTAACGTCGTTTTTGAATTAGGCCGATGGGTCCTTTAGTCACGCACAAATCCAAAACAGGATTACCAATAGTACAATTTCATGGTTCAAAAAGTGGTACTTTATTTAACAACAAACACAAATTTAATATACAAACCTTAACGGTGTACTTTATCTATACAGACAAAGGGATTTAATCGAATTGTGCCATTAATCTGTAATACAACAACTAGTAGACATCAAATTAGTTACTTGTCCAAGAAGAAGATTTCCGAGTGAGTAAACGAAATAAATTATGTCAGCAACCAACTGAGCCAAGTCCCTTAAGTACAGACAGACAAAATATAAACCCACTAAGATTTATAATAAAACCTTGAAACTCATTAAAACAAAATTAAAGATATCAGTGATAATATATGCCAACAAAAAACATATAAAAACCCGACTATCAGCAAAAATCCAATGATTGTTATAATAAAGGAGCAAACGTACAGAAACAAGATCTGTTGTAGAGTCAGAGCACAATAAAGTGACAAAATACAAGTTAAAAAGAATTGCTTAATACAGTAAACAATGAAGGGTTTTTCATACAAGTAAAATGGATTTCACAGTATGTACTAGTTATATCTTTTGTCCTGGGTTTTATTACACACTTTATTCTGACTACACAATGATCTAGTGGAACCAATGACGTATGTAAAATGGATTACATAATTTGGATCACGCAGCCTAAATTGTTTTATTACAGTCATAATATGTTCATGTCTAAACATTCAAAACGCTCCCATTAAATATCTACAGTTCGATATTCGAAATGCATTCATCATTTTCACATTTTTACCTACAATAGTAAATACTTTTTGGATAATACGAGACACTTTAAGGCCTTAACCGAATTATTAATCATAAGCCCACTCAATTAACATATCCATAACAACTTCATGCTTCTACCGATTCCAAACCTACCTCATAGGGACGCAAATAGGAACTGTTTCAACCCCAACTTTATAAGTCCCAACTTACACCACTATCTTAACATAATAGATAGTAATTAAATTTTTCCGGATACGGGACATAGTAGTACCGCTAGTGAAACAACTACTCGACATAATTTCCAACTACGTAGTGTATGCTACCTCCCGAATCCGATACAATTTATGCCACCTACAACTTTCACCCCAATCTCCCAGTTAACAAGTCCGAACAAATTCAATAGTTCCTAATATGAACACAATTCTAACCCTATCAGTATGAGCTATCTAAAAACCAACAACCACTTACATTTCACTTAAAATGCACCCTGAGTAATCACCAATCACCTATTCACTAGTATCTGAGCCACGTATATACGAACCATCATCCGCTCGATTTTTCATACCAATGGTTCAAATCGGTAATTCAACTAACAACATAGCACTTGGCGAGAACAGCGAAGCCACCAGTATATCACCATCTCTCCTACCTCATCCGCCCTAAAAGTTTGCATTTCCTCGCCCTTCCTTTTATAGTATGTCTAGGTCAAAACCTACTCTACTGAATCCAAATACCCCTACTGCCACCAACTTTCTAAGTAAACGATTGTCCACAAGTGGTACCGAATTCCATCTATCACTCCTAATAGAAGCAAACAGTAATAATAATGATAATTTATTTTTAATATCAGGAGCAAATCACTTGTACAGGCGAAATCAACAAAAACATATGACAATAGTGGTGTTTAATTGGTGTATAGACTGTTTATACTGTGATATATGAAGATAATCAAATAATAAGCGTTGTTTTAAATCGGTTATTTATGTACCGTTTATTACGAAATAGATCTTGGAACGACGTTGTGACACAAGAAAGTTGCAGAGTAGGTTCAAGTCGCCATATCAAAGAATTACATAATGACAGGAAATGTAGATATTCACCGTTTTGCGTAGTATGAAGCAACCTTTAAGTGCTGAAATGAAAAAAAGTAGTATCACTCTTTCCACACACAACAAAAATGCTTATACTATAGTATAACTACCAACTACCGCTAGGTTGTATATATAGGGCTACAAATGCTTCTAAATTAATGGATATCTCACTGATCGGATCGCTTGGACATGCTACTACTCCCAGCCTCGACTATAAAATAATCTTTGGAGACTTTAACCTCCCGGGAGTCGATTAGTGCACATTCTCTGGCTCGACATTTCATGAAAGTATAACTTAGCATATTAATATACATTGCTGAAAACAGCATGTGTATTTTCGTACACGAAAGAGAAACACCTTCGACTTGATATTTTGTCATATGGTCAAATATGGAACAGACTGCCAGCAAAAGTACCCATGGTAGACTTTCACCCAGAATTTCGCAATTTATTTTATATAGCCCTCAAAGATGTTAGGCTCCTGGTTGACTTACTTACTTACTTACTTACGCCTGTTACCCCTCTCGGAGGAGCATAGGCCGCTCACCAGTCTTCTCCATTCAACTCTGTCCTGAGCAATCCTTTCCAGCTGTCTTCAATTACTGTTCATCCTTTTTATGTCTGCTTCCAATTCTCGACGCAGGGTGTTCTTTGGCCTTCCTCTTTTCCGTTTTCCAACAGGATTCCAAGTTAGTGCTTGTCTCGTGATACAGTCTGATGATTTCCGCAGTGTATGTCCTATTCATTTCCAACGTCGTTTCCTGATTTCCTCTTCAGCTGGAAGCTGATTTGTTCTTTTCCAAAGTAGGCTGTTGCTGATGGTTTCCGGCCAACAGACATTCAATATTCTACGTAGACAGTTGTTGATAAATACCTGTACTCTCCTGAGGATGTTTGCAGTAGTTCTCCTTGTTTCAGCTCCATACAGAAGAATTGACTTGACATTCGAGTTGAAGAGTCTAACTTTGAGATTGGTAGACAGTTGTTTGGAGTCCCATACATTTTTCAACTGTAGGAATGCTGCTCTGGCTTTGCCGATCCTTGCCCTTACATCTGCATCGGATCCTCCTTGTTTATCGATGATGCTTCCCAGGTATGTAAAGGTATCCACTTCTTCCAGAGTTTCACCATCAAGTTCAATTAGGTCCGTGCTCTCGGTGTTGAATTTGAGGATCTTGCTCTTTCCCTTATGTATGTTCTGGCCTATCGATGCTGAGGTTGCTGCTACTTTGGTTGTCTTCACTTGCATTTGCTGTTGTGTATGGAATAGAAGTGCTAGATCATCCGCGAAGTCCAGATCATCAAGTTGCATCCTACTTGTCCATTGAATCCCGTGCTTCTCCTCAGATGTAGAGGTTTTCATGATCCAATCGACCACTAGGAGGAAGAGGAAGGGCGAGAGCAGACAGCCTTGTCTGACACCGGTTCTTACTGAGAATGCATCTGTCAGCTGTACTCCATGCACAATTTTGCACTGTAGTCCGTCGTAAGAATTCTGGATGATGTTGACGAGTTTCTCTGGTATACCGTAGTGTCGAAGAAGTTTCCATAATGATCTCCTGTCTACGCTGTCAAACGCCTTCTCATAGTCGATGAAGTTGATGTACAATGACGAGTTCCATTCAAGTGATTGTTCAACGATGATGCGTAGTGTTGCGATTCGGTCTGCGTACAACTGATCCTTACGGAAACCAGCCTGTTGATCTCGAAGTTGAGCATCCACTGAATCTTTCATTCTGTTCAACAACACTTTGTTGAAGACTTTCCCTGGTGCTGACAATAGTGTGATTCCTCTGTAGTTCTCGCATTTGCTCAAATCCCCTTTCTTTGGTATCTTGATAAGGTATCCTTCTTTCCAATCTGCCGGCACCTGTTCTTCCTCCCAGATCCTCTTGAATAAAACGTGGAGCATCCTCTCCGTTATGTCCATATCTGACTTGAGTGCTTCGGCTGGTATATTGTCAGGTCCTGCTGCTTTCCCACTTTTGATCTGTCTGATGGCTATCTTGATTTCTTCCATCGTTGGTGGATTGGCATCTATCGGGAGGTCTGTAGGCGCTGCTTCGATGTGTGGTGAGTTCGGTGGAGCTGGTCTATTCAAGAGTTCCTCGAAATATTCTACCCATCTGTCTCTTTGTTCTTGAATCTCAGTGATTAGCTTGCCTTCTTTGTTCCTGACCGGTCGCTCTGGTTTACTATATTTCCCTGCCAGTTTCTTCGTTGTGTCGTATAGCTGTTTCATATTTCCTTCTCTTGCAGCTTTCTCCGCTGTCGTTGCAAGGCCTTCGATATACTTACGTTTGTCGGCTCGAATACTCTTCTTTACTTGTTTATTTGCTTCTGTGTATTCAGTTTGTGCCTTGATTTTTTCTGCTCTAGTTCGGCTGTTGTTGATTTCTGCCTTCTTGTTCCTCCTTTGTTGAATTTTGCTCAGGGTCTCTGTGGAAATCCATTCCTTATGATGGTAGTTCTTGCAGCCCAGAGCCTCTTGACAAGTTGAAGTTAGTGCCTCTTTGATTCCTTTCCAGTTGTCCTCCATAGTGGTTTCTTCCTCGTTAAGCAGATCTTGTAAGGCTTGGAACCTGTTGTTGAGAATTATTTTGAATTCCTTGAGTTTGTCAGTATCCCGAAGAGAGGCTGTATTGAACCGTTTTAATGCTGTTGCTCCAGTTATCCATTGCTTCTTTAGCTTCAGCTTCATTTTGGCAACCACTAGGTGGTGGTCTGAAGCTACATCAGCTCCTCTCCTGGTTCTCACATCTTCCATTGATCTTCTGAATTTTTTATTGATGCATATATGATCAATTTGATTCTCTGTAGTATGATCTGGTGAGATCCATGTAGCCTTGTGTATGCGTTTGTGGGGGAATATTGTACCACCTATAACCATTTTGTTGAAAGCGCAAAGATTTGTAAATCTTTCACCATTTTCATTTATTTTTACCCAGTCCCTGTCGTTCCATGATGTCTTTGTAACCAGTGTTGTCCATTCCGACTTTGGCATTTAGGTCTCCCATCAAGATTGTCAGATCCTTTCCTGGACACTTCGCTATAATTGACTGCAGCCTATCATAAAACTGATCTTTGTCCTCGTCGTTGCCGTCGTTGGTGGGTGCATAACACTGGATGATATTCATTGTAATCCCCTTCTTCATTGTCTTAAAAGATACTTTGATTATCCTGGGTCCATGTGGTTCCCATCCTACAAGTGCATTGCGCGCTTTCTTAGACAGCATCAGAGCAACTCCTTGGGTGTGTGGGGCATTTTCCTCTTCGTGCCCGGAATATAGTAGCACCTCTCCAGTGGCTTGTGTTTTCTGTCCAGTTTGAGTCCAATGCGTTTCGCTGATCCCGAACACAGTTAAATTGTATCTCTTCATTTCTGCTGCTATCTGGCTGATCTTCCCTGTCTCCCACATTGTCCGAACATTCCATGTACCTATAAAAATTTTTGCTCTGGTCGTTAGAAGGGGTGGCATCGGCCTCATGACTTCCGAAGAATCTCGGCTTACATCATGAAGCGTCATATAAGTTCTTTCCACTTCCAACGCAGAGTTTAAATGGTTAGGTTTGTTTATTCTGGTTAGCGTTTTTTTTAGCAAACTTGAGTTTTACGAGATAGGGGTGCTAGCCCTATGCCCAACCCTCCTCCTTTACCCGGGCTTGGGACCGGCACCAACCCTAGAAGAGCTGCGGGCGGAGTTCCTGGATGAGGAAGTCACTTATTCAGGCACACCGGAAGTAATAGATCCCATTAATATCTGAAACTGTTTGGACATCAACGTCACACAGTGACGTTTCTTAATAAATGATATCGATAGGCCATTGAACTTTCATCTATTCCTCACCTACCAGAAACGAAACGACCTATAAACAATCAGATCATGCTTTGAACAATCCTAATGTGTAATAATAATAATAACAATTTATTTCCCGATATTAGGAGCAAGTCATTTTCACAAGCATGATCAACAAAAACATATGAAACCATAGCAGGGTTGAATGGTCACACAGACGAATTAGACTACGGTTATATAAACATTCAATTTCAAAGTGCAAAGTAACGTAGTGCGATACTTAATTGTGTGTCGGCGTCCGTTAACCATTGCTTACTTGCTTTTAAACAATTTAACCATTATACATCCATACCAAGGTTAATTTTGATAATTTCAAATAAATTGAGCATTGGATAGGTTGTTTATGAAATGAGTTATATATATTTGTAAAATTCCAATGAGTAGAAATTAAAATTTTTAAATTTGGTTATTCATTTCTCTGAAGAAGCGACTTACACTAAGCCGCGAAACGTCGGAAATTTTGATTTCTACTCATTGGAATTTTACAAATATATATAACTCATTTTATAATTTAACCATTATGTTTTTTCTCATGAATCCTACACTCTGTATACAGTTTTACTGACTCTTAAAGTTTGAAATTTCGAATTCCTTAAAGTTTAATTATTATATCCGAAAGTGTACAAACATTTCCACTTTTGGTCATCATTCACACACTTCCATTTCTCACTACATCACTATATACTTTAACTCTGGATATTTATCTATTGTTCTTTAATTTATTTTTGTAATTATTCAACCCTCCTATGGTTTGATATGCTTCTGTTAATCTTGACTGTTAAGATGTTATGCTCCTAATGTCGGGAAATATACAGATTTTGATTTTAATCTCACAACACGCGTTTCTAAGAACTAGGTCACGTGGTGCGTGCATATTAGATTATCTTCACGATATAACCACTCAACGCGACATGTGGATTGTAATATCGACGGTTTTTCTTTACTTGAAGAAAGGTTGTCATAAAGTCCCACATCATAAACTTCTCCACAAACTGAAATTAGTTGGAATTAAAGACCAATTACATTCTTGGATAAACTCATTTATCACAGGAAGGAGCCAGATAGTTAAATATAATGTCCATCTCTCGTCACCCAAACTTGTTGTCCGTGGAGTTGTTTAGGATAGTGTATTAGGTTCTCTTCTCTTTCTCATGTATATAAATGATATATGTAACGTCATACATTTTGGTGAACCATACCTGTATGCCGATGACCTGAAAATAATGTACAGCTTCATGCCTAGTACATCTAATAAAGGCACATCCGACATTCAAAAAGACCTAGATAACATATAGATCTGGAGCCATAAATGACAACTGCAATTCATCACAGTAAATGTGGGATTATGCAATTCAAAAAATATGATGTTCAACAAGAGTTTTATTTGAACGGATATAAAATCTAAACACTGAGCTCCATGTTTGAGTTAAGTATATGCTACAGCAAGTGCCTTAAGTTTACTTAACATGTGTCGTCAATCATACACAACTCAAGACAATGAATCGGCTTTATTCTTCAACAGTTTTACACCGAGGAAGGTTGACATATACCACGCAAAACGTTGAATATCTGCATCTCCTGTCATAATGCAATCCTTCAATATGGTAACTTGAAGCCAAGCTTGCAATATACAGGATATGTGTACATCCTACGCTAGAATACTGCTAGCTTGTCTTCTCCAGTATGAATTATACAAATACCATACAAATTAAAAATTTTCAGAGAACTTCCACCTGACGGTTAGTGGAGTATAACTGTAACATAACTTATACAGAAAGATGTAGGTTGCTGTCTCTAGAGCCCGTATGCAGACGCTGCCTTAAACCTAACCTTAATATTTTCCATCAAGTAATTCCCGGTCTCATTTTCTCAACCTCTTCTCCCTTCTGAAAGATCGCATCCCAATATTATCTAAAACATCTGGATCGAATACTGTATACCGAAAAAAAGCAAACACCAATCACGAAATAACTTTTCTGTGATACTCTGCAGTCTACTATGGGATAAGTAACCACCTTCTATCCGTCTCTGTAGAAAATTACTAAAATTTAAACTCATGACAAACTTATTTCTCGATACCTATAAGAACCAGCAACTCTTTTCTGAACTTTCTGAAAATCAAGACATGGTAAGTCATAGACCACTTTACATCTAGCATACGAGTTTTGGGAGTTTAGGTACGGTCCGTTTAATTTAACAGAAGAAACAATAATCCTTAGTAATAGGTCTTTATTTCGTATCGTGGGCAGGAGACAGTTGGAGCGGGATGCTAATCATTGAAACACACAATGTCTCTCAACATTCAATATAAGATAATAGGAAACATAATCCCTATAAAGAATAAGAAAGTGAATGAATACTTACGCTTTCTTATCTTCGTGTATACATAAGTTATGAAGTCACCTCTCATCTAGTCAATGTAAGTCGCTACATTAGCTTCCTTCTAGAATTGACTCCCATAGGGACATCGGTTCGATCAACTTAACTAATAAAATTATCGTAGTTCTGCCACTGTAGCTCAATAGATAATTACTAGCACGTTCAGTACTTGACAATAGATCAACTGTGAACAGTCTTTTAGTATTCGACGATACAACGTGGATTACATTTACTTTTAGTACTGGTTATCGAATTTGTAGCGTTTGCATTCTCCCACAAATGATAATTAGATACTTGAACTTAAGCTCCTATTGGTGACCAGAGATTGAAAAATAAGGGTGAGAAAATGAAACAAGAATATCTGAGGAAGTACCGCAAGCGGGCTACCCAACATCATGTTGGTGAGGTACGATTTTCCCATGCCCTATCCGGTTATCAGGTGTTTACTCACCTGCCTCTTGAGTCGCCCTCAAGTCAAAATGAAAGAAGAATCTACTTCAAAAAATACTGTTGAAACTCCATCACACCTAAAAATCGCTCCACTGTTTGTATATAAAGTTAAAGTGCAAAAATAAAATGTACGATTATAATTGATAAGTCTTCGTTTCTACGTAAGTGTTCGGTTTCCAGACTGGTTAGGAACCTGGAAGAAAATAAACATGATGTAGATATCTGTGCATGCAAATGCATTTTAAAAAATGTGTATCAATTTAATTGAAAAAGATATTTATAAGTGCTTGAACTTGCCAGGAGTCAGACCGAATAGGCGACCTTGAACATGTGACAGCTGCCTTTTATGACTGGGTTCGTAACGGTGGGTACTAATAGTAACCGTTAGGATGAAAATTTACAGTAAATACTTAGAAGAAAACGAATTACCGAAAACATAAGAGTGATTATGCTTATTAGGTTACGGATATAATCTGCGTTTTACAAATTACTCACTCGATGTGTGGTAGGCGTCAAGCCATAGTGAATTTGTATCTTCTAAAGTCAACTAATAAGTGAGTAGATTCTAATCTTACAAGTGTGTAACTTTTTATAAATTATTAAAAAATAAAGAAAATATACCAAAAAAATCCAAAATTTTAGACATAAATTATGTTACTACAGTTGACAAATGCTAGAGATAATGTAGACGTATAATAACTTACTGTAGTTAGCTTAATGCTACTTATATCTTGTAACAAGGACAAGTAGAACTAAAGGCAGTCAAATCACTATGGAATATGATATGTTTCCTGAAAACAACACAATTTTTCGTAGTAGTATGTTGTCGTATCAAGTTATTAAAAATGCATATCTCCAGTGGCAGATGATTTTAGTATTAGTCTAAGTAAAAATACATACATGTTAAATAATGGTGTGTTTAGTAAATCAACTTGTAAAAACAGCAAAACTCGCCTGGGTTTTTTTTCGGAATTCATCGTTTTTGTCAGGGTTTATTTGTGTTATTTATGGTAAATATTGTCTACTAATAGTGAGGAACCTAGAAAAATGATTATTTATGCAGGCGAAACATGCTCACAACACTCACCTGAATTAAAGATTCTGTTTTTTAGTGCCTTACCTCCGTTGATAGGTTTGCGGCTTATAGTATTCAACGAATTGTTTAAGAATATATTACTTAAGTACAATTTATTTTATATCGACAAAAAAATTGACTATATCGTTCATATATCAAAAGACAAAATCCGCGTGGAAGTGTGTAGAATAATACTTAGGACTACTACTAATTATAATTAATATTACTTCGACAACGTCGATATAGAGCAAAGCGAAAATTACAGTTTATTTTATCTAATTTTTTAAATATATATCTACAAACTCGAGATTTCAGACATTACGTGATTACCTTTAAGACTGAACTAAAAACGTGGGCATCCCTGCCTGGACAATCGGTTGTGCCCATCTAACACTTTTAGTCACTTTTACAGCCTTAACGTTTTCACTTTTAATTCGGTTAAGTGATCTAACAACACGTATGGGGGTTGATTATCTAGACAAGCTGGTTTTAGCTTATCGATACTTACTGAGTCTATGTTTCCTTGTTTCTGAAATACAAGATATTTAGGTTTTCTTGAAATAACCTTAAATGGACCTTCAAAAGGAGGGATAAGTGGTGCTTTTATTTTGTCACATCTTATCCAGACGTGCGAACAGGTTCTTAGATCCTTAGATAAAAATGTCGCTCGTGACTGTTCACAAGTGTTAATTGCCTTAAGCTTAGACATTTGGTGCCGTAGTTGGTCTGCATAAGTTCCTAAATCGAGTGTTTTACTGTCAGTGTTAGGGTTAATAAACTCACCTGGTAGTCTAAGAGTGGTCCCAAAGACTAATTCTGCTGCTGAACATTGTGAGTCAGTTTTGACAGCTGTTCGTATTTCCAACATAACTAATAGCAGGAATTCTGTCCACTGATTAGGGTTTGAATGAGATATAAGAGCGGTCTTTAGTTGACGATGGAACCATTCTACCATCCCATTAGCTTGAGGGTGATATGCAGCGCAACGTATTCCGTTGGACCCTAGAAGCCTAGCTAAATTGTTCCCGTAAAATCTGCCCTTTCTAAAGAACGCTAACCAAAAAAACTGTTTTACTGGAGCTGAGTCGGCTAAAGCCTAAGTGTTTGGTACCTTGGAAGATTCTTCTGATTTTTAGTCTTTCGTAATATATATAAAGTAAAGTATCTTTGGGCAGACCCTAGTTCGCGCTTGTCATTTACGCGTAAACAGACGGAAATAAACGTGCGATTGCTTGTGTTAGTTAACATAATTTTGCACTGGAAGTTCGAAAAAACTGAAGTGTACACGAGTATATGACCAAGTTTCGCTTGTCGTACAACCAGAGCCACTTCTGTCGATTAGATCCACTCTTACGAATGAGAAGAAATCAGAAGGCACTGAAGGAAAGAAGAGAAATTATATTTGATCGCCAAACAGAGCTTCAATGAAACGGCAACGTTTTGGCTGGCAAACTATAGAGAGATGCTACCCACAGTGGTTCGAGCCGTGATCTGGTGGTGATGCGTGACCGCGCGCCTTCAACTAGTTGTGTCCGCTAAAACAAATATGGTCAGCATCAATGTCGAGAGCCTATGCAACTATTTATTTTGGGGGTTATTTACCGCTCCAGCTTACTCCCCCATGATGGGTTCGTGAGGACCCTAAGACATACCAGCCAAAGGATAAAAAACCCAATGCGTTAGACATTGGTAAACTTTCTTTCGATGGCTTGCGATGTTGTGCAGCTTCTGGACGTCAGTCCCTACGCTATGGTGTCGTTGGATAAAATATTTGTACATAATAAATCCTTGTTTCTTCCACGTTCTTCTGTTTGTTTCCAGACGGCCTGGAAGTCGAAAAGAAAAAACAAAATTTAAATCTGTGCATTTTGTATACGAAAGAATAATTGTTAGCTCAACGCGCCTATACAAAAACGTGTTGAATACCAACAACAAATAATCAAACGCTTTTTTTTTGTTTAACACGAAAATTTATAAAATGCATACTGTAAATTAAAAAAAAAATAATGGGTTTATCGATTTTTGTTTATTTCTTTTTGTTATTACTTCTTTTAAAACAACAAAAAACTGTTATACGCACGTAGGTAGTGGGTATCCGGAGGAAATTAGTAGACATAGTATTTATTTAGGCGTTCTGGAAGTCGTACATTTCTACCAGAACGCGTAGCTTTCAGCGTAATGGAGCTCTTTGATATTCCCACTTGCGTGTTAGTTGTTGCTTGGGGCGTAATGACTTCGTTCATGTAGAGTTTTTCGGGTGTTATGGCGCATTCAACACTAAAACGTTTACCTTCTAGGTAGGCTGCTTTGAAGCGGTCTATGCTGACGTTATCCTCGTGGCCATTCTTGTCAGTCGTATAGTACTTTGTTTCACGTTTAAGAACCTTGTATGGCCCTTTGTAAGTTGCGTCGAGAGGTCGGCGTACAGCATCACGACGTACGAAAACGTGTGTACTATATTTTAAGGCAGGTTGGATAAAGGTGTCTATCAATCGTTGTCGAGTTTGAACTGGCTTAACTGAGAGCATAGCATTTGTAAGCCGGTTCACGTAAGAATTAAGATATAGGTTTGCCGAAGTGGAAGCGGTTTCCACAAACTCACCTGCTAGTCGAAGAGTCGTTCCGTAGACTAATTCGGCGGCACCGCATCCAACATCTTCATTTACTGTGCTGTGAATCCCGAGTAAAACTAATGGTAAGGCGTCGATCCACTGAGAGATGTTTGTGGCGAAAAGTGTTGCTTTCAGTTATTGATGGAATCTTTCTACCAAACCGTTAGATTGTGGGTGGTAGGCAGTCGTCCTGAAACGCGTAGTTCCTAGAAGTTTTGTCAGAGCATGGAACGATCCAGATTCAAACTGACGACCACCGTCTGTTGTTATTGTGAATGGACAACCAAAGTTGGCTACCGATTGTTCGACGAAAGCGCGAGTGATTGTTTCACTAGTGATGTCTTTGAGTGGAATCGCTTCTGGCCAGTGTGTGAATCGGTCCACGCATTTCAGAAGATAAGAAAATCCATTTTATTCTGGTAAAGGTCCTACCAAATCGAGCGTCAGGGGTTGACAAAGTGCCTAGGGGGCATTTATTATGCTGAATTACTTTGTTCTTCTGGCAGGCCATGCGAGTGCGCTCATTCTTTAATATCCTTATTCATCTTTTGCCAGCAGAATCCCTCAGTAATCAGTTTACTCGTAGCACGAATTCCAAGATGAGAGAGGTTGTGCAATGTGTCGAAGTTGATTAATTGATAACTCCTGGGGATGACTGGACGGGCTGTAACTGTAGAAGAATCCCAAACTAAAGTGTTCTTACCTTTTTCAGTCGTTTTAGTTTGGAGTTGGAGCGTTGTTGTGGCTAACTCGTGATGAAAATCGATATCTTCACTTTGAAGTCGAGCTAGTTCAACAAGGTCGATTCCTTGAAAACGATTTAAGGAATGTATTCTCGATAAGACGTCGGTAACTACATTGTTAGCTCCCGATATATGTCGTATGTCCGTAGAGAATTGGAAGATATAGTCAAGATGACGTGACTCTCGTGGAGAGTACCTATCTGAAGATGACTTCATCGAAAACGTCAGTGGTTTATGGTCGGTGAATATCGTAAATTCCCGACCTTCGATGGAATGTTGAAAACGTCGTACAGCACAGTACATGGCTAGTAGTTCACGTCCGAAATTGCTGTATTTTGATTCAGTGTCGTTTAATCGTCTTGAGAAGAATGCTAAAGGTTGCCAAGCTTGGTCAATCCATTGTTGCAGAACTGCACTAATGGCTGAGTCAGATGCGTCGACCGCAATGCTGACGGGAGCCTCAGTATTGTAGTGTGCCAGCATAGTTACATTGGTCATTGCCTCTTTAGTTTGCAACGAAGGCTTTCTTTGATTCTAAATCCATTGTGACCACCTTATTATTCCCACGAAGCTGATCCGTTAGGGGTTTCACAATAGATGCACAGTTTGGGAAAAATCGTCTGTAGAAACTAACTAACCTTTTGAAAGCTCGTAACTGCTTAATGGTGGTTGGTTCCGGATACTCCAGAATAGCCGCCACCTTGTGTTTTTGAGGCTGTATACCATTAGCATCAATGGTATGCCCCAGGAAGTCTAACGAAGTTGTTCCGATTCGACATTTTTGTATATTAATAGTAATTCCGTATTGCTGCAGTCTTTTAAAAGCTGTGTCCAAATGTTTCATGTGTTTCCTCGTCTGGGCTTGCTATCAAGCAGTCGTCGACATATGCATGGACATAGTCAAGCCCGCGGAGCACGTCGTCGATGAAACGCTGAAATGTTTGTGCTGCATTCCTCAAGCCAAAGGGCATTCGGAGGAATTCGTAAAGACCGAATGGAGTTACAGTAGCCGTTTTGGGATGTCATTTTCGGCCATCGGTATTTGTTTGTACGCCTTTACCATATCAATTTTTGAAAATACTGTCATTCCCTTCAACGTGGCCGTTAGGTCGTGGATGTGTAGTAAAGGGTAACGATCAGGCGTAGTTTGCAAGTTAAGACGTCGGTAATCACCAGTGGGACGCCAATCATTGCTAGTCTTTCTTCGGGACCATATGTAATGGGGACGACCATGGGCTACGGGATGGGCGGATTATTCCCAGGTCAATCAAATGATCGAATTCGTTCTTCGCGATCCTTAATTTTTCGGGTGCTAATCGGCGTGGTTTGAAGAATGCAGAATGATCTGTAGTCGTGATGTGATGTGTAACGTTGCTGGTTACACATGATAACTTTGACGTCACCTTATTCAGATCCGGATACTTGTAGATCAAATGCAGCTTCATGTCGGCGATCAGATGAAGTTGCAGGAAGGACGCTGACTTCTGCGCCAGTATTGACAAGGTAGCGAACCTTCGTTATCACATCAGTGATGAATAACAGGCTGCTGTTTCCGCCGGCTACGGTTGCCGCTAACGCGTGTAGGCGGGATAGTTTCCCGACACATCAACAATGTTTTCGCGGCTAGGGAAACAACAGGGGTCTCTACACTTATTTGAGTCCTTGCCATAAGTGTTGTGGTACCAACACCAATTTGGATTTTCCCTTCGTCGAGGTCGAGATGAGGATCTTTCGCGCGATGAACTTCGTCGTCGAGGATTGCTTAGTCGGCGTTGTTCCTGTAGATCGAGGAAATGAGAAAGTGTATTGCACAATTTGGTTATTTCGTTTTGGGTGTCAAGAGGTTTTTCCGTAACCGAATAAACCTCATTGTGGCGAATTCTGGTGATCTCCAGAATTCGATCAGCAGATGAAGCTAGTTCATCTACTGGGTTGTTGTTAAATGTTACTAATACTGTTTGCACTTATTGTGGCAGTTTCGACAGAAGTTGACGGAAGAGACCTTCATCGAAAATACGTTGACCAATTACCTCTTACATACGCGATAACATTTCGGTCGCCGAACCGCAACCAAGCTCAATGGTGTGAAACAACTCATCAAGACGTTGTCTGTCCGAAAAATCACCTCGTTTGAGAATTGATCTTTTGAGCTGTTCGTACGGTTCTAGGCAGTCGGGACTAAAAAAAAGAAGGGGTGACTGTACCTATTCAATTCACGCGGAAGTGACCTTACGACCGCCAGAAATTGAACGCGTGGATCTGTCATACCGTGGTTTCGAAATTCCGCTTCTGCGTAGCAAAACCATGCTTCTACATTATCTGCCCAAAAAGAAATGAGCTGAAAGCTTGCAGGCGTAGGGGTTTTAATTCTAACAAGCTTAGGAGTCTGGTCTAACATCATGAAAATAGTAATGTATGCAAATACAAAGATACTGTGAAAAGTATGCGGTAAAAAAATATAAAAAAAACAACAATAATACTTTGTTAAAAACTATAAAAAGGAACGAACTCACAGTAATGATCGTGTCCAGATCACGTCGGTTTCACCAATGAAGTGTACTCGGGTATTTTACCAAGTTTCGCTTGTCGTACAACCAGAGCCACTTCTGTCGATTAGATCCACTCTTACTGAATGAGAAGAAATCAGAAGGCACTGAAGGAAAGAAGAGAAATTATATTTGATCGCCAAACAGAGCTTCAATGAAACGGCAACGTTTTGGCTGGCAAACTATAGAGAGATGCTACCCACAAGTGGTTCGAGCCGTGATCTGGTGGTGATGCGTGACCGCGCGCCTTCAACTAGTTGTGTCCGCTAAAACAAATATGGTCAGCATCAATGTCGAGAGCCTATGCAACTATTTATTTTGGGGGTTATTTACCGCTATAAAATAAAAAAGGCATACCACTAGGAATCGTCTAGAACTAAAGTGATAATAATGCTATTCTTTCATAGCGGAACAAGGCGATAAATAGTATGTATTTTTCTAATTTGATATCGGTAACAATCGATTTCCAATATTTCATAACGGACTAATTTAAATCACTTTATTTCTTTGCCCTCGCGTCTTCATAACTCGGGATTGTTTCTTAGATATCTGGAAGAGTAGGCGTAAATTATCTTATTCAAAGCAATCAGCTTTGTTTTACTTTTTAATGCCTTAGTTAGAAGGCGCGGTTAGTGAGTACAATCTAGTTTGTTTTGCGCGAATCCGATCCTGTTCCCTAGGTTAGTGGTTTTTTCTGTACCTTCCTGACCAATTTATTCAGTACTTCAACTTTATAACCACCTAAAAATTTCTCTATATTGTGAAATCCTGTCACCTGTAAGCTGTTACTGTGCCATTGACTAGACTTAACCTATTACTGCTGTTGAATAACTCTTATTTCGAAAGTTAATAAGATGGTTTGTTATAGTTGTTTATTCGAATCATATGTAGGACATACCCACTCCGACAATTATGCTACGTGGCCTGACATCATCAACAACAGAACGCGATGTAAATACAAATTTATTAGTTTATTGCAAATTTTCATTCCGAAGGTCCGACGTACTCTTGATAGTGAACGTGCAAATTATACAGACGTACGTCTTGTTCGTGACAAGAAAACTGGTCGGTGGATTGGCTTTGTTGATTTTGTATCAGCAAATGACGCGAAACAGTTTATGCGAGACTGTCAGGTAATGTCTTCATACCTATATTTTCCGTTGCCTAGGGGGAGATCGAGGTACGCAAAACGACAATTCGACTCAACTATAGCAACCTTAAGGAAAAACGTGATGAGGAAGTAAGTTCTTTGGTTAAGCTAACTTTCCCAGTACGATGATGCCTCTTCTACTATCATGCTACGTGGAATTCCCACCTCACTTGACCATCGTGATGTATGTATCTATTGATTAAACTTATTCATAGATTCGTGACGCTCTTGATGATGCTCGAGTGAGTTACTTGGACGTCCGTGTAATCAAAGACAAAGTCACAGGTATGTATTCGATTCCTTCTCCACCTCAATTGCTATACATTGTTTATTGATTTTGAGTTTAAGTCCACTATGTCACTACTAAGTAACTTGTACGTGTGTATGAGTGAACATAGAAGTCGATAGACTGCGTTTTTGCTAACTTTAGTTCATGAAGCAGTGTCATGATATAGTTTTTGTGACTTAATTGCTTATACGTTGCGCTTCATGTACATTCCGAACTCGTATTCATTTTCACTAATTCACTTCCTTACTCATATCTTACCTGTTCTCTTTTCCTGTTGTACTCAGTTGGTAGTTCAAGATAATTGCATACATTCACTATGTTGCTTTTATATCCATACATTTAAACTGAACGTCCAGATATGCGATTTTAATGACTTAGTTCAAAAAGACAAAATCAAGTGATCTGAAAGAGTAAATGAGTGAAAACGGAAACTTCGGTTTATCTGCTAGACGACTTAAGGGTTTTCCACTACACATTGCACATAAATGTCAGTCCTTCACGAAATGGCCTTAATGTTAACCTAAGTGTCAATATAGGCTTTTTTATATTAGATGTCTTACATATACTAGAGTTATTTCTTAACAACTTATTTTTCGTTTTATTAAATACTACTTTGTTTATTCTTGAAACAACCAGTACCAACGAAGTTAGTCATCACGTTTTTTTAAGCTTTACCCAGTGTTGTGCATAGATTCGAAACATTAGTTTATCACAGAAGGTAAGATAAGAATGTTGATTCCAGTTTTCTATGGATATTCAGATGCTATAATGCCCAGACCTTAGTTCCGCGACGTAAAAATGCAGTTTCTTCATGTCTCGTCGATTTACTACTGTAGCTGATATTTGAATTTCAAACATCATCTAACGTGGATTGTCCAGTTTTCCGGATGGGAACCTGTAACTCGCATTCCTAATAGTGAATTTTGTCGATAAAGAATTCTTTTTCTGCTGTTGCTTTATTACTGTCTTATTCAAATCTGTTCGCAGGTATATCGAAGGGCTTCGGTTTTGTGGATTTCGCTTCTGTCCATGAAGCAAGACGTTGGATGGACTATCAAAAAGTAATGCATTCACAGTACAGGTTATCTCTTTGTCAAGTTTCCTAAACATGCTTATCTTCACCTCGTAATTGTCGTATAGTTTGGAATCATGGGCTTTTTTTTGTATAAAACAGTTCTAAAAGTGTTCTTCTGTTTTCTAGGGCGTATTTCGTGTCCGGCGTTATGAAGTACGATTGATGTACAGTACTCCGCGCAACCAACTTGATTCATTGATACATCACTCAAGTGATGCTCCTGGGTTACTTGGTCCGTCAAGCTTTATGATTCGTCCTCCTACATTATCAGAGGTGTCTACCGGAGACTGGATCTGTTCAAGGGTGGGTAGTTTAAATATTGCATCTTACAGTTAATTCGAAATTTAAATTTATCGTGCTGGGATTACCATTAAAGTAATTCATTTGATCCTTCTACCGGTTAATTCTTATTTAGTGTTCTAGTCACAACTTCAGACGGCGTGACCAGTGCTATAAATGTCAATTACCAAGGTCTCAAGTACAATCCCTCACAAACTCAGTTGATGGTGTTGATCTCATCGGCACAACGCCATGCAATAGTGAGTGAATTATTACCAGATGTTTAGTGTTTTTCACCATTCCCTGTGTCGGTTATTTTACTTACAGTTATTAATTAGTTCGCGTAGCAATTTCGTCACAATAAGGCATTAAAATTATTACGCAAAGCAGAGTGACATCGTGAAGAAATTTAGTTAAACGTCATGCGGTCAGCAAAAAAACTAGTAGGCCTTCCACAACCGGGATAACATAGCAGTGGATCCAATGAGTTTAGATGGTTCTAACTCATTATGACTTTAATTGTACTGATCATCTTAATGAATGCAGACTATTGACCTCGTTTTAGTACTTTAGATTCCATTCTTTAAAAAATATCTACCGTTCCTGCATACGTTTACTGCCAATTAGTTGAGTCAATCAAAACGCAAGATGTGACATAAACACGTCAGTTTATCTTGCCGCATTTCATCAGATGATGTTTGGTGAAGTTAAGGGAACGTGTATAAGTATATTACAGCCGTAGTAATCTCATTACAGAAATCCAGGCAATAGACTTCGGAAAACAAGAATATAGTGGAGGGGGGGGGGTAGATTGCACAATATTGAGACTTAAGATCCATATAAATACGTAAGACGAATGGATCATAATCGATGAAAATTATAATCCAACTGTGTTTTCTTCAGTTTCTCATCAGAAATAACATTGTTGAGTGACTTTCAAGGCAGGACAGGAGTATTTGTAGAACCATATCTTTGAAAAGTAGCTAATGACAGTAGGTTAACCCTATTAAACACAGTTTTAAACTGTCAGTTGACATGAAAGACTTTTAGATTTCGCATCAAAAACACGCCCACCCTTGAACCTCGCTTGGCTGGGTAGAAGATCCCCTCTAAATGAAGAGACATCACTATTGGTAGTTTTCTGCGATCTAATCTCTTCCGAAAGGCAAAACAATAAAAATATTGTATCAGTTGATTTTCTCTTTGAGATGTTGAAGATTTGTTTCTTAGGATGATAGTTTTACTTAAATTGTGTGAGATAAATGGTTTAATTGCGTTGCTTCCGTCGTTATTCTGGACGACTTCATCCGGGCAAACTCCTGACAAAAGTGAACTTTTAGGACTTCTCCACAACTTACTAGTTTTTTCTGTCAATCTTGAGTTCAATTGATTGTCGTCAACATTAGTGCTGCTATTTTTTTATTTATTCCCTTCTATTTTGACCTGGTTCCTAGCATTGCAATTATTATTTTTCTGAATGGTTGATAAGTTGATTCTCTTTCAATAGGTTTATTGATTGCCGACTGACCTTAGTGCCAGTCTTCTAAATATCCACTAGTTCTCTGTTTCCTTCATCCAAATCATAAGGTTTTCCCAGCCAAATGTCTGTTAATAATTATCTCCATGCTTTGATGTAAAGAGGTATATCATGTTTAACAGCTAGTTGATGCCCATGTAGACAAATGAAAAAGGCGTTTACCTTCTTCACTATAATGTTCCACACAGGGATAGGAGTTTGGTTTGTCTTCTGTTTGATACTTTGTCTTTTGGTTTTTTGCATTGAGTCGATTAAAAGGATTTTGTTGGCTTGTGCGTGACACTTCTAATGACCTCAATAACCCGGTTGCAGTGTTTATTATATCTTATATATGCTAGAATGTTCTGTTCGTTGGCCTCCTCATTTGCTTTTGGGTTTGTGAATAATCATTGACCAACAAAATAGCTGTTAGTCGGCTGTAGAGAAATTCTAACAGCTCACTTCTATTAGAAGTTTGCTCCGATGACGTCGTGCAGAATAACGATGAAAACAACGCAATTAAACCATCTAGCTGCGTTAACGCGTGGTATCGTAATATCAACGTTTCACTGAACGCAGTGACTATCACAAAAATAATAAGTTTGTCTTTTGAAATTTTTGAACTTGTTTAGGAATGTTTGTACATATTTCTTGTTAGATATTGTTTAAATTATGTAAGTAATCAGTGAGAATTCCTATAGTTATCCTAGTATGGATGATTCCTGAAAATAAAAACGGCGTTGATATTTTTAAACGTAAATCAGTGTCTGTCAAAACGTATATGCCGTCTTCAATTTTTTAGTTTCATATTGTTTATTTAGTTCGGGAGCCAACGTAAATAGATGTCATTCTATATTTTTAGCTCTTGTTTTGAGATGCTTGGATGCATTAACTACGGAAGACGACATTTGTCAAGTTTTCCAGGATACAGCTGACGTTAAGGTGCGACAGTGTCATGTAATGCGTGATGAAATAACACACGCATCCAGGTGCTTTGCATTTGCGGAGCTTCCAACAGTCGCTGATGCCTACAAGGTCATGGATATAGTAAACAAAGAATTCAAACTTTTTGAGGTTGGAGGCAAAGCAGTTACAGTCTCGTACGCAAAGAACACTTTCAAGTTAGTCCAATATTTACTTGGAATTTCACGTATTTTCTTACAAGTTGTTACCTTAAATTTACCTTCGAGTCAATTAGTATCTCATCCCCTGTAATATGTGTTTAAGCTCCCGTACGTAGATCTATACATGGTTGAATAGATATGGTTATTTAGTTTAACTAGATAAGGTATGCTGCACTGCAAGTTTTTTTTATTCAGATTCTACTTTGTCTGTTTGTTTTATTTTCATTTTTATTTATGCTTCTTCATCATAAGGTTTGGCAGGTTCTGTATTTGACAGTAAACAAGTTTCGTATTAATACTGTTTTATAACAATGCTCTTTACACTAATGAAGTGTCTTACATTTATTTCTGTAATCGTATCAGTTTTCATCTCTTTGATTTTAAGGATAACTAAGCTATCTGGGTCACACGTATTATCCATAATAACTGGTTATGTGACACGCTCATAATAATTGCTAATTTGTGGTTGATTCAGTTACACATCAGTCACCTTAATTCTAATCTTTCTTAGTTTCATGTTGAGCATCTTTTCCATAAATGGTTTTCATTACCCTTATCAGTTTAATTTTGGCACTAAGGTTTTGCTTCAATTTGTACAAACGGAACATACTGCACTAATTAGACAAAATATCCTAAGGATTAATAAACTTTGTAACTAAATTTGTCAATTGTGTACAGAAACGCTACTGATCATTTACAGTTCATGATACAGCCTGGTAACTAGAAAAATCAAAGTATGAAATTTCATCTTTGACTTATAAGCAGTTTTATTTGCCAACTATAAACAGATACAACGCAGAGCTTCGTACGTACGTACATCAGTTCAGGTTGCCATACCACATCAGCACAGAGACGCAACTGTCAGTTCAAATCTAAGAGTGATAGCCATAGTAGAAGTATTAGCAATAATGCAGAAAATTAGGGAGCGAAGATATTATTCGAAAAGTATAATTCAGTGAGATAAATTTGAAAGGAGAAAGATAGAGAATTCAGAAGGTTAGATTTTGAGAGAACACAAAGAGTGGATGCACCTGCGCCATTGCAAACGATTCTGAGCCATGTCGTTCAAGGTCTCTAACCATTGGTGACTTTCGTTTCGCGGACCCCAACCACGCAGCCTACATCTACCAACATGACTTATTCCGCTTGTCAGTGACTTCGTCGATTTCTGCCATGTTTTGGTTTGGCCGCCTCTAGCTTTCTTCCAACCTATTCCTACACTGCTAAACATAGCTCGTCGAGTCAGACGGTAGTTAGACATGCGTAACACATGCCCCAACCACCTCAACTGATGAAGTTTCAACACCTCATCTATTGATTTGCCCTCCTTTCCTAGAACCCGTTTCCTAACGACAGCATTGCTCACTCGGTTGTCCCACGATACTCGAGCAATGTTTCGGAGACACCTATGGTCGAAGACCAGTAACCTACGAATGTCCTCTACTCTTTACGGCCACGTTTCGCTACCGTATAGTAGGACAAAGCGAACTGCTTCACGGTACACTCGTCCTTTGGTTAGCAAGCGGATATCTCGCCTGCGCCATAAGTGACGCAACTTGGCAAAAGCCGATTGAGCTTTCTGTATCCGTGCTGAGATTTCGTCAGTTACCAGGCCATCAGCACTGACGAGACTCTCCAGATACGTGAAGTGGTCTACACGCTCGACTACTTCACTCCCTATCACTAGTTCAGGTGCCGATGCAACCCAATCCTGGAGCAACATTTTGCATTTCGAGGGGGAAAACCGCATCCCGAACATGCTTGCATTGTTGCTCAGGGTAGTCAGAAGACTCTGCATTTTGTCAGCGTCTTCACCAAATAGGACTATGTCATCAGCATACTCTAAGTCAGTAAGCGAGGCTCCTGGTAGTAAGTCAACTTCTGAAAAGTCGGACGAAGACATGGTTATATCTAGGAGCATGTCTATGACAAAATTAAACAAGAATGGGGAAAGTGGACATCCCTGACGGACACCACTTGAAGTGAGGAATCCCGATGACAGTTCGCCATAAGCTCTCACTCGACCTGTAGTTTTAGAGTAGGGAGCTTGTATAAGGTTAATGTACTTCTTTGGTACACCTTTCAATGACAGACACTGCCACAGAACCTCACGATCAACAGAGTCGAATGCCGCCTTTAGGTCCAGGAAGACAACTATTGTAGGACGCTTAAATGTGTGTCTGTGTTCCAGGACCTGTCGCAGTGTGGAGATGTCGTCTATACAGCCACGTCCAGGTCTGAATCCAGCCTGGTTTTCTCTAGTCTGCTCTTCACGAGCTCTAGTTAGGCGTCTAAGTATAATCGAGGCTAACAATTTAGAAACTATATTAGTCAGACTGATTCCCCTGTGATTGTCACAAGAAGACTTTTGTCCTTTCTTATAAATTGGGACAATCAGGGATTGAGACCAGTCAGATGGTATTACGCCCAGTTCCCAGATTCTACCTAAGATTTCAGTCAATCTAGCCGCTAAAACTGGACCACCATCCTTAAACATTTCAGAGGTAAGCCTATCAGGACCTGCTGCTCTACCTCGCTTCAGATTTCCTATAGCCTTCTCAACTTCATAAAGACTAGGAGGAGTTAAGTCGATTTGCCATTCAGGATGACTGAGGATCGTGAGCAACCGAAGTGTGGCTGAAGGCCAGTTGAACTGATCCCTAAAGTGTTCTGCCCATCGGTCCAATCTCCTGGACTGAGAATGAATTATAATCCCATCCTTTTCCGAGATAGTCTCACTCACATTCGGATTCCTAATACCAGTTTCCTTGATAAGTCGAAAAAGTTGCCTACTGTTGCCTATCGCCGCTGCCTTTTCCATCGTTTTTGCTTTCGCCACCCACCACTGTTCACGGTCGTTGCGTAGGCTTTTTATCAGCCTGCGCTTAAGCTCACTTCGCTCTTCATCATGTTCAGAGCCAGGTGGGATGAGTTTACGAGCATCCATCAGTTCGGTGGATGCTACTGAAATCCACGGCTTCATCCTAGCCTTATGATTTACCTTACTAGCAGATATCATTGCTGTTTCCACAGCCTTTTTGATATCATTCCAATCTGCTTCCAGATGGGAATTGCTTACACGGTCGCCTAACTGTTTTTCTAGTTGTTCCTGAAATATATTCTTAGCTTTATTATCATTAAGTAAAACCCTAAGAGGCTTCATTGCAATGTCTTTCCTACGTCCAGTAAGCCTCAAACAAATACACGCTCGAACTAAAGCATGGTCTGAATCTAAACATGTGCCCCAGAACGAGCGACAGTCCTCTACCGAACCTCTCCATCGGTGGCTGATGGCGATGTGATCTAGTAGGGTCCAACGTTGAGACGATTTTGGGGGTCGCCAGGTCAAAAGATGTTTTTCCTTATGCCTAAAGTTAGTATTCGCTAGAAACAGGCGGTTATCTGAGCATAGTTGCAACAGACGGTCGCCATTATCTGTTCTTTGAGCCGTGACACCAAAACATCCACCCAAGTGTCTCTCATTTTCACTTAGTCTGCCTACTTGAGCATTAAGGTCACCAGCCATTATAACTATATCAGAGCGCCTAGCTTTTTGGAGGAGATCCGAAAGCTTGCTGTAAAACTCATCTTTCACCTCATCTGAACTGCAGTCAGTGGGGGCATAGGCAGATACGACGAAGAGGCAACGACGAGCGTCCCTATCTTTCCGAGTCCTAACTGTCCCGTTTAGTCGGACAGCGCACAAGCGACTATCTACAGGGATCCAGTCTAGGAGAGCTAGTTCTGCCCTACAACTCAATGCTATACCTACACCAGCGAGACCCCGGGAAGCAGCATCCGGGCTACCGGATACACGAAGAGTAAATCGGGCTGCTTTTTTATTTTGACACGGTGAAATCAGGTTAATGATTTTACTAGGATCCTGTATGCGCGTTTCCGAGACGCAGCATACATCGATTGAGTAAGATTCTAAAGTCTTAGCTAAGGAAGCCTGTTGCCCTATTTGACTCAATGTCCGTACATTAAAAGCTCCAACATATAGTCTAGAACGAGGTTTCAAGAGACCAGGAATGACTTCTCGTGAGCTCACATCGTTTGCATTAGTGGTGCGGTGAGATGAAGGAATGTGAGTAGAGTTAGTCGTAGAGATAAGAGAGATATTATGGGGTGTAGAAAGGATTTGATTTTGACCAATTTGGACTCTCGTGCTTTTGCGGGTATGAGGGCGGTTGTCACTTCCCGGCTGCCCACACTGTGGAAGGGTGTTTCTTGAGGAACCTGAAAAAGAAGGTAGATTAGTGTCGGTCTTAGAGACCTGAGAGCGTGACCGCAGAGCCCAAGGGACAACTGCTTGAGGCCTGTCACGCACGGCCTTTTTATGAAAAGTTTTTTGAGTATTAGCTCCGCACTTAAAAGCCTTTAGTGGGCACCCATACCGCCGGAGACGGAAATCCGTGGGGTAGGATGAGGTGTGACATTTTTAGGGTCGGTCTTTTCTAACCCCTCCTTCCTTGTGAGAAGGCAGCATCGCTGCAGATGCTGGTTGTCCGAGGGAAACACCTTACTGCTGTTACACCCCTCTGCAGTCAGCAGTACGACTTCGCCCTGAGACCTTGAGTAGCTGCTTTTAGTCTTATCGTTCTCCAATCGACCTGCCTGGCATGGTAGAACCTACAGGAACATATGTTCCAGCCAGTATAGCTCGGTTGGGTCATCACGATAGGCAAGCCCGACCACCACGACAAGGTAGCAGCTACGGTCGGGGTGCCAACTATAATGTTTGGATTTCCTCGTAGTTAATTCTCTTAACGGATTCACTCAGTCTTTGTTATCGTATGGACTTCTTTAGTTGGATACTGTCTGCATGAGCTTTGGTTATATTTCGATACTATTTAAACCACGGCAAGACTGGGGAATACGTTGTGGACTGTTGGTCATGTAGGACTAACATCTGTCGGTTTCGCCACCATTCAGTTTCGGTCCTAATAATCGCACAACTCATTGACATCATACGTTATCAAATATAGCTTGAGGTAGAAGCTAGTGGCTATTGTGTTGTAGCTTCTTAATTATGCTTAATGAAAATAGAATAAGCTACCTTAATTGAAAATGGTCATTATTGGCTGTATTTTAACCTAACTATACGTCTTGGTTCATTTTAATGATTGTACGCTGCTTCTTTTGTTCCACGGAATGTCATGACTTTGGTATCATTTCATATGACTTATATTTCAAATAATTAATTATTGCATCAATGCTCTTAACGGAATTTTTCCCTTGGTTGACCTATGTTTTGCTTAAATTGTTGGAGATATTTGAATAATTACTTTATACTTCATGTATTTATTTTTATATAGATCTTAGAAAAAAATTAAAATTAATACTTAATGTTGGGTTGATTTTAAGTGACTATATTTATGAACCATTCAATGTATCGTCTTAATCATATAAAAACTATAAGGCTGATGACGAGTACTGTGCTAATCCCAAACCAACGTGTGCTTAGATTTTCTCTATTCATTGCGTAATTTAATGTAAATTTCTGCTTATTCGTATATCATACAGAAGTCCTAAGTTGTCGTTGTTGATAACTGCTCAACAGATGGTAAGATTATTCTGTATGTCTATCTGAAGTGCTTCTTACAATAGTATTTTGTTGTGATTGCATCTTATATCAATGATACTTGTCCTCTATCAGAATTATAATTGAAACCTAATTTCCTAAAGTCTTAACAAGGTAGTTATGTCATTCAGCCTTACCACTGTTACACAGTTTCATATTTGAGCTTCATAAATGTGGTTATATTTATTTTATTTTCAAGTCTTATTCTATATGTTGTGATTCACATTGTCTTCAATTAGTACAGTCTTAGACAGTGAATTTTCACCACGATCTAACCAACAATTCCGCATGCATGCTCCGTCTTTGTGCGTATAATGTATTATTTTTTAAAACATTTTCATCTTTTGAAGTACTATTATGGCAACATTGAAAACCGAGGGGTCATATAATGCACAGCTGAATAGCAGTCGTAACCTGGCTCTAGACTTAGCGCATGCTGCTATGGCTGCACAAAATAATAACATATCTCCTGACACCGTCGCAATGAACGCAGTTGCTGCGTCAGCATTACTTAGTCAAACTTCAAACAATGGGGCCGCTGTCGCACAGGCTGCTATACAACAAAAACAAACGGAACAACATGTTTTATCGGCTCTTACGAAGTCTTTACGCAATCATTCGGAGCACACTGTTTCATCTAACTATGCTCCTTCTATGGCAGCACTCGCCGCCTCTGGTCAGCAGCTTCCGCCCCCTTCTTTTCCGTTCAACGCCGCAACGGCATCCACAACTACTTACCGTAAGTCTGCATTGATTAATATTCTTAAAGCTAATTGTAACTGACGATATTTGAGTTTTGTTCTTTGTGGTTTGCTATTGGCACCAACTGAGTGTCGTGCTTGGTTCAAATATCATTTTCATCGTGCTACACTTATCCTGTTTGATTTACTTGATTCCGTTTACTGACTCTGTTGTTCTTGGTGTAATGCTAGACTCGCGTCTAACACAGATTAAAATATAGAAGTCACTTTTAGATTACCGATCAGTATACATTTCATTACTAATAATTTTGTTTATTACAATCAGGTCTCTATGTATTTTTAGTTCTTTAAGTGTGATACATAGGGTAAGAATTAGACCTAACACTCTCGTTATAATTTTGTTAGCATTTAAACGACCAACATAACTGTATCTTACAGTCGTGCAATTTTTACGCTAATCATCGAGTTATATTTAATCTTTAGTCCTAGTGTTGATTTGATTCTATCTATCAAGCTTCTGCGACCGCTTTCTTTAGGCAGATCGACATCACGTGCATTGTATTTCAGTGTTAGATTACTGAAGGTAGCTGACTGCAAGATATGACTATGTACGTAATCCTCAAAACAAAATTATGCATATAAATCAGTGATACATTTGCAACGTAGAACGCGGGAAATATGCTCATAAATCCGAGTTGCCATATCACATCACAACGAGATCGAATTAACAAGATTAATGCCATAATATTGTTCAATAGGAAGGGATGAGACAAGCGTATATATGGAGGAAAAATCCTAAAGATGAAAAGTAAATACATTTGCACCATTGTGACCAATGGCGAGATATTACTCAATGTCTTCAGTCGTTGGTTACGACAGTTTCAATGGACTCTAGCCAAGTAGTCTGCATATACCAACACGGCTTAGACAAACATCCAATGAGTTTATGTGTTTATGACATGCTTTTCATTTGACCACCACTATCTTTTATCCTTCCTACGCAAGCCAACATTGTGCAATGACTGAGTCTACGTAATAAATGCCTTAGTCACCACAGTCAGTAAAGGCTCACATCCTTATCAACTAATTTGCCATCTTTCTACGATACTCTGTGCCTAATGTCGATCATTCCATGATGTGCGAGGGATACTTCAAAGACGTCTGTAATCAGAGACCACTAGCCACTATTCATGCCCTATATTGTAATAGCCTATGTTTTGCATCACCGGTTATTACGGAGAGGACTGTTGCGCAGCGTACTCGTCCTTTCGTTAAGAGATGGATATCTTACCTACTCTATAAGTTATGCTACTTAGCAAATACTGAATGAATCCGTGCTGAGATTTTGTCACGCATAGATCCATCAGTTCTGATCAAACTTTCAAGATGGGCTGAATGGTCAACGCACTCGACTACTTCGGTCCTCATTACCAGCTTAGGGGAGTATTCAAATTAGTCCTGAGTTAATATTTTCCATTTAGAGTGTAAAAAATGCATCTCAAACCCGCTTGACGTATACGAATGACAACGTACGTTTCGATTCATAAATCGTGTTTATTCCAGTTGTCACATTTCACAATCGACCTAATAAGAAAGATAGAATGTATTGTAGAAAAGTCAAACTTTTGTACAGCGAAAGTAATTTGAAAATGACCACTGACATTTAGTTTGTTAACGAATAAACTTATTGTTTTATTACAGCGTTTCCAGACACATCTAAATATATATATGATGAATCTACTCGCTTTTATTATGATCCTGTCACTGGTCTTATGTACGAACCGAATTCAAAATATTTCTATGATCGTGGGAGTCAACAGTATTATTACTGGGATCAGACTAAGAGTACATATCTTCCTGTACCACAATCAAATCCCAAGTCTAGTTCGGTCGATAATACGGCTTCTGACTCTCAAACCGATACTTCTGATGCTCTGAAAAGTAAAGTGAGTTGAATGTCGATTTTTGAATGACTTGCTTAGTTTTTTAAGTCTCATGTATCAAATAAAGACAGCTTTAGATTTAATTTCCCAGTCTATCATTTTATTTCTTTAGAGCTTTATAGCCAACACAAGGATATTCGGGTGTCCAAAATAAGAGGTATCAATCGTGAATGTGACAAATGTACTAAAGTTAATAATCAGAACAGAGGATCATTAATAATGAGGGGGGGGAGAGTGAGAAGCGACTAAAATATACAGAATAATACATTTTTGTAGGTAGATGAAATCAAGTATTTTACTTGTCCGACATATTTACGAAAATTGTCTGTATAATATCAAATTTCTATCTAAAATTTCTCTATATATTTTAGGATGACCGGGGTAAAACAGCTCAACAAATAGCACGCGAAATGGAAAAATGGGCTAAGAAGATGAATGCACAGAAAAAAGCCTCATCTAATGTTGGACAACGCTCAGATGTGTCGACAGTAAGCATAAGATTGAATTTTCTCGATTGATCGGTTTTCACGACATTGGTGACCTCAGATGATTCCCATAAAATTATTGCATAGCTCTATGTCATTTATAGAATCTATGCATACTTATCAAAATTCCTTGTAAAACGCATTGTAGATTCCTGGTTTTCATTTTTCTTTACAACATTCCTAAAGAAAACCTTCATGATTTTAGTTTCAGCTTTATTCCAATGCATTAGCTTTGGCAACACATTTTCAACATCGATTACAATATTTTCGTTGGGGTCTTTCCATGCTTTCTGTTGGCTTTGAAATCGAAATACGCCGACAGTTTAATGACTACCAAGACAATTTGTCTTTGAATGGTGAAGCGGTGGTGATTAAGGTGTTTGCTTCTCGATCTTTCAGCTTACGGCTCTATTCCCTACTATCCTAACTACTTTTTATCGAGAAGCTAAGGAGTATGCCTCGAATTAATTGTTGCTCAAAGCTGAGTACGCGTATTTATATATGGTAATTTGATCACCTTACTACGTTATTTCTAAAATATAATAAAGTTTTAAATGATTTTACTTAATAGTTTGTGTTTTTTTATTTATCATAGTCTGAGGCCAGTAGAACAGCAGATACAGGATACGCAATTTTAGAGGCATCTGCTGGAAGTGTACTTACATGTGATTCACGTACACCTGAATCTACTAGTTTGGTTGCAGAATATGGTGGGGTTGAAGATAGCGATGATTCTGGTCAGGATGAAGTACATAGTGAGAAGCATGATTCATCGCTCTCACTAAATACTGAGGCTGAAGCAAAGGTAGCCGAAGAAGAAAGCAAGTAAGTCTCCATATTTTGTATATTTGCATATACCATAAGTGACGAATGGTGGGAATAAACTGATTACATACCTGTCTACTACAGCCTCTATAAAATACTAGTAGTCGTACAGTCATCATTGAGTAATGGAATCGTTTTGCTGGTAGCAGGAGTTTTTTTCCATCTATCCTGCAGGCAGTCTAAGATTTCAAAGTTTATTTCCTTCATACCTTCGAAAATGTGCTTGTAATTTATTAATCTCTAATTCTAGACTTTTGGATTGGACCAAGCTTGCGTGTATGTTGTGCTCCCGAGGTTTCAAAGATGCAACAACTCTTCAGAAACATAGAGCATTCTCTGGTCTACATTATGAAAACTTGAATAAACTGCGCGGGAAGTATGGCTTGCCACCAATTCCTGCTCCAACTCCTACTCAAAATCAAGAAACTCCAGTTGTTAACTCACCTAAAAATTCTCTCTCGATAGCGTCTTTGTTACAGATTGGTGCTCAAACAGCTAGCAATCATGCGAAGTCGGTAGCATCTAGACAAACTACTAGTCGATCGACTACATCAAACCAATACCGCGATCGGGCCAAGGAACGTCGTGAAAAGTATGGTATACCATCACCACCTAGAATGAAAACTGTTGAAAATCAACCGTCAACAGTGCAGATTGATCAGGAAGTATTCATTCCTCCGCTTACACACATTCCACCCCCATCCCAGTCAGGTTTGTGTTAGTTTTTCGATTCTCCTTCAAGCCATTTGAGTGTGAAATTTTCATTTTCTCATTCCTCATGTTTAGTCTCGTGTTATTCTATTGTTATGTATTTGTATTGTTGAAGTTGTCAATATTATTACTGCCAAGGCTTAACATGGATCGTGATCTTCATTACATAAGTACACATCAACTCCACGCTTACCAGTGAATGTTGGGATCAACTGTTGCATCGTATAAAGAGAAGTATAGAGTAATCTGGTGATTTATGAACTTTATGTATTGACCAGTTATCTACGCTGCAGATGTACCTGACTTTCGTACCACCATGATATAATGGTTTGATCTTGTTTGTCACAACAGCGTAGTTGTAGCGATTCCATCTAGTGTCACATGGTTCTCAGTAATTATGGCAAAGAGAATTCACATGTAAGCAAAGTTTAGAAACCAAGTTATAGAGACTTATTTTGAAGTTACTGATAACATAGATAACAGTTTCAGTATTTCAAGCTTTTTTATTGTAGGAACTTTTTAGTTTGATTATGATGCTTTAATATATCTGCGCGAGATCATGTGCATGCTTTTGCCTTCTACAGTGAATCCTTACGACAATTAGGATTGCTAGTTAGAAGTGGCTTAGTTGAAAGCATCTTTTGTTTAGTTGCTTGCGTATATCATTTCGTTTTTCTATATATCTGTATCTTCTGATTTTTTAATGTCTTCATTCTTTCGTAGTTTTATGTGGAAGTTTGTTAATCTGATGTAAATTTCACAAATCCACAAGCATGCTTTCAACAGTAACCACAGCAATCTATTAAATCTAACGTTTATTAATTATATTTTCAGCCCCCAACGTAGGTAGTCGCCTTATGGAAAAGATGGGATGGCAAGCCGGTCAAGGCCTTGGTCGAAGTAACCAAGGACGAACCCAAATTGTTGAAGCCGAATTCAGAGAAGCTGGTGTCGGTCTTGGAATCAAAACGTCCAAAAGAGGACCTCAATCAGACAATTATAAAGATAACGTTAAGCGAGCAATGTTCGCTAGGTTCCATGAATTGGAATAACTGCATGTGAATTGTATTTTTGTACATAACCTGTTTTTTGCTACTTTCTATCTTGATCTCTCAACACTTTTGTATATTTTGTCATCTTTGTTCGGTTTTGTAGGTTCATTAATTAATTCTTATGCATAATCTATTGGTCTAGCTGCAAGTCTTATTGACTAAATTATAAATTTTGTATAAAATGCAGCTCTTCCGTTTTGGTATAATGTATATAAAATTTAACATCAGATTGCACCTAATATTTTGAATCTCAAACACATCACAAGTCTCCATGGTTAAATATTGTATAATCTCATGCATTAAGCCTGTGTTGTCTGCCCCCAACCCTATGAATTGTGTTAATACGTCCTATTCTTCAGACAATCACTAGATATAGATGTAGGTATATTTCCGGGCTCACTAACAAAGAGGCCATCTTCGAACTAAGTTCAAATATTGTTTATTTTGCATTATAAAGACATCTGAGGCTAGCTGAATAGGTCATTTTTTGTAGTCTGTGCCTATAGTTTTACATTTTGCATTTCAAACAAAATCAAATATAAATTTTGTTGCCACTTCAATCGATTGGGATGAGCCAGTTGACTATTGAACACTATTCGCGTGATTATCTTCAAGTTATCTACTCTGTGAGTTCAAGAGACAATATGTTACTTTCCAATCAAATGGTTTAGGATTTATTCCTGTAAATCATTGATCAGAACTCGAGTTTTTTAGTAACTATTTTACCTCCATAAACGTACCAAACAAGTTATGAGAGATTTGCCTTAGTATGGTTAAATACACCATTTCGAGTTCCACGTCAGCATCAGAAATAATCACTGATCTATTGCCACGACAACAATACTGATAACTAAATATCCGTTATTTGGACCAAACAAAGTTCACTGAATCTCTGAAAATTTATCTCAACGTTCGGATAATGTAAACAGCTGGAACTGTTTTGTTTGCTTTGGATGTTGAAACTACAAGACGATATTACAGAAAAAGCATGTGTTTTCGCTTTATCTAGCTATAAGTCGCATTGTATACCACATTTTTTCTCTTCGATAAGTTGACGTGATCGTAAAGACTGAATAATCTCATTTACCTGCCTCGTTAAGGCCATTATTTCTAATCATGAAACAATTCGTGGTCAGTGAAAGGATTTATCGGTTAAAGCTACCTGGCTTACAAGAAATTATCCGGTGTTCAATACCTATAAAATGAACCTGTTTGAAATTTTGACAGCCGATATTTTATAAATGTACAATAATTTAAGATTTGTTTTGTACGGCTAGGTTATAAAATCGTAAACTGCTTTAAATGGATTCATCGTTGTAATGTAAAGATTGTTATGTTTAGAATGAAAGATGTGTTTCATAACCGAAATTAACTCAGCCTCAATTTTGGTTGAATGTTAGTTGTTCACAAGTCCGAGTCACTGATATGTTACTTCACTGGACAAATACGATCGTTAGTCAGCCTAATATGAACCGTTTTATGTGCCAAATAAGCTTCCGTGGTTAAAACATTAGGATCTCGTGCCATGGTTGTATGTTGTCTCCGAAACGCGCAAGATCCTATCGTGATCATTCACTTGACCGCAGCCAATTCGGAAAACCTACGTGACGAACCATTCGTTTATCTGGAGACTCAATAGCCACTTGTTGGCTGGTCGGTGTAGGTATTTTCATTCAGTATGAGAGAAGAACAAGCACTTTGAATGAGTTTCTATCAATATTTGGCTATGTGCTGTTTGTTAAGAACTCGAAAGGATAGGTACGCACTCCGTAGTCTTTTTGTCGTTCCAGCCTATGCTTCCATTGACTGCTGCCTAGATGAATTGAATGTTACAGAACGCTTTTTGAACTTGTTTATAAAACCAAACACACATTTGATACTAATTGCTGGTGATTTTAACTATCAAATAGGTAGCCTAAATCAGCCTGAAAGACAAGTGAATGCTTCTGTGTTTTAGTTCAATGAACGGATAAAGGTGACCCTACTGCAACTATACTCAGACAATCGTTGATTCCTAACCACCGTGAACTTTAAGCATAGGAAGCGACATCGTCTAACATGGTGGCTTCCTGCACCTACTCAACAGTTGACTCGAATAACTTTCAAACAACCGTAACGGGATGTCGACTTACCGAATTCGAGAAAGTGCAGCGAGTCCAAATGGATTAACTCCAACGGTCCAACTCTAGCAATCAGGCTGACTGATATTTTAGCTGGACTTAATCCTATCTGACGTGTTGATCATTCCGATATGTAAGAAAGGACTAAGGTCGTCCTGTGATAACCATAGAGGGATTAGCTTGGTTAATCTAGTGTCTAAAATACTGGCTTCAAGAATTATCTTACACAACTACAAAGGCGAAGAAATCAGGCTAGTTCAAGACCTGGTCGCGGTTGTATGGGCCAGATATTCACTATTCGTCAGGTCTTACAATATAGATCGGTTTGTCATCTGGTGACAGTACGGATGCGAGGTGTCACCATTAAGAGTAGGTCACATTCGTAGATAACTGGTATTCGATCATAGATGTCTACGAAACCGCTTACGTTTACTAGAATGATTGGATAAATAATAATGTTAGACGCCGGGTATTAGGGAAAGATGGTAAATCAGTCGATAAGGTTATAAATATCAGTTGAGGTGGCTGGGGCGTGTATTGCGTATGTCCAACCACCGACTATGACCACGTGCTATAACTGATATAAGAGTAGAATGCGAAAGAGTTAGGGGCCGCCAAAACATGATATCAGTCCATAAAGTCACTGATTTCTGGTCTGATTCGTATTGCTAGATATAGACTACCTGGTTAGGGTTCACGCGAACATCGAAACCAATGGCTGGGGACTCTGGATGATATTGCCTCAGAATCGGTCACAGTGACCGAGGTGTGTTCATTTTATCTTCCCTCAAGTCATGAGCTGAAAATTATTCCATTGTCTTCTTTGCACTGACTACCTTTTTCTCCCTGCACTCTTTATTTTTATTATTACGAAACTGAACTGCTACCGATTAGGTGTTAATCTTACTGTGTTGCTGAGGTGTGACAACTTGAACCGATGTGCATGTACCAGGTTCTGTATTGTTTACACATACATACGAACGAATAGGTTAACGTGTTGGGAGCAGACTTGTTCCACCCTTCATACAAGTGTAGGAAATAAACTCAGTTAATTGGGAGACATACTAATTGTACTAAAGTTTAATCATATTTCTATTTTGCACCAAAAGTAGATTTCGTTTGACTGTCAGGTATTTATGTAAGCATTGTAATTACATATGTTTAAGTTATGGATTGGAATTAGTAAATTACATGTTAACCACTCATTTCTCCAACTAAGAAATGTGATAAAACAATTAGTGTAGATTTCTTAATGGTTTCATTATTATTTACTCCTCTTTTTATAGTATTCATGAAATATCTTATTCTGTTGATTTTGAACATCAGTTCTAGGTTATTACATCTTGATCATATTTATGATTTATAGCTAATTTTCGATATAGTTCAAATACCATACTAACTGATGCATTTAAACTAAAAACCGTCAACTGAAGGACTTTTGATTAGTATTTAGAAAACAGACTTTGATTTTGAGTAATATAAATATTCACCTACGAGTTGTAGTAAACTAAGAAGAGGAAGATTATATACTATTTACTTATTAATTTAAAACAATTTACCGTTGACAAACTCACTTCTTACTTGCATATATGAGATTTGAGAACTACAAGACGATGTTTGCTGTTCATCATGTGATGATCGCTATTCACAAGGTCGTCTATAACTGTGTCCAGTGAAAGTTGAGAAAGTAGACAACCGATGAGGTAAATTTAAGGTGGCAGGAAGCGTGGCGTGTTCAGAATACGTAGGAGAAGAGAAGCGAGCCTAAAACCGACTTAG
Source organism: Schistosoma japonicum (assembly GCA_025215515.1). Classification (NCBI taxonomy): domain Eukaryota; kingdom Metazoa; phylum Platyhelminthes; class Trematoda; order Strigeidida; family Schistosomatidae; genus Schistosoma; species Schistosoma japonicum. The sequence continues at coordinate 21,730,256 of CM046064.1, read as the reverse complement.
ATTGAGAAACGTAAACGGCCTGTAAATAGATGATTGAAGGCAATGGATGCATTATTTAAAACGTTTTATGTTTGCACTAAACAAGGCATTCTATCTTAACAGTTGTTTTCACAAACATGGTTCAAGGCGTTTCGTTTCAATATATGATTCACCAAGCATATGTGTAGACAATATTGCACTTTCTCGAAATCTAAGTTAAATCACTTATGAATCGAATTGTTATAAAACCATGAATTAAGAGATTCAACTTATCACTCATTAATTATATTTATCAGCACGTAAAATAGTTTGACACTTAGATTATCAAACTGTTTGAAAACAATGTACAGTTGATAGTATAAGGTATTTTGTGGGTTGTTGAATTTCAAATTTCACATTATTGACTGATTGCTCACGTATTATCTAAAGCAAATAATGTCAACTAAGTAAGCTAGATGTTAAACGGTCACCAAAAGTGATTTGAATTCCTGGGTTTGATCTCTGTTAAAGAGTCACGACCGGACAAAACAGCTTTTCAGAGCTTCCTGGTTTTCATTAATTGTCTAATTGATTTCAGTCCATGGTGTAAAAATTCAGGGCGAATTATGTACCTAACATCGAATTGACTGGTTATTTACTTGATACTCTTTTATGTACCACAACTGCCACAGTGTTGCAGTTTGAGGTTTCCTGTTTGTAGTACACTGTGGTTTTGTGACTAACTTATAAAATCGTTTTAGTTTTCCATTTAAAATAATAGAACGGTTGTCGGCATCACTAGATCTGATTCGAAGTTGTAAATAGTACAAATGGATGCTGCCAGTAAACGCTATCTAACCTGTCATCATTTAGTTGACATCGGCTTTATTGTCCATCAGCGTATGCTCCCTTTCATACTGTTACATGGAACAATTAATATTGGTTTTATTATAAATAGAACGATTAGTAAACTGGGAACTCGAATCGTAGTAGTAGAAAATGGCTATTTAGTGCACTCTAGGTTTAAGTAATTTTTCAAATAGTGTCAGTTTTTGATCAAAATCATCCTCAGTTTACACAAACCACCCGACGAAGCATTTTAGTGAGTCATAATCGTGTGTTCATCAGTAATTAGATTCTGAATGAATTTCTCAAATTTACCGATTATGCCAATCGTGGTACGAGAGAATGAGAAGCATTTAATCTTTGTTTCATTATTTAAATTTGACATAATTCCCAAGTTATTGTCATTACAAAGCATTTGGTGTTAATTTCTATTTAATAAAATCACATTTTTCAATAAATCACCAACAAAACATGTTGAGTATTTTCTCAAAATTATCGACATACCAATTTAATAATAAGTGAGTTAACATGGCAACAATAACAGAAACGTTATTCATATAAAACTAAAAGTGTAGTTAGGTATTCATCAAAGGTCAAGGTGAACTTTTTTCAGTAAACTGATGAAATGTGCTGAAAAATAAAAACCAGGCACTCCAGCGCAAAAGGTCGATACGAGTGGAAAAGAAAGTGATGGTAGTATATGCAGAATTGTTTTTCTTTTTCGTTAAGTTTAACATCAAGGTAAAAGTAGAGGTTGAGCAGGTTTCTTTTGGATATATACATATACTGAAGCTAGAATTATGTATCCGAAAACCGTGTTCAACCTCTACTCTTACCTTCATCTTAAACTCAACGAAAACGAATTATGAGAAAAAATTTCCAAACACTGTCACTATTTTTTTCTCCCTTCGTATTGATTGTTCACTATGGACTGTCTCATTTTCATTTTTAAACACCTTTTCTTGCAGGTTTGCGAAAACATTTAATCTAAATACATAACTTTTTTTAATATTTAATAGTTTTCATGACATTTTGATTAATACTCAACTGCATTTTTAGTTTCATATTAACAAAATTTCTTTTATTGTTACTATGCTCACTCATTGTTATCGTCAACACATTATGGATTATTGTTATGAAAAACACATATATTCGCGATTATTCATCTTTGTAAATGAATTCACTGAAAAAGAACTCTTTTCTGAGACACTTATTTTCCATGATACAATGGGTATTTTTCGTTCGATGTTAATAATGTGATCAATTGATATTTAATCAACAGAGTGCTAAATAATTTTGTGGTTACAGAGAAGATAAACCAAACTGCACCACAGATCAAGAGAATGACTTATATTGGTTGAATTGGCTGAAATCCTTACAATTTTAGATATCATAAGGGTTGTTTAAATAGAAAAAAAATGTAGTAAAATAAAGTGACATGATAAATAAAAGAAACTAAATTAGACGCTGTTTGAAAAAAAAAGTACTTTTCATCTAGGTACTTGTTTCTGTTTCCAGTTTTTACAAACCAAATGTATTATAATGAAATCTGACCAACATGTAATATCCAAAAAAAGTGAGATTTTAAAAACAGACAAAATGCACTAACATTTTTCATGATAAAATTTTACTCATTAGGTACGTTAGAAAATAATAAATTTTTCTGGATTAAAATCATTTTTTACATTACATTGACAACATGAATAGTAAAATGAAAATACACTGCATTAAAACATTGTGTATCAATAAACTGTTACCGACTTATACACTGAAATCTGTTTTAAAAACAATAAACACAGTAAACTGAAAAATCGATTCCAAATCATTTAGTGTATCCATATGATAGACAGTATTGATATTTTTATTAAAGAAAAACATGAAATATTGTACAGAATATATTTTAAATTACACTAATGTACAGTGTGATTTCGTTTACATACCTCTAGCCTTAAATTTTTTTGACTTTAAACTTATGGTATGAAGAACAATACATCATAAATTTAGGTATTTACTCAGCTATCACTTAATTGCCTTGGCTACAGTCCTACACTAGTGCATTTGGTTTCTTCCCTGTTTTAACAAAGTTGGACTAAATATAGCTTTCGTCGAACACAGAATTCGCTGTATTTCATTAGTGAGATGGAATTCCATGAATAGCTAATTGTTATGACGTGAAAAAATGGTTAGTTGATCGAAAGCCAACTGAGTGTGCCTAGTCGATAATGTGCGTCTTCCTTATGCTCACTGAATCACAAGTCGGAGATAGAAGAACACAAGACAATAGACCAACCAGACAGAATCATATTATATTTCAGTCATTCCTGCATATACGCATACAATCAGACTGCACAGCAAACGAATTAAGAATCTAACACTGAGGCAAAACAAAGTAGATAATGGTAGTGAATAGGGACAACTCTTACACAACCAATTAACTTCAGTTCATAGTAAGAAACAATATGCTAAGAGTAAATATACAAAGCGGGAGTATAGGGTAATAGAAACGTAAAAATGATAGAAATCAATTGTTTACACTACTCACAACCAAAATAATTGAAACAGTCCTCCAGAATACAGTTCTGTAAGTTTGTTACTCATCTTTGAGCGCTCAATATAAAAATAACATAATATTTGTAGATAATATGAAGGAAACTATGTAGCATAAAGGAATGATAAGAGAAAATTAGTGATATTTCAACTTGGTATACTTGTGGTTTCAAAAAGGAATAGGTTTAGTTAAACTGTGTGCTTCTGAAAGTGTTATATCAAGTACAGGGCTAACATTCAAACCATGTAGGTGATAACGATTTCTTCATAGCCATGCCGTAAAGAAAATAAATTTTTACTGATTATCCTGAATGCAAGTATTACTATCTGCTTCACTTTATGTCATGATGATGAATTACGATAAAGTCATTAATTCTGTCTGTTTACAATGTTACGGCATTTTTCATAATGTGTTCAGTAAATGCCTTTAAATACATTTATTTATGTTCTGCGAGTACTAGGAAGTACAAACAAAATTAGATAGTGAGTAATCAAAAGCCTATGCGGTGTTGTATGAAATGGTAGTAATATGGTACAATTGTATATGCTGATCGAATTTCAAAATACACATTACCTTTACATGTATTCTGTGTCTTTTTTATTAGTGCCCGATCGGGTCTACAAGTTACTATTCAAAATTCTAAGAAATATTATATTACCGTCGTGAAGGAGCCTGGACTTGGTTACTGGAACACAAATTCATGTACTGAGGTTAGTGAAGGGTATATGGAGCGTTTTGAAATATGATGTGTACATCAAGACAGCGTTAAAAACGACAATATTACTGCTCATTTTCTTACATTCATCAAAATGATGCTTATCATCTACTGAACAATCCCGCTCTTCCTGATAAGCCTATTTCATTATCATATCGAAAATGAGATCTCCTGCTTGCTCGTGTGTAATCTATAAAATTTGAAGCTAGAGAAAGGACGAAATTTCATAAAACGATGCGCCCACACTATTAAAAGTTCACGCATTTGTACTGGATTTGCAAACACAAGCAGCTAAATGCAATTTCGGTAATCAACTTGACATCCGGTTGAGAGATCGTGTGATAGCTGGCATTAACACACCACATTTAGGACGAGAATTCATTTAGCTTTCACATTGTACATTTCTGAAGATTCGCGAAGTCTGCATTAATTATGAGGCAGTTAATGAGATGGATTTACTGTTCCTGAGAAATTTTAATACATTCTTTAGTCATACTACGCAATCAAGATCCCACAAAACCCCGATAAGTTTAAAATGGTTTTATTTTACGAAGAAATACTGATAGTAATAAAGTGCAGCATTATAAAGCATCAGATGCAGGTGAGTTGCGATTAAGTGAAGCTATGTCCTGAGGCCACCTTGATGCACGTAAATCATGTCGGTTTCGATATGCTAAATGTTTTAATTGTGCAAAGATTTGGCATATCAAATTAGTATATCGATTGACAACCATTTTCACATCATGCAATATGAAGTATTGTAATTCGAGCTCATGTACCAAGGCTACTAAATGACATCAGATTTTTTCTTTGACTTCAGCATCAGGTAATATTTCTCACACTCATAAACGATTATATCTGTCAAATGGCACTTTCTATGGTTTATTTATCGACACTGGAAGTATGGAATTCATCGCTTCGGTTGAGAATTTGAAATTGCTACAGACTAATACAGTTATTCGGCCAACTAATGTTTATAAATTGGACAGTGCTGGATATTAGCTTCCTATTTGTTGGTGCTGTACTCTTTGTGTTCGAGATAAAGATCCTCATTACATGTTTTGTGAGTTTTTGGTAAGTGGATCTAGACCACCAATACTTGGTTTAAGAAACCTGAAAGTGATGAAAATAGAACTGTCCTTGTTAACTTTTGAAGATACATCTGAAAAATTGCTTAAATATCTTGAAGTATATAACCAAGTAATGTTTATCGTATAACTAGAACAACTTCTAACGATTAAACGCACACGTACGTGTAACAACAAATCAGAAGATAGTGAGAGATGCAGGAGAAGTTATATTTGATCGTAAGTGGAGCACTAATGAGATAGTGACGTCTAAGCTGGTGTTATGTCGCAATTATAACGCCTACTGCTATACACGAACTAACCGCAACGCTAATCGGAAACTTATCTGCGCCAACTGATACTCGCAACCGTGACCAACGACTCGATACTGATTACTCACCCAAGACAAAGTCAAGGAGACACCAACGCAGCACTAGGAAGATTCGATTCTACTATGATTCAAGTCTGTATATATAGTTACAAAAGCGACCTTGGGAAAAACAGAGTAATTAGCATACTAAAATGATATTACAACCAATCACAATTAACAAGGTCCGGCGGAGGGAATGAAGAGCAGTAACGGTTACCGCTCACCTTACAAATAAATAAAAAATAGCAAAATCACATGAAAATTAACTAGTTTTGCTCTTCTTAGCACCTCCCCTTTTTGAGAAAAGTTCACTTTCTTGGAACCTTACTGTTGCTCTTCGTTTCCTTTCACTGCGTCTTATTGGCTGTTCTTCTTCAGACGTTCCATTCTCGTTGTTTGCTGCAATCGTTGTTGGTTTTTCCGTAGGAAGCTTGAAAGTGTCAAAAAGAAGTTCAAGCGCTAGGTTCGGTTCATCTGCTTTTCGTTCACCAAACCTTCTTCGTAGCTGATTGCGATGTCAAATCCATATTTGTCCTTCTACTACTACTTCATACATCACCTTTCCTCTTTTACCTTTAATTACTCCGTTTTTTCATTTCTCACTTCCCGGTCTGTAGTTCCTCACATACACCTGTGTCCCGTTCCTATAGATGTCATCATCCTTGCTTTTTACTTTTGACGGCCTCATTACCTCATTTATCGTTCTTAATTTCCGTCCCATAAGTGCTTCCGCTGGTGATTTCTGTTCTGGAGCACTGTTGTTTGGGGTACTTTTGTATACAAGTAGGAAACGCTGAATAATTTCTGCTAGGCTTCCCTCCCCCTTTGCCTTTAGTACAGCTCTTTTGAAAGTATCCACAAACCGCTCCACTTGTCCATTCGATTGTGGATGGTACGGTGGGGAGCAAATATGTGTGGTGGCGTTTTCTCGACGGAAATCGCTGAAATTTTGTGTCGTAAATTGGGACCCGTTATCGGTGACTAGTGTTTCTGAAGAACCATGACACGCGAATATCTTCCTCAATATCTCCAGGGTTTTCTGCGTAGTCGGAGGAACTACCGGATGGATCTCTGGCCATTTTGAATATGCGTCTTCTAACACCAAGTAGTAGACTCCTGACATGGGTACGGCAAAATCTAAATGCACTCTACTCCATGGTCTTGCAGGATCTGGCCAGCTTACTGGTTCAACCTTCGGTGGGTTTTTCGATGCTCGCTGACAGCGGTCACACTTCCTCACCACGTCTTCAATCTGGGCGTCCATCTTTGGCCAGTATGCATAGCTCCGTGCCACTGATTTCATTCGAGCTGTTCCAGGGTGTCTAGTGTTAAACTGCTCGAGTACTACTCGACGTAACTCACATGGTATCACAACTCGATCTCCAAACATAAGGCACCTTTCTACTGGGCACAGAGCTTGTCGACGTTGATATAGCTGTCTCAGTTCTTCATCTAAAGAACGTGGCCATTTGTGCTGCATACAATAGATTGCTTGTTGAATCGTTTTATCTCTTCTTGTGAATTCAGCAACTTGCTGTGTGGCAACAGGAAGTGCCCTCACAGCGTGAATGAAACTTTCTTTAGCGTAATCTCTCGTATCGATGGTGGCAATCACCGACTCTTCACTCGTCGTAGGATAGGTGCTTATGAGTCGAGATAGGGCATCTGCTTGACCGAAATCCTCACTCTTCTTGTATTGTATATCAAAATCATATCCGAGCAGCGTCAATGTCCAACGTTGTAACCGATTTGCGGAATGCACTGGTACTACAGCTTTCGACTTAAAGACTGCCAGCAGGGGTTTGTGATCAGTCAATATTGTGAAGTGTCGTCCATACACCATCTTATGGAACCGCTGTACTGCAAAAACGATAGCCCAAGCTTCCTTCTCAATTTGACTATAGCGCTTTTCAGTAGGTGTCAGCGTTTGTGAAGCGTGCATTATGGCTTTCTCATTTCCATTCGGAAATTTATGCAAGATAACTGCACCTACACCATATGCAGGCGCGTCCGCAGCGACAATAATCGGCACTTTCGGATCATAATGCGACAATAGAAGATTGGATGTAAGGAGCTTCTGCTGTGTCCAATTTCACTTAACATTTTTCCCCAGCAGATGGTTCAGCGGTGCTCGCTTCTCATGCAAGGATGGTAAAAATGCTGAGTAGTAACTTATGAGTCCTAGGAAGGATCACAGAGTCGGTACATCGTAGGGTGCAGGCATTCTTTGAATGGCTTCAGTTTTTTCTGGATCTGGACGACGACCTGATTTGTCGAATATAAATCCCAAATATTTCACAGACGTAAGGTAAAATTGACATTTCTCTGGACATAGGTGGAACCCATGGTCTTGGATTCATTTCAGTACAGTCGCAAGTCGATTGTAAAGTTCGTTTGGTGATTCTGCGACAACGAGTATGTAGTCTAAATACACGGCCACTCCGGTGAGGCCGGTTAAAATCGTATCCATTTATTGTTCAAAAATAGCTGGTGCAGTTTTGACTCCAAACGGTAGTCTCGTGTACTGAAAAAGTCCCCGATGCGTATTTAATGTGAGTAATTCACGACACGCCGGTTCAACCTTGACTTGCAAATAAGCATCTGCCAGGTGTAGTTTGGCAAAACAACTACCGCCGTTTAGAATAGTGAACAAATCGTCTGGAGCCGGTACAGGATAATGGTGTTGTTCTAGGGCATCATTCAAACCGGTCGAAAAATCGGCGCAGATGCGTAGTGTACCGTTAGGTTTCTTTACGACGACTATTGGGGCTGCCCAGGCCGAGAATGATACTGGTATAAGAACACCTTGCTTCTCTGAGCGTTGAAGTTCTGCGTCGACTTCTGGTAGCGAAGCATATGGAACTGGTCTTTTGGGACGGAAGACTGGGGAAGCATTTGGTGTCAAGCGAAGAGAAGCTTTCATTGTGGTACAGCATCCTAGACCTTTGGTAAATACTTTGTCAAATTCTTTTAGAAGCTTCATGAAATCTTTTTCGTCTTACATTCTTACGATGCGGTGGCATACGGTGCTTAGTGGAACAGCATCTATTTTCAGGTCACTAGTCCAATCTAACCCCAACAAGTTAAGATTGTTGTTAACCACATAACATACTTCATCCGTGGTTATTTCATTGAATGACAATGAGCATACAATTTTGCTAATGATCACCAAACGATCGCCTGATGCACTTATGGCGAGTTGTTCTGTAGCGCATAGTACAGGTTTCGCAATTTTAATCCATGTTTTTCTAGAAATAATAGTAATTTCAGATGCTGTATCAAGTTGGAGGCTTACCGTATGACCATTTATTCGAACAGAAACGTACTTTCTGGCTGGTCTCTGATGAGCGTGATTTGCGATGGATACTGAAATGACTCAGCCGGCTTATTTGGTGAACGGAATCTTCTTCTGGAACGTGACCGAGTGCGTGTGTCTTTCTGCCTGCACAAAGTTTCTTTGTGTCCCAGCCTGTTAAACTTTCTGCAGCGATAGTTCTTAAATGGACAGAACTTGGCAAGATGCCATGTATCACAGTTCCAGCATCTAGATGAGGGAGTAATATTCTTCTTATCGGCTGGTTTATCACGATAAGTTGAGGTGGTTGCTGGAGTGACTTGATGAGAAATAGGTTTTCGACGAACAGCATGAACTTTAATGTCACCATTACCACCAGACTGGACAAGTGTTGTATCATGCTTTAAGTTGGTCAGTCGTTGATATTCTGCAGCGATGTCATTTAGAGACAATGTTGTTTCTTGGTCAAGACGGTGTAGCAATCGCGTTCGAATATTAGCGAATTTTTCTGACTGTAGGCTGCAGATGAGTATTAACGATTTAAATTGGTTCTCCGATAGGTCTTTTAATTTAAACCGTTCACATTCTCTGTTTACAACTCCAACATAAGTTAAGAAATCATCTGATTCATTCATTTTCAACTTTAGGCAACGATATCTAATATTGAATAGAGAAGAATTGTCACCAAAGTGTTGGCTGAGAGTTGAGCAGGTTTCAGAGAATGCTCTATCTCGAGGATTTTGAGGTAAAATCAGGTTGCAGTACTTGTCAAGTTCTGCTGCACCAAGCTTCCTGAGAAGTAGGCGAACTTTCCTATATAACTACGTGCGCAGTGTGATCCTACATTCCTTAAGAGATGGATTATTCCTTATGGTCTAAGAGAAGTAGTTCACAATACACTAAATTAATTGTTCAATAAACGAATAATAGAGCCGGTTCATGCTTTTGCTTGAGGCACTCCGGTTGTTATGCCCATGAAATCCGATGGCAAAACTTCTAGGATATGTGGTAATTATGTATCAACTTTAAATTCACATTCGTTAAAACAAAAATGCACCACCATTGAGAATAAAGATACTCTTAGTCGCCCTCATGGCTTTAAAACATTTTTTAAAGTTGGTCTGAAAGATGTCTAGTTTCAGGTTTTCTTAGATGAAGATTCCTTAATGTTGGCGACGATTAACACTTCATTTGGTTTGTCCAAATACAACTATCTTCCATTTGATCTTATTTTTTAACCAACCATTTTCCGAGAAGTGATGAATGGTAATGTCTGTGATCTGTAATGTGTGGCAATTTATCAGGATGATCATATTATTTATGATCCTGATACGAGATCTCATGATAAACAACTGACATGCTTATTGCATCGTCTACTTGAGAAAAATATTGCTGTAAATCTGAAAGAATGTTCTCTGTGTGTTTTGTTCCGAGTGTTTAGGATGATTAATTGATAGTGACGCGTTAAGATCACATTTAAAACGGTTAGATCCACTTATCATTATGCCGTCTTCTAGAAATCTCACGGAACTACATTCTCTAATGGGTACTTTACAATACTATTTAAGCCTCGTTTCCAATTTTTTGTACCAGGCTAATGATCTATTGCAATTTTGATCGTCGAATTCATTCAAGTGCGGTTACATGCAAGAAGCTTGCATGAGAAATCTATTGAAATTTTTGTAACGTGATGTGGTTTGAAGATCTTATTCTTCTAGCATACATTCAGTTCTTATTACTGATGCATCGCCAGTTGATGTTGGTGCAAGTGGAAGCTGGGCCACATCACTCCGGCAATCAAAGCAGGCCAAAGCTATGACTCTATAAACTACAGGCCAATGTGTTTCCTGCTAATAATGTCTAAAATCATAGTCTCCCTAAACCGTGGTTGCTTAAGTGACTATCTAGAATCCATCAGTTACTTTGTACCCAGGTATTGTCGTTTTAAAAAAGGACACTTCTGAATCACGCACCTGATGCCTGTATTAATCAAATGAATCAGCAATATTGGTCAAAACAGCATAGTCATAGTAGTAAATGTTGTTTTCTCAAAGGCCTTCCACTGAGGTAGTCACGCTTGTCTCATCCAAAAACTGGTACAGATAAGTATTATAACTTCGCTACCAGACTGGTTTAGGTCTTATCTGGATGAACGGTAATTCAAGATGAGGGTAAGTTGTTCATTTTTACAGGTTGTAGAATGTCACAGTTCAGTCTTGAGACTATTCCCTTTTCTAGTCTATATGAACGACCAGTCTCAACAAATATCTACCGGACTGCTACTATTTGCCGAGGATGTTAAGCTTTGGAGGGGAATCAGCAGCCAGAAGGATAATATGACTCGACTTTGAAGTTGAGCAGACTAAAACGGGTTAATTTCAGCTAGACAAAGTTACCTATCTGCGGCAAAACATATTCATTCTAATTAATACACGTTTAAGTAGATCATTAGTAAAAAGATTTAGATGCCTTACTCTTCAGTAGTCTCAAGTCGAGTGATAACTTGACAAAAATGCTTTCCGAGCCGACTTCGCACCTTTAATTCAGAAGTTCAGGTTTAGCCACTTTGATAGCAGGATCTTCCTTATGCTTTCCGGTTGTTTTATTCGCTCTTATTTAGAGTATGGGGACATTCAATTCTTACCTCGATCTAGACAAACTGGAGTTCTCTGAAACAAATGCAAAGAAAAGTTACGTATTTCGTCCGTGTATGCAAGTTCAGTTTTTATGAGGAACACCAGTAAACACTAGGCTTGTGTCCTCTTAAATGCAGGCGGCTTAGAGGGGACCTCACGGTGACTTAAAAAATTCTAAACACCCCCCGGGCACCCTTTAGGTCACCCATTTAAAGAAAATTTAAACGTACGATTTAGAGGTGATCCTTAAAAACTAAAGGTGTAGTATAGTAGATTAGACTGTAGGCACAGCTTTTTGTCATTAGGAGCAGTCAATTTTTTGAATTCCCTACTGGGCGAAATAGTCCGTATTAATTATATCTAGGCTTTTAGAAAAAAACCATTTATTCTTAAGAACTCAGACTAAACCATATTGATAACCGAGCAACACTTGTTTTATTCATGCATTTTTTACAAACCTAGGTCCATACTTGGTAAAATTGGTGATTCGTCAGTTATAATGTTAGAAAAAGCTGTTATGGTGGAAAGGTACTACTAACTATTCAATTTGACCTTGTATGCACAAAGTTACAAGAGTGAACGCTGATGAGAGTGCCTAGTTGGTCCCTGTATGTTTGTTTGTTGCCTACCCAATCCTAGGTAGGAATAGGGAGGACACAAGACAGTAGATCAACCAGACAAACAGTAGTATGTTTCAAGCTCTTCTGTATGTGTGCATTAACCAGACCACACAGCCAGCCAACTGGTGAATTAACACTAATACAAAACAAAGGATACAGCTGAAGTGAAGTGATGTGTATACAATTAATTAACTGCAATTCATAAGCGTGAGATGATATACTGACGGTAAATTTGCTAAATGAAAGGACAGAGCAGGGAGAATACAACAATTGTAGAAGTACAATGTTAACACTACACTTAACTAAAATAACGAAAATAGTTTCCCAAAAGTTTGTCATTCGTTTTTAATCGCCCAACCCAACACCATTTCTACTACGTACGTAAGCCCGTAAAATGAAGGCTTTTACTATTCCGTCAACAACCATTTGACACTGTTTGAAACATCGGTTTGTCGCAAATACAGAGACTAGTATTTCTTCTTAAAATATGGTAGTGGATAAAACACCCAGTTTAATTAATGTTTTACTATTCGGCTGCTCTGGAATGTGAGTCGATCAAATAAAAATTATTCTATGTTTATTCTTTAAATTTGCTGTACGCCAATGACTGCACACTGTTAAGAACATGTACTAAATATATTATTGATAAAACGTCTCCCTTGTCAAGTTCGTCTTCCTGACATTTTAATTCAATAAATTACTGATTACTTGGTTGTAGTTTAATTGAACCACAATTAGGACTAACTATAGAGTACGCTCGGTTCAGAGATTTTGTTTGGTAGGCTCAACCAGTTATTTTTTTGGAATGCATCAAACACTGAGAAATAAAATTCTCTATTGCTTCTTACACATCCTGTTAAGATATACGTGTGAATGTTGGGTGCTAACATATGAAGAGGTGTATCAAATAAATCTATGTATAATGCTGCCATAAGATGACTGACGATGTTAGATCGTGGTTACCAAGGTTTCTATGCGTAAATATTTTCAGAACATTTAATCTCACTTTGATCCCATGCACATATACCAGTGACATGATTCACTTGAACTAAGGAGTTATCTGGCCATTCGTAATACGCCAAACTTATAATCAACTAAATCTAACAGGAGGAACAAGTTTGGGCTAACAGACCAGGAGAGTGAAAATATACCATTGCATTGAACATGCATGAAGAAAGAAATGCACAATCTAAAAATTGACTTGTTAAAATAATAATCTGGGATTCCACAATCCGAACCTAGTTGGAATTTTTAAAATATGTTTATACTGTTACTGGCTATATTAAATATTGTAGTTGCATCCACCTATTTCATGACTTTAGGTCAATAGTTTCGCCCTGAAATATTGCATTATTTTCGAAATATTAAGTACATCCAAGTTTGCAAACGGTGGTTTGATCTGAAACTTCATTTTTAACAACTACCAGTATATAGCAGTAGTTCATACAGGTTTGTTGCCATCACAGGAAAGTATCGTTCGGGCATTATTAACAAACATGGAACAGTAAGCAGGCTTTTATATCTTAGTATAGTGCTTCGCAGAGGTGGGTCGCATTAACTCTACTAGGGGATCAATTGCAGAACTTTTGTTCACTCACATCAAACGTGTAACCATCCGCTTCACTGGGCCAGCGATGAATGTTTGAATTGTAAGCTTAGGAGATTGGGTGTAATTCGTATGTATTTGGTCAGCAACTCAAGAAAGTAATCTCGGAGACATAAGTAAATTTTTAAACGTTATAAAGGAACCGAACCAGCCATGAGCAAAAGCCCAGTAGGATAATCTGAAATCGCTCAGGAGAGGAATCTGAATTGGCACTCACATTTGTTATGCAAGTCATACAGGATTACCACTCCAGTAAATACGTGGGATAGTTAAGTGATAACAATGCCAGAGGTAATAACAATTCCACTATTGACATTCTAAAAGGCAACTAACCCTGTTTACGATTCTCGCTCTCTCCCTGTTTAGATTCGACGACACTCGTTATTGTGGAATTCGATGCCATGATATAAGAATTGTCTAATGTTCCTCGGTTTTTAACAGCATCCAACCAGATTTAATCCATAACGAATATGAATAAAAAATTGAAAACAAATGTACTCAGAAACACCCTGATTCGCTCTATGAATACATGTTAGATCCCAGTATAGATTAGACAAATAAACTACTTTACTTTGGTCAACAAAACGAATTGCACCTGATGCTAATCTTCAAGCTTAATTACAATGTATTTGTGGAATTAGCCAAGCCAATTTGTCATAAATGAGTGAAAGACTGTCTCGCCTCCAGAATGCTATGTGCCCCAAACTAACCAACTGTGAAAAAAAAAGACAATTGAATACAACAGATTCAGTCGAAATATCCGTATGCAAGTGACGAATTTTTTGTCATGGAACAATTGTTTATTTGATTAGTGTGAAAAAGTATAAAAGTCTAGTAAAAGTCCAGGAAGCTAGATACGTGCGAAATACTGTTCTTGTTGGATTTAGTTGTAATTGTTGTACTACTCATGAGTAGTTGAGTGTTTATTATGTAACTTGTAACTCGCATTTTATTGGTCAGTTTTGATCGAACTCTCTAGAAGTTGTTTTCTATTGGTCGGAACATTGTGTGTTTTGGTCAGCCATTTTGTTTGGCATTCTGTTCGTTTTGTGTGTAAGGTGCGGATCGTTGTGATCATTTGTTGCTGTTGTTGTTGTTGCTTAATCACCTTGAATGTAAGTAACTAGTAAATTAATAATTGTTTGTTGCAGAACCACGTTTGATATTTATTTACCTGTTCAAATAAATATTCCGAACACTCAAAGAGCCTTTAATCTTATCGACTTCGGGTGCGTTATTCCGGTGAATCTAACGCTATGTCACGTAAATCCTACAGTTATTCAAGTTTGCTGCGTCAACAACAACAACATCTAGAAGATAGTATGCCAGATTTATCTGTTCAGTTAGAAAAGCATGAAAGTCCTGTCTTAAGCGGCCAAAGGAGCCTACATGAGAAGCAACTGGAAATAGAATTGGCAAAGTTAAAAATACAAGAAGTGGAAAAAAGGATTGCGTTGGAGATGCTGTTACGAGAAGGATGTCCCCAAAATTCTAGCGAAAGAGGAAACATGAAACGCGACACATGTCCCGCAACGATTTATGTAGAAAGATACTCCGAACTGCCAAAGCCAGAAATAAGGAGATTTGACGGAAACCCAAAGGAGTATTGGATATTTACGAAAGAGTTTCAGAAAGTTGTAGAACAAGCGACAACCGACGACGCCATACGTCTGAATTACTTAATCCAATTTTGCACAGGTAAGGCGAGAGACTCTATAGAACATTGTAATATAATGAATGGCACAGATGGTTTTATGTTAGCTAAGGATATTTTAAAAAGGAAATTTGGTCAGAATTACATGGTGGCTAGGGCCTTTATACATGAAATAATTGACGGACCACCAGTTAAGAACGACGACTCTGCAGCATTGGCTGACCTTAGTCAAAAAATGCAAACATGCGTCGTGACGTTAAAACAGCTAGGTTACCAGTCCGATTTAAATGCAAGTAGAACGCTAGAAGCTATTGTGGCGAGGTTGCCTTCGAATCTCCGGTTTAAATGGGCGGAAACAGCGGTAGAATATATGAAACAAGGCAGAGAGCCTATTTTTGAGGACTTAGCTAGGTTTATCGAGGAACGTGTCGACATAATGTGCATGAGATATGGAGAACTCGCAGTGAATTTAAAGTCAGATAAACGAGTTCGGAACGTTGTTTCTTATCAACCATCGAGTACAAAAAAGAACGTGTTTACATTGCAGCACTCGCCTTCAAGTCAACGTCATGAAAGGTATTTAGTGTGTATCTTATGTAAAGACAACCACTTTCTCGACCAGTGTCCAACGTTGCTATCCCTTGAAGTAGATAAAAGGTTAGATCTAATCAAGGAGAAAAGGTTATGCCGATTATGTTTAAAGACTAATCATGTAGCGAAGGATTGTAGATTGCGCAGAGGATGTACCGTGGAGGGTTGTGGTGGTAGACACCATACATTGTTGCATGTTACCACTGACGTCTCACTATCTAATGCGAATGTTACTACTAATTACGTTTCAAAGTCCCGAGCGGAAAATGAAGAACCTAAGGTGGCATTTGCAGTGGTCCCAGTAATTCTCCGCAATCGTGACCGTACGGTAGAAACTTTAGCATTCTTGGATAGCGGCTCTGACTCGACATTGGTTCTTAAGGATGTTGTTGACGATTTAAAATTACCCATGGAATATGCCCGTGTTCGGATAGAGACTATGAATGGTTACAGAGAGATGCGGACAAATGCGGTACAACTAGAAGTTAGCTCGTACGAATCTGATGAGTCAATTCGTATAAAAAGAGCATATGTTGTTCCCAGTTTGCCTAAGATTAAGCGAGTGGTACCAGAGGAGAAGCAACTTCGATTGTGGCAGCATCTGCAGGGAATAGACCTGAGGAGATGTGAAAGTAAGCGAATAGGACTACTGGTTGGTTGCAATGTTCCTGAAGCACATAGAAATTTAGAACAAAGGTTAGGAAAACCAGAGGAACCGTACGCGATAAAGACCATATTTGGTTGGACACTGATGGGACCCCTTGGTACTCATGTCACAAGTCATATAAAGCTAAATCATCTCAGTCTCTCAGAAATTGAAAGTACTCTTGAAAGATTCTACCAGCAAGACCTGTTAGAGGAAAGTCAGTCTAAAGATAAAGATCTATCGATTGAAGATAGAACCGCACTCAGAATCATGGAGAAGTCTATCACGTTAAAGGATTGTCATTATTGTATATCACTCCCGTGGAAAGATTCACAGTTAGCATGGACGGATAATAAGTCGTATTGTTTGCATCGTCTGAACGCTTTACGCAAACGACTGTGTACCTCTAAAGACTTAGCTAGACGCTATGCGGATGCAATGAAGGATTACCTTATAAAGGGATATGCAGAAATTGCGCGACCGTTAAATGATAAGTCTAACGTATGGTACTTTTTGCATCACCCTGTCGTTCATCCAGCGAAACCAGAGAAAATTAGAATCGTGTTCGATTGCGCTGCTAAACATGAAGGACGATCACTAAACGACAGGTTACTCTTTGGTCCGAATCTTACTAATTCGCTATTGGGTGTAATTCTTAGGTTTAGACAAGAAAGCGTAGCAGTAATGGCTGACATCGAAGCAATGTTCCATCAGGTTAAAGTACCCGAACGCGATAGGGACGCTCTGCGTTTTTTATGGTGGACGAACGGAGATTTTACTGACAGCCCTGAAGAATTTCGCATGACAGTTCACCTATTTGGGGCAACCTCTTCTCCTAGTTGTGCTACATTTGCTCTTAATCGTACCATCGAAGATAACAAGGAAAACTATGACAAGGAAGTTTACGACATGGCTACACGTAGTTTTTACGTGGACGATTGTTTAATTAGTACTCCCAATACTGAAACAACTTATCGAATATCAACTCAGTTGAAAGGTATGTTATCAAAGGGAGGATTCAATTCGACTAAATGGGTTACTAATTATTCAACATTAGCTCAGTTGCTACCTGAGTTTAATTGTATCGGGCCATGTGTACATATCGGTCGCGACGATCATACCACTTGTCGAGCTTTGGGCATAAGTTGGAATATATGCGATGATACCTTTCGTTTTTGTGTCGGGATGGTCGATGAACCTGTTACACGTCGTAATATCTTGTCATTTGTCGCCTCCATATTCGATCCCATGGGTTACCTGGCACCTGTTATTCTTCCGGCGAAACTTATCCTTCAGAAACTATGTAAAATGAAATTTTCTTGGGATGATTTAATAGTAGGAGAAGAATTAAAGGTTTGGAGAAAATGGCAAGGAAGTCTCACTCATATAGAAAAGATAGCTTTGCCTCGGTCATTAAATGCAGCCGAATGTACTGGAATCGAACTACATATGTTTAGCGACGCCTCTAATAATGGATACGGAGCAGCAGGGTATTTACTACTACTAAAACAGCAAAGTATTAAAGAATGTCGACTGATATTCGCCAAAGCTAAAGTAGCACCTATTAGGGCCACAAGTATACCACGTTTAGAATTAGCGGCAGCAGTTTTGTCTGTGAAAATCTCCAAGCTTATACGAACAGAGATGACTGTTACCATACTCAAAACGATTTATTGGACTGACTCCCTCGTCGTACTCCATAGCATAAACAATGCTTCCAAGAGATTCCCTACGTTTTTTGCTAACAGGTTGGCTTATATACATGAACAGACGAGGCCATCAGACTGGTGTTACGTTAGTTCTAAGCTCAACCCAGCAGATTTGCTTTCCCGAGGGTTCATGGTAAACCAAGAACGAAAATTAAAACGATGGCTTAGTGGTCCAACATTTTTATTGCAGGGACATGTCCAGCAGGAACCATACCAGCACACTAATGTATGCTCCTATGTAAACTATATGTTGTCAGATAATGATTTATATCCAACCGAGAATCAACCTACGTTTCTGAATCGATTCGAAGCTGTGAATTCATGGATGAAATTACAACGAATGATAGCTTGGCTTATGCGTTATAAATATTTCTTGATGAACAAATTAACTAACCAACAACACCTCACAGTCGCAGAGTTAAGATCGGCAGAGCTCAACATTATCCGATTGGCGCAGAAGGAATGTTTCAATGATGTATTTAAGCTGTTGAATCACGTCTCAGTGGTGACGAATCAGAAGGAGGTCGACCGAACAATTAAAGTAGCATTATGCAAGTCCTCAAGCCCACTACGTCATTTGAAACCGGTTACGGTTAACGGAGTAATAAGAGTTGGTGGGCGCTTACAACAATCAGGTCTACCCTTTGAAGTAAGGCATCCGATTATACTACCGCATAATCATTTTATTACCCGTTTAATTATTAGACATTATCATGAAACGAATGGACATATGGGAGTAAATTATCTGATTTCGACAATCAGTGAAAGATATTGGATCATTAAAGCAGCGAAAACCATCAAGTCGGTTCTCAATAATTGCTATAAGTGTCGTAAGTGGTTCTCTCAACCTTGCCAACAGGCTATGGCACCCCTACCAGAAGATCGTTTCATGCACCACTGTAATCCATTTACTGTGACAGGTGTCGATTATTTTGGACCACTATTTGTGAAACGTGGACGGACCGTGGAAAAGAGATACGGCTGCTTGTTCACTTGCTTCAGCTCAAGAGCGGTTCATCTAGAGATATCTAATACTCTAGACACCGATTCCTTCCTCTGTGTCTTTAGCCGATTTGCAGCACGTAGGGGCTACCCACAACGCCTGTATAGTGACAACGGTAGTAATTTTAAAGGTGCAGAAAGGGTGATAAAGAGTTTAATGAGAGCTTGGAACCAAGAAAAAATATCGAAAAACCTTGCCAATCATAATTGTGATTGGATATTTAACCCTCCAAAGGCTTATCATCGAGGAGGAATATGGGAGCGGATCATCAAAACTATTAAAAGAATATTAGTAGTTATTCTCGACGAACAACCGGTCACCGATGAGGTACTACATACGACTCTAGTGGAGATAGAGAGGATTTTAAACAATCGTCCTATAGTGAGGATGGTAGAAGACGTCGATGGAATACAAGCGCTTTCACCTAGCATGTTACTATTGCCTAGAGCAAGCGAACCAGCTAGCATCGATGAAAAGGACTATACAACAAAATATAATAGAAAATGGCGACAAGCATTGTACTTGGTTGATCTCTTTTGGAAAAGGTGGTTGAAGCTATATATCCCAACGCTACAGTTAACGCAACGATGGCATGATCCTAAGCCTAATTTGAAGGTTGGGGACTTAGTATTGATGATAGAACCTGCACGATCGAGAGGGCAATGGCCGAAGGCGGTCGTCACAGATATACAGGAGGGTACCGACGGTTTAGTTCGGAAGGTGACGTTAAGAACAGCTAACGGGATAATGAAAAGAGATGTACGACAGTTATGCAAGTTGGAAGGCGAAGTTGAAGAATCCCAGAACCCTGAGCAGTTAGAAACATCCCGGGATTCTCCAACCTCAGGGGGCAGTGTTGGATTTAGTTGTAATTGTTGTACTACTCATGAGTAGTTGAGTGTTTATTATGTAACTTGTAACTCGCATTTTATTGGTCAGTTATGATCGAACTCTCTAGAAGTTGTTTTCTATTGGTCGGAACATTGTGTGTTTTGGTCAGCCATTTTGTTTGGCATTCTGTTCGTTTTGTGTGTAAGGTGCGGATCGTTGTGATCATTTGTTGCTGTTGTTGTTGTTGCTTAATCACCTTGAATGTAAGTAACTAGTAAATTAATAATTGTTTGTTGCAGAACCACGTTTAATATTTATTTACCTGTTCAAAATAAATATTCCGAACACTCAAAGAGCCTTCTAATCTTATCGACTTCGGGTGCGTTATTCCGGTGAATCTAACGCTATGTCACGTAAATCCTACAGTTCTCTCCATTTCATAGTATTAAAAACCATTCATCACTTTCGTCACGACTTTTACATGTTAGGAAATTGTGTGAAGCACAGTTCGCAACACGGAATGTTCCTAAACTTTAGGGTTTCGGATTACAGTCACAATGTGATGCATGGAGAACCGAGTACGGCAGAAAACAGAAGTGCATTGTGCAAACTGCGGTGGTTGTGGAATAAATTTTGCACAAGAGTACACGATGCGATTTTTGGACATGATTGAGCGATTAAAACAAAACAGGAAGCAAAAGGTCACCTGTTCAGATTTTGGTAAAAGTGGTAGCCCAAGTTTTCAAGCAGGCCGCCGGTAGTGATACAACTAAAGTCTTTAAACGAAATGTCATTTTTAGAGCAATAAGACAGAGTTGACGGAAATAATAATCTAAATTTAGCAGCTCAAATGTAAATATCTATTAAATGTTACAGTCTGACATACAATAGTTGTCCAGCAAACCGACAGGAAATATAAAATTGTCATGGACGACACATTATACATGGAAACGTTGGAAAATACACGCCTCTGTACCATTACGCATTTTAGATTTCAATAGCCCGTTCGATTTTTTATTCTTATGAATCGGTTTATACATACTTAAATAAAATATACCAGAGTCTAAATAGATAAGCTTATCTCACATTATAAAGCTTTTTTATAACCTTATTTTTCATAATTATTTACATCACCACTACGCATTACTGCTCGGCCTTTCTGTTAATGACATTTCATCATCTGATAACAATATATTATCAAGTTAAAGAGCGAACACTATGGAATACTTCATGCAGAATTAACTATGACGCTACAAATCAATTGGAGATTGAATAACTCACAAAGTATATTTATTTATAATTAGAACCTATACACTGAAACACCTATTTTGATTAGGAAAACACTCTTGCTTCAGAGCAACTGAATTATTCAATTAAATGTTTATATTCCACACAATTATCCTCTGAAAATGTCGTTGCCAATGTAAAGTACTGAATATTTTCGGAATGATAGCGCGTCAAGTGATTTCTACGGTACTTGTCGGGACGCGTGGAGCATGAGCTAAGGTTTGCTGATGAAACATAATCATATATCCAGAATAGAAGCTTCAGAGTAATTTATTTTTGGAAAGTGTCAAGTTTTACTTCCAGTGCAGGTATTACAGCGCCGAAAAGGAAATTTATTCCCAATATAACCAAGGCTTTAAATAAATCACGTCAAAATGATAAGTGAGTTTAATGTTCGTCGCCATACTTCTTTACTTCCATCCGCAGCTTTTAACCTTTAAGAATTCTTCTTTCTATTAGCATCTGCAAAATCAGACTAAATTTTATGTAGATAAGGACAGATTTGTTTGGTCAGCAGATTGCCTGTTAGTCATAGCTACGGAAATACATAATTTAATTGTTTCCTTTTAAGTGAATCAATAGGTGATAAAAATCTGCTTGTTAGGACAGCGTACCAAACTTATACTTCTGTGGGAGGGTCGGTAGTTCACTGACAATTCGTAATGACTTTCGGTTTTACAAATGGTTTGTTCATAACACATTGATCCTAGTAAAGTACGACACTCGGAAATACGCCACATAATGAGAAATGATAAGATTAAAATAATGGAAAGATGATTACGCTATTGTTCCACCGATGAACAAAACTGATGTTCAGAAAATAGTAGCTTAATTAAAAGCAAGCTCCTGCTATTTTAGTAGGTTCATACTATTTTCATATAGAATGTGATCAAAAATGTGGTAGAATCACTATTGCATTCTATGATTCCAGTTTAGAGTTCGAGAAGACTAGCTTGCTTATGTGCATGAATCACCATAGCTCTTGTTTGTTGTTTTTTTTTTTATAATTCCAAGTAGCGATGTTACTTCTCATCCCTTAAACTTTTCATTTTGACTTACTTTAAGCACCATATTTTGCGTCATTTTCTTTTCTATCTACCTTTTAGTGCCAATAAATTTTCAAAACCAGATACTATCAAAATTCGTGTAGAACCAAGGTTAACTAGATCATATCAAAATGATACTCAGCGTTCAGGATGTCAGAGTACAAGACCACAGTTTGTACACAGTTACTCAATCTTCGAAACTGGAATAGGCTGTATCGCTAAGCCAGATAAGAATACTGTTGAGTTGTGTAAGTAGTTAAAAGGAGACCTTTTTGAGACACAAATAAATTGTTTATTTATCATTTAATTGTTAGCCAAGCGTTTGAGCGAGCCTTCTGTCACCACCTGACGATAACTAAAATTTCTATTTCCATGTGAATTCGAACTTTTGGTCTTATGAATTTGCGGAATTTTTTTGTCTAGCTCCTAGCCTTTTGAGACATTCTCCCATTGCACGTTGCGGCATCCTGTTATCGCATACATATATTAGGTATCATAACCATAGTAAAAATGGAGTTTGACGGAAAGTACTGTAACTCACTATTTATTTTTTCAGTTAGATAAAATCTTGACTGTTTTATCCACCCCATGTTACGTATCGTTAAATTTACATAGTATATACTTTGAATCTTGCAACTAAAACAAACATTAGTTGTCATTGTCAATTAAAGAATTTCTAATTGTAATCTATCTTGATCTCTCTTGACCCATTTTGCAAACGTAGTGCGTTCCCGTAGACATCTATCGGGCTAGCATTATGTGCTTTCTAACAATTCATACACCTTTTAAGATTGACGGTGATCTGATAGTTTCGACATTATTGTCATTTATTGATGATTTACCATGGTGTAATTCATTATAAAAATCACTAATCTGTTGATTTGTTTACTTATGATCGTAGCAGAGTAGCTCGATTACTGCAGGAAGCTTTTCGTTCATTCAATGGCTAAATAAGCTTAGACAACCAGTAGGTTCATGGACCAGAAATAACTGGTTCTAAGTATTTTATAATCATGGTGCGATTTAGTGCAAAACAGTAATCGCTTTAATAACACTGATTTATTGAATGGCCCCAACAAATGGTAGGTTAGTTTGCGGCAAATAATCACAGTGAACGACTGTCTTGTTGCAAAAACTAAAATTTTAATTTTGTATTGTATTGAGTTCCTTTCCTTCGAAATTTGAGAACAGTCCTTTGAGAAGTGTGATAAGCAAGCTGATATTATAGTTTTTTTTACATGGTTCAATAGCTGTGTTGGCGAAACCAACTGAATAAGTACAGAAAATTATTGTTCCGTTACACAAATCATGCTGTTTTTTAAGGTCTATCAATTTCTATCATCTAAATACGAGGTGCGTGGTCACTAGGCTAAACAGGTTTTCGGCCATTTCGAAATAGGGATATTTTTACTAGTAGTTTAACCGTCCTATAACTCAGATTGTTTGTATGGGTAAAGTCCGAGTAAATATTATTTTGGCCTATTATTTTCCCAACAAAAGAATGCATTTTTCAGTTCATATTTCTATGCGCATTTCTAGCAAAGTGTTTACTTATTGCTTTCATGCAGCTTTCACTGTATACTTTCATTCAATATGGTTATTTCTCATTATGTTACAGGTGAAACCAAAGAAGCTGTTTTACCACAGACTGAAGCGGTGGAGTTTTCTGAGACAGAGTCCCATTTAAATCCTCTTAATCAATGCGAAGCGTTTGTAACAGATATCAAACAGTTATTTAAAAATCCACCAATTATAATGAATGATTCTGCTTCTGGTCAAGAATTTGACTTAGGTAAATGTAATTTCATGCACGTTATTTTTTATTTTGTTAATTGTGCCGTTAAATTAATATCTTTTTCTAATATCTCTTATGACTTTACCTACGTAAGAAAACTATGTTGCGCAAATTAAAATGGCCTTGCATTAAAGTCATTTATATTGTAGTACGATTTATATCATATAACAGAGTTTTTTAATATCTCAATTAAGAAAAATATATGGCATTTCAGCGAGAAAATATTTCTTTTCGATAAACTCATTTGGTCAGATAACCCTATGTTTTACTTGATACTTTTTCTAAACATTTCATGATACATTTGGCGTTTTAATTTTTCAATAGTCCAATTTATCTAATAAATTACTGTAAATACAAGTGTACAGCTTCAATAAATGAATTCGTCAAAGATAGGTTTTTCCATCAAAATGTCATATCTTCCTTAATTGATACAGTAGGTCTCTTTCGTTATTTGAAAACTTGCGAGGATCCTGTTGCAATAATGGAGCTTAATTTCTGTGGTTTTCTGTTAAGTTTACTGTAGCGAATTTGACAGTTATCTTTTTGAAATGCTATATAAACAAACGAGAATACCGTAGACCGTTTTGGAACGCTTCGTCGCAACCATATCTGCTCAAATCATCGTGCTTTCGAACATCTTGCACGTCTACCAGGAATCGGTCGAAATATTTGATTAAGGACATACACTTTGTATGAAAAGATGATGAATGGGCTAGATTTTAAAACAGTCTCGAAGAAATGCTTAACTGTATAAACATGAATTTGATTTAGTGTCCAAAACCGACAAATAAATATACTTCTTTTCCTGATGCAGTGAAAAATATATTTTCAACTGTTTCAACATCTCATTATCCACCATCGCGTTACAAGCAATATCATTTGGTCCAACATTCTGTAATAGTTCAACAAATGTAAATGAATTAAATACCAAAACCTAGTTTGAAAATAAATTCATTAGACAAAAGACCTAATCTCTGTCTCTAACAAAACATTCAAACAGTTCAAAGCAATACTTGTAAATTGTTGCAAGCGGTATGCCTCTATAAAGCCTACAACTGGATAACTACTTTCAAAAGAACATGAAGTGCAACCACATGATCTCACTAAAAATAATGATTTCATGCTTAGTCGTTTCTGATAATTGATTAGCGTAGTTCTCTTGAGCTACCAAGACTGTATATAAATTATCCTCAATAATATAAAGTGTTGACGAGTTTTGTAAAAATTGCAAAACATAACAAACCGAATGCTTCATTTCAAGGTGATGGAATACTCTCAAACTCCTAAGCCTTTCAAAATAACCTTGTCGATTCTTTGACTAAAAGTACGCCACCTCTAAAACGACTTCTGGGTAAGATGTCCGTCCCTAAGGATTTATTGCTGTTCAAAAGTTAGAGTTTCTTGCATACTTCCTCTTTGTTAGTTGGATCAGTCGTCACCGACAAGGGAGGAAAAAACAGTCTGATTCGAGTTGACGTGGCAGCAGATTAGATAAACTAACTCTTAAAGAACTTACCCTATGGTCTAGGGTGATCTTAAATGTTAGTAATTGGCGTACCACCACTAGTTGTCTTACTGACACAAGGCTTCATGCTGTCAGTAATTTAGGCGTGTTGATAGGGCTTCCGGAAATTACTAGATGCAGCTCCTACTTACAACTTTTGCGCGCTTCAGTCTCGAATTTTTCCTGACGTAACACAAGCTTCTCACGATTTTCTGACGTCGGAATCTACGTACATTTTCAAACTGATGAGTCGTTTTGGGTGAACCATTGTGCCTCAATGAATTTTAAAGAACATGTAGATACCCAATTCTTATAATTGGGACGTTTCACAAAACTGCGAAAGACGTGGCTTGGCAGTTTCGTAACGTCATACAAATATATTGATCTGATGAACTAGCATCTAGCCAAAATCTTAGATCAGATTGTTATTTGTTAGCAACAGAAAATTCAACCAATTTACTAATAACAATCCGTTTAGGGTAAGGAGTTCGCTAGTCACTAAAACGCACAATGAACTTAGTGCAAGTCACACTAATCAGAGTCCAGGTAAGTATTACAGAATGAACGTCAGTCTTGAACACTACTACATCAGTGATTGTATTACTGTTCTTTTAATATGTTGTGCACTTATTTGATGCTTTTAATTCCAAGTTATTTCTCCTATGAAAATAAATTTTGTCTTCTATTTAGATCCTTTTAGAGATTTGGATTTATCTGATGGGTGGAGTTCTAGATTTCCGTTTAATTTATTTTCTGATAATACTACTTCAGGTAGACTGTTCACCCTACAGTTACCAGATAAACTATTACCATCGGTAGGTATGTGTTTTGTATTGAAAGTGTATCTGTTTTACATAAACTAAACGTTACGAGACCTGAAATCCTATGTGTTATTTTATGGTAGGACAGTGGTTCAGTGATTAGAGAAGTTTGACTTTCATTCACCGAGTAGCATACTCCCCTTTATTTTCAATTTAGGAAACTGAGTACCATCACTAGCCTGTACATTTCGATCGTGCCTCGAAGTCAACTATATAATTATCCATATGATAAATGACCGGGTTGGAATTAAATATTTGATATGAAGTTATTGAAAGCATGTTTAAATAGAAGTATGCAGTTGCCATCACGCAATACAAACGTCTTATTTCTAAATGTTTGTATCTCGCTTAGTATATGCTCTCCGTTCTTATTACTGAATTCGTGAATGCATGCAACCAAAGTTAAATTCTAAAGCAGAACCAGTGGATACGATATCTAAAGTTATATGCATATAGAACAGTTTTTCGAAAACACATTACAATTATTTCTATTATCTTTTCAAAGAAATGTATATATATATATATTTATGTTTTACCGTTTGTAAATGGTCGACTAGTAAAAATAATAAACACAGACTCGTGGATTTGAATTTTCCGAGTTTCATATCCTTCAACTCTTTTCACTCGTCGTTTTCTGAAACTTATCAGTCACCTAACCAAATTATATTGTTACTTGAGGTTCTAACATGTGAAGGAAAGAAGTGGATCCAAAAGTAAATTAATTCATGTGCTAGAACGGTTATACGGGGTCGTGTTTCTGATTAATAGTAAACCGTCAGAAATAATAACAATCCATAACCGGGTAAGAAAACATCTGTATTGAATGCATAACCGTTCTTATCTTATGAAGGGTTCGAGTGGTATTAATTTCCGAATACAATTCCAGTGTAGCAGTCACGTTACAATTGTGTAGCCGTCAAACATTACTTTCTCAAAAGTGAATAGACCGGTGCTATTGGGATCTGTGAAGTTCAAATCTATATCCTGCTATCCAGTCATATATAGCAGTGTCATTTTATCCATAATGTATGAAGTCTTTTGGTAAATTAGATCGTCAAAAATATGATACATAATTTATTTCAAATATCGCAGTCTACATAACTTTTAAAACTCATGATCGACTTGTCCCATCAAGAGCAAGCAACGTTGCAAGTTATTAATAAAAAAAGATCATATTCGTACATACATTTTACTCCAATCTAACATGTAAATATACAGCTTCACTGATTGTTTTATAAATTTCGTTGTCACCGTAGATTAATTATTTGTCTAATGGCTATCGTGATCGATTCAAATTAATTATAGCATTTTCAACTTCATTGACGGAACATGTGTCAATGTTCCATTCAGGTAGTTTGGCGATAGTCATTAACGGAAATGTAGCCGAAAGCCAGTAGGACTGTTTTTGAAAATGTTCCACCCATCTGTCTGGTCGTTTAAATAGACAGTAAATCATGGACTCATCTTTTTCAGTAATAGTCGTCCTGACTGCCGAGTTTCTAATAGCGGTTTGATTGATAAGTTGGAACGGTAGTCAAGTATTGCCTATTGCAGCAGCCGTTTCCATCACTTTTGCTTCCGTTACCAACCACTGCTTACGACAGTTGCGGCTACCGAAACGTAGCTTACTTGTTGCGATGAACCAATCAGACTATACCACGGTGTACTCCCACTTCTCTAGCACATACCGTAAGTACTGTCGACTCGAGTCCACAAAAAGCTATACCACATCGGAGCTTTTTATATGTAAACTGTGTCAAACCAGTCAACAGGCCTTTAGCTAAAGCCCTAGGATCCCCTGCAATTTGTGTTTGCTGTATCTCCAAAACATGCATACAGGTCCCTGGCGTGGTCATTAACTTAGCCTTACCTATTCATTACGGAGAAACAGGGTGATTCACTCTTAATTTATCTGGCAACTCGATAGCAAGTTCTCGTAACCTTGCTAATGTAGGTGTAGCACTAAGTTTACATCCAGAACAGACATGTCTTCCTGTCTATAGCCGTTTATGTGCTGCCCGTATTTAAGGCGGAAGGAAGATGATAGTTAGGAGTGAAAGTAGAATAAACATTGGAAGGAGAAGAGATTTTATCGTAAATAGAATAGTCTTGAGTGTTGTTATAGAAGTATGAGGGTGGTTATCATTCACTCGCTACCCACATTGTTGGGCGACTTCTCGAGGTATCTGGAAAGACCTTGCCTACGGAGATGAAAGTCTGTTAGGTAAGGTGAGGTGTATATTTTTAGGGCTGATCCTATCGGATGCCACCATATTTTTGGGGAAGACAGTTTCATCATACTGGTTGTCTAAGAAATATATCTCACTATCTTCACGCTTCTGCACAGTCGACAGTACGACCTCTCCCTCTGGCCTTAGGTTTGTTGTTATTATTCTTATCGCTTTTCAAAAGACTTACGTGACATGAGAGGACTCGAAGGGACGGTTGTCCTAGCCAGTATTGCTATATCGATTCATTACAATAGGCAAGTTCGACCATTATTTCGAGGTAACAGCGACGGGGAAGTTTGCGGCACAAAATTGAATTCGTACTGTAATTGTTGGGTAATGTCAAATCTCCAAATTATTACTAAGGAAATCAAGCGTAAGCTCTTATGTTTTGATTTTATTCAAGCTTAATTATTAGACTTAATTAGTGTCAAATAATTCCCCCTCCTGTTCATCTAACTCATGAATTATTTTTCTGTGAAATTTACAACATCTAGTTTTATTGATGTTATCTTTCACTCATTTAGTGAAATAATCATTCATATTAATTTTGAAGTTTATTAAGTTAATAACTTCTTTAACTGGTAATCATGGTAATTAACTTGATATCTAAACGAATGTACGTGAACAGTTGGACGGTCTCCGTTCGGCTTCTGTAATCAAATCTTCCTTACATGATCCATCTTTCGAAGTAGACGGAAAAGAAACTAGATATCTAGATTGATGTGTATTATCAGTGATTGTTGTCTGATCAACCATATCGAGTCTCAGTTGTCTTTATCGAGCCACCTAAAGTGTCTAGTGGCAACGTCTATTCCTCGAACCCTAACAATGCTACCATTACCGATGAAATATCAATAATGTTGACAGACTAAGTTTTATAATTACCTTTGTCTTTTTTAAAAATTTATTTCAGGATGGTGAGCAAATGAAAGAAGGTTTATTCGGGAAGATACAATTATTAGATAATCAGGAAGTTCGTCTCGTTGTTGGCAGTGCTCGATTCAATTTGTCTTGTCCGCGTCCGTTACCAATAGCTTCCGTAAGTTTTTTTCAGCGTCTAGCTTTTGTGTTTCATTTTGTTGGCATCATTACTAAGATTATACTTAGTAATTTGTTTCATTGTGAATATTTATTGATGCGATTAGTTTCCTTCAAACATTTAAACAAAACAAGAACCACAATATTTGTAGAATGCAATGAATTCGTGTTTTGTTACCATCTCATTGGCTGCGTACAAACTATTAGGTTTAGTTAGTGCGAAGTATTATCATTCTTGTAAACTAAGGGATAGGCTTTCCACCACAGAGCATAAACTGTTTGGAAGCCAAGTTGATTCAAAGTTGGAGTCAAGATTTTTAAATGAATGTTGATAAATTAGTTGAATCGTGGTACTAAAATATTGAAGACGGCCTGTTTACGTAATATAAAAAAAATTTACTAGGAACATATGAAGATTATAAATTAAGTAAACAACAGTCAGCATTTAACTCACTGAGCTGTAATTAGAGTCGAGTTGTGGCTAGCAAGTGGAGTCCAGAACGCGCATTCCGTTCCTCTTCGAACTCGTCGGCTGAAAGTACCTGCACCGGGACTCAGTTTCTTGCGTGTTTAACGCCACCGCTACCACTAGATTATTGAGTCCAGACAGCCACACTTGTGCGACAGGTATGTGTATATAAGTTGGATATATTTGGATCCTCCCGCTGATTTGCCATATATGCATTCTGAACGGATTGCTGTCTAAACTCAGTACGCTAGTTGTAAACGTAGTGGTGCTTGGCACGAAACGAACTGAATTTGAGTCCCAATGTAAGCATCAACACTGGGATGTAGGTGCATCCAGCTGGCGAGTCCCATGTAGGACGAAACGCGTTTCTTAGATTCCACTTTCTAATCATAATCCAACTGAAAACATACTTGTGAACTATCACTGTATCGAAGCGATTCCGCTCAGGATGCACGTATGGCAACAGAGACTGATTAATTTCAGTCCATATCAAATCAACGGGGAGATTGAAACACATCTAAATCATTTAGTTATACTTATAATTTGTTGAAAAATAACAAAAAGTTAATCACATTTCGTTTTAATAATTCAATTATTCTTATTCATACACTAACAATACATGAACGGAGAAATATTTCTTGTTAAAAACGTCACTATATAGCACCTTTTGTGGCCGATACATCGATTGGATATAGGAATCATTTTGTCTTTTAAGTGACAGAAAAAAACTACTTTATTCCCATATCCGTGTATCTGAATTCATCAATTAATTATTCCTCATTCAGTTGTAATCCCTCCAGTATTTGACCTCTTAAAGGTGTAATTTGGCAGTCTCTCATATAAATTTTTGAATCGGGATTTCAATAGTACAGGATTATTTCCAACAGTATATGACTTAATAATCCCAATTACAATCATTAAACATAATTCACCCTTCAACAACTGATATGTAGCCGATGTCATTTACCTCTGCATATGTTGAAGTGCTTGTCGATAACATATCTTTCTTCTGCTGAATTGCATCAACATTTGCACTATTGAGTGAATTCAGTATCCAGTGTACAGTATTAAGTAACAAACTGAACTCCTCTGGTCTAATTTTAGCTTCAGTATGTTTCGTTTGGACGGTTCCAGAAGTCCTGCAGCTGATTAAGCTGAGCCCACCCACTGGTTGCTTCTTTTGCATCAGGTATTACTAAAATCTGCAGAGTGACGTGTTTGATGCTGTTGATAAAAGTATGTGTTAAATCTAAGATAACAAAAGCATTTGCGGTGTATCTTAGAATTACGCGCCAGTCGCACTATTCGTATAACTAACCTCGATAAGATGAATCAGTACGTGAACACGTATGCCCTGTAACTACTAGTCCCCAAAGCCGGAATAAAGAAGCGAAGATAACTGAGTCACCCACCAGATAATCAGATTACATTGCACTTATCTATTTATATACATGTAGTGGATAATGCTCATCCATAAGTAGTAGGTAGCGGATCGTCGCGTAAAAGTGGAAAGAATCAGTAAACAGCATATGAGGTGAGTTGCGATGTGGTAAGGATCAAAGCATGATAAGAATACATAGGAGAATTGAAGACAACTAAGGGAAGCAAGCCTACAACCGAAACTGATCGAGGAACGCAAAGGATGTGCAAATTGATGATTAAAAGTAATGTATATAATATTTATTACGTCCTCTATTTTCTCCGTTCGAGCAATTGTTTTGTTCAAGTGGTCTTCTCACATTTGGTGTCGCTGCCTCTGGATGAAATGGAGGTGCCGTGGCCACATCCAATCGATAATGGAGACGGGGTGTTTTCGCGACGATCCGGAGCCGTCGCGGAGTTAGTTGGTGTGCGATTGCAAAAGGCGCAGGTAACAGTCCTTGGGACCCTGCTACAAGGGCGTGCAAAGGCAGCTCTCGATAGTGTGGGGCACCACGGTGATGGGGTAGCGTGGAGAGACGTTGTGGCTAGGTCGGTGTCTAAGCCAAATAGCCTAGCGGACAGGTGGGCGGCGTCGCGACAGTTCATAGCCGTGCGTATGTGAGGAGACTACTTGAACAAAACAATTGCTCGAACGGAGAAAATAGAGGACGTCATAAATATTATATATATTACTTTTAATCATCAATTTGCACATCCTTTGCGTTCCTCGATCAGTTTCGGTTGTAGGCTTGCTTCCCTTAGTTGTCTTCAATTCTCCTATGTATTCTTATCATGCTTTGATCCTTACCACATCGCAACTCACCTCATATGCTGTTTACTGATTCTTTCCACTTTTACGCGACGATCCGCTACCTACTACTTATGGATGACCTTATGAGGATTACCCACCACTTCCATACAAAATGTGGCCACGCAACTCAATAGGAAGAATAACATTTATCCTAAACGGATATAATAATGACTATGAACTGAAAGTACAGTTAGATTGTTGATTATAGCTTCTGAGTGATAAACGTTATGATACAGTTATTGAGTTTAGTGGGAAGTTAGGGCCTTGAGAACATGACGGTAATGTAAATAAAATAATCGATCTTCGTGTATTCAAGTAAAATAGTCTTTTAGAAAACAGTTCAGAAGGTTAATTACTCTTCTTGAATCGCCCGATATAATAATTTGCAGTTACCTATCGACGTCTTTTGTAAACATTAAACGAAACAAACTTTTAATATTTCCGATTACAGCTTCTACAATTAAAGCTTAAAGATATTGCGTTGAACAGCACACTCTTCCAATGATGTTCTCTGGATTATGTGCACGCAGCGCAGCTCATGATGCAAGTCGTGATAAAATTGTTTAATTACAGACTATAAAGCAGGCTAATTATCTATCACTATTCAATCGATGTTTCGGTCATCTGTTGAACGACAGATACTCCAGTGTCATTGTGAACATCTCGCACCAAATGAATACCGTAAATTTTCATAATCACCATATTAGCCTCTAGAACTACATAATGACAAACATACTTTTACTGTTTTTTGTAAGTGCCATCCAAACCAACTTCCATGAACCTGCTTTATTAAATTTGTCTGGTCAGTGATGGCAGATTTTTTACCTCTAATAACCGCATGCCCTCCAAGAAGAGTCAAGTAGCTGCTCAGTTTCTCATAACTCCGTGAGGAATTCGGCTGGTAAAATAGCCTCATGTCGGGGGTTAAATGCATTCTCAGTGTGCAATCGCTCGCATAATGTGGCATAACAGAGGTCTTTTACACCGGACGTGACAGTGCTGGGAACTACCAGAAGTTGGACATATTAAAATTTTACTTTAACTTAGTCCTTTTGACATTGTTTCCTAGTCTCCTGACTCCCCTTCAATCGCTTCTCCAACAAACAAATTTTGCGTAACATTTAATTCCGGTCGAAATAAAAATTATGAATACCAGTGTCAGCTTGTTACCTTCTCAAATTCTCAGTTTATTCCATATAGCTTCAAATAAGAGAAAGGTCTCTAAATATATCATATTCAGAAACAGATAACTTGTGGTTATAACTGCTTTCAAAATAAATGTTGTGCTAGTTCTCGTTCGACTACTAAAGTTCACTTTTATAAAAATGACTGATTCAAAAAAAAACTAGTGCTACATTATGCCTATTGGAACTATGATATTCAATGTTGCACTCATTGATATTGTTGTATGCAAAATTTTTTAGCAAAGGTGGATAAGCTTTACCATATTAAAGTGAAACTACTGTTGTTGTAAAGATATATAACTACGAGAACCTACACCTTCAAAGATAGTGGTTTTCGTAGTTCAACCGAGTTCCATCTACTGGCCACAGAACATGAAATGCTTAAAATGAGAGCATTTAAAGCATAATCTTATCATACTGAGATTCACGAAGGCCTTAGTAATTTGATTATTAACTTTATTTTTCCATTCAAGATGAATTAGTGGTCAACCTTCGACCACCCTTAAATATTTCTCCGTCCAGGTTGTTTTTAATACCTGAATGGGGATGTATAAGTTACTGAGGTGAAATAAGATTAACCTTTTTTTTTACTTTTCATTTACTTGCGACTATTACCCAGTGATTCGACTGTGTTAATTATTTTATTTCTTACCTTCATATATGAGTAAATTTCAGCCATATTACATAATCAGATCATAAAGAATTTATCGTCATGTCTTTAAAATGATGTATTCGACTATACTGACTTGTTTTTTTCTCAAATCATACTAGCTTTTGCTGAATGCAATTATTTTTTAGAATGTGTTTATGCTATTTGTTGAATTTTACGATTGGCCTCAGATTGTAAGAATTTTAAATCTCAAGTTTATTCCTGTAATATTCAATTTAGTTTTCTGGTTACGACATTGTTTAGTGTAAGCATAATGCATAAACTCACTGTTTTTTTATCCTCTATCATACGTAGTACAGTAGACCCGTGTTAACTATGCAAATTCACTATTTAACAGCAAGTACAGCATTATTTTCTTATTTTTTTTGACTAACAGGATGTTGTACTTGTAAATCAGGATAATCCTGAGCTCATTTGCTTAGATTGTATAGGTCATTTAGAACAAACTATCGCAGCTGTCCCTGACTTGGAAACCTATGTACATTTGGGCAAATAAATAATTAATCCCCTTTCAGATTGTATATACAGACGTTTATTCGGTGTACAAATAAATGTTTATCATCTATTGTCTGCCAATGGCTTCATGATGATTGCTTGTATGTTTATCTTTGATTCATAATATGTGCAGTGAAGTAAATCAATTTCTACTCAATTGGTCTTTTTTTTTATTTCGGAAGCTCTAATGGACATCGATTGACGTTCTCACAAATGTTGTTGGTTCATGGATACAACGAACGACTGACCATGCATGTATATGTCGTCTAATCTGTAGAGTAATAAAGGTCAAATCTTCCTGCGGTTAAACTTCTGGATTGGTATGAATGAATACTATATCTGGAAATATATTATTCACTACAATCGCAAAAGCGGGCAGTACAATTTGACACTTAATTAGAATAACAGCTTGCCATCTATGATGTAATCATGTGTTTGGACGAGATTTCACCAAGGCAACTTTTCTTGTACAATTTGTAATGCTTGATATTCACATGTATTGTTAATCAGTACCATATTAGGTCCAAAAAAATGCAGCAAAACCCAAACACTAGTAGATATTCATGTCTTAAAATCTGATTGTCTGTAGAAACCAGTCCTGAAGTCTTCATTTTTCTCTGGTTCGCTAATTGATAACTGCAGTCTAGTTTCGAGCGATTATGAAATATAGAATATCATGAAACATAATGGTAAAATTCATTTCTTTGTTATCAGGGTTCTAACAAATTACAATTTTTCGACTACGATTTAAAGCTGTCTAATAAATGAACAAGTATGGCATGTAACAGATTCTACGTGGTAAGCTCAAGAACTAAAACAGGCCACTAATTACATATTTTAGCTTGTAGAGAATTTAAGCTTACATAAGTTCAATATAAAAGTTGGCGAGCGCCTAAATTACTCTACTGGTACTACATTCACTAATAACTAATGATTAGAACTGAAGAAAATTACCAGTTGTAAGCCGCTTTATCCACAAAACAAGAATTACAACTAGACTTGCGATAATTTCTCACTTTTCTTATTTCTAGAAATATGATGTTCATAAGAAATCTGCTAGAATTAGTCAGTAGTTTTCTATTTAAACTCAGAGTTTTATAGGCAAAATTAATTTTCCTGAGTGTTGTCCTAAACGTTTGACAATCAAACATATTGTACTTACAAATCAACAAAAGAAACACTTTTGCGTGTATATCCGGAATTTCACATTCATTCTATGAAAAAGATATCGAAAGAAATATCACAAATACGTGTTAGTTTCACTTGGACATGAGACGAATATGGAGTTTAGTAGTCGCAACTTCTTGGTTGTACTTATCAGCTTAACAAAAATCCAAGCACATCTTGTTTTTGTTGCTTGATATTGGATGAAAATAGTTTGTTGTCATATATTGCTGTTTCAAGAAATATTTGTCTGTCTATAACATTTTGTATGGACGCTGTAATTTATAGTGTGATTACCACTTGCTTCACACCGAATCCTTCTAAGAAACTAAGTCAAGAGACGATATAGATACACAAATAAGTGTTATATTTTCCACTATCATCGATGATAAGAGCTTCCTCTTAACCCCTGAAGAGAAGAAGTGACTATAGATTAGACAGAAGTTTAGGATAAGCGAAGTTAGATGGTAATCCTTACTGAATTCTTTTTATAAATTAGGACAGAATGACGTTTAAATATGAGGTGTTTTGGCAGTTCGGTTCCAAACTATTCATAAATAAATCTGCCGATTCGCTATAGGTCTTGAAAAAAAGTTACCATCACAGTTGAAACTTTCACACTTATTTTTTCCTTAAATTAACATGAATCTTAATGATCTGCATTTGGATTACATATAAAGTAATAAGAAAAAAATGTCCTTGAGAGATTTACAAGTGGCTTAAAATCTGATAACGTCTACGTATAGATTAAAAATCACTCAAATATTAACAAAATATTTATTATAATTTGATTTTATAATGATATTTTGTCTAGTACGATGGTAAGAAAATATAAAAGACCAGTTGTTCTACTAGCTTTAAAGGTTTTCCAACATGAATTGGGATTTTTTAGATCTGTCTTCCATATCTGAAAAATCAAAATGTACAAATTGCTATATATAACAAACATTAAGGAAGTGGGTCAAAATGAGAACGACTGAACTCAATCAATCAATCGTGGTAACGTAAAACCTGGTACATATGCGACTGAACTAAAAGTTGAGGAGAGCCATGTTGATAAGTGCTAAGAATCAACCTTCAATGTAGACGTCCAACTACAGGATCATGAATCTAACGTTGGTTAAACTGAGCAGTTAGGTAATATTTGAAAAATAAACAGTATATTAAGTGGCCAGATAAACGCCAAAGTCAGTCAGTTACAACGTAGAACTTAGTACGTGTGTATATCAGTTCATGTTGCCATGCCTCAATTAGCAGATAGAGATTACATTGTCGAACCAAATCCCAGAGTAGTGAAGAAGTAACAAAGTATTAATGGAGAAAGTTAGAGGTCGAAGATAAGATCTAAGAAAATTATGATGAATTCAGAAGCTTAGATTTTATCAGCAAGTTTATCTCCTGGAAGGAGGTCAACCCCAAAGAAATCAGACGATGACGATGTTAAATCTAAAAGTATGTCAATAATTAAATTAAATAAAAATGGGGAAGGCGAACAACCTTGACGAACATCACTTGAGGTAATCAATTTCGACGACAATCCACCATAAGCTCTTACTTAACATGTGGTGTTCGAGTAGAGATCCTTTATAAGGTTAATGTACTTCTTTGGTACGCCTTTCAATGACAGACGTTGCCATATAACCTCACGATCAATAGAGTCAGACGCCGCCTTAAGGTCAAATAATACAGCTATTGTTGGGTGTCTAAAAGTGCGCCTATGTCCCAGAACCTGCCGGTGTGAATAATTGGTCTATACAACCATGCCCAGATCTAAGACCATCTTGGTTTTCTCGAGTTTACTCTTCACAGGCTTTGGTTAGACGTCGAAGTATTATTGAAGTTAATATTTCAGACGCTTTGTTACACTGATTCCTCGGTAATAGTCACACGAGGAATTCTGTCCTTTCTTATGGATTAGGACGATTAGTGTTCAAGATTAGTCAGATGGGATTACTTCTAGTTCCCTGAATTCTAGCCAAAATCTCAGTTAATCTCGCTGCTAAAACTAGACCAACGTCCTTAAATATTTTTGGGTTTAATCCATCAGGTGCTGCTGCTCTCCCTTGCTTTAAGTTTCCTATAGCTTTCTCAACATCACTAAG
Source organism: Schistosoma japonicum (assembly GCA_025215515.1). Taxonomy (NCBI): domain Eukaryota; kingdom Metazoa; phylum Platyhelminthes; class Trematoda; order Strigeidida; family Schistosomatidae; genus Schistosoma; species Schistosoma japonicum. The sequence continues at coordinate 21,692,122 of CM046064.1, read as the reverse complement.
ACTTGGGGTACCAATACTGGTTCACCATTCAGATTGCTTGGGGATGGTGGACAGCTGAGATGAGGGCCAGTTGAACTGTTCCCTAAAATGTTTTGCCCATCGGTCCAACCTTCTGGATTAACTGAATAATGCTCAACTTTTTCCGAGATAGTTTCACTTACAGTAGGATTTCCGATACCCGTTTTCTTGATAAGTCTGAACAGTTGGCTACTGTTGCCGCTGCCTTTTCCATCTATTTAGCCTTCGCCACCCACCACTGTTCACAATCATTGCGTAAGCTTTTAACCAGCTTGTGTTTAAGTTGCCTTCGCTCCTTATCGTGTTCAGAACCAGACGGGATGTGTTGCCGAGCATCTATCAGTTCAGTAGATGCAGCTGGATTCCACTGAGTTTTCTTAACCTTTTTGGTATAATTTACTAGTAGACATCACTGCTGGTTTAACAGCTTTTTGGGTATCATTCCAAGCTAACCCGGGATGGGTACAGTTTATGCAGTTGACTAATTGGTTTTCTAGTTGTTCTTGAAATGTATTCTTGACTTTGTCATCATTAAGTTGAACTCTGAGGGAAAACCTTGTCGTGGATCTTTTACGTCCAGTGAGACGCAGACTAATACGCGCTCGTACTAAAGCATGATCTGAGTGTAAGCATGTACTCCAAAGTGAGCGGCAATCTTCTATCGAGCCTCTCAAACGATGGCTGATGGCAAAATGGTTTGTTTGAGTCCAGCGTTGAGCTGATTGTAGAGGTCGCTATGTTAGTTGATGTTTAAAGTTGGTGCTTGCGAGAAATAGACAGTTATCTGAACATAATAGTAGTAAATAGTTGCTATTATCTATTCGTTGAGCCTCGATACAATAGTATCCCATTAAGTGCCTTTCGGTTTCGTTTAGTCTACCTAATTGGGCATTAAAATCACCAGCCACTGTCACTACATTAGTGCCCTTAGCTTTTTAAAGAAGGTCGGAAAGCTCACTGTACAATTCATCTCTTACTTCATCTGAGCTGCAATCAGTGGGAGCGTAGGCATAGAAAACAAAAAGTAACGGCAAGTATACCTATCCTTTCGAGTTCTTAGTGTATCATCTAAATGAACAGAGTACAAGCGACTGTCTATTGGAATCCAGTTAAGAGATTATTTAGCTTTTAAACTTAGTGCTATATTTACACCAGCAAGGCCTCGAGTGGCATCGGTGGGGTATTGGGAAACACGAAGGGTGAACCAGGTCGGTTCTTTATTTTCACAAGCTGAGGTCAAGTGAATGACTGTACTTGGATCCTGTATGCGCGTTTTAGAGATGTAGCAGACATCGATGGAGCAAGATTCTAGAGTCACAGCTAAAGAGGCTTGTTGCCTTATTTGGCATAGGGTTCCAACGTTAAAAGCTCGGATATATGGTTTAGCGCGAGGTTTCAGGAGACCAGGAACAACAATTTGTGAACTAGAACCATTAGCATAAGAAGCAAGAAGGGTTGGTCTCAAGGACAAGAGAGCTACTAAGAGTTGCATCTAGCTATTCTGCTGAATCGATTTTTTGATAAGATGTTACCGCTCATGTATCCCAAATCCACACAAGTTTTTAACTGGTTCATTACTTTGACAATTCACATGATTACTATTCTTGATTAATTAAAAAGAGAAATGCTGAATACATACATCCATAAAAAGCCAAAGACTTGAAAAGAAAGTATAAGTAACTGTGGAAAGAATAAGCGATGATATAGAATATACCGACATAGAATTTTATTTATAAAAGCACTCAGACTATATTTCATCTGGTTATCGTTAACAAATATATGTCGGGGTAAGTAAATTGCGGAAATATTCACCTAACGCAGAATATTTGTAAACAAGGGCAATGATAACTGGGAATCGAAATCTAATTATTAATAGAGATCAGTTTAATTTGTTGGAAATAAATTATAGCTTGAAACACCACGGTTGTGCTTTGCAGTGTAACTGTAGCTGCGTCTCAATAATTTAATGACTTGGAATCAAGTTGGCGATTTCCTCGGAGTACAAATGCAGCAGACATTAGGTGGAAATGGAATGACTTCAATTTAGAAAGTCACCATGGAACTGTCATTTTACACTGCAAACTGTACATTCGGAATGACAATACAAAAATATAACACACTACTAGTACACTATCCAACCATAGTACTGTTACAATATTTAATAAAAATATTTGTTTACAAGGTCAGTAACAGCGATTAGAAAGTTTAGTGAATTTGAAACATCTGGGACATTTTGTCTCAAAGATAAGGATTTTAAATTTATGGTAGCAATCCAGGTTTGATTTCTACTTGTTAATTTAGTTTCGTCGTTCTAATGCGCCCTGGCAATTTAAGTTAACGTACGTAAGTCACTAGACGGATCCTTTACTTCCCAGATCATAGTTTCACATAAGAATTCGGAAGTAAAGTTATTAAAAGCTAAAATGAGTAGGATGATTACATCTATTTTATAAGAATACCGATACTAGCTGAGTGACTAAGTTAGGAGCCGAAGAGAAGTTTAAAGCTGATAAACTGCAATATGACAGAAAATTACCATCTAAGTACATGCTGGTGTGCTAGACGTAAATAAAATGCACTATATTTATCATGTATATAGGGGCTGGTTAGTGTGCTGAAATCACTGGTTTATGACATGTAAAACCAATATCTACGTTTCTGTACTAGGTTCTAATGTTGGTTTTAAATTCAGATTTGAATACTGTAGCAACTTACCAGGTGAGCAATATGACACATAGTAAGGAAGGTACCAACGTAGTACACAACACCAGCATTTGCGTTAATCCCAACAGTGATGAGGCATGCCGTCATTCCCATATGAAAGGCGCCCAAGTACGACTTAGTTCTGTCTCCAAACAAAATGGCTGTTGATTTTACACCTATGCGGATGTCATCTTCAATATCCTAGAAGAGAAACCATTATTACATATTTCATAGAAAATTGCAAATATTATAGCAAACTACGCGCACAAACCTGATGTGCATATATTGTATCGTATATAATTGTCCAATTGAAGCCAGCAAAATAGATAGGAAGTGAGATGAAGGGGTCAATATAACCCACGATAGCAGAATAGCCCAACAAAGCACCCCAGTTGAATGTAAGACCTACACAGAACAAATAAACCTAATCTTTAAGTTCAAAATATTAAAACAAAAAGGTGCTACTGGTTTACTGGGCGATATGTCAAAATGCACAACTAAATGTGAAGAGTTGAAACATTTTCAATATACACCAAGTGAATATTTTTAAAATGCAAGAGAAATTAGCACAATAAAGAGCTATGACAAATGCGAAAACATCCTCACTTGATGAGAATATATAGTATCGTACGTGCATGTCCAACACACTGCAGCTAAATATAAAGGAGTGCACACGGAGAAAACGCAAAAACCATTAATGGCAGAATACCCAAGCCAAATACCCCAATTCAATGTTAAACCTACATCACACCACAATAGACTTAGGTTACAAAATGTTATATGGATTCTTACCAAGTACAAGCTGTGGCCAGTAAGTAACACGTTTGAACAGAGGATACGTGATGACAGGAATCATTGACATGAAACCAAGAAATACACTTCAGAAAATGTTTAAGAGATATTTCAAACAAACCTGTACCAGTTTAGCTGCAATAAAATCACAAGTGAAGCCGATAGTTGCGCCCCAAGAAATAATAAAGCCTGAGGAAAGTTTAATGCGCCTGAAGCTAGGGGACGATCTTTCGTGCGTTTGACAAGAGTATCATATTTTTTATCCCACATGTCATTTATTGTGCAACCCGCGCTTCGCATTAAAACGGACCCCATGCCAAACAAGGCTAGCATGTAAAGGTCTGGTAAGTGACCTGGTGGTGCAGCCAGTGCAATGCTCCAAGTACAGGGAAGGTATAATAACCATGTGCCCGTTGGTCTGGCGAATCGTCCAAGTTCAAAATATGATTTCAATAAATGAGAGGATTTACTTGGTCGAATTTCGGATGCATGGAGATAACGGAGTGTATAAAGAGAACGAGTCCACCTATCAGATTTGAACCTCAAAAAAACACATGACATTGTAATCAGTCTGATGATAGTTGTTTAGATGTTTTGATAATATAGATAAGATAGTGCTGCGTTGAACACGAAATCGGACCTTTGGTCAAATAAACTGAGATGATTTAAACAGCTGGAAGATGAGTCCAGTGTGAATGGGCTTCATATTATTCTCAAAGACTGGAACCTATAAGAAATTAATATGGATAAACGGTTATAAAGTGAATCCAAGTTGATCATTTAAAATAAACCTTGCGTTACGTGATTGTTCAGTTAGATTTATTTTAATTATAACAAAATGTTTTGGTATAACAGGGTATCATAGTAATACACCAAAACAACATAGAATATTGTAGAGAACAGCAAGAGTGGAGTCAAGTATATTGACGTTTTCAAACATTCAGTAAGCCATTTTCACACTAGCTTCACTAGCTTTGTTCTTATAAATTCTATTCGTCAACATCTACGATTTTAATCCAATGTGTTTTTGTATGTTGAAAAAATAAAGTTCAATTTTCGTTATAGTTGCGAATAAATTTTATAAAGTTAGTCGTCATGACAGAGACTTCAGAACATAGTATTAAGCATCGATGGCATGAAATGAACTAGAAAATGGAAAGATAGTTTACCTCCTTTTTGGAGAATCTGTTGTAGTTAAGTTTCAGATATATACAGAAGCTGATGGATACTAGTCCACTTTAATGAAAACAGAGACGCGGCCGATGTCGCAATATTTTTCTTCCTACTGTTTGTAGAGGTTTTCACAAACGAACATTTTCTGATGAGATCAGCATCACCTATATTCGTTTACTTATGGGAAACGATACTGTGGTTGACAATGTTGGCTTGAAGCAGAATTTCATTGGGACACATTACTGTAATGAGTTTCCTTTAGAAATATGCACCTGAGAAACTGTTTATTTACATACTTCTCATAGCAAAAAAAAGACGTCTCAGTTTAAGTGACTAATTGCTACTTTTATCAATGTATGCTATTATCCAGCTGTATGTAAATAAATTTGTTTTGCCTACATTTCAGTATTCTCATCCAGATTTATATAGTAGAAAGAGTAAGCTGTTTAATGCTAATTAACAATAAACACATTATGATGCAAACGTGCATACTAATTCACATAAACAGGGCATAGGAGGTTGGCTGTAGGCTCAGAAAACTATTTTTTATAAGTGCATTAAGTTTGTGCTTGGTATAGATGTAGAGGAAATGTAGACAATGTGATGAAAATTTCGAGACAACTGTCTCTTTTCGAAACAATTTAGTCAGAAGTTCGTTTACCTTCACTGAAAGAGGTGAAAAAAGCCCTAAATGATGTGACTTTGCATATTTTCACACCGGAATAATATAATCATTTGAGTAGCTTGGTGATATTAATCAGTATGCAGACCACACAAAAATAATATACTACTCACCTACACACTTACATCATAGAGATACATTTATTGACAGTAATCCATACTCGTATAAGATGACTGTGCCAGGATATTGAAGTACACGCGCCAGTGAGTGTGTGTACCAAACCGGTGGACATGACTTTTACGAATGAAGCATTTCAAGGTCATGAAGGACACGACAGAAGCATGTTAACGATAGAGCACGTTCTAGGTCTTATTAGTGGTAAAGAAAACTCGTTATTCGTTTGCAAACTATGAGATTGCTAAGAGAAGCGTTAAATTAGCAATGTGGCAAGGAAATGGCAGTTTTGGAAACCCAAGGAACACGAGGTGGCTATGTAAGCGGTTACTTTTGATAATATTTGTAGCTCTTTGGTTTATGGGACAGAGCAATAAATAAAGGACATTGTGAAGGGATTCCTGAAAGATCGGCCACTACACTCCGGCTGGTAGAAAAATACATCCTACCTGGGACAATAATATATTGTGACAACTGGAAAGCCTATGAGTTAATTTCTAACATGGGGTACGTGCACGAAGTCGCAGTGCATAGAAAACATTTTGTTGATCCACTTACGAAAATTCAAACCAACAATATCGAATCACCATGAAGTCGAGTCAGGTGTCACTTGCGACCATATTTTTGATCACAAGGAAGAATGCTATGGAGTCATCTAGGTGAATATTTATATAAAATGCATCGTATGGCTAAGTCTGGAGAATTCAAAAATAACTTACTAAAGTTTTTTATTACATAAAAATAATATATCCTGTATAACTTTTCAATTTCAATTATAAATAATTAATAAGAGTTTGAGGATTTCTCATCACATTTTGGGTTACGGTTAAGCCTTTATATTATCTGTATATCGTATAAAAGGATTAATATTTCGTCGTTTACTCAAGATTTTTGTGAGGGAGACATACTACAATAAGTTTCAGTTTGGAATTCTCTAATAAATCACTAGAATTACGAAAAATCGTTAATTCTGTTTTACAGAGCCGTGATAGGTTCATTACGATTAAGGTTTTCAAGGTCATTTTATAGTCGTTCAAGCGCAGCCGTAAAAGTCATGTCTACCTACTTAACCTCTTAGGTAATGGCCGATTAACAAAGCCATTTATGTACTTAAACCAATGCTCGTGTTCGTCGATTACAATGGTATTTGCTTTTTAGTTTAGTCTCAAATAATATGTAATGGGCAATACGAAGTTATGGGGACAGATTAATGAAAAACTGAGAAGTAATTTTCAAAGTTGCGGTACTTTATTGAAACGATAGATTTAGTCTTAGAGGGCACTAGTTATGTATCAGCCGCAATATTACATTTTTGTGACCTTGAGCGGTTAGGTGCATGACGGCATTTTCGCATTTGCAGCAAAGTAGACTGGTCATCCTTTATTAACTCTCACAAATCTCAACAGCATTCTATTTACGGAGAAATATGACTAATAATAGGTGAGTCTATAATTTTTATGTATCTACTTATTAAATAATAGTTGTTTGGCCTGTTCCTCACGAGAAATAAATGTTGATCTGAAAGCAGCCTTTGAAAATATAGTGCTTAGCAGATGATTTTTCAATCGGGAGGATGTAGAGCAAGCTGTTGGAGAGTTTTAGTCTGTAAGTCAACAAATTTAATGCAATCGTAGATTACCTTCATTCACTATATCCATTCGCAAAGTCAAAGTGACGCGTTTTCGTCTTTTAAATACATTTTCGTTGTTTTTAAATGTGCACTTGGTAATAAAGAAAATTTCACAGGATTGGTTAGAGAAACAAACCGTAAATTGAACTGTAATTGTCGCATCTTTAGATCTAAACGCTTGGCTTGTAAATCTGTGTTTCGTGTGGTGCTGAATGTTATTGAGTATATCGTTTGTTCATACATCATGACGCACAACCATCCCTGCACGAAATCTTTTATGAGGTGCGATCCTTGGTTTAGACGCTTATCAAAAGAGGAAAAAGAAAATATAAATCCAGTTTTCCAGCAGTCAACTTTATGTGATGCAGTTATGGAACATGTGAGAAATACATATCAGAAAGAGCTTATTTCTGATGACATACGAAATATGAAGTCAAAAGTTACCGTAGGTGGGTGTGTAGCAATACAATTATAGCCTTCGGTTCATGTGATCAAGTGCTTGATTATATCCGTGAACATGGACAGCTACGTGAGATTTATTATGTTGAAGGAAATGTGAGGAGATTAATTTAAGTGGGCTTTTCAACAGAAGATGAAATTCGTTTTTATCGCATGTACCCAGAAGTGGTACGTATTGATTCGACGCATAACATAAATAAACCGAAGTAAGAAAGCTACCTTACTTTTCATTAGTTGTAGATTTTCTATGTTTATGTTGGTAATTACTGATAACATGGGACGTGGACGTTTGGTAATGTTTGCCAGGACAAGAAAAAAATTTACAGCGGACGTCAAATGGATTCTAGATATTTTCAGAGACATCATAGGTGATACTTCGTCCACCGAGACCTTTGTAATGGACTAATCCCATTCAAAAACAGCCGCTGTAATTGCGACTCATAGATATGCTAATATGCAACTCTGTTTGTTCCATGTATGTCATGCTCTGTGCAGAAAGTCAAAGCAAGCTTAGCTAACGTTATATTAATTTGATTTGACTCGGGATCGTTGCGCAGAAGCTTATATATGCCACCTGGTTAGCACAGAAAGTAGAAGATGGTAATTTCAACTAACAAAATAGTTTTTAGATTTAACAACTCTTACGGAATCGCAACAGAGCTGGCACCCAACATTACGAGCTATTGGCAAAGATACTGATTCTTATTCAACTAGATGGTGAGTGGTGTCATCTTAGGTACAAGTTACACCAGCTTTTTATAATCAGCGCTATTATTATTCACCGTCGCAATTTAAATACCGTGAAGTGTGTCAACACTTATTTAACAAGTAACATGAGTTGTCTAACTAGTTAGCCCAGTAAAGAATAGAAATCATTCATTACATGGATGCATAGATTATTACGTGTAAGGAGAGCTGGTACTTAAAGAACCTATTATAAATGCGAAAATATATTCGAAAAGAGTGATTCTACCTAGTTAATAGCCTAATAAATAACAAATTTGGATGAGATCCAAAAACGTAATCTTTCTCATGTGGTATGCTATTATAAACGGTTACCAAAAATGAAAGGCTACATCGTAACATAGTTAACGTAAACATTAGCATGCGTTCACTGTACGATTAGCATCAACTTCCCCAATTTGTATTCACTGAAACAAGCTAAAATGAAAGAGCCAAATTAAAATATGTGCAGATAAATATTCATCAGTATGTGGAATGATTCATACAATTTTGATAGGCTTTAAGTGATACAAAGTAACATGACTGCTTTCACTGCCAATCAGTACAGTTATCTGTTTCTAACTTCTGGAACTTTATATAACCACATTCGCTAATTGATAGGGATATGCCACCAGAGTTAGTTCAAACTGAATTCTGATAAACTTTCAATGTGTTGCCCGAATGTCGATTTGTATAAGTGAAATGTTTTGTATTTCAGTTGTTAATACAGCCTAGGTTATGTAAACTTTAGTTTTGCATTGTAGAACTTCCTTTGCACATTAACATCACTCTTTGATAACTCGTCAGGCACCATGTAAATCGTTCCAAGAATGATTCTATATTTTTAGTGATAAATTGATCATCCATCAGCATCCTCACTGAAATTTCAATCACTCTATTATTATAAGTCCTGTGCTTAGCACGAACTTCGTAAGTTTCAACAACTTAATTGAAATAAAATCAGGCCACCACAGTACCATCTGCGAATGTATATTAAAACGTGAATTCGAGTTATACAACTACTGCATGCAAAATATGAACATACTACATCAGTGGTTTATAGTTTGTTCACTACGAAGTGCATATGATATAAACAATCAAGGAAAATAAGTAATCATGTAAACCTGACTCAGATTACCTAAATGATCTTAGATAACGTAAATATGCTGCAGTTCGTTCTTAACGACAATAAAATGTAATCATTATCTTTTATAAAACTTAAAGTGACATATTTCACAACAACAAAACAAATAAAAATTGTATTTCCAAAAACGTACGCCCTATAATTTTGTGGTAGCGACGCAATTTAGTTCAATCAATAATCATGTAGAATAGTTTAATATACATTTACGGTTAAATCTTCTATGATAGAGAGTGTGAATTTTAACAATAACTGACTACAGATGATTTAAGTAGTAACACGATAACTGGTTACGATGTCATGTAATCACCTAGGCTGACGAATAAGCAGCCTCGTCTTAGAGCATATGATTCATGACTTAGATGAAATGTCTTGTTATAATTCTCTAGGATTATTTGTAGACTTGGTTTAGTTGTTTTTAAACAATGTATCCTATAGGATTTCTATATAAGTCATTATTAATTAAGCAGCAGGTCTAGATTTCTGTAAATGAAACATACCTACTTGTTCCTTTATATTTATCATCAAGACTAATGAAAATTTATTACTCACGTCATTCCGTATGTTGACTTGTATACACATAGGTGTGAGCTATCTACCTGATTAATATGTCTCAGCCAGTAGGTTAGGAGCTTAGTAGCTGTTATGTCAAGATGAGTTGACTCAAGTGGATAATAATTAAACCTTTGTTAAATGTCTTAAGTGTATTTGGCTAGCTTTGTGAAGAGCTGCTTTTTGGAAGCGGCTTATAGTATATTCTCACTGTCTACGTTAGCATTATTGCGACGTGCAACATATTTGTCAGCTGCACAAGTAAACCAGTATCAACATACTACAAAGGATTTATCACTTAGTGACCATCAAAATTATATGACAAAGATAAGGAACCTGTATGAAACTTTAGGCATGTGGTATATGGTTCACTTCACAACAGAGATTGATTGTTCTGAAGTGCACCCGATATATGACCAAGTAACGTTTGTCGTATAACCAGGACAACTTCTAACGATTAAACCCACATGTACGTGTAAAAAAATATCAGGAGGTAGTGAGGGATATGGGAGAAGTTATATTTGACTGTGAGTAGAGCGTCAGTGCGATGGAAATGTCTAAGCTGGCCTACCAGAGAGCGAGTCGCTTCCCACTTGGTGTCGTGATATGGTGGTGATGCTTGACCAAACACCTTCAACTAGTCGTATACGCATCGATGATGAGGGCCTATGTAACTAGTTATTTAGGGGATTATTTACCGCTACAATTATTTAAGAATGTGAGATGCATATTGTTTTTATTATTGCAGCGGTACCACCAGAAGACAGGTAATAAACCCAAGTATCTACATCTTTTTCATACTTTTATTAATAATTGTGGTTAACTGGCATTCCTTATGCGAAGATCTATGTTGATTTATTAGAGTGCTAATCTGAATCCGAATTCGTAAATTCGGCTTGAGTGAGATCTATGTTCAGAACTGTCATATGTGTCAAAATCTTACCTAAAAAACAAATGATTTAAATTAAAAAAAACACTACTGTGCTTATTTCAAAGCCTATAACAAAACAAATGCCAGCTTGGAGTAGGTAGTGAAACGCAGTTCAACATGTTATATAAAGTCATGAATAATATTAAGTTTGAAGATTAGATTTAAAACTTCATTGAAAATACTTTCTAGAAACCCTACGCACAACCTGTGAACGAACGGAAACTATTAGGTGTAGTGAGAAGTTATTACCTAACAGCTAGGTCGTTAACCTGTGGTATACTTTCGGCTACTTGAACGATGACAAATGACAGTGAAGTACATCATGGCTAATGGCAACTCAGATGTAGATATAATTATAGTTTTATTCTCACTTTGTACATGAGAGCATGCCAGTTTACAGGCATGATCACAATGATATGAGTTTACATACATACAAATATTATTACAGATTGTCAATGTCAGGACATTCATAACATTTAAGATTTGAATTGAGAACCAAATCAACTGCCATGAAGTTTTCACTATTAGGACACCAAATATTTATATTGTATCATGGTGCTAATACAAATAAGAACTGCGCGTTACTTGACCATTGCGTTACAATTCCAAAAAGCGGTTAAGAGTTTGCAGAGTGGAGTTTTTAGCGTGTTCAGATGCTGGATAAGATCGAGAGTACTTGGAACTTGGGCGTAGAAGTAAAGTCAATAGTTTTGTGCCAGTAGGTTCCATAATAGCCTTGTATATAATAATCTACAAATATAGGGAAGACGAAGAAAGAGAAAACACAAAACAAAAGCACTGGTATCCTGAGACAATTAATGTGTATACAGGCATTGAAGGACATGACATGCAAATTACTTTAACTGAACGAATGGGCAGAATTAATATTTATACTTGCGTATATATTTGGATTAAAGATCAAGAACACTAGCCTATGACTATGACAGGTAACTGATGCTTACACATTTTGAGTCTCTATTATTTCGCTAGTGGAGTAAGAAACAATAGTTGGGGTGAACATTTTTATTGAGATATCAGAGGAGATGAGATAACTAACCTGTCGCAAAAATAAAGAAAGTGAATCTGTTCCTCGAATGGCTTGAGGCAAATTGTTCCAGATTCTCGAGAATTTGTTTGTAAATAATTCATTTAAAGAGCAGATTTAGAATGTGAAATTTTTACTTTCGAGGCTGAATTGCGTAGGTTATAGCATGAAGGTTCCTCGAACTTAATTGTGCTAGATGATGAAAACGCTAAATTGTTCAGTATCTTATAAAAGAAGATTAAGTTTAACTTGAGTCGGCGCCTCCATAAAGTTTCTAGTCCTGATTTAATGCACCTACTTTTATAGTCCAGAGTACAACCAGTCTCAATAATACGAAGAGTAAAGCGACGTTTTACAGATTCCAGTCTGAGTTTATTCTTAATGGAAACATTACTGAGAATAAAAGTGCAGTATTCGAGTAAGGGTCTGTCACAAACATTATATGGTAGAGTATGAGAGTCATTGCTATGAAAGTTACGTATTATGCAACCCAGAAGTCGATGTGACTTAGATGTCTGCAAATTGACCTGTTCTGTAAAAGACAGACTACAAGGGTATCTTAGTCCTAAGTCAACTACTGACTGAAGCCTAGACAACTTACTACTGTTTATGAAGAGATCGAAATTGAGGCGCTTATCTCCAAAACATATTCAACCACACTTAGATGCATTGAGATCTAACTTCCATTTTGAGCACCATACTGCGACCTTGTTGAGTTCAGCAGTGACGCTACAGAATGTGTGTGCAAATTCATGGGGAGGGAATGAGTAGTCTATTTTAAGATCATCTGCACATAGAAAGGGTTTTCCCATGCTGAAGCATTTGCATATATCATTTACATAGGCTATAAAGAGCAGTGGGCCTTAGACACTTCCTTGTATAACGCCACTTACAACTGGTTCGGCCCTGGACATAATGGAGTTAATTTTAACAATTCGGTGCCTATGACTGAGGAAAGAGTTTAACCATGCTAGTAATGGATTCTTGGTCCCATAATTTATTATGAAAACGCTGAAATGTCTAGGGGGTGCATAATTTCAACATAATCTATGAACTATTGACGATGTGAACATTTTTTATCATTATTATATTCTAAAATCTAGTACAGAATCCACGACAATTTACGGGCATGATCATAATGATACAGAGTAGTTAACTTATACATTAAAATTACAAATGTTTACAAAAATAAGCGTACAGATAGAAATAACACTTACAATACACTGGATTCATGTGTAGAAAGATCACATGAGAGTTCATAGTTGTCCACTACCAGTTGAAAGGTACTTTGTAATTTTGTTTGTTTATGAACTCACGAATGAAAAAAAATCTACTAATAAGTATAATTAATTAAAGTAAGGAGGGTTACAGGCTCGAAACTAGGAAAATTTAGATAATCGATAGTTTCTTTAAATAGTTATTTATGGTGTTCAGTATAAACATGACCTTGTGTGAGCAGTGTCTCGTAAGAGAAGCGATAGATTGGAGATATCACATCAAGATTTTATGATTAGACCGCAAAGATACGCGTCTCTTTTCAGTGTAGTTGCTTGGTGATAATTGTAACATAACATGGCAGTTGGAAACTGGGAATATAAAGAAGAAAATGGAACAAGAAGCGGAGCGGAAGGTCTGACGAGTTGTTAAGGAATTAGGGGTGCATCCTGCTCTACTGAAGATATGGCACTTAGATTTACCGTGTTTGTCTTTGGTAGTACTCCACTGCGTAGGGGGTTGATTTGCAACAAAGTACGTCTATGCCCTCAGTATTCATGCAAAGTACAGAAGGTCTACTTGCTTGGGATACCTCTGCTGCCTTGTTGTTCGGCTTGGTTTTGTAGATATATTCAAAGAGCTCTGGTTGGTCCCAAGTGAAATATTATTTGTAATCAACGGTATGTTATCCTTCAATTTAGGGGAAGTCTTGCTTTTTCTCTGCTATGGTGTTATGTGCAGAGTTTGCATACTTTTATGGGCTTGGGTTTTAAAATGCCTTGATACCTTAGAGTAGCATTGAGATATACAATCAGGTTCCTCTAGCTCACTATGCATAGTCGTATGTTGACTGGTTATTATCTGGCTAGCTTTTGACAGTTGTTCACTTTCTAGTAGATCTAGAGTGAGGTCTTCAGAATGAGAACAACCTTGGAGGGTACTACTGGTATTTCTATATTTGCTAGCATCAGTGGGAATGGGAGTGTGTGGATTTTCTGTTGACGCATGAGTTGTTGACATGTCCGAATCAACACATTAACCACTCTTAGGTTTGGATCCTTTACTATAGAGTGATTATCCGATCGACTACAGCTGACACTAGGACACTGAGAAGGGCGTGGTATGGTTGGATAAGATCAGAAGCTTGAGCCATATTTCGGTTGAAGCTTAATTACGTCATTATACAGCATAATGTGATTAGCCGTTCTTCGTTGCAAGTCGTTTTGTTCGTAACTATCTTTATATGTTTGAGGCCAGTAACAGATCGTATGTTGCTTACGGAGTCGATAAAACACTTAGTGTCAAAAGTTGATATAAAAAGGAACAGGAGTAGGATAACTAGTTTGCCAGTCGTTTTTCCCCAATTTTCTAAAATCGCAAGAGACATACAACATATCACAGGCTTTCAAAATGATCAACTTTGCTTGACGAAGAGGGGAATTATCAGGTATATTATAAACAATAGCTTTATGGTGGAATTTTAGCCTATTCACAACTTTGTCGACTACAAGGCCAATAACAGTCCCCACCTGTTTAAGTTTTTCAACGCTTAAGTTATCTTTTTTACGTAATAGACAAGATATGGGTTCTAAGTCTGACAAACTACTGTTGATTCGGCTGGAAGTAAACTTCACTTCTTCTAGTTCGGTCATATAAATTGTGTTGTTACTTAAGTTCTTCATTACGCTTACTGCTCTAACAAGTAGTGATAGCTGCTGTGTCACTTCAGGATTAAGAAGAGAGTCACTAACAGAGGACATGTCACTTGGTTTCGCTGAACGGTTAAACTAAACTTTGCTGGCAAACTTGAGAGGGCCAATGAGAATCACAGTAACTGTTTCAAGGTCGTGAGCTTAGTTTAGTTCTAAATGCTTACATGGGATTGGTTGATCAAATTTTCTATGGGGACGTTATTATTAATAATCTACAAGCTGTCGGCTTACTTCGTACAGAGTTTATTTGTGATTAAGGACTAAATATGGCACAATCACCATCCACAGATATGCGAGATGAAGTCATCTTTCGTTGTAATGGTTACTGGCAAAAAATTAATAAGAACAAGCAGCTTCTTTAGCCAGTCTAGACTAACACAGGCAAACCTGATTGTTCGTTGTATTGTGGGCTATGTGGTTGCCTGTTTTTCTGGCATCGTCTCTTGTAAATGTAAGCGAAGTATCAGCAGTGCAGTGGTATCAGTACTGTAGAGATATATGCTCAGAAATGCTAGTACGTTTAAATCTGCCGCTAGGGAAAATCCCTGAACTAGACAAAAAGCTAATAGGGAGAAAAAATACAATAGAAGTAGAACTCTACAAACTGGATGGGTAAGCACTAATTGCTTTAATCTTACTGGTAGGTTCTTTGTATTTACGACCGAATATTAGGAAAGGGATATTTCCAGCATGTCTCTAATCAAACTGCAAAGACGCTGATACCAATAATCCAGTTGTATGTTCTACCAGAATTAACAATTTATTCTGTTGTCTAGAGAGCTTATCGGCCTCTTCGTAGACTTGGATATGTTCACCATGTGGAAGTTCACAAAAAACGTTTTATGGATCCGAGTGCTGATGTTCACACACAAGACAGCGTAGGATAATGATCACATCTAAAGGAATTTCTCAGACTTTATGAACGTTCTAGAATCAACATGATACGGAGCTATGTGGATAAGTTCCTATATCGCTCATATTATGGATTTAAACTCAGTTAACCCATCTACAACCTTCAAAAGTTCATATTTTATGTAAAAACATTGTATTCTGTGTAACATTTTTCAAGATTTTATTGTTTTTCGCGATAAATAATGATTTTATCTATCAGTGCATTCTCATTGGTTAAAAGGTGCTTCAAAATCATTTGTAGTCGTACAAGTTCGCCAGCGAAGTTCAGTTTCATCTGCTGAACTCCTATTAAGTTTAGAGAGCTTAATTCTATTTCTCAGTATTTGAATATTAGAACACACGATGTAGTTATTAGTAAAGGGTGATTATAAGTGTTACAAGTTGAGATATGAGCAAAACTCAACTAAATATAAAAATGATAGACCACGTAAACAGAAGTTACAACTCTTAAAGTCCGTGCGAGTCCAGGTGTGTGGTGATGTATTTTCATGGAAACTGCACATTAATTCATTAGATTCCGCAAGTATGTTTTCTATACTGTCAGTGAATTGGCCCTTTTGAGTAGTTATTTTACAGTGGGTCGTCTCCAGCTAATTTTTAAATTAGCTTAAGCCTAATGATCTTATCATATTACTTTCTATATCACTTTATTGGTTACTCCATTGTGCGCTGTGAATTCTCAACGCTAATTCTCCTACTTTTGAAGAACCTCTCCGGCCGGCGAGCGAATCATGTTAATGCAGTAGGATTTCATTCTGATATTACAAAGTATACAACAGCTAAGTTACTGGTATCACGTCTCACCATCTACCACCATTCTCGGTGAATGTATTTATGAAACGTCAGTAAAAATTGTTACAACTTTCTAAAGAATAGTTTATCAACAACTTTAATGCACTTACTCAGGATGGATGTTTACCTTAAAATTTATAATTTTGAAGGCATAATTATTAGTCCTTGTAACGAAAACTGTCACCTGAGGTGTTCTTTCATAGAATATTTATTCTTAGCGGTCATAGGTAAAGCCCCTTTCTTTTAGTTGTTGCTTGGCCAAAAAGAATCCAAGATATTTTATTGAGCATTACGCTTAGTTAGTGACGATATAATACAGTAATGTAAGTTATAAATATACTGTGAAATGAAATAAAGTAATGCGAATTCGAATGAATATTTTTAATGTTACGTTTTTTCTGTACCCATGTCAATAATACTGGCGTGTTCCAAACAAAGTTGTGTGCATTGTTGTAGGGTTGGTAAGAATACAACCCGATTTCATCAAGCATCCTCCGTTTTATTTAAAGACAACTTATAAAGGCTATTTATAAAAACCTCTAGAAAACTAGTTTGCATCATAGGACAGTATATAGCGATGAATTCAGATTCTTTCCGTTTCTTTATTTATAGCTTATTTTTCTTTGTCACAACTTATCCGCCACGGATACGATAAACCAGACTAGAGGTATCGCCAGGACATGTAGCTTTCACGTAGCATTTAGTAGGCTGGATAGTTGTGTCACTCCGCTCGTTATGTAAGTAGTTTAGTTAGACCCTTGATGAAACTCATCAAGAATTGTCTCATATGGTGGAATATGGAAGGATGATTCTTCTACTCAAAGCTCATACCCAGGCACATATACTTTGTCTCTACTTGGCAAGCTAGAAAAATTGACTATCAACTGCATGTGTAAAGTCCCACCAAGTAAAAGCTTTACTGACCAAACTGAGAATCGTTAAAACCATGTAAATTTTCTTAACGAGTATTACTAGCAAATAGTGCATTTAAATGGAGTTATAATTCAGAGTCAGTGTTTGGAATGCTGGATCAAGTGATTTTAATTACCTTTCTATTAGTTTAATAGATGGTTGGTGCACAATTTAGCGTTACTTTTCTTTCAGACTTCATTTTATAGCGTGGTTTTAAGTGGATTCTTCGTCAAATATCACAGGAAGAACCACACTGACATGTTCATAGCAGATTGTTTGGGACAACTCCTGATGTTCGTTATTAAGTCTCTAGTGGAATCTAACTCCTATATGGCGAGATTACTAAATAAATCGAAACTGACAGGATATGACAACTAATGACATAAAGTGTACATTGATGGCATACTAATAATTTATTCTCTGATCGCTAAAGCCAATCATTTTTACGGAAAAAATCAAAAATATATTATAAACCATAGTAAGATAAAGTTGTTTTATACGTTAATCGGAGTGAAATAAATAACTGTTTAAGTTTGTAAGATAAATTATTGTAATAAAATATATAAGTACGTGGATGGCAGTCATGAACAAACGATAGTTTGTGTGCATATTTGTGCCGCATTTAAACGGCACGAAATATTGTATTGTATTTTGTTATTCATAGATATATTGCGGGTTAAACGATGATGTGATTTTACTCTATATTCCCTATAGATTCGAAAACGTAATTTTCTACTGTTAGCTGAAAGCCATAGGACGTATCCAAATGAGGTTAACTGATATTATCATATTACTACCGATCCGCTTCACATACAGGGAACATGTGAAAGCAGTATGTCAAGCAACATACCGATATCGCCAGAAAGCGATATAGAGGAGAACAAAGGAAAAGAAATTTACTAAAAAAGAGCCTACCCTATTGAAATCTGTAGAAAAACAAAAACCTGAAAACTGTGGAGAGGCCGCTTTTTACAAAGTAGAGAGAAGTAAAAATCCTTAGCTCGAAATTCGTTTTGAACATTACGTATGCTTGGTTAAAGACTTACTTGACTATATCACACGCTCCCCGAGAGTAACAGCAGCTACGATTTTAAATCCCAAAGATTACTCAAAAAATTATCACCGCCACACGTACTGATACATCATAGTAAGCTGGATTTAAGTGCCGTAACAAAAACAATTTTAGCCTCGTTCCCACAAGGTGATGAGTTTGAAGTAGAAAACTTCATATAAGTAAAGGCTAGTAGGATCCATAACCGTTAAAGAGAAAAGGTGACAGTGCTCATCAGAAACTGCATTCCATTTAAAGTTGTGGATACCATATATTATGAAAGTAATATACGTGAGATAGCTACTTACTGCCTAAAATGTAAAGGACAAGAGCTGTTGTAAAATTCAATTTATCACAGCCCACATTGTGAAATAATTAAGGCGCTGCTAAAAAGCTCACTCCTTTGTCTTCTAATTGATGATTCAAGGACAAGTTTGTCAGGAAACTTGTTTGAGCAAGAGTTAGTTAGCATGATAATAAAATTCCCTTAGTTCAGTACACAAGAGAGCCGACACTATAAGATCCTAACTATGGTTCATCTTCGTCAGACCTTATTCTAATTCATCATAAGGAGTATGTTATGTTTTAGGTCAGATGAGACAAATGCCTGGACTCTTATTAATTTAGTACAGTCCCCGATACGATACAGCTAAATTATCCTTGATAGTTTTAATTAGGTACCCTGATTGTTCTTTCCCAGCCCACAGATACTCCAAAAGACTAGACTTGTAAGAAGATTAAATTACGGAGCAAAATATATATCCAACAAGACTAGCAAACAACTTTTATATATCTCACATTTAAAACTGAATCATTCGATGAAGATTTAAAAATCAATCCTATAAAAGAAATCAATACGATGCCATTCGCTTGCTTTAATGAAAGATTGTATTTTTGAAGATTCTAAATTCTCAGCAGAAGACGTCGTTGACATCAACTACATGGCATCACTAGGTAAAGGTACTCATCCGTTGTTAGTCTTCACTCACTCCATTACAATCAAGAATGATGGGCCATCGCTGACCAAACTGAGTTTATGTAAATCGAATATGTAAAAAACGACATATGTACAACATCTTTAGTAGGCGGGATGGTCACAACAGAGTCTCCTATTAAGACGGTACAGGTCTTTAGAAAGTTATAAAATCGATGTTATTGCACTGTATGTACCGAAGATAAGACCACGCAAACCGAAAATTGCTCACTGTGGTTCAATAAGGAAGTGAATGTGTAGGGTTGGCGATATACCTAGATCTATCACACGTACTGTAGTCCACCCTAAATAATTAATGAACGTTAATTCTTTGCATGACGGCGCTGAGAACGGCACAACAATTAAATAAATAAATAGCTTTATTCTCAAGTATCATTTTGTGCATGAGACCATTTCAGTTTACGGGCATGATCAAAATGATATGGGTTCACATACATACAAATATTTCGACGAAGTGTCACTTTCAGGACATTCATGATATATAAAGCTATGAATTTAGAACCAAACGAACGGCATCAAAGTTTGTGGCACTAGGACACCAAATAAGTGTATTGTATAATGGCCCATATATGGCTAAAATCTGTGCGCTTATTGATTAGGGAGTTACGATTCCAAAAAACGGCTAAGAATAAGTAGAATAGATCGCTGAACATGTCTAAATGCGGGATAATACCAAGAATACTTGGGACTTGGGCGTTGAAGAGAAATCAATACTACTGTGCCGGTTGGTTCGATACTTGCCTTGTACATAATCATCGACAACTAGAGGGAAGATGAAAGCAGAGAGAACACAAAACAACAGCACTGGCATCCCGGGGTTTACAAAACGAATGAGAAGAATTAATACTTATAATTCCGTCGATAAATGGATTAAAGAGGAAGAACATTAGCATGTGACTAAGACAGGTAAGTGTGTTTACACGTTCACAGTCCCTATTATTCTGATAGCGGAGTAAGAGACAATAGTTGGTGTGAACATTTTTAATGAGATATCAGAAGAGATTAAATTACCAACTTGTCGCATAAATAAAGAAGGTGAATCTGATTCTTGAATGGTTTGAGGCTAATTGTTCCAGATTCCCAAGAATTTGTTTCTAAAACAATTCATTTAAGTAGTAGATTTAAAATGTGACATTCTTATTTTCGAAGCTGAATTGCGTAGGTTATAGCAAGAAGGTTCTTGAACTTAATTGTACTAGACGATGAAAACGCTAATTTGTTCATTATCTTGTAAATGAAGATTAAGTTTAACTTGAGTCGGCGCCCCCATAAATTATCTAGTCCTAACTTAGTGCATCTAGTTTCGTAGTCTAATGTACAATTAGTCCCAGAAATATGAAGAGTAAATCGACATTGTACAGACTTCGGTCTGAGTTTATTCCTAATGGAAATATTACAGAGAATAAAGATGCAGTATTCAAGTAAAGTTTGAACACAAACTCTATATAGCAGAATACGAGAATCATTGTCATCAAAGTTACGTAGTATGTAACCTTGAAGTCAATGTGACTTAGATATCTGTATATTGACCAGTTCTGTAGATGACAGATTATGAGAGTACTTTAGTCCTAAGTCAACTGCCGAGTGAAGTCTAGACAACTTATTGCCGTCAATAAAGAGATCAAGATTGAGGCGTTTATCTTCAAAACATATCTAACCACACTTAGAAGCACTAAGATCTAACTTCCATTTTGAGCACCATACTGCGCCCTTGTTGAGTTCAGCAGTGACGCTACAGAATGTGTGCGAATTTGTGATGGGGGGGGGGAATGAGTAGTCTATTTTAAGATCATCTGTACATAGAAAGGGTCTTTCTATGCTGAAGCATTTGCATATATCATTTATATAAGCTATAAAGAGCATTGTGCCTAGGACACTTCCTTGTATAACGCCATTTGCAACTGGTTCGGGCTTCGATAGAGTGGGGTTAATTTTAACGATTCGGTGCCTATGACTGAGGAAAGAGTTTAATCACGCAAGTAATGGACTCCTAATCCCATAAGAGGAGAGTTTGCCCATAAGAAGCTTGTGATTAAGCGTGTCTAAAGCTTTAGATATATCTAAGTACATTACTGATTCCAAGTGCCTGAAACTTCGTTACATACTTACGCCCGTTCCTCCCTTAGTGAAGCATAGGCCGCTCACCAGTATTCTCCATTCAACTCTGTTCTACAAAATCCTTTCTTGCTATTTCCAATTGCTGTTCATCATTTTAATGTCTGCTTCCAATTCTCGACTCAGTGTGTTCTTTGGCATTCCCTTTCCCGTTTTTTTAACAGGATTCCAAGGGAATGCTTGTCTCGTGATGCAGTCTGATGATTTCCGCAATGTATGTCTTATCCATTTCCAACGTTGTTTCAAGATTTCCTCTTCGGCTGGAAGTTGGTTTGTTCTCTTTCATAGTAGGCTGTTGCTGATGGTTTCCGGCCAATGAACATTCATTATTTTGCGTAGACAGTCGTTTATAAATACCTGTACCCTTCTGAGGATGTTTGAAGTAGTTCTCCACGTTTCAGCTCCGTGCAGCAGAACTGTCTTGACGTTCGAATTGAAAAGTCTGACTTTGAGGTTCGTTGACAGTTGTTTCGAGTCCGGTATGTTCTTCAACTGTAGGAATACCGCCTTTGCTTTGCCAATCCTTGCCTTTACATCTGTATCGGTTTCGCCTTGTTCATCGATGATGCTTACCAGGTACGTGAAGGTATCCATTTCTTCCAGAGTTTCTCCATCGAGTTCAATTGGATTGGTGCTCCCTGTGTTATATTTGAGGATCTTGATATTTTCCTTGTGAATGGTCAGGCCTAATGATGCTGAGGTTGCTGCTACGTTGGTTGTCTCCGCTTAAATTTATTGATGTGTATGGGCTAGAAGTGCTAGATCATCCGCAAAGTTCAAATCATCAAGTCGCATCTTACTGTCCATTGAATTCCGTGCGTCCCCTCAGATGTGGAGGTCTTCATGATCCGATCAAACCACTAGGAGGAAGAAGAAAGGCGAGAGTGTGTAAACTTGTCTGTCACCGGTCCTCACTAGGAATGCATCTGTCAGCTATCCTTACATGCACTATTTTGCACTGTAGTCCGTCGTAAGAATTCTGGATGATGTTGACGAGTTTCTCTGGTATACCATAGTGTCGAAGAAGTTTCCATATTGACCTCCTGTCTACACTGTCAAACGCCTTCTCATAATCAATGAAGTTGATGTACAGTGACGAGTTCCACTCAGTTGATTGTTCAACGATGATCCGTAGTATTGCGATTTAGTCTGTGCACAACCGATATTTACAGAAACCAGCCTGTTGATCACGAAGTTGAGCATCCACTGAATCTTCCGTTCTGCTCAACAGCACTCTGCTAAAGACTTTTCCTTGTACTGACAATAGTGTGATTCCTCTGTAGTTCTCTCATTTGCTCAAATCTCCTTTCTTTGGTATCTTGATAAGGTATTCTTCTTCTCAGTCTGCTGGGACCTGTTCTTACTCCCAGATTCTCCTGAAAAAATGTAGAGTATCCTTGCCGTTGTGTCTATATCTGACTTGAGTGCTTCGGCTGGTATATTGTCAGGTCCTGCTACTTCCCCTCTTCTGATCTGTCTGATGGCTATCTTGATTTCTTCCATCGTTGGCGGGGTGACATCTTTCGGGAGATCTGTAGGTATTGCTTCGATGTCTCGCGGGTTCAGTGGAGCTGATCTATTCAAGAGTTCCTCATAATGTTCTACCCATCTCCTTTTTTGTTCTTGGATCTCGGTGATTGACTTGCCTCTTGTTCTTGACCTGTTGCTCTGGTTTACTATATTTACTTTCCAGTTTCTTCGTTGTATCATATAGCTGTTTCATATTTCCTTCTCTTGCAGCGCTTTCTGCTGTCCTTGCAAGACCTTCGATGTACTTCCGTTTATCGACTCTAATGCTCTTCTTTACTTGATTATTTGCTTCTGAGTATTCACTTTGTACCTTGATTCCCTTTGCTCTCATTCGGCTGTTGTTGATTTCTGACTTCTTGTTCCTTCTTTTGTGAACTTCACTCGGGGTTTCAGTGGAAATTCATTCCTTATGATGGTGTTTCTTGCGGCCTAGAGCCTCTTGACAGGTTAAAGTTAGGGCTTCTTTGATTTCTTTCCAGTTGTCCTCCACAATGATTTTTTCCTCGTTCAGCAGATCTTATAAGGCTTGAAACCTGTTGTTCAAAGCTATTTAAAAATTCCTTGAGATTGTCATTTTCTCGAAGAAAGGTTGTATTGAACCGTTGTAATGCTGTTACTACAGTTTTCCTTGGCTTTTAAAGCTTCAGTTTCATTTTAACAACCACCAGGTAGTGATCTTAAGCTATGTCAGCTGCTCTCCTGGTTCTCACATCCTCCATTGAACTTCTGAATTTTTTATTGATGCACACATAATCGATTTGATTTTCCGTAGTATGATCCGATAAGACGCATGTAACCTTGTGTATGCGTTTGTGGGGAAATATTGTAATACCTATAACCATTTTGTTGAAAGCGCATAGATTTGTAAATCTTTCACCATTTTCATTTATTTTTACCCAGTCCCTGTCGTCCCATGATGTCTTTATACTCGGTGTTGTCCATTCCAACTTTAGCGTTGAGTTCATCCATCAGGATTATCAGATCCTTCCCTGGACACTTCGCTATAATTGATTTCACCCTATCATAAAACTGATTCTTATCCTTGTCGTTGACGTCTTTGGTGGGTGCATAACATTGGATAATATTCATTGTAATCCCCTTCTTCATTGTCTTGAAAGATGCTTTGATGATTTTGGTTCTTATCCTACAAGTTCATTGCAAGCTTTTTTGGATAACATCAGAGCGAATCCTTAGGTATTAGAAGCATTTTCTTTTACGTGGCCGAAGTGTTTTAGCATCTCTCCCGTAAGCAATGTCTCCTGTCCAGCTTTAATCCAATGGGTTCCGCTGATTCAGAGCACTATCAAGTTTTATCTCTTCATTCCTGCAGCTTTGATTGATCTTTCCGCTCCCGACACATTGTCCGAACATTCCACGTACCTGCAAAAATGTTAGCTCTGGTTGTTAGAAGGGGAATCCTCCTCATGACTTTCAGAGAATCTTGACTTTCACCACGATTCGTTATAATCATTCATTCCACTCTCAAGGCAGAGTATAATTGGTACAGTGTGTGCAGCGACTTAAATTAACTAGCTAAAAGATGATTTCACAACCTATGTATACACGTAGATAAGTGCTGGGATGGCTCCCAGAAAACTCAACGAAGCCTCCAGATCCCTTGAAGGAGCCGAGGATATTCCATCCAATCACTGATCGATAGAACATTCCAGAATCTTGACGTGGCACGTTCTGATTGGGTAACTGTTGAGACTTCTTAATTCGGATTGGATGGATTATAACACTGATTTTTGTTGTTCAGAAAACCATAAATACACGAATATTTTGTACCTGACTTACTCTCCATCTCACTGGAATAAAGTTCCTGTCTACCCGTCTTCTGTCTTCTGATTTGCGACCAGGAGGGTTCAAGCGTTCGGGGTGCTAAGGTAGTCCGCGACTAGTCAAGCATCAAGTACGAGACGTAAGCCTTGCTGGAACGCCAAGAGAAACACTACGAACAGTTCCAGATACGCGTGCTAGAAACCTTGACCCAGAAAATGAACCTTACTCAGAAGGGGCTGTCAGAAAACTCATGTACATCTCACGCAGACTTCATCATTAACTCTGTCAATGTGTTCCATTTTGATGGCTTAGCTGGTATTACGTTTGATTCATGGTTTAAGAAGTACGAAGACTTGTTCAAGGTCGACTTGGAAAAAGTTGATGATGCCGCAAAGGTCAGAATGCTCCTGCGAAAGCTTGGCACTGTTGAACATGAACGCTATACTAACTTCATCCTTCCAAAGAACCCAAGAGATATTTCCTTCGAAGCAACAGTTGAGATCCTGTCGCAAATTTTTGGCGAACAATCGTCCTTATTTAATATCCGCTATCAATGCCTAAAGTTATCAAAAGCAGGTGATGACGACTGGGTGAAGCATGCAGGCATAGTGAACCGTGAGTGTGAGCGGTTTAGACTCTCATCAATGACAGAGGCCCAGTTTAAGTGTCTGGTTTTTGTATGCAGTCTGCAATCACCGGAAGATGCCGACATCAGAACCAGAATTTTGAGTAAGACTGAACAGTGTCCAACCATTACGCTACAAGAAGTCACCAGTGAATGCCAGAGGTTAGTGAACTTGAAACATGATACTTCTATGGTTGAGAACGGCAGTCGTCCTTCGTACGTCCATGCAATAACGGAGAGAAAAGATTCTAGCACGCAAAAGAAATATGGCTCACAACCTCCGTCCCCATGCTGGTTATGCGGAGAATGGCACTTCAAGAAGTTTTGTCCATACACAGATCATCGTTGCAGGACTTCTGAGGTGTCGGAGACAAAAGTGAGGAACACTGTGTTAGGAAGATATCACAGGGTGTTTGCAGAAGAATTGGGGGAATGTAATAAAGCGAAAGCACGACTAGTCCTCAATCACGGTGCCACTCCAGTTTTCCGACCTAAACGTCCAGTACCGTATGCTGCTTTACCTATTGTCGAGCAAGAGTTAGATCGCCTTCAAAAAAGTGGTGTCATCGAACAGGTAAATTTCTCCGAATGGGCAGCTCCAGTAGTAATCGTTAAGAAGCCCGATGGAAGCATCCGATTATGTGCAGATTATTCTACAGGTCTAAACGAAGCACTAGAAGCCCATCAGTACCCGTTTCCGCTACCAGAAGACTTATTCGCGAAGCTGAATGGAGGGAGATACTTCGCAAAGTTGGACTTATCAGACGCCTACCTACAAATTCCAGTAGCTGAAGAATGCAAACAATACTTGACTATAAACACCCACAAAGGATTGTTTCGCTATAACAGACTGCCGTTTGGCGTGAAGACAGCCCCATCAATCTTCCAACAAATCATGGACACGATGTTACATGACATTCCTGGTACTGCTGCTTATTTGGATGATATACTCATAATGGGTGTAGATCAAGCCGATTTAGAAAAGAAGCTGGATTCAGTGCTCACACGAATTGGGGATTTCGGTTTCCGTTTACGTGCAGAAAAATGTGACTTCCATCTGCAGCAAGTGCGATACTTGGGATTTATAGTGGATAAAAATGGAAGAAGACCTGATCCAGAAAACATCGAAGCTATTAAGACGATGCCACCACCGACAGATGTTCCGACCCTACGATCCTTCTTGGGAATGGTCAGTCATTATGGTATATTTCTTCGAGACCTGCACCGTCTGCGAGCCCCACTGAATCGTCTACTATCGAAAAATGCCAAGTGAATCTGGTCAGATGAATGCCAGAATGCGTTTACAGAAATAAAACAACTTCTATCGTCGAACCTACTTCTGACACACTATGACCCAGCTCTACCCATTATGGTTGCAGCCGATGCTTCGAACTACGGAATCGGTGCGGTGATTTCACATGTTAACCCAGATGGATCTGAGAAGGCTATTGCCCATGCTGCAAGATCATTAACGACAACGGAGCGAAACTATAGTCAAATAGAGAAAGAAGCTCTTTCCATTATCTTCGAGATAAAGAAGTTTCACAGGATGCTATTTGGCCGACCGTTTACGTTATTAACAGACCACAAACCACTACTAACTGTTTTCGGGTCCAAAAAGGGCATTCCTATGTATACCGCAAACCGTCTGCAACGATGGGCCACTACGCTGCTTGGTTACGATTTTAAGATAAAGTATCAGCCAACGAAAGATTTTGGTCAGACAGACGCCCTCTCAAGATTAATCGGCTCCCGTACAAAACAAGAAGAGGATATACTCGTGTCCAGCGTAGAAGCCGAAGTTCAGACAGTGTTAATAGATGCGGTTTCCGGACTGCCGGTTACTTTTCAAGCCATCAAGGAAGCCAATGAAAGAGACAATACAATGGAAATTATTCGCCGTTATATACTCGATAAATGGCCAACATCTAGACTTCATGGCGAACTTCTACAATACTTCCGTCGGAGAGACCCCTTGACTATTGTCGATTCATGCATCATGTTTGGCCACCGTATTGTTATTCCCGAAACACTTCGTCACCAAGTCCTTAACCAATTTCACAGCGGGCACCCGGGTATTAGCAAGATGAAGTCACTAGCTCGGAGTTATGCGTACTGGCCGTCAATGGATAAGGATATAGAAGCAAAGTGCCGAAGCTGTTGGTCCTGCCTACAGGCTTCAAAAAGTCCGGCTAAGGCTGAACCGCAACCTTGGCCGAAACCAGACGCCCCCTGGAGAAGAATACATGCTGATTTCGCCGATCCTATACAAGGTAGAAATTACTTAGTCGTCGTGGACGCGTTCACAAAGTGGCCGGAAGTATACTATATGCCAAGTCTGACGTCAGAGGTCACAATTCGGAAATTGTCAAAACTTTTTTCCTGCTTCGGCGTCCCAGAGGTCCTGGTGACTGATAACGGTACCTAGTTTGCGTCTTCCGCATTTTGACGTTTCTGCAGCGGAAACGGAATCACGCACATGCGATCTCCACCGTATCACCAGCAGTCCAATGGTCAAGCAGATCGATTCGTTGATATATTAAAAATAGCTCTGATTAAAGGGGGAGGAGACAGTATGCCAACGCAAGTTATCGACAAATTTCTAATGTCATATCGAGCTACACCAAACCCTGCCGTACCGGAGGGGAAGTCACCTACTGAGTCCATGTTCGGAAGGAAAGTTCGGACAATCTTTAACAGTATGCTTCCATCTAAAAGAACAGACGAACCCAAAAATGAAAGGCGACGGACGACTATTCGTAGTTTTCAAGTAGGCGAAAACGTACTTATCAAGTCGTACCAAGGTAATAGGAACTGGGAGCCGTGTATCGTCGAACGGAGGATTGGAAAAGTATTATACCTAGTTCGGGGACGTTTCGGCACCTGCATAAGACGTATTAATCAAATATGAAAGAATGGAGGAACAGTGAGAACACACGGCCGACTACCATTTCAAATGCTAGTGGACACATTGCAAAAAAGTCCTAGTAAGAAAGAACGCAGAAGATGTTAAGCCAAAACAATCCAACCATGAGTAATGAATCGTAAAAGAAACACAGTAACCAGGTTGAAGATAGATCCAAGCAGAAAATCATACATACAGAACCTTAAAGAGGGAAGGTGCTGGGATGGCTCCCAGAAAACTCAACGAAGCCTCCAGATCCCTTGAAGGAGCCGAGGATATTCCATCCAATCACTGATCGATAGAACATTCCAGAATCTTGACGTGGCACGTTCTGATTGGGTAACTGTTGAGACTTCTTAATTCGGATTGGATGGATTATAACACTGATTTTTGTTGTTCAGAAAACCATAAATACACGAATATTTTGTACCTGACTTACTCTCCATCTCACTGGAATAAAGTTCCTGTCTACCCGTCTTCTGTCTTCTGATTTGCGACCAGGAGGGTTCAAGCGTTCGGGGTGCTAAGGTAGTCCGCGACTAGTCAAGCATCAAGTACGAGACGTAACAATAAAAAAGCTTAAGTATTCGCGGTACTTCCTCAGGTATTCTTGTTTCATTTTCTTACTCTTATTTTCCAATCTCTGGTCATGAATAGAAGCTTAAGTCCAAGTATCTAATTATCATTTGTGGGAGAACGTAAACCCTACAAATTCAATAACCAGTACTAAAAGTAAATGTAATCCACGTTGCATCGTCGAATACTAAAAGACTGTTTACAGTTGATCTAATGTCAAGTGCTGAATGTGCTAGTAATTTTCTATTGAGCTACAGTGGCAGAACTACGATAATTTTATTAGTTAAGTTGATCGAACTGACGTTCCTATGGAAGTCAATTCTAGGAGGAAACTAATGTAGCGACTTAAGGTAACTAGCTAAAAGTTGATTTCACAACTTATGTATACAGGTAGATAAGAAAGCGTAAGTATTCATTTACTTCCCTATTCTTTATAGGGATTATATTTCCTATTATCTTATATTGAATGTTGAGAGACATTGTGTGTTTGAATGATTAGTATTCCGCTTCAACTGTCTCCTGTGCACGATATCAAATAAAGACCTATTACAGAAGATTATTGTTTCTTCCGTTAAAATAGAACGGAACGTACCTTGATATTAAATGTGCTTAATCCAGTTAGCGTGTTTTTAGCAAGGTTGTGTTTTTCAGGGTGGGAATGCTAGCCCTATGCTAAGCCCTCTTCCTTTACCCGGGTTTGGAACCGGCAGAAACCCTAGAAGAGCTATAGGGAGAGTTAAGATTTTGTTTCATAAAAACTAAACTTAAGAATCAAAAGTGATAGGTCATACAAGACTCAATTTTGAGGAAACCATGTTGGAAATTTGTAATGACGTGCAAAATTGTTTGTTTTACTTAAGCGTTAAGTGAGTGTGCCTAGTCGATGATGTGCGTCTTCCCTATGCCCACTGAGTCCTAAGCCAGAGATAGCAGAACACAAAACGATAGAATAACATGACAGAATCATATTATATTTCAGTCTTTACTTTATATACACATAAAATCCGACTGCACAACACTCGAATCGGGAATCTAACATTAAGGTGAAACAAAGAAGTTAGTATTAGTGAATAGGGACAACTCTTACACAACCAATTAACTTTAGTTCATAGTAAGAAACAATATGCTAAGAGTAAATATATAAAGCGAGAGTATAGGGTAATAGAAACGTAAAAATGATAGAAACGAATTGTTTACACTACTCACAAACAAATAATTGAAACAGTCCTCCAGAATACAGTTCTGTAAATTTGTTACTCTTCTTTAGTTGCCCAACACAACAATAAGTCCTTCACTTAATCTGTGAAATGGTTTAGTTTATCTCCTCTGTAACCACTAAATTATTTAGCACTCTGTTGATCAAATATCAATTGATCACATTATTAACATCGAACGAAAAATACCCATTGTATCATGGAAAATAAGTGTCTCAGAAAAGAGTTCTTTTTCAGTGAATTCATTTACAAAGATGAATAATCGCGAATATATGTGTTTTTCATAACAATAATCCATAATGTGTTGACGATAACAATGAGTGAGCATAGTAACAATAAAAGAAATTTTGTTAATATGAAACTAAAAATGCAGTTGAGTATTAATCAAAATGTCATGAAAACTATTAAATATTAAAAAAAGTTATGTATTTAGATTAAATGTTTTCGCAAACCTGCAAGAAAAGGTGTTTAAAAATGAAAATGAGACAGTCCATAGTGAACAATCAATACGAAGGGAGAAAAAAATAGTGACAGTGTTTGGAAATTTTTTCTCATAATTCGTTTTCGTTGAGTTTAAGATGAAGGTAAGAGTAGAGGTTGAACATGGTTTTCGGATACATAATTCTAGCTTCAGTATATATATATATCCAGAAGAAACCTGCTCAACCTCTACTTTTACCTTGATGTTAAACTTAACGAAAAAGAAAAACAGTTCTGCAAATACTATTATCACTAAAAATAATGCTTTAAATTACTTATCTACTGCCATTCGAGTGATGCTAGTGACCGTAGATGACGTTAAACAAGCACCGTTCAGTGACCCAGTAGCAAATTGGGTTGACTAGTTGAGAGCTGACTTCAAAACTTTAGCATACGCTCAAACAATAAAGCTCAAGTATTCATTTAATCCTTTATTCTTCACAGGGACTATATTTCTTTTTATTATATTATATTGAATGTTGAGAAGCACTGTGTGTTTTAGTGACTAGGATCCCGCTCTACTGTCTGCTGCCCACAATAATAAAATAATGACTTATTTCCTAATAACCTGGTTTCTTCTGTCGAATAAAACAGGACGTACCAAGTCGGTGAAAGTCCATAAATCAGAAAGTTAGACAATTTATCTCAACTGAGTGGCTTAAGAACTAGGAGGATGATGAGGAAGAATTCTTTCACCGACGAGACTGTCTTTCTATTGTCGACGGTTGACTAATAATTGGTGAGCGTGTGGTAATACCGAAATGTCTGCAAACTAAGATCATACGTCGATTTAACATCGGACTTCTCGGGGAACGGCTAATGAATTCTACTGCATGAAGTTGTACCTGCTAGTTGCAAATTGAAAAACACATCACCGACTTTGTAAAAGACTGTTACAATTGTCAATTAGCTCTCAGACAGAGTGAACAAAAAGACCCAGTACCCTGACCATAACTAGAAAAACCATGGACACGCTTACACATAGATTTTGCTAGTCTAATAAATGGTATCACATATCTTGTACTAGTAGATACCTATTTAAAATGGCCAGAAATTGTTTCCATAGTAGAAGTACCTATCAACAGAACTTGGCAAATACTGACTAAAATTTTCTTTCGACACGGATCGCCAGACACATCGGTGTCAGATAACGGGTCTCAGTTTGCTTCGGAACAATTTCAAGAATTCTGTCGCCGTCTTGCAGTTAACCTCTAAAGATCACCCCCCCCTACTATCCACAGTCAACGCATTCAAAATAGTGCCGTTATAAATCAAAACTGGAGAGGGTTGCTGATAGTCTACAAAGCTTCTTGTTGGTTTATTGTACAACACCAAATAATACTACTCCCAACAAGGTGTCACCCACAGAAGCCTTGATAAGCCGAAAGTTGAAGACAACTCACTCCGTCATGCTACCACAGAGACACCGGATAACTTAAACAAATTCCCCTGGATTCAAAGTGTGTACATCAGTATTCGCTCGTGACTACTGGCATCAACAGAACAAATGGATATAAGGATGTATGACAAGAAGCAAGAAACAGTGCTGTATGAAGTAACCGTGGGAAAAGACAAGTAGATGAGACACTTTAATCAACTAGGCAAGAGAAAGGTGTCTAAACCGATTGCAACTGCAACAATGCCCATGGACATTTAATTGGATACTTTTAATTTGTTCAGTTACAAAGATCAAGAAATAGATAAGACCCATGAGCCGAAATCACTATTAAGAAGAAGGTCCAACCGAAGCTGGTGGGAGACGGTGAGATTACAAGTGAATCCCTAAGGAATACGATATTAAAAAAAGAGAGGTGTTGAGGATTCTAAATCCCAAAAATACAATAGTTGATTTAATCAAGCGAAAGTTGAGTTGAAAGCTTAATTGCAAACTATCATCACATTAATTTAATTTTAGTGTAAGTCCTACTGATGAATACAGTTTGATAACATTAACTGTATCAATAAAATGGTGAGGATTTCACGTAATGACTAATCACTGTAAATTGATTGGTGTGAAAATCGATGCATTTATATAAATATTGTTCGTTAGTTTCGTCTTAGTTTTTGCTCTACAATTTTCTTACAAGTTTAGTCTTTTGGAATAGCTATGAGCTGAGAATGAACGAGATATGGTATCTGACTGAAGTACAAGTTTGAGAGACAATGTTCACACAAATCATATCGACTATCGAAGGGATCTGACATATAATCCGGCTTCCATAGAGATCGTATCGCGAACCGTACTAAGACAATAAGAACCCACGGATTCCATATGGTTGGTAGCCGAGTTGATGGTGTCCACTTTAATGTCATTTAGAGGTATACCCCTGTTACCGAAGAAATATCAAAACAATTCAGCTGTAAAATTATGACTGTAAATCACTTATCCATTTTATAAAATTTAGAGAATATCGTTATTCCGGGTAAGTTTCAGGCGTTTATTGAACACGATCACCAAGTTTTGTACCTTGGAGCTGCTGTGCATTGATGATAAGTCTTCATTAACCTCCTTCAACCTGTGGACTTCTTTTAGTTAGTTAAAAGTCATAACAATTTCTGTGAATGTTGAAAAGTTAGTTGACTTAAAATACTACTCCTGTGGGCGTCTTAACTTCTTAACGTAATGAAGTGGTATACACAAATCATTTGGCCTAATTATATTGCTTATTTTAATAGGTGCAATCGAATCTGAACACGAGTCACTAACTTGATAAAAAATATCTAGTGCTTCTCTAAGACTATTGAATAAAAAAATTGTCCCAGTCAGAGTAACTTAGAAGGGTGTGCAGAATATTACAGTCCACATTTTTATAATCTCGATATTGTCTAGGTCTTGTAATCTAAGATCATTAGAGTGACTGAAATTAAAGGGAGGAGCACATAGAATCATTTTGTGATCACAAATGTCGAACTCTTTGCTAACTTAAAGTGACAGAGGAGTGATGTCATGACAGAAAACTGGGTCAAGGATGTTATTATGTTTCGTGGGGGTGTGTACATACTGCGTTCAACAGTGCATGTCTAATGTTGTAAGAAAGTTTTGTTCATCATATGACTGTCTTCTGTCAACATTCCAGTCTATACTAGGAAGGTAAAAGTCGCATTCGATAACTTTTGCATTATAATTTAGGGCAGTGGTATGTACAAAAGCATTAATAATGGTGTTATCTACAGTGGTCAATGTGTTTGTGGGTTTTATATATGCATCTGCATAGGAAACTGTAGTCCGGGGTATTGACTGATATTCAGACCGAAGTCTTAGGGCTTAATGCAATGTGTCGTGCGTTGATGAGATTGTAACTCATCCTGTCGTTACCATTTCACACACAACCTAACCGATAACCGGTTTTGTTTTAATCAAGAAGCCTGGCCACCAAGGTTGGGTTGAGCCGAGCTTACGAAGTTATCAATTGGTGTAATTTTACGTGCCTAAGCAGTTATATGGAGCCACTCATTATACAATTAGGATTAATTTATTATTAAGCTGATTGCGGAAACCATTTGGCTTATTTTTATACGTACATTTCTGCACAGAAGAAAAAGTATATATAATAGAATAAAGTTACTCGGAATTTCCGAAATTAAGTCTCGATATCAAAATGCCGGAAACACTCCTGCCTACGTCACTAAAAAGTTAAGGACGATCTACGAAAGTTGATATGTTTGACACTCCGCCGAATGTTCATTACTTCTGTTTTCTTATATAAACTGAAGGACAAAGAGGGAAGCACTATTAGAAAGAAATAAACCAATTCTATTGGAGAAGGATTTTAGTGAAGCTCATTTGTTTGCGGATTACTTTGTTAACACACACGGTAGAGACGACGTTCACACAAAAAGTTCAATTTCATTACTACCACATAAAAGTATTAGAAATACCGTAACTCAAGGTTTTGCACGTCTAAATAAACTCGAAGTAGAGGAATTCGTGATACTTCGTAAAATGTATTTTTAGGTTACTGAAAACACTAGCGATCTTTATCTCAAACCCTTTGGGTGTATGCTCTGATTTGAACAGAACCCAAGATAGATTACCTTGGATCTATAAAACTTCCATAGTTAATCCTGCCTTCAGAAGAGGTGTGTGACACAAGCCTGAAAATCGTCGTCCAGTAAGCTTAAGTAGTGTAGCTTTAACATTTTTTGAGATCATTTGAAAGATACTAATATTATACTTGGACAAAATTTTTTGCTCTCTAAATAGCAGAATGATTTTAGAACAAGTTAATCGGGCTTTACAAACTTACTAGTGACACAAGAAAGATGGTCTACCTTTAAAAAAATCAAAATATCCCCATTGATGTAGTCAATAATGACCTGAATATGGCTTTAGACAATGTCCCACACCCAAAGCTGCTACATAGATTACGTAAAACAAAAATTTGGAAAAACATTATTGTAGGTGGATGATTTCTTAGTTGGAGGAAAAGAATGGATACAAGCCAGCTATCTGGCTAGAAAGCAGTGCCTGTGTGAAGAAAAACAATTGGGTAAGCAATGTTTATTAGGCGAAAACAGAGTAGGTCATAAAATATTACATACATTACTTCCAAGCATCAATTTGCACATCCTCCGCGTTGTCTGGACTGTATCGTTTATCAGCCTGCTTCTCTTGGTTGTTCTCGATTGTCCTCTGTATTTCGATCATGCTTCACCTCTTGCCCTCTCGCAACTCGTCTCGTCTGCTGTTTACTGATTCTTCCCAATATCCTTTGATGCTCTGCTACCTACTACTTATTGATGACTCATAAGTAGTATCCACCACACCTGGAGTACCTCATGGTAAGGTTCTGGGAGCACTATTATTTTGGATGAGTGACATTTGGTATATGTTGGTACTAAGATATGGCGGGATATGTATCACAATCGGTATCACTGGGAACTTTCAAAGGAACCGCAGACAATAAAAAAAGGTCTAGTGAATGCTAAGTGATTGTAAATGGTTTCAGGTGCATTACGATGCATATTAGAAGGCAAGGTACAAATACATAAAAGATGAATAACGTTGTGTTCCCTGTCGTCCAGGCCGAAATCGCTCTAGGAATAGTCATCAACGACGATCTATAAACAAATGAACACTGCTGCGTTGTCACTGAGAAACGATTCTGGCTCTTCTGTCTATACGTAAAGCCCTGAGGTACAATGATTACAAGACAATTCTAGCTTAATATAATGTTTATGCGACCAGAACTGTCTGGAAATCTGTATACAAGCAAATAGCCTCTATCTAAATGGAGAAACTAAGTTATTAAAAATGGTTGAGAGAACCTAAGTCACATCTATTTCTGAAATACTAAGGCTTCTGCATGACGACGGGCTAGCTAAACTACACTAATTCTCATTGTTATACAAAAGAAACCAGAAAGGATTTAATAGAGGTTTCAAAATACGGATTAGTAAACGTGGTTTTAACGTACTTTCTTTTCTCGCTTTCCAAGGCAAAAAATTCGCGAGGATAATCCAAATGTTATCATGATCCTAAGACCAAATTACTATCAGCTGATTAACTACTCACCCAAATAGTACTCAGTGAATGAATCTCTCTACCTCAACACCTTGTTGCATCTCCTTCGGTTGACACATTCAAAAATAAGTTGGATTGACTGATAGATTTCCATCTTCAGGTCTAATACAGGTAATAAAACATTTTGCATGAATCTAACTGAATTGGTTTTAACTAGCTCATTATTGAGATATTAGATAGTGCATAGTGAAGGAAATTTGAACACGTCTAGGTCATTGGTTGCCTGTTGGTGTTTCATACATAATTAGTCGACTTCTCGAAAACGCATGGAAACCGGTTGGTCATTAGCTACTAAACTCATATTGTTCCAATATTGATATAAACTCAGTAAAGTCAAGAGCTTTTAACGGTAAATGTCTCATTTTGAAATAGTCGTATTAGCAGAGTGTTTCGCACAATCACAGCCTAGTTTTATTAAATTCAGTTAAAATGTTGTTCCTGCGTTTTGTTCTGTTAGCCGTATATTAGGAGACGGGATGTTTGTAAAAAGCGTGTCTTAATAACTGCACTCAAGTTTTCGTATAAATCATTTGCCATTGAGGGCTGAGCAGTATTAGCTAACTGCATAAAATAGTTGAGGTCTTTTTGTAATCACATACTTTTATGTTAGACGCGACATATAAGGAAACAAGTTTATTATATATGAAGTATGGGCAGCCTGGTTTTTATGGTGTAGTTAAAAGTGAAGTATAACGGTACAAATTTTCTCTTACTATTCTATCGTCTATTTCGGGCGACTTAACTGTTTTTTGAAATTCTTGTTTTAGATTTTTAAAAACATCGTCTGGCGTCCTATTGATCTGCAATCTTAAGGGTCTTTTGGACGTCCGGCATCACAGACTAACCAGTTATGTTACATTATGAATTACTATGAGCTCGATGTTGAGGTAAGTTGTGCACATTAAATGGATGCATACAGAATTCCAGCATAGTTTTTATGTAGAGACTTGAGTATATGTTAGCTGTCCGTTGTTTAAAAATCAATCTCATTGGTTAAAAGAAAATCCAAAATATAACAAAGTTATAATCAGAGCTACGTAAAAAAACGCAGCTTTCAGTGAGTACATTATTTTCTGAATGCAGAGAGCTGCTGGAGTAACTTACAGAAGTTGTTCACATTCAGACCTAGTTCTATAGTGGGTTTTGTGTAAATTCTTGTTGATCGTGTTATCTGAGCAGGCGGTCATATCCTCGATGTCGTAGAGGTTTTCTTCTTGACTCGAATAAAATATGACCCAGACTGGAAGCCATTGGCGATCCTGAAGCGGGTTTTTTTTTGTTAAACTCTATAAAAGCATAATTTTCTCCACTGGAGTGAAGTTTTGTTAGTTAGATTTTTATCTGATTCATATTTACTACTTTGTATTTTTCCTGTTTTATTAAATCTTACCTAATCGGCTATGATCACCTTCCATCCTTTATTCTTCATTATGTTATGTTCCTAATTGTGTAGTGCATACATTTTTGGTACCCATTTGTACAAACTTTTGTGTTTCGACAAATAAATAATAGGTACTATGTTGTGAATATAAGTCCTGGTTTGTATTTAACATAATTACCTTGCCTAATGTAACATGTTTTGTGTTCATGTCGATGTGATTATAACTTAACGATAGAATATTTTATCTGTACTTTAGATGTTTTAGATAAATGACCATTTTTTACTGTCATTTATTTTTCCAGCGATCTTACGTAGAATGTTCAGTATCCCTAGATTATATTATTATAAAGCTTATTCCTGAAATACCTCCAAATCAAGGGTCTACTTATTTTGCACGTAGATTACTGTCAACCTCTTCAGAGGCTTGTTTATTGCCCTACATTACATTTGTGTTTAAGTCTGGGTGTCTGTATAGTGTCACAACCCATATAATTTAATATATTATTTTTTAGTACATAGTTTTGTTTCAAGTAGGATAACAACAAGTTTTGTTCTTAGCCCTTTTACAGATTTGGTAGAGTCCTCGAGTCTTGAAAAGGGAGTTTACGATGGAAATGAGATAGCTGTTTTGCAGTCATTATTAGATAAAAACTCTAAATCTGGATATGCGAAATTAAAGATATTCATTCGGAATCTCAACTTACCCCCAGCACATCCCATACGTAAAAGTCTGTGGTTACAACTTTTATCCACCAAATACTCCATAAAACTGCAGGTTAGTGGCTTACTATTCTTGCTTAACTTTTATCTTATAGCATTCAGATATACGTTTATATCCAAAGTTCTCATTTCAACTTAGCTTGAAATCTATTGTATGGTTATCGTGTGCCATTTTTAAAGACCATTATGATTTGTGAAATATCTACTGTTATCACTTATTGTTTAGGATCACATAAACATTCTCATATGATGGTCTATCCAGCCTCTAAGCAATGTTTTCATTCAGTATCTGCTTTACAGTTTTCTTTTGTTGTGTGTCTCCCATTTATTTGTATACTCATCAACTAAACTAAACATTTTTATTGCAACTTCACTTGAGCTAATGCTCCCGACATGCCGACAGTGGTCTCAGATTCAATAGCCGATCGTCTGTAACTGTTTGCTGTGGTGCCAAAAATTATTATGATTGACCAATTAATTGATATGGTCTTGTACACGCAAAATTACAGTGACAAACGCCAATAAGAGTGCTTAGTCGGTCCCTGTGCATCTGCCTGATGTCCACTCACTTCCAGGCTGGAACAGGAAGAACACAAGATAGAATCGAACTATATTTAGAACAGTTCTCTATGCTTAAAACCTGACCGCCCAGTTAACCAATTAGGAAACTAACGTCAACACAAAATATAAGTAATAGTGACTGAACTGGAATAGCATGTGCACAACTGACTGACCATAAGTCATCAAATCTAAAAAATTTGCCAACAGTTAATGTGATAAACAGTAGGATAGGGCAAGGAGGAACTGAGAAATAACAGTAATAAAATGCGCACTTTGTATGCAACCAAAATAAATGAACTAAACTACTGAAACACAGTTCTGGAAAATGATAATTCTTCTTTGGTGCCCGGCAAATCACTTCTGGATTTTTTTTAACTTTCAGTGTTCAGATTTTCTAGTTATAGTGCAGTACAGATAAAACCCTTGCACAACGTGTACATTATTTTGTGGATAGTTAGGTATTTCATCATTACTACATGTAGCACATACAAAGTGAAGTTTATTGTGTTATGTAATAAGTGAGATTTTTATACCTAACAATCATTTTAGTCAATTCTCAAGCTAGAAATGATGCAGACCATATCTGTAGCATCATTTTTACATTGAATGAACCCAAGGTATAAATGTAGATGCTGAATATTTTTGAGTTTTTATTCACTGCATTCTAAATGCCTCAACATTCACCCAGCTTTTTTCCAAACCTTACTGTCTATATACTCTAAGATAATCAAACAATCTATGGGGAACGATTCATCCTATCAACGAAGTAGTTAAGAAATTTTAAATTCCTTCCTATGGGATAAGAGTAACGGCCGATTATTCTTGACGGATTATTGTTGGCGTAAAGAAAAATTCTCTATTAGCAGTTGCATGACTTTGAAAGTCTGCATAACGTTGTTTTAGTAACACAGTTAAATTTTTTTGATAAAAAACAATAGCTTTTTTGACCAGTGTAGATATTTATCAACTTAAGGTAAGTGGACAGTATAGGGTATGAACATTTATGTATATTCTAGAATAAATTGAAGAACTAGTCCACTACATTGCGCTCATGTATAAAATCTTTATTTTCTGTCTTAGTGTCATCCTTGGTTGTATCTTGCAACTACGAATCCCATAAATTCCTGTTATACTGTGTGTATTAACTGCTTTATCGTTGTCATAACAGAACTTTAGTCTCTTCCTAAATTTCATTATGTACTTTCCGTCGCTCATTAGCAAGCCAAGTCTCACAAGTCATTTTCTTGTTTATACTGAAATTAATCCTTTCTAGGCCTTACGAAGGTATTCATTTCAAAAACATATAAGCAAATTTCATAATTTACTTCTCTATATCCGAATTAATAAAATTCAAGAAAATTGGTTATTAAAACTTCTACAAGTTGAATCTCATCGATTCAACTTACGAAACAGATGTGATTATATGAATAATGCCGAATAAGTATTATATGGTTGTTTAAGAAGCAACATGCTTCAATAATCTGTGTTATAGTTTTAGCTAGTTAACTTTAACATCATGTTCAGTTTTTAAGATTTATTATGTGCAGACGTTCATGTATGTACTTTCTTGTTCATTATCTTCCCTTGTGCAAGTATTTTTGAATGAATGCTGTATTTTATATGAAACAGGTGGTAAAAACAACAGATCAAATCGTTACATAATGCACGGAAAACTCTTTTGAGAGTGAGGTGCAAGTGTTTTGGTTATATTTTGAGGGATTATAGATCTGTGTTGCTTATTATTGTGTAATTATTGATACCATTACCTATACAAATAAGTACTTTGCTGAGTATTTAAATGCGTAGATTTCCCTGAAATATACCCACTGAATACTTTTAAACCAACTAATCTATCACTTTCTATCTTATAACTAGTTTTTAGTGATACTTAAGTGAATGTAATGCTTGCATTTTCCTAAACGGTCACATAGGCATAACATATATTTTACTATATGCGCATGCTGTTTGCTGTTCTATCATATTCATTTCCTCTAAGTAATTACATCCCTCTAGACCTATTGTAACCTATCTGTTATGCATTCTTATTCATTTTTCCTTTGATAATGAAACATAATTTAGTCTGTTTATCAAAGTACATTTCATGCGTCGTGTGTATCAATTAGATGTAAAAACCAAATGCCTTCACCTATTAACTTTGTTTAACAATTTTCATCTGTACCTACAGACCCCAGTTTCAATAGTTCTTGTATTCCTGTGCATAGGTTCACATTGATGCATGTCTTAACAGTTCGTAAACATCCAGAACAGGAAGGAAGCAGAGCGTCATTATATAAAGGTGAAGTAATCAGTTTTGTAAGTTTTATGAGAAAGGTTGGATATATCATAAGAATGTACCTTTTGTTGATTCATTTAATCTCAACAGCATTCACCAAAATATCTGTTAGTATATATGCAACTGTTCAAATTTTTGGATAGCATCTGTGCCATTCGTTAATAGTTTTGTAAACATCTGTTTTAATTCTGCTTGGATTATTTAAAATTTTCAAACTGTCCCTGAAACTTTGTACTGTTTAGTAAAAGGGATAAATTGGTTATCATGTTTCTATCACATATTTAGATTGTTTTAGTAAAGGGCATTTGATAGCATCAGTTAATTTACCATGCTCAAATAGTATACTACATTCAATTTACTACATAAATAATTCTCTTAGTTTAAAGTGAAAATGTGATTTGTTTGCTAAAATATAAGTTCTTTATTGTTTGATCTTTCCACATTTATTTTTGTTATTTATGTAAATTGAATTAAAACTAAATCTTGATCAATCGAGTTTATTTTAGTTTAAACAGTATTATAACCAACTAATCAAATACATGACATTTACAATATTAATGTTTTGTATTATAATGGAAAAAGAGGATTGTACGACAGTATTGATTGTAAGTTGGATTATCAGTAGATTGAATTGATTATGACCGAATGACAATCGCCTACAAGTTTGACCGGTTGGTGCGAATGCTCCCACTAAACGAATATCAAACAATAGGGTAACTAATTTGTAAATATGAGTCGTTTGTATGACAAGAATAACATACTTATGTCCAAATATTTTATATAAAAGTAATATCAAAACTCGTTCAAATGATTGGTAAATGTCGATTTTGCTGGTCACTCACAAACCTATAAAATTATGACATGAATATCAGGCATATTACCCGCCGTATCGCTTTGTTGTAGGCAAATTTTGGAGTGTTTAGATATATTTCTATGAAATGCATAGCTTGTCTGTACCGCTTGATAGGCTAACTCTGGAGAACTAAGTCAAGTTTTGTTAAGACTAGTCGGCCACAACGTAGAACTTGGTACGTGGGTACATCCGTTCCAGTTACCATGGTTAATTATCAGATAGAGATGAAATTGTCAGACCAGAGTACTGGAGGTAGTCACAGTGTTAGTATTAATGGAGAGGATTAGAAATCGAAGATAGGATTTAAAAACATATTCAGTAAACAGGAAGTTATGCTGAATTCATAAACTTAAAATTTGAAGAAGGACAAGGAATATATGCACATGCGCCATTGCTAGCGATTTTGAGCCATGTCACCCAAAGTGAACAAGCTACTGTCGGACGCCTAAAAGTGTGCCTATGTTCCAGAACTTGCCGGTGTAAATATTTAGTCTATACAACCACCTCCTTTTCTAAAACGTTGGTTTCCTCGAGTTCGGTCTTCATGAGCTTTGGTTGGGCGTCGAGGTATTATTGAAACTAATATTTTAGACACAATATTCGCTAAACTGATTTTTCGGTAATCGTCACAAGAGGACTTCTATCCTTTCTTATTATTTGAGAAAATTGGTGTTTAAGACTAGTCAGATGGGATTACGTCCGATTCCTAAATTCTATTTAATATCATTAATTGGTCTGAATTAGACGACCATTGATCACCAGGAAGCACTTGGCAGCTATTTTGTCCTTGTATGGGATTCTTCGGCAGTGTGCACCCAGAATCTCCTGGCTCCGTGGCGAATGCTTCATCATTAGACCACCGAGTCGGATCCCAGCGGTTGGTATTCCTAAAACAGTTAATTGGTGATACGTTTGCGTTACCCCATCCATCGCCATCGACAGGTAACTGCCTCTGCATATGTTATTTTGTCCAACTTATGAACCTCGAATAGGATTATTTGGACTGCTTAGGATTCCATATAACTTTTCATACTTACTGGTGAACTTTGTGGATAACGATTACTAGGAAGCCAACTCTCGAACACGGTTTATTTTCCATGAATCTCTTACTATTAACCCAATTCATACACATGGTTGAATAACGTTTTAATCGAAGCTCTTTTATTCTCAATCAGATAGAATTTGTTAAAATTTATCTAATGTATCCTTTTAATGATTGCTTCACTAAGTCTTGTACCTAAGTTAGGTTGATTATCTTAATCACTTTATTAGGCATCACATTTTTGACTATAGTAAAAACACTGTCTGCCTGCGATGTACAATACTTCGAAAAAATTTTAGTTTTATGCTAATTGAACTTGCGAATTTTTATATACAGACGTTTTTAAGCAGTGGTTTGCTACCATTATGTCCTGAACTATACCCGATTGTGGAATATAAGGTAATGGCTCTACTAAAACCAGTCAAAATATGTAAAATAATCTTCAGAAAGTTACTTCTTGAAAATTAATCATTCATCAAACCCTATCCTCTGTAACAGTTACCATTTCATCCTTATCTACAAACGCTTTTGGTTTGTTTTTCTTCTGCTGCGCTTTTCTCACAATGTGTGTAATTCATAAATCTCATCATAATCGCCTGTCATTTCTGAGGCATCAACCGAGAAGAAAAGTTTGCTAGTCACTATTATGTTGTCGCTTGGTCATTTGAATTACAGGCTTCCTGTAAATGCCCATGAGTACGTGCGGCTCGCATACATTATTAAGCACTCAACACAAACCGAAAATAGTAAAGCATGTTGTAATATCTATTTAGTTGGAAGTTATATGACTGATTTGTTTTGCTGTAGTGGCTTAAATCGCTATTATAGTCCAGATAACGGACGCAGCTAATAGATCTAAGGTGTCTCGATTAGTTGTGAAGTCCGCAACACTTGATACAATTAAGACGAACGTTTACCATTGATACTACGCTTGATTTCGGATACTACAGCTTTGTTTTCCCTCAACCCTGACTACTTTAAAAGACGATTTTTGTTACCAGAGAGCAATAAGATCATCTATCTAAGTGCTTTCATTGGTATCCATTAAATTACAATGATTGATAGTTAACGAATTTAGAAACTGAATAAACTCTACAAAAATTTAGCACGAATAATTATTTTTCAAAATGGCTAGATTATTCCATTG
Organism: Schistosoma japonicum; assembly: GCA_025215515.1. Taxonomy (NCBI): domain Eukaryota; kingdom Metazoa; phylum Platyhelminthes; class Trematoda; order Strigeidida; family Schistosomatidae; genus Schistosoma; species Schistosoma japonicum. The sequence continues at coordinate 21,647,823 of CM046064.1, read as the reverse complement.
GATTATTTACTGAAATCAAATTTATAAAATATACACTAGAGTAGTTATTAAATTTAACGAAAATAACTAATGTTCAATTATCTTAATTTGATTAAAGTTCAACAAATCAGTATTGAAAAAAATTAATACGAAGTCTTTTGCTTAATTTTCCAGTAACTACACTTTTTGGATTTGAAATCCCCAAGAATAGTCCAAATGTTTGAATTTGCTGTCAAATGAGTACCAAGATCTAAAATATATCATTACTGTATACCTTACAGTGGAGTTTACTTTATTGAAATAACGATATTTTGACATGAAACGTGGATGTAGTAATTCATGGTTGTTTGCATATCATTTATCGAAATTAATTTTTATATATACAAATGATTTAGTTTTATTGTTATATGACATACAGGTATACTAAATTACTTTTAGCCAATATAGTGGGCGATACTAATTTTCGCTTGTTGATAGCTGCATCTTGTTTAAACTTCGTCGTCACATTCATATAGTCATAAAGAGTTAAGTTCACAACGGCTCACTGCTAGCGATTCTGTTGTATGTTTGTAGAACCCGAACTCTCCTAACTAAGGATTCATATATATTCTGTGTATGATCATCGTCTTCTCTATAAGTTTAGTAAAATTTTTAATATTCTGTTTAGGTTCCAGTGCGTATGTTTAAGTATAGTGGAGATCATGATTTCATAATTATCACCATCTAACAATGTTGGCTTTAGTGCTGTAAATATAGCTTCAAGTATATCATTTCAGTTACTTATAGAATAAAAATAATCTAATGATAGGATAGAGTAGGGAGAAGGCGAATGGGTTATGTTACCCACTTGATTGTTGATTTTGTTAGCATTTGCTGCCAAATCATAACTCTTGATAAGATTGCAGCGGCTTCTAAGATATAATGGAGAACAGAAGTCAGTGATGAACGTGTCGAAGTTTTACTTTGTTATCTTCATAACCCCTGATATGTAATAATCGTAATCTTTGTTGATTTTATAACGAGAGTGTTTGTAAAATCCTAGTGTGTGGAAAAATTTGATTTTTGACTTTGCAGCTTAATATTAAGTCACTTTTCCGATAAATAAATAGCTATCAAATTATAGAAGCTTAACTAATACATAGGGGAAAATCAAGTATGAATTACAAAACTATGTGCGATGAATGATCTTATCACTCTGACGTTAGGTTGGTCCTAGGCGAGAAACGTCGGAAATCCCAAATACAAATCATAACAGCATATACAAGTAAACAACATTGTTTCATTTTAGATCTTCATCAAGCTTTATTCTGAAATACAATTATATTTATGTGCGAATTTCAAACCAGTCAGTGTTATTTGCTCAACTGAATAATAAATTACCTGGTTTTGGTACATCCATATATGTTTATAAATTCAGCTTCTTCAGCCCAAAAAGCTACATTAAGCGTACTGCCAGATAACCTAACCAGATAACTTAATAAGCATCTCTTGATGGTTTGGAAAGGGGCAGACTATATCCATATGTAGTTCTATTCTATCACACTTAATCGTATACTATCACTTTTTTGCGATAAGGTTCGATTTCGTCTCCTTCATACAGCAGAAGCTACATAGATTCAGGCTAACAATCCTAGCCTAGTGCAACAGAAATGCCTAGCTATTCTGTCTTTTTCACGATCATTTAAAACTTAATTGACAGTTTGGTGGTTATTTTCACCTGTTGTTTATTCTTCATCTCAGCCCTTTCATTTCTCGATTCCTTTCTTCTCAGGGCCACGGCACCAATCCTAATCCGTGGAATATTTGGATTTTTTGTTCAATGACTCATTTAGTTTTGGAATGCTTTAATAATGTGTATGAGAAAATGGTTGATTTTTAGGATGTTTTCATGTTCTTATTCTTTTCTATAGTAAGGCAAGAACAAAAATTGTAGAAGAATAATGTGAATTCATTATGTTTTCATCTTACTGAAACTTATTAAGGGGAGGAACTGTATAAAGTAATATCTTTTTGTTTACCATCATTTATTGTGATTAATTCAAGTTGCCCTTCTTTGCAAATTTACAGCCGGGAACATGCAGAATCAAAGTCTACCTATTTGAATGTGTTGGTTTACTGTAAATAGTGAAATTAAAGGTCCTATTAGAATTTGATACATGATCTTTGTTAATGATTGAAACAACATTAAAATTCCTTTTAATTAGACAATCTAGAAACGGCAGTTTGTTCAATACATTTTTATTTCCGAAAGCGAATTTAATTTAAAAAGCCTGTAAATAAAATGATTTCATTTAATTCTGTAAATCTTCTTGCTTCGTTTAAATCAAATGTTAGTTGAAATTTTATTTGTTTAAACAAGGTCTTCAGAAAGCCTTTTTCAAGTTTATCACACACATATCTAAACCAGATACATGGTCTGATGATTCTGTGTATATTGTGAATTTTTAAACCACTATGGACACAGGAGATTACTTCGCTATACAGTTAATGTATTTATACAAAGTTTCTGAGAATTCGAACAAAGCAAAATTCAAACCTAATTTTGGGGATCCCATTATTAAATTGATGATTGCAAAACATCTGTTAGCGTATGATCATTCTCTGGTAATCCTTTTGTAAATTCTAAACAATTATCAACCGGAATAAGTGTATAAACTTACGATATTACAACTTACCATTATGTCATTTTATTTGATTGTTTATGTTGATACTTTTAACTGGAAGTCGGAAATACCCTTACTGTTTCTGTATAAGTTATGTCTAAGTGATTTCAGTGTATTGCAAGGATATTTATATAGAGCATTTGCTAGCGTGGTGTCTTCACTGAGAGATCAGGTCTATGGACTTTCTGCTAAACTACTGTAACATGATGTTGTACAACATTTGGATTATAAAGTAAACCATACGAAAACACTAATAAAAGGCTTCAGTCCGTCCCTCTCTCATTTAACTTTATTTTAGGTCATTTGAGAATTTTCGCAGTCTTTTCACACGATCCACTTACAAATCACAAAGTCAGTTTTTGGTAACTATATCTATTTTGGCCTCGTTCTTATCGAAACTTTATTCATTTATCTTCTTATTCCTATTGTTACTGTATTATCTTCTCGTTAATTCTGCATTTCCTGGTGTTCTGTTTTACTGTTTTTTCCACTGTTATTATTGAAATTCCGAAATGTAGAGTGTAGGTGCATATAAAGCAAGATGGAATCTAGTTTTCGTTTTTATTTCTAACTGTATTGTTGAGATGTGTTATTTTTTTTTTACAAAGTAAAAGTTTTGTTGTCCTTTGTCACACATTTTAATCATCCTGTATACTTGGACGATAATTTCTTAACTATGTATTTTTCTCTAACCAAATATTTCACTTTATTATCCATTATCGATTTTAATTAGGTATCCGATTCAAACATCAACGGTAATAATATTTCGGCAACAAGCTTTATGGACATTGATGGCTTGTCGTTGGCTGGTTACGAATTTTCTGATCAAATGTTATTGCCCACATTTCTCCTAAATACTCATGGTCAGAAATGTTTACGGACTATATTACACAATATTTTTATTGAACGTCCTCAGCTCGTTTATGCTCCACAGTTATGGCCGTTGACAGCTTTGTTTCTGCACTATATGCCGATTTCAAACGCTTGTAAATGTATACTGACTTTATTAGATCAACCTGGTGTTTTAATCCAGACAAAATCTGACTGGAAAGAACATTGTTTATCATTAGAGCAGTTGGCTTATTTATGTAATTTATTACGAAGAGATAAAGCGAAACACCTAATATCGTTGGTTTTCAAATCAAATGAAAGCAATGTACGCACCGTTTATGACGCAAATGTAGGACGTCTTCAGTTGGCTCGCTGGTGTTTATTAATTTGGCTATTACCTATTGAACATCTTGTTTGTTTAGTTGATAGCTTTATTCTAGAGGGCCCCAAAGTGTTCTACCGTGCTGGCTTAGTCGTAAGTTATTTATCACTGGTTGTGAATTATGTTCAATCACTATTAATGTATACCCACTATTTAGTCAATCATGTACAACTAGAGTCTAGCACATATGTGCGTCGATGGAAGTTACCATACTGTTGTAACAGAGAAATGTAACTGCAAACATAATAAGAATATAATTGGTCACAAGAAGGCTCATAAATAAATAATGATTCGAAAAGGAAAGATTAATTCATGTGCAGGTATAATGTAAATTTTTAGTTCAGAATCTATGGGGTAAAAAGGGTGATTACAGTTAAGGTTAAAACGAGTAATCTACTAATGCCATCTGCCATCCATCCATATAATAAGATAAAGCGAACTGTTGCGCAATATACTTGTCCTTTGATTGGAAGATAGATATCTCGCTTATGTCATAAGTAATATGAATTGACAAAAGCCAAACAGCATTCTAGATTCGTGTCGAGATTTCGTTAGACTTCAACCCATCGGGACTGATAAAACTCCCTGGATAATTGAAACAGTCGATGTAGCCAACTAGATCACTCCCTATATTTAGTTCAGGTGTTGATGCAGACCAGTTCTTAAACGATAATTTTGATTTAGAGGTGAACCAACGTATCCTGAAGTACAGGCATTGTTACTGAATGCCATCAGAAGACCATATTTCTTCAGTGTTCTCATCAAACAGGAATATGTCACCTACGTATTCTCAGTAATTGAGTGAGTTTGCTGACAGGAGATTAAGGAAAACGTTATTTCTAGTAGTAAGTTTGTAATGAAACTAAATAGAAGTAGGGATAATGAGGAGTGTTGAGAGACGCCACGCATGGTTGTTAAATGTGATGAATGTTGTACTTATGGTGTGACTCGACAAATTAGGTTCGAGTGAAGAGCCTTTCAGAGAGTTTATGTACTCCACTGTTATAGAACCTGTTGGTCTACAGAGTTTAATGATACTTTTAAGTTAAGAAAAGCCTTTATTAGAGGACGTGGGTTAGTATATCTATATTCTAGTAGCTAGTTAGTAGTGAATATTTGGTCGTTATAGCCACAACCAAGTCTGAGAAAAGCATAATTTTCCTTTGTTTTAAGTCCATGAGCATTAGTTTAATTTTCAATCATTCTTAGAGTTAATATTTTAAACACCATATCAGTTAGACTTATTCGTTTGTGGTTATCGTGGGGGAACTTTTGTTTTTCCGTATAAACTAAATGATCAACGGTTGACATCAGTCTGATAGTATCGCGTCCAGGTCTGAAATTTTAGCTTATATATCGGTCCACCATTTCTGAAGACCTCTAGAGATATTCCATTTGTTTCCCTTGATGTTCCTCGTTCAAGATGGGCTATGGCGTTCCCATCTGCTGTGAGGATCGGAAGACCTAATTTTGATCTTGTATTCAGATTGTTTGGGAATGTTGAGTTACTAGGGGCCAAACGAAGTGCTGTTTCAAGTGTTCAACTCAGTTTTAGACGTTGGGGCTCAGACAAAATCAAAGTTTCATCTTTCCAGATGTTGTATTACGAATACTTAGCTTTTCAATCCCGGTTTATTTTATAAGTCTGAAAAGCTGACCTGTGTTATTTCTCATCACTGTCCTTCTAATCTATTTAGCTTTCACTGTCACCACTACTCATGATAGTTTTATAGACTCTACCTGACGAAATGAGTTGCCGAAAGTCCATCACCTCAGTACACACCACTGAAACCCATTAATTTTTCCTAACCTACTTGTTTATGTCACTAATTGATGTCACTGTTGCTTTCATAACTATTTGAATATCTTGTTAAGATATCAATATGAGACTTGTTTTCATAAATGCTCTTGTGCATTTCTAATTGTTCATGTAATTTACTGTTGGCTTTTGACCACTGAGTTGAACTGTGTCTTCTTGTTGGGATTTTTCTACGCCCAGTAAGAAGCACGCAAATGCATACTCTAGAGCTAAAACTTGATTAGAGTCGAAATGTGACTCAGAACTAGCAAGTGTTGCATAGAGTTTCTCCAACGATGATTGATGGAGATGTTATGCATTTAGTGCCTAGTGTTAAATGTCTGTCATTTTGATACAGTCTACCTACGTGCTCCCACGTGCTATGAGTATTGTGTTTGAGCGACTAGCTTATTGAATGAGGTCAGTAGGATTTCTATGAGATTCATGTTTCGCCCGATTTGTGCTCCAGTCAGTGAGGCGTAGGCTAGAATAACAAAAAGGCGACATGTGTGCCTATCTTTCCGGTCTCGATTTAAGTGGACATTAATATAAGCGACTGTCGAGGGGAACCCATTTAAGCAGTGTTTGATCCGCTGTCAGATCTAGTTCTGTTGGAGGTATTTGATCTGCAGTTTCTTTTCAGTTGCTCCTATTGTGGTAGGGTTCTTTACGCGGTGTTTGGTAAAGAAATCAATTTAGGGTTAATCTAGGAAATTGATCACAAAGCTCAAGGAACAATTGCTTGAGACCTGTTACACAACACCATTGTACATATAATTCTAGGTATATTACAAATAACGTTGGTTGCACAGTTTCACTACAAACTGTGTTGCTTTTCTATAAGTTGTCAAATGAATGTATTCGCGATTAAACTGTATGCATTAAATAATCTTCATTTTCAAAAGCCTTTTAAGATCTGATCTTGTTTTTCTAAAAGTATCTATTATTGTGTTCATTTTTTGGATTTTAATATTTAGATTCTCAAAGCCTCCTTATCTGGAAAGTATCCACTTAGTGGAATTCAAAGTAATTTTAACGGTAGTCCTCGGGATTTTCTATATGATGAAGAAATATTTAAACATACTCCATTTACACCATCGAAGTTAATGAGAAAAATGTTCTCGCTGCGTGGTTTAAGTCGTCGAAAAATTGTACAATCAGTCAAAAATGTTCAGTCTCTTCAAGGTAATCTCTTTTCTTGTCCGGTAATTTGTAAAAATTATATAACAATTTAATATGGAAATATGCCACTAGCCAGTCTATGGTAAGATAAGTGAATGAACAATATTATTTTGTACATTTAGTTCTGCTTTCTCTCCGTATATGGCGACAACCTCAACGATACATAACATACAAAAAACAATGCTTTGAGCAGTTTCATTTTTGCTTTATAAATTACTTTGAAAAATACATCTCTTCTAATCTGGTGGCTATGAAATATTCTGTTATTGGCGATTTTTTCATATTACCGTGAAATGTCTCTACTATCCTGTTAACAAAGTTTTAACTAATTTGTTTACTTTTTCTTTAATAAAAGTGAATTTCGATATGGAAAAAGAGTTAATCCATCCATGTAATAAAAGTGGAAAGAATACATTCGCCGCCTATTTACTTGATGATAATGAGAAACCACCTCATCCTTCTGAATGTATATCAAGTAATGAGTTAGCTTCAATAATCACATCAATTGAAGACCGCAAGTTTTCGTATTTATTCAAACCTTATCTGGTGTTTTCATCTAATGTGGATGGTAATAGCCTACGTACATTTTATACCAAAGCGGCAGAGACAGAAAATCCAGCAACAATCCTATTGGTGCGTAGTTCATCGAAAAGTAGTATTGTTGGGGCTTTTTGTTCAGACAGATGGCAACCACGTGTTGAATCAACGTACTACGGAAATGGTTTATGCTTTTTATTTCGAATTAAACCTGGTCCATTTGTCATATATAGATGGATTGGTTCAGGTTCTACTGATGAGGAAATTACACATTCCATACAGTGTCAACGTTTTCAACAAGCTTCAAATAATGGCATAGAACTTGGTGGGAGTATAAGTAATGGACCTCCAGGTTTAAGCCTAGATAGCTGTCTCACATTAGCTTCAAGTGGTCCAACTCTAACATTTTCTAATCCATGCTTAATTACAGATCCTGCTGACCTAACACAAACAATTCGGTGTGAAAATGGACAGATTGGTTGTATTTTCACTGTTGGCTTGGTTGAACTCATAGGTTTTCGTGATCTCTAAAGGGTTTTTGTAGTGATGTAGATGATTGAATCTATTTTCGATTGACTTTAGAAACATTTTATTTATTTTAATTTTCTTATTTATGTGGTCTCTTGTGCATGTGTTTGAGGTTTACGATTATCCTGCGTGTTTGTTTACTTAATTGTTTATTGTTGTTTTCCTATAAGTATTTATGTAGTTTGCGAAATTTCCATGGGCAACTATCTATTTGATTATGATCTATATTAAATGAAGATATACCGAGGAAATAAATGTATGACATTCCAAATGATATATACTCATTCCTTTCCTTTAGAAAATATTTTTAACTTTTTACTATTAACTTTATCCTCACTACAAGCTAATGTGCAATTCATCGTTTATTTTCATTCCTGTGCAAGTCTTTTTATTTATTTTGTTATTTATTTATTCATTTTCTCTAGTCATATATTCCTGCTCAATCATTCACTTGTTTATTTATTCAAAATAAATTATTAATAATAACCAATTTATTTATTGCTTGGTAGAAATTTATTTAGTTTACAATTTTTTTTTTGGCATATTGTGTTTCACTAATTAGGAATAAATATGTTTATTTCTATACATTTTAGTTCGTTTTTATATTCATCAAGTGTTTTAATTAGACAAAATGAATAGTAACCGTTTGGTTGATAGTTAGTTTGCTCATAATTAGTTCAGCCACTATTGTAAAATCAATAGTATTATGGTAATATATTTTCAGTACATATATGTGACTCAATTACTAAATACAAATACGCACACTCGGTTTTTAGTCACACTACGTAGTAATTGTGGGTATATGCTGTAAGCTAGTTAGTATTTTCTCAATCAATTGTTGAGGAAAGAATCTTATTGTCAGTCTAGCAGACATTCAGAAACTGTTATTATTCAATCCATTGTTACTTCTCACTGATAACAATCATTTTGGAGCAGAAAATATAATTATGAGGTGTATTACTTCCAACCGTCTTGTTTCCCATGCTCAGTTATTTAGAGTCTCATTGGGTAAGCTCATTAGAATTATGACATTTTGAGTCTCCGAAGCATGCTTTAAACTGACTTATGTCACATGACCTTTCCCAGTGAGCAGAAACTTAAGCATAGTTTATTCCCTCAAAATGGGGCTAATATATATTTGTCTGTATGAACCTACATAGACTGATAATATGTACCAGAATTTCTTCGGGAGTTTTGTGTGTCAGCGATATTTCCAAAAATCGAAAAGGTACAGCGACTGGAAAGATGCAAACGCAATTCTCGATTTTAAAACCATATACATAAGTATTTGTTGAAATCTAAAGTGGTCATTGTTGCAAGTCAGCGCTATATCTATTCATTTGAAAAAGAAAATCACTTGCACAAGTGATGTTTATGTAATGTGGGCAATACGCTATTGTCCTCATTAACGTTGATATGCTTAAATATGATAAGTTCGGGAGAATAGATAAAGTAGAATCAAAGCTTGACTTGCTTAGTAAGTTTTTATAATGAATTCACAGACAATATGTTAATTAATGATTCAATAATAATGATGTGCACTTTGCAGAAATACGTGGTTTACTCGTAATTCATAAGGACGTCTAAAATAAATAATATATACTTAGTTTGCTTACGACACTTCGTAAGCAGAGAGAATTGCATTCACTAATTGAAACGCAAACAGTTGGTGTGGTACACAAAATTGTCCGATAACCACGACTTAAATGCAAGCTAATTACGTTGTGTTTGGATCGACACTTAGTAGTGTCGCAACTAGTATCTCTATGAGCCATTGCATATAGACTGTTTTGAATTCAATAGTTAGTTACACGCTATGACAGATACATCGCTGCAAAAATAAACATTCATGATAAGATAAAAAACAAGCTTGAAATATCCAAAACTCGGGAAATCTCGAACGCCTAGTTCCATTTGTAAACCTGGAGAAAGAAAACTTTCCAAAATAACTTACGGACATAATTATTTTAGACTTTTGTTTTAGAATATTACAAATTGCTAGAATGAGTCCATGTTATTTTACTCGATTCTGTGGTCTTTCTGATATGTTATTGAGAACGTGTGGGGCCCTTAAGGTACTTTAGTTGTTCGGAATACAGACAATTAATAGATCAACGGTGGTCCGCGACACTCGATACGGTTAAGATGCACGTTATCACTGATATTTGTGCTTGAGACCGGATTCCGTACTTTCCCTATTCATACTTGGGGAAGTTGACCTAAGTATTAAATTATAAACGAAAGTTCTAAATCTTAAATATCGAAATCGGTAAACAACAGCATTACTCAGAATATTGTCCTGATAAGAAAAGAATGAACTCGTTAGTTTCTGAACTACAACAGCGTTTGATATATGTTAATAAGCATGCAAATGGCTATTGACAATTTCAATAGAAGCAAAATGACCACAACTTAAGGATCCTTTCTATGATTAAGGTTCAACTCCTGACCATCATTGACAATCATGGTTAAAATACTACTTCTTTCCAGCATATATCCTACTGAATAACGTATTTTCAAGTTAAGTAGTAAAAAATTAACGGACAAAAATGTACAATTTGTTAAAACTTTGTACTGTTCTGAAGTCACTTGACAAGAACAGTATTTAGAATCATGCACTTACACTTATCGACGTTTACTAGCCGTAGCTATTTACATAAAGTACTTGAACCAGTATGTAAATGATGCATCAAGTGTAAATTAGAAATGCAGTTTCTGTACTTAATCAAGTTTTCAATCATACTCATATGTCAGACATGATAAATCTTAAACGCCTCTAAGAAGTGGTAGTATTATGACAACGACCGGCTAATTCGGTAGCGCACCGAAATCAAAAATTACTACTTATAGAATCATTTACACATAGTTGTGGTAATGCAAACAAATACTATTCTTTTAACGAACTTTTAGTTCTTACTTCACATCATTTCTAATTTAATTTTTACTTAATATTAGTTTAAATAGTGCGTACCGGTGATATTAATTATATATTCACATTCATGAATTTTTACATTCTTAATCATTGTAAAAGATCCATCGTCAATCCCCATAATGAATTAGGTCTAGGCACAGAAGATAATTTATTAGAATAAAAAAATAACAAAATCGAGTAATTAATGTTTTTATTAAACATTCTTATTTTTATAACAAGATCACTATAGCCCGCATAAGAATACATTGTTAAGGAATGAATTTAATTACAAACTGTATTTATGTAAAATTCAGTAAAGAATGCACCAATACGAATTCTCCATGAATGATAAGTTAGAGGTAACAAGTACACAAAATCAAATGCAAGAGGCCAAAGACAAGTATACAACATTAAGACATTTACAAGTTACTGTCGATTAAGCAGTGACCTTTTTTTTCTTAGGATTTCCTGAGATTTCTGACGTTGGATCGGATGGGGTTGGTTTTCTTTTTTGGTTAGATACTGTAGATGCGTTTGATGGTCCGGAATTCACTGGAGTGGCTGGTAAGTTATTTGTCCCTGCCCCGCTGCGCTGTTTTGTCCGGTCCTCTAAGTCGCATATTTCTCGCTCAATCAAGGTGATCAGAGTACTGCAACGTCTTTGCAGCTCCTGAAATACAAAACGGTAAATAAGTTAGTATAATAAGATAATTAAAACTGTAACACGAATGTGAAATCCCTTTAAAACGCTAATTTAAGGCAATTTTTAGCGTACGTGTAAAAAAAAGTAGAAAACCGATAAATTTAAAAACCTATTAAGACACAATTATATATACTAGTTATATACAAACATTATACTACTAACCATCGCTGTCCGAGATCGCAAAAACCAATCAAACCGAAACTGCGGGGCTAAGCGAACCGCAAGACGTAAATCGTCATAGACATTGTCTCGATCAAAACCAAGTTTGTGAAGCATGCAGATCAAGAATCGGTCTTCCTCTTCAACATAATTCTTTCCTTTGTTTGTTCCATATTGTATACGAAGTTGATGGAACGGTGCTCGATATCGAGCCATCTTTAAATCAAGAGCACGTTTTACAGCAGCTCTTCTTTGGATTTTTGCTTCACCACGCTCAATCTGATAAAGAAATAGAAGTTCATGGTAAATATAAATAAATATATATGTTGCATTATGTAAAACAACGCATAAACATTGAATTTGTAATATTGGTTTGTTATGATGACACAACAATTTAAGAAATAGCACTAAATGATGTGTCGATGAAGTCACTGACAAATGGACTGAGTCATGTTGGTAGATGTAGGCTGCGTGGTTGGGATCCTCGAGACGAAAGTCACCAATGGTTAGAGACCTTGAACGACATGGCTCAGAATCGTTCGCAATGGCGCAGGTGCATCCACTCTTTGTGTTCTCTCAAAATCTAACCTTCTGAATTCTCTGTCTTTCTCCTTTCAAATTTATCTCACGGAATTATACTTTTCGAATGATATCTTCGCCCTCTAATTTTCTGCATTACTGCTAATACTTCTACTATGGCTATCACTCTTAGATTTGAACTGACAGTTGCGTCTCTGTGCTGATGTGGTATGGCAACCTGAACTGATGTACGTACGTACGAAGTTCTGCGTTGTACCTGTCTACTAAATGATGTGTATGTAAATCAAAGCATTCACTAAATATTAAACAACTTATTAATAATGTCCTCTAGCTTTTCATACGAAACCAAACACTTATTTTAATATATTGGAACATAAACTATTTAGTTAGATCAATGAACTCCCGTAAACTTATACCTTTAGGCTCTGGACACGATGAAAAGCGGAAACAAATCAGCGGCAGACTGGCAAAATGTGTGCAGAACAGTCGTGAACAGCGGTGAGTAATGAAAACAAGGAAGATGGAAAGGATAGTGGCGACAGATGATACTAGATAACTTTTCAGATTAATAAAAGTAATAGTGATTAAAATGTTATGTATTAGCAAGACAGTATCCTAACATAGATATAACTTTTCAAGTCCGGTAATGGTAGTATTTCATAACTTAAAAGTATCATTAAACTCTGTAGACCAACAGGTTCTATAACAGTGTCTGTCAATGAAAAGTGTACCACAGTAGTACATAAACTCTCTGAAAGGCTCTGCACTCGAACCTAATTTGTCGATTCACACCATAAGTCTACATCAACACCCGAACTAAATATAGGGAGTGATGTAGTTGGCTACATCACTCATGTCATGTCTGATTCATCTAGTCAGATTATTGTGTCTGAGTAGAATTAATAAGACAAGATGAGACTAGCTGCTAGCCATTGGGTGGTACGTAAAAGCAGCATTCAGTCAATCAGCCATCCTGCAGACAAAGCAGTAGCAGGGAATTACAAAAATAGACGAGTCTAAGCTTTTTGAAAATAGTTATGCTATGTAGTCGGCTTAATCAGACATAATACTTCATTAATAATAATATTAAGTTGACATTTACCTGCGCCATATGCTTGTCAACATCTTGTAATTCATTACACCTTGTCCAAAACACACGGGCATATCGTTTAACTTCTTCTGGAGTTTTACCTTCTACATCCACTGAAATTGCCTCTAAATCGTCACGGCCATGTTTCTCGTTGGCTTTGATGAATTGCTGGAAATCACGCTTCGACCAGTTTGTGAAACCCTAAAATAGAAATAACACAACATATTTAGAAGGAATTATAACTGGATAATAAACATTTATGAAAGTTAGCTAATACGCAATGTGAAATTTTATCCATTTACTTGAGTTAAAAGTTCTTCCTTCTCGGCAATTTCATCCTCAGTTAATGGTTCAGATTCATCTATTCTAGCTTGCTCATCTAAGCGCTCACGTTCACCATCTGGTCCAGCGTCTGGGTTACGAGGAACTTTATAACCAATACTCTTTCTGTAATCAAACAAGAAATAAAGAATAGTTGTACCATGACAAATTTATACTTATGAACTGTCTCAGTATAATCACAAATTAATTTGTTAGATTGAATACAAAGTGAACAAGAATTTAACGAGATTTTCATGTTTATTTCCATTTTCACTGATCCAACAAATCAGACAGTTACAAAATGTTACCATTTTGAGTTCAGTTTCCAGTCGATGATGAATGACGTTTTAAACCACTAAACCTACAACACAGAAATATAATTTAGTCGACATTTTTAAATACATAATTATATTACGACCTTGATTAGCTCACTTTTTAACTTTATGGATTGACGCCAGGTCATGGTTTAGTATCCCCAATTTTTATAAAGTCGTTACAATATGTATTGAGGTAAGAGGTGATTTGGGAAACGTAATATGCCTTAGCCATCTAGATTGATAACGATTCAACGATACCTATGGGCTTATGTTTTAAACAGTATATTGACTGAACAGGTTATTTTGTTGTTATCACAAGAGAATCTTAATCCTCTATACAGACTGGGTTGACTGGAAATAGAGATAATTCCGACAGTGCTACGTCCAACTCTCACACTTAAGTTAGTATCTCAGTCCACTTAGCTGCTATAAATGGGCCATTATCCTTAGAAACGTTTGGAGACAAATCAAGCCTTAGTGCTTGCTTTTGATTCAAATATACTAGTCTTGTCAACCTCGCTAAGAGTTGGAAGACTTGCATCAGTCTCTCCATCAATATATGAAAACAGGTGAAGGCAAAGCATCTGAAGGTTAGCTGAATTGTTGTTTAGTGTTCTGTCTATTGTCTGATTCTTCGACAGTGAAGGTAGATCATTGCTCCATCTTTTTCCGAAACAGTCTTACTAAAAGCTGACTTTTAACACCAGTTTCCATGAGTGTGAACAGCTGTCTGGTGTTATATATTGTTGCTGCCTTTTCTATGTTGTATGCTATCGTTGCCCATCGCCGCTAACAGCCATTACGTAGACCTTGCTAACATGTTTGAACTGTCACCGCAATTCATCCATATTTTAACGTAATGTAAAGAGTTTCCGAGCACCTATTACGTAGGCAGGAGTTCATAAAGTTCATCGTAAGATTTTATTGCACCATATACAACAGAGCGTAATTCATTTTTACTTACTTATAAAGAATATATTTATGAATAAAATAAGGTTTAATAATTTATGTGGAATAAACAGTATTCAGTCCGTTCGCTGTTACAGTTTTAGCTCGACTTTTGTAAATTTAGTTTAAAGGTAAAGCAAAGCAAGTATTCAATATTTTGATGAACCATCTACACAAAAGAGATGAACTAACCTGAACGCATATATTTCCTTATCTAAAAGCTCAAATAGTCTTGGTGGGAAAAACTGGAAATCTTGAACGTTTGGTTGCTTTGGTGGTCGAGGCGGTTTTGGTGCCTTTGGTTCAGAAACACGAAGCGCTTCACGAAAGTATGCATCCACAGCATAATTTGCTTTGCGCTCACGTTTTGGAGGTTCTATCCAACCCTAATAATAATAATAATAATAATAATAATAATAATAATAATAATAATAATAACAATAATAATAATAATAATAATAATAAAAACATTTTTTATAACTAAATATTAACTTTAACAACAGCTACAAAGAGAAAACACTATCTAAATAATATAATCGAAATAACATACATCTAACAAAGAAGTGCGACTTTGTTTTTCTCGATAATCTTCTCCTTCGTATATATATACTGATGTTGGTGCACCGTTTTCATCTGCTGTATCGAATTTTAATGACCGTAAATTTGATTCGCCTAACTGGGCCAGTTTTTCATTCATTTCAGCAGTACGTTGTTCACCTCGAGCTAGGATAATATCAATATCCTCATCTTTGAAATCACTATCTTTGCTACGGAAAATATAATTAGCACCATGTCTAATCATGTCTAGGACATCATCCTTTTGAAGTTGATTTGACTTTTGTTCAACGAGACGACCTAAAAACGAAGAGAAAGCAAAAGGTTTGAACGAGTACTATCGCTTTTGTAGAGGCTAAAACAATACATCTATTCGGAAATGAACAAACTAACATTAAAAATCCTAAACCCGACCGTAGCTGCTACCTTGACGTGGTGGTCGGGCTTGCCTATCGTGATGACCCAATCGAGCTATACTGGCTGGAACATATGTTCCTGTAGGTTCTACCATGCCAGGCAGGTCGATTGGAGAACGATGAGACTAAAAGCAGCTACTCAAGGTCTCAGGGCGAAGTCGTACTGCTGACTGCAGAGGGGTGTGACAGCAGTAAGGTGTTTCCCTCGGACAACCAGCATCTGCAGCGATGCTGCCTTCTCACAAGGAAGGAGGGGTTAGAAAAGGTCGACCCTAAAAATGTCACACCTCACCCTACCTCACGGATTTCCGTCTCCGGCGGTATGGGTGCCCACTAAAGGCTTTTAAGTGCGGAGCTAATACTCAAAAAACTTTTCATAAAAAGGCCGTGCGTGACAGGCCTCAAGCAGTTGTCCCTTGGGCTCTGCGGTCACGCTCTCAGATCTCTAAGACCAACACTAATCTAACTTCTTTTTCAGGTTTCTCAAGAAACACCCTTCCATGGTGTGGGCAGCCAGGAAGTGAAAACCGCCCTCATACCTCTAACAGCACACGAGATCATCTTGTTCGAAGCCAAATCCCACCTTCAACTCTTAATAACTCTCTTATCACCATGCCTAATCCTTCTAACATAATTTTATCGCCCTGCGTCTCTAATGCTAGTAATTTGAGTTCACGAAACGTTATCCCTGGTCTCCTAAAACCGCGCACTAAGTTGTATATTGGAGCTTTCAACGTTCGAACACTATATCAAATAGGACAACAGGCATCCTTAGCCATGACTCTAAAATCTCGCTCCATCGATATCTGCTGCATCTCTGAAACGCGTATACAGGATCCAAGCACAGTCATTCGCTTGACTTCACCTTGTGAAAATAAGGAATCTGGTCGGTTCACTCTTCGTGTTTCCGGGGACCCCACTGCTACCACTCGAGGCCTTGCTGGTGTAGGTATAGCACTAAGTTTAAAAGCTGAACAGGCTCTCCTCGACTGGATTCCAATAGACAGTCGCTTGTGCGCTGTCCGTCTAAATGGAACGGTAAGGACTCGTAAAGATAGGGACACACGCCGTTGTCTCTGCCTATGCTCCCACTGACTGCAGCTCAGATGAAATGAAAGATGAATTTTACAGAAAGCTTTCTGACCTTCTTAGTAAAGCTAAGCGCACTGATGTAGTAATAGTGGCGGGTGATTTTAATGCCCAAGTAGGTAGACTAGATGAAACCGAAAGGCACCTAGGTGGATCATATAGTGTTGAGGCTCAACGAACAGACAATGGCGACCGGTTACTACAACTTTGTTCAGACAAGCGTTTATTTCTCGCAAACACCAACTTTAAGCATAAGGAAAGACATCGGTTGACATGGCGGCCTCCTAAATCAACCCAACGCTGGACTCAAATAGACCACATTGCTATTAGCCACCGTTGGAGAGGCTCGATAGAAGACTGCCGCTCGTTTTGGAGCACATGTTTAGACTCAGATCATGCCTTAGTGAGAGCGCGTATTAGTTTGCGTCTCACTGGACGTAAAAGATCCACGACAAGGATCCCCCCCAGGGTTCAACTTAATAATGAAAAAGTCAAGAATGCATTCCAGGAACAACTAAAAAACCAATTAGTAAACGGCGTAAACTGTCCTCAACCTGAGCTAGCCTGGAATGATATCCAAAAAGCTGTTGAAAGAGCAGTAATATCTACTAATAAACTAGACCTAAAGGTTAGGAAAACTCAGTGGATTTCAGCTGCATCTGCTGAACTAATAGATACTCGGCAACACATCCCATCTGGTTCTGAACATGATGAGCAACGTAGGCAACTTAAACACAAACTAATCAAAAGCTTACGCAATGATCGTGAGCAGTGGTGGGTGGCGAAAGCTAAAGTCTCTGTGCTGATGTGGTATGGCAACCTGAACTGATGTACGTACGTACGAAGTTCTGCGTTGTATCTGTCTGTCTGTCTGTCTGGCGAAAGCTAAAGAGATGGAAAAGGCAGCGGCAATAGGTAACAGTAGGCAACTGTTCAGACTTATCAAGGAAACGGGTATCAGGAACCCAACTGTAAGTGAAACTATCTGCGAAAAAGATGGTTCCATTATTCACTGTCAATCCAGAAGATTAGACCGATGGGCAGAACACTTTAGGGAACAGTTCAACTGGCCCACGGCGTCATCCATGCTGCCCACCATCCCCAAACAATCTGAATGGCAAATTAACATTGGTCCCCCAAGTCTCAGTGAGGTTGTGAAGGCTATTGGAAACTTAAGGCGAGGGAGAGCGGCAGGACCAGATGGATTGACCCCTGAGATATTTAAGGAAGGTGGTCCAGTCTTAGCAGCCAGATTAACTGAGATCTTGGCTAGAATTTGGGAACTAGACGTAATCCCATCTGACTGGTCTCGAACACTAACCATTCCGGTCTTTAAGAAAGGACAGAAGTCCTCGTGTGACAATTACCGAGGAATCAGTTTAACGAATATAGTGTCTAAAATACTAGCTTCAATAATACTTCGACGTCTAACTAATGCTCGTGAAGAGCAAACTCGAGAAAACCAAGGTGGTTTCAGACCCGGACGTGGTTGTATAGACCAAATATTCACACTACGGCAGGTTCTGGAACATAGGCACACTTTCAGACGCCCAACAATAGCTGTATTCCTTGACCTTAAGGCGGCGTTTGACTCTATTGATCGTAAGGCTATGTGGCAATGTCTGTCATTGAAAGGCGTACCGGAGAAGTACATTAACCTTATACAAGCTCTCTACTCGAACACCAAATGTCGTGTTAGAGCTTATGGCAGATTGTCTTCGGAATTGACCACTTCTAGTGGTGTTCGTCAAGGGTGTCCGCTATCTCCATTTTTATCTAATTTTATCATCGACATACTTTTAGAGTTAACATTGTCATCGTCTGATTTCTCTGGGGTTGACCTCTTTCCAGGAGATAAACTTACTGATTTAGAATATGCCGATGATATAGTTCTACTGAGTGAAGATACTGATAAAATGCAGAATTTTTTGACTACCTTAAACATGAACGTAAGTATATTTGGTATGCGATTCTTCCCATCCAAATGTAAAATGTTACTTCAGGACTGGCTTAATTCGGCACCAAAGTTAGTGATAGGAAGTGAAACTATTGAATGCATTAACCGTTTTACTTATCTCGGGAGCCTCATCAGTCCTAACGGTCTGGTGTCCGATGAAATCTCGGCCCGTATACATAAGGCCCGATCGGCTTTTGCCAACCTGCGTCACTTGTGGCGTAGGCGAGACATTCGTTTAGTGACGAAAGGACGCGTTTACTGTGCAGCAGTCAGACCCGTTTTACTTTACGGATGTGAAACATGGCCTTTAAGGACAGAGGATATCCGTAGGCTCCTAGTATTCGATCATAGATGTCTCCGAAACATTGCTCGTGTTTGCTGGGACAACCAAGTAAGCAATACATGGGTTAGGAATAGAGTACTAGGTAAATACGGTAAGCCTATCGATGAAGTAGTGAATCTTCACCGACTGAGGTGGTTAGGACATGTGTTGCGTATGCCTGACCACCGTCTACCTCGACGAGCAATGTTGTCTGGTTTGGGAGTAGGCTGGAAGAAAGCTAGGGGTGGCCAAACAAAAACATGGCACCAATCCATGAAGTCATTGACAATTGGGCTGAGCCATGTTAATAGATGTAGACTACCTGGTTGGGGCCCACACGATGATCGTAACAAATGGTTAGAGACTTTAGGTGATATGGCTCAAAATCGTTGGCAATGGCGCAGGTGCATCCACTCCTTGTCTTCCTTCAAATTCTAATTTCTGAGCTTATTATGATTTCTCTTTACTGAATCACTTTTTATCTCAAATCTCATCTCTGATCTTTATGCCTTTCCATTAGTACTTACTCTGTTACTACCTTCCCCTACTCTGGGATTTGGTCCGACAATTTAATCTTTATCTGCTAATTGAGGCATGGCAACTTGAACTGATGTACGCATATACAAAGTTCTACGTTGTAACTGACTGACTGACTGAAAAATCCTAAAAGCAAAATCTAAAATTAGGCTCCTATTAAGGATAGTATGCTGTAACATGCAATTTCAAGTGATCAATACTCGTGAATATTCGTCAGATATCCTAGTCAGCTAAACTAACTCTCGATAATGAATATAGATTATAAGAAAGTAAAGAAATTTTCTTTGCAGTTTAAACATTTACGTGTTTAACTTTCCTGCGGTGACTTCCCAACTTAAATCTACGTCAATTATATTTCAAGCAGTGAAATAGTATCTATTATTTGAATCACCGATTGATGATAAGCGTGTATTTACCTATTACACTACAAAAACTAAGTTATAAATGCAGGAAAATTTTAAAGATAAGGTACGCTTATAAATCATGCGTCAGAATAATTTTAGGGAAATAAATGACTGGTGGTGCTTAATCCCCCGTCTAGTATTCCACGAAAAGCATGAATTATCATGGTTGAAGTTATGCACAGATATTAAATTTTTACTGGTTCACGACTTTCCAAGGAAACTAGGTAATATAAGCTATCATGAAATACTAACCTTATTTTTGTCAAACTGACATTATAGTGACAATAGTGAGTTACTGAATAACAAACTCACTAAATGAAAGGACCACAAGATAACTGATTATCATAATTAATCAGTCTCTAGAAGAACATTAAAACAGCGAAATAATTTAAAACAGATGGTTATGTATTTGCAAATTACCTTGTTGAATAACCAAATTATCTAATTTTAGCTTCATTTCAGCACGCATAATAATACGTTCTTCAACCGTATGTTCTGTAATTAGTCGGAAAACACGTACAGTTTTAGTTTGTCCTATACGATGCGCTCGGTCCATGGCCTGAAGATCGACTTGGGGATTCCAATCTGAGTCGTAGATAATGACTACATCAGCTGTGGCTAAATTAATACCCAAACCACCAGCTCTAGTAGAAAGCATAAAAAGGAATTTTGTTGAACCTGGACGATTGAATTCATCAATTGAAACCTAGATCACAATCAGAAAAAGCAAAGTGCACAATTAAGGATGAATAGAGCGACTGATGTCCATATGGTACAAATAAAAGGGTAAAGACTATCAACATTGGGATGCCGGTGATAATCATAAAATAAGGGGGGAACGATTACTGGAAGGAAAATCAGCAAAAAACTTTTACTAGATCCAAACACATTCGAATTTATAGTACGTAGGTTTGAATTATTACACTCTGCAATATCGTGGAGAATTACAAGACAACATTTCTCTATAGAGATATCCGAAGGTGGTGTTTGGATAACAACAAGCTTAATCTATGACGACTTACGCAAGAATGCTAGCAGTAGGTTAGAAAAAATCTATTATGGGAAGGACATATGTAGCATTTTAATGAGTCCATTCAAACACAGATAGTAAAGTCAAGTGTGCACAAACTAGTGGTATGGTTGATAACATTGGTGAATTCTCTTATTTGAACCAAACTTGAGGGATAAAAGAAATGGATCAATTTGTAGGTTGGTTGATAGTTTATTAGTAGTTTAAACGAGGCACCTATGAATGAAGTGACTAATTTAAAGTATCTTAATAATCAGACAGAAAATTGAACACTACAATTCAATAGTCAAGCATGTGTCGTTGGCTATTACTCTTTTTGATTCTCGGAATTCATACTAGGCTGACTAGTCACTTGAGATATATGAACTACGAGTGAATATTGTTAGCGACAATGATAGGACACTTTATATAAGAAGTACATATCAAAGCTAAAAATATGCAAGCATAATAAAAGTAAGATTCTTAGCTACAACCTGTTAACCCCTTTATTTTAAGTTTACAAAAACACAGCAACCTTAAGTCATTCACTGTGGAATGCTTTTCTTCAATGAAAAGGTAACGTTTTTTAATTTTCTGCCCAATAAGTACTAACTTGAAAGTTAAGTAGGTAACAAGAATAAATAGATGTAGTGCAAATAAGATGGTCGTAAACACAGTATATGACACAAATCTGCGTCGGTTTGAAGTAGTGTATCACATCAAGAAGTTAACATGATGCGTAGCTAAGGAACTAAAATGAAAGCAGTAAAAATTATAATAATGATTCAAAAAACAGGAATGAAATGTATATGATTATGAAATAGTATTAAGATTTTAGATTCAGGCGAAGATGAATAAACCAGGAATTCTAGGACTACTGACATACCTAAAACCAATAATTAATAACTTTCTGAATACCCTAAGATACGAATTTACTCCCACTGCATGCTGCCCGCCATCAACCAGTTAGACCTTACGCCATGACTGCAGACAGACAGCACTGAATTACAAGGTGAGTGATGGCTGGGTATGAACAAGGCAAATCCCATACAACCCAATCGAGGAAGAGCAAAAACTTAGTGATTGATTTGATATTTAGCATTCTACGACTAACCTCAATAGTATTTACTCCATGATTCTACCAAATAACAGTAATACTTAGAAGATATTTGACATTTAATACCAACAACTTATGCATATCTTTTATTTGGAAAGGCCATATTTCAATACATTTTAGTCATTGCGTACCGAAAAACTATGATAATGATAAGTTTACGACAAAAGTGTTTGTTATTGATATTAGAAGTGAAGTGAAAAATCACTCACCTGGCGTTCTTCGTGACGTGTAGAACCATCTAATCTAAAGTATTCATAACCGCGCCATAAACAATAATCTTCAAGGATGTCCATCATTCGAGTCATTTGGGAAAACAGGAGGACGCGTGAGCCCTGTTCTTTCAACTTCGGCAGCAGTTTATCTAGTAACATCAGCTTGCCACAATTATCAACGAGATGATAATCTGTTGTATAGGGAGGACCTGGTTCCATACCATCGAACAAGTAAGGATGATTACAACATTTACGAAGTTGCATGAGAATATTAAGTAAACGAACACGATCCACTTTATTGCCCACTGAGTTCACTAAATCAATATCTTTCATTAAAATCTTGGTGTACAATTCACGTTGCATTTTGCTAAGACCAATATATATCTTGCATTCTTTCTTCGGTGGCAAACGTTTCTCCACATCGGCTTTTATTCTTCTTAATAAAAATGGTCTCAAAACTGCATGTAAACGTTGAACTAAACTATCTTCATGATCGTTGTTTGTTTTAAACATATCATCGAACATTTCAGACGAAGAAAACAAATCCGGCATCAAGAAGTTCAATAAAGCCCATAATTCATGCAGATTATTTTGCAAAGGAGTACCGGTAATCAAGAGACGGTTTTGAGAGCGAAAATCCCGAACTATCTCCGATAACTTAGACTTCTCATTTTTAATTCGATGGGCTTCGTCGATTATCAAGTAAATAAAATGAAATTTTTTTAAAACTGCTTTTTCTTTAATGCACATTTCATAACTTGTAACAATAACATCCCATTCCTTTTTTAAGATCTCCTCTTGTATTTTTTGACTCTGGAAGAAAAAAAAATAAGTGACAAGGTGATTATGTTATTTACTCTTTCTTCCTGATTCCCGATTAATGAGACTGCACGTAGAGAAGGAACCCAACGAACAAATTCATTCATCCAGTTTGAAAGTGTAGATTTGGGTACAATTACAATATGTGGTCCATTTTTGTGTCTGTAGTGTTTTATGTAACCAAGTAAAGCTATTGTTTGTAAAGTTTTTCCTAGACCCATCTCGTCAGCCAAAATTCCATTTATATTATTATGGTGCAGCTGAATCATCCAGTTCAAACCACGGATTTGATAATCACGCATTTCGCCTCCTTTCACATCTAAAAAAACAGAAAGTATGCGTCGCAACATGTCACTTACACCACGGAGAAGCCTCGAAACGCTGTATAGCAGAGACACCATGTTTGGTTTCTGTTAATAGTTCTTCATCTTCTTCTTTTTCAGTGCGCCGATGTCGATGGCTGAAAAGATAACAATAATAAAAGCACGATTTACTCTCCGAAAACATAAGAAGTTGGAGAACTAATAGGTTGCTCCGATTTGATTCTTGGTGGACTAGTCAGATCTTTTGTTCCAGAACCAATTAGTTTCACTTGCGTATAGAGCTCAGCTTTCTCGACTAATAAATCGAGCTGTTGAAGAGCCATCTAAAATGAAAAATAAATAATTAGATAATGACTTTTGAGTACAAAATGTAGGAGATGAATAATAGCATTGTAGTAGTTACTAAGGGAATTACAGTAGTATATCTATGTTGAGATAATTCTGATCTAACACATGTTATATGAAATCTAATGATAGGCAACACTTGAGACTAGTGTTCAGCTGTAGGGAATTATAAAACATTATCCGAGATTTTAATCATAGGTAACAATAACAAAGTAAATCAATGTATTAGTACTGTATAATCTAGAACCTGGCATATAGGCATCGAACAACGGTGCCACACCATTTCAGCAGAAGATAGATACCAAGACAATATACGTAGCAATGATATTGAACACACTCAAAGTAAAACACGGAGAAAAATGATTCCAGAAACAAGACGATGGAGTATGCACGCAGTTATGATCACCATAGAACCTAGCATATACGTGCATCAGTCCAAGTTGCCACACTTTACCAGCACAGCATGATGAACACTAAATTCAAAGTAGTAGGTACTTCAATAGCAGTATGAGAAAATGTATGTAGAACATAGTCCAGGTGAAAAGAATTAGTTCATGGAAAGGAACAAAATAATTTTAAGCTCACGATTCAACGGGAATAAAAAGTGAGTGTACCTGCGCCACTGTGACCAATTTTGAGTCACGTCACCCAGAGTCTTGAACCATTGATTACGACATTTGTTCTGGCCCAAGCCAAGTAACCTGCACCTACCGACACGGTTCAGATCAGCAGTCACTGATTTCATAGACTGGTACCACGTTTTGGTTTGGTTGCTCCTAACTTTCTTCTATCTTACTGCAATATCAGTCAGCATCGCATGTCGATGTAGGCTGAGGTTGGCGATGTGTAATACATATTCTAACAACTTCAATGGATAAAAATTTACAACCCATTAACTGGTTTAACATATTTCGGAGATTGTCTAACTAACGCTTGATTTTTTAACCCCAGTTTCTATTATTAGCTTAAAACGTTTACTAGTGTTACCTAACACTGCTATCTTTCCCATCTTTGCTTTCATTACCCACCACCGTTCACGATCGTTACGCAGACCTTTTGCCAGTTTATATATGATTATTCTTCGTTTATAGTGTTCGGAGCCTGACGAGATACGTTTTCGGGAGTTCATCAGTTCAGCAGAAGTCATCGAGATTCATTGACTTTTGTTGATATAAGTCATTAATAGATGCCACAGCTACATGAACATCTTGCCAAGCAGCATCCAGGTGAGTTGAATCTTTATAGTTGTCTAAATGATTCTTTAGTTGTTCCTGGAATTTAATATTGGCTATCTCATTGCTGAACTGAATTCTAATGTTTTCCTACAGTTTATCCCCCAGTAAGCTGCAAGCGAATGCGTGCTCGGACTAGAGTATGATCAAAATTTAAACATGTACTCCAGAAAGGTCGGCAGCCTTATATCGAGCCACTCCAACCGTGACTGATGGGGATCTGGTCTATTTGAGTTCACCGTTGAGTAGATCCAGTAGATCGCCATGCTAGACAACGTCGCTCCTTATGCTTAAAGTTTGTTTGCTAGAAATAAACAATCGTCTGAGCATAGCTGTAACAGACGGTCGCCGATATCTGTTCTCTGAGCTGCAACACAGAAGCATCCACCTAAAGGTTTTTCAGACTGACTTAAGCTACCTACTTAGGCGTTAAAATTACCAGCCGTCAGTACCAAATTTGAGTGTTTACCGCTATGAAGAAGTTCAGAAAGTTTTCTGTAAAAATTAACTTTCACATCACCCGGGTTGCAGTAGGTGGGAGTGTAGGTAGAGACAACGAAAAGACAATGGTGTGTCTCTATCCTTTCGAGTTCTTACCGAATTATTTAATCGGATGGCACAAAGGCGACTGTTGACAGGGATTCATTCAACAAGTGCCTGTTCTGCCCCAAAAATTAACGCAATACCTACACTGCCCAGTCCACGAGAAGATACTGTTAAGTCGCCAGATAAACGAAGAGTTTATCGCGTAGGTGCTTTGTTCTGACTAGGTAAGGTCAAGTGAGTGACCACGCTAAAATCCTGTATACGTGTTTCGGAGATACAACATATATCAATGGCGCGGAATTCTAATATCTTAGCTAGAAAGGTTTGCTTCTCTATTTGACACAGGATTCATACATTGGATGCATCAAAGTGAAGTTTGGAGCGTGGTCTCAGTAGACTCAGGACTTTATTTCGTAGGCTAGGAGTGTTGGGACTTATGGCACAGGAAGAAGTTGAAAATAGGGATTTAAGCTTGAAGGTAGAGGTAGGATAAATATTAGGAATATGAATCTGATTAAAATGAGGGTGATCTTGTATGTTGTTAGAGGTATGAGGGCGGTTATCTTTTCGTAGTTGCCCATACCATGGAAGGGTTCTTATTGGTGTGCCTGAAAAGTAAATTGGGTTAGGGTTGGACTTAAAGACGTGGGAGCGCGACCACAGTGCCCAAGGAACAACTGCTTGAGGCCGGTCATAGTAACGTAGTATAGCAACCTGGATCTATCCGCATGTGCCAGGTTCTAAGATATTCATGAATGACTCAATAATCTAGACTGGCAAGTGAACTGTCAACTTTTTGATATCCAAGACAATTTTTATCATTTGTAGGATTTGACTGGTTTATCATTCTTAAGCAACAGTTCCTTTATATGTTTATCTACGAGGCTCATAGACGAAAACAACGTAGAGGAAGCCGAATAGCGTAAGTTTCATAAGTAACCGACTATAACATAGGGTCTAGGACATGTGTTGGTTTCGGTTTTCATACTTCACAGTGAGAAATAGTTATGGAAACGAATAAAACTTAAACACAATAAATACAGTTTACAATGATGGGGTTGCAGAACTAAATTTTTGGGACGAATGAAAATAATCGCGGCATTGTGGCAGACTTTACATGAAGCACATCGTCTCGTCAGTGACTGAGGTCATTACGCTGGCCATAATCAAGACGCCCGCAGTTAAAAAATTTATACAGTTACCCTATATCTTTATTCACTCACGTCTGTGACAACGGATCTTATTAGGTTTTATAGGTCTCGTTATGTCGGGACCTATCTGATATGTAAACTGTGAACCAATCGGGGGTAAGCAAATGGTATGAAAAATTAAAAAACTCAAACCATTTAGAAAACTAGAAAAATAACAATTGCTTGACTAGGCAGACTGAAAATATGTATTCACAAAAAATGGAAACCCAGTTCACGGGATCTATGTGAAAAAACATACCTTAGGGTTAGTTGCATGAGGCACCGAGTTTAATTCCTGAGAGGGGTCCATCTAGATAATAAACACATTCAATAATGTAGCGTGAGGGGGACCAACGTAGAGAATATATGGACAAAATATCCTCATCAGTGTGATTGGTAAACAACCTATTTTAAAAAACCTTATACAGTGGTTTTACCATAACACTGTTGCCTACACAGTATATTTTCAAGGTATTCTGTAAACCGTGACTAACAAATTTAGTGTGAGGAATCCCACATTTGTGCCCATAGATGTTTACTCAAAGCTTATATTAACAGTACTGTCTATATAGTTGTTGTGCATTGACGAAATATGATATTCGACTGGATATGAAATAGTTTACTCAAGTGGATTAATAGGGAAAATCATTCTGAACGATAAGTCACTTGGATGTTAGCATGGAATTCACTGTATGCAAAGGATGAAATTCATGATTAGGTGAGGTTTCCTGCAAAGCAAATTCTCGATAGAAATCATACTATGATACGGTCTAAATACACTATATATACTCAGTTCCCAGTGAGATGGTTGTGCACGACAAGCTGCAATGTTTGTGTTCCTACAGAAAGCCATATTAATCTCTTGAATGAACCCAGAAACGTAACACATTGAGCTTATTATCGCCCAAACGCTTCACAAACAATGTTACAACAGATAGTGCACTGCCAAAAATAAATTTTCTTACACCGTCCATTAGATAGACACGCTCGACTACGCAGTATGTAACCTGCCAACTAAAAAGCAAAATTGTAGAGGGATGTTCTTCTCTGAAACATTGTTGATTTTGGCGAACCATATTGCTAAATGACCTGTTAAATGAATACATTGAGTTTACTGAGTCTCATTTCAATTAAGAGTACTATACTATAAAAATTTCTCATGTCATACTTAAGACTGTTTAGGTTCTGATGTGTATATCAAATACAGAAATACGATTATCACTTCCGATCTGTTTAGCTATAATCATATTGAATAAAACGAGATACTTTAAACAAAAACACTCCTTACCTTACTATAGCACCACGGATAACGTTACGTCAAAAAACAACTAGCCCGCTCGATGTTAAACATCGTCCTACGCGCCGCAATTGATGACTTTATCTTTAATCAGTCTTATTTAGTGGGCTTTGGAACGAAGATTATTTGCACTAACTAATAGAATAGCGAATATATAATAAGTTCTTTTCAGATTTAATGATGCGAACAGAGTATTAACATGCGTTAGTATAAAATCGAGGCCACAAATATTATAACTTGTTTGATAAAATTTAATGATCATTTTAAGAAAATATTTTTGTCAAATATCCCAGCCAGGTTATTAACAGCTTTTTATTGATCTCATTCTTATGGTAACAGGTACAGTGAAATGTCATTATTTTAAGACTATACAATGTAAATAGTGCATTAAGTATTGATGTTAGTCACTGTGTTTATTTGTGTTATATCTAAAGTTTTATTAATTACGTAAATTCTCACTCTCACAGCTATCAAACGTAAGTGTATGTAGGGGTTATGTAACTTCTAGGGACGTTCTACGTTTACTAGATTCCACTCATATAGCCTCCAAAAGTTGTGTAGAGTGGAGGTTACCAGATCTGAGAGTAGTTTAATATTTAACTTGAAGCTCTTAATAGCTAGCATTTCATACAATATTGAATTGCGTATGAATTAACGTGGCCATAATTAAGTGCAAATGATAAACAGAGAAGGCTAGAACACCCGTGGATGTTGATTAGTAGTCCTACTTTAATGGAGTCTTTTGGGATGGTTTAGCTGCCTAGCTCAAGTGGACTTGAGTTAAAACCTCATCATCCAATGACTGCGTAGCCCATCTGACCGTAGTGACCAGGCTTCATGTTCCTATACTTGAACAGTCTTATGAGGTAGAATATGTATAGGAAGACGTACACGGGGAATAACTGTTATGACGAGAGAAATTTGGGGGGTGTGATTGGGGGTTGACCGAATGCCAGATTACTTGTGCCTAGTTGGTTATTGCGCGTCTGCCCTGTGCCCACTTAGTCCCGAGTCGAAATAAGAAGAATGCGAGCCAATAGGTCAGCCAGACAGAATCGAATCTATATTTCAAGCATTCTTTTATATATACATAAAATCAGACCACACAGCAAACCAATTAGAAAATTAGCATGAATACAGAACGAGGGAAATAGTGGTAGTGAATAGGAACAACTTGTACACAACTAATTGACTGTAGTCCATAACAAGAGACAATATAATAACAGTAATTATGCTAAGCGGGAGGATAAGGCAAGCGGAGCGTAACAATAATAGAAACAAAATGTTTACATTACAGACAGTTCGAATAAATGAAATAATGTTCGCAAACACAGTTCTGAAAGTTTGTTACGCTTCTTTGTGGTCCGACCTAACAATAACAAAGTGGGCTATAGCCGTTTTTAATGTTGATTGTCCACGTGACTGATACTGGCTTTGAGAAGTTAGAATACCTAATTAAACGTGCAGGGACTACGTACAATGTATCTTTATTAGGGGAAAGTGTATTCACAGTAAACCTTCAGACACATTTTTATCTCATGTATCGCGCACTAACAGGTAAACAAGAGATACCTCTTAGTCTTTCGCTTCAGGTAGGGGCAAGGCTAATAACGGGTGGTAATTTGGAGTTTATGTGCATATTATGTCATATGTCTACAATGATGGCATATTATGCGAACGGCGTGTATATTTTAATAAAAAGTAGACAAACGCATAGTTGTTTGTCAAAGCTATTGTCATATTTTCAAGAATAAGCATGAATGTATTTCAAAGTTATATTCTTTGAAGTGGCTTACTAGATAAAGGATGAAGCTAATAGAAACTGGAGAAATTTGATTTGACTACAGCTCATCGTTTACATAATTTACGATAGGATAAGTTGACAACTAACCCGTAGTTTATATATATATATATATATATATATATATATATATATATATATGGTACATGTAAGAACTTTATCTACCTTGTGTACCTTCTCATTAAACTTATCCATCATTTGTTTACCATTGCTAACGAAATTGTGAGCGAGAAATCCAGAAGCAGCAAACTTCTTGCCATATGCATATCTGATATCTGCTGTGTCAGTAAGTATTTTATACGAAGGCGTCTGCACTAAAACCAATGTAACAGAAGTGTCAAATGCACGCAATTTAAATGTTGGCCTAGCTACTATTTGTAGAACATATATCTTGAGTTAAGGCATCATATCACTCTAGCCTACGCAAAAGAAGGCACAAACATCGACCTTTTAACAGTACCTAACCGATTGCCGTAAACAGTAGAAGTCGACAGTCATTGAATACATATTCATTAGTTACCTAGTTATCTACTGTTAGCTATATGGAACGGGTAAATGATAGTTGAGCTATAAAATTCACGCTATGCAATAACACTTGTCAGTGATTATCTAAAGTGTCATCTGTAGAGTCACTTCAACTGGGATTTGCTTTTCATGTTCTCTGAAGCATCAGTTTGATGCGAATTCCAGTTGTGATATTAAATCTAGAGGCGTCAACCAATGAGGTCAAGCAAAGGCGCCTCATGTAATCCTTCATATGTAATAGTTTGCCAGTAACTAAATACTTCGACTTTAAAGTGCGCTCAAAAGGCAAGTAATCCATCTCATGGTATTTGTTCATTTCAGTATTTCAATTCTGCTTAATATCTTCACTAATAGCTCACCTCCCGACAATGTCAATATACTCAGTTATAAAGCCTCCTGCAGTAGTTACTTCATCAGATGGTATAAATTCTCTTGTCCAGAGCGTGCCTTAACTCAGGCGTGCTTGTACTGGACAAGTATTTCGCCGACTAGTGAGAAACAGTGGATAGGGAGCTCCAAAAAACGGATAGACAATGTTAGTTTCTTACTGAATAAACCGTAAATAAACTTATCTTCCTGCTTTTTTTCCCCGTTTGTCGCTACAGTAATCTGAGATTAAGAGAATCTGAGTGGCACACTTTATGACGAAGAAACGAACTTCAATCTAAGTAACGTACGTAATTCAATGATAATCTTTATACTTTAACAAACAATGAAACAGGACTTGTACATTTGATGGCTTCAGTGGATTTTTAACTGGATGATAAAACATTTACTAACTGTCCACTATTTTACTAGTAACTGCTTTAATCTATCTGTTTGCTATGTGCTTTAATATATCATCTCTATACCTTATCAATAGATCGGGGTCTTAAATTTTTCTCTTAAGTATTTCCAGACGTGCGAATACTGACTCTCTGTTACTACTCAGGCCTTTCTTCTCAGATACCCAAGGTAGACCTAAAGATAATTGCCTATTTTCACATTTACAAAACCATTTTACTGATTGAGCATCCTTAAAACCTTCGGCTGATCGTGACTTCGTACGTCTTTCAATATCTCTGAACTTTATAGAAAATAAGTTCCGGATCATCACATGAAAATCTCACACAGATATCATTGTATGCATTATTTTATGACCATAGAAAGCTGGACCAGTGATTACTCACTCGAAAGTATGTTTTCGTTGCATATAAATCGACTGTACTCCTTGAACCTCTGATTCAATTTTCTCTATACCTCAGGAACATTACAACCGATCAGTAACATCACTCTTCAATTCAGCAACTTAGACAACTCTAGACCACCTAAGTATGATTAAGTGGATTATCACTCAGCACACAAAATTAGTACAAGTGGTGAAAATCCAAATAGTTAATTTGTTCTACACTAGTTCTGCATAACAGGAAACCCTTTCATACTCGTACGTTACCAGCGCGATCACTGTATTAATTACCTAACTGCACTTTACACCTTTGATTATTAAGTAATTGGCTAGATCGGCAGTCACTAATATATCACACCTTTTGTCTAGTGAGATAAAAACGTCTTCGATTGTTATTGGATGACGCACTTCATCAAGCACATTCCTGCATACAAGCTTCTTCAGTACTGGGATCTATGTTTAAACCTCTCTACTCTCTTCCCAAAACTGTGTCCCCTGTGTTTCCCCTTTATTACTCACTCAGTCTTTGCTTACATACTTACTCTTCAAAACAGTGACTCATAAGTGTGGTGATTTTAAAAGCTTTAACTAAATATACTGAATTTCCGCACTATGTTACATTTTTACCTACATTGTTCATTATTGAGTGTGATTAATTAAAAGTCTCGTTTAACTTTAATTCAACATTAAGTTTCGCAACAAAGAACAGTGATAGGAAAAGGTCATACCATATTGGTTGTTTTATTCATAACAGACAAATTGGACTAAATGCATTTATTTTTATTCAGAAAGATACAAATACAAATATGTAGTATTTCTTAGAATTTCAAACAGTAACTAGTAGAGCCGATCAGGCAATCATCAAGAAGACACAGAACACAGATGAAGATCATGTGTATTTCGAAATTCAATCGGCGCACACACACTTGTACCATACTACAACGGTTTCATACAAATACCACGAAATTATGCCCTAAATATTACATGCTGGAATCGTTTAAGCCATATATTGTCAGAATTCCACTATATATGACTTTACTATCAGGACGTTTTGTTCCTTTCATGTAATTATATTTTTTACACATCATCAGAGTTTAATAACTGAAATGAATTATTGTCATTTTATGGTAATACGTGAATACTTTGGTGTCTTTATTTTATTAGCGATTGTGGTGGACTTGAGTGTTCGAATTACAACTCAGACTATAACTAATAACATCATCGAAAACCGCGCTACATAATAGTTTCGACTGAAAGTACATACATCAAAACTCAGTACTTTCTATTGTTTTTTGTTAGCTATCAAATTAATACAAATTTATGTGAGACGTTTAATTTAATATTGTCTCAGTATAAGCGCTTGTTGATAAGTGTCACCACATTATTCGCATAAATGTAACTTAATAACAGATCTGTTTGCCAAAATGAACTCAAGGAAAAGTTAATGCGAATTTCATTTTTAAAAATCTATCTACAACAAATCTAGTAATTATACAATATAGAATATATTAATGATTGCTACTTGTACTGATATATTTTTCTTATTTTAATTTCTTATATCCTCTTATATTCAGGCTGTAATTAAAAGTGAATACGATTTAATTAAGCTTATAGTCTTTTATGTTTTGTATAAAGTTAGTTTGTATGAGGCAGAGCTAAAGAAAAATCAACTTTACCGTTTGTATTCTTAATGTTCATAACATAATATAAATTGATGATGATAGTTCATTGTTTTATTTTTTATTCTTATCTATTACTTAATATTTACTTATTTTTTATTTAAAAATTAACTTACATATGAAATGTTCATTGTTTGCATTTATTTATTTTAGAAAAACAAAGTTTCTAATTGTTTATTTTATATTTTGATTACAAAAGATTTTATCCAGTTGCTAGTGTATTTGATTTGTTTAGTTTTTAGTACAGCTATGAAAATAGGCTACTTTAATCATTCAAAATATTTTGTTAGTTTATTGAGTTATTGTGCTTATTCAAAAATCTGAACTGTTTAAATATAAATTGAAATAAAAACTCTTTAATGAAACATTTTACGTATATGATTTTTATTCTACTCGAATACACAAAATTCGTAAGTGATCATTAAAGATGAAAAACAAATCAAGAAACTAGCTCCTAGTCTGAATACAATAAGCTATAATCAAGAGTTTTGAATGGATACAATATGTAGTAGACAAATAATGTTGTTTATAGAGAATTTCTCTCAAAATACTTTAGTCTGTTACTTGGACTGATTACTCATTTTCCTTCTTTATTGTTTTGTACGTAATAATTTCCCTGAAGAATTCATATCTTACTTTACTTTCAAAATAAATAAAAGAATTGTGATAATATTAAAGTGTTAAATGAATAGCTTCAATATATATATATATATATATATATATATATATATATATCTTTTAAGAATTAAATTAAATGCCAACTGTCGGTTAATTTTTATTTTTCAAGTTATGTTTTGGCAAACTCCGAATCAATGAATTATTTTTGTTAAATGAACAGTTTGATATAATGTTAAGAGTTATTATCTGTGGTTAACCAGTAATCTGTACTATTGGATGATTTCTGGATAACTGAACAGAAACTATAAACATGTTTAAAACATAGTGTGAAGAGGTGAAGTAATTTATAACGCTTTTAGAAATCAAATCCAATTCATTTAATACATCATTTTAGTAGTAATTTATTAGTTAAGTTCTCACATATAGGTTAAACAAACAAATTACTTGTTAAATAACTTAGTGTCTATTACCCAGTGTTGTTTATGAATTCTTTCCCAACAGAGAATTATAAACCTTCTTTCTAAGAAGGGTAGATTCAAGTATTTTATTCATTCAGAGGAAAATTTAGTAAAATTTGCAGTTTAAAGAAAGTTTCAAAGAACATAGGGATTTCGAAACCAAACGTTGCACACTTACCATTATCATCCTTTTAACGATGCAATAAACAGTGAATCATAATTGTAAAGATGGTAAATTGTTGAAAAAATTTATTCAAACTTATTATAAAGTCATATGATAAACGCTAATTTTCTTATAAGTATTTCAGATTCACTAAACAGATTCTACTCACGAGTGTCTGTTCCTAGTTGTTAGCATTCAAGCGTACAGTGTATCAAAGGCCATAACAATTTAGTAACAGAAGAGTAGAAAATTGTTTTAATTTCCACAGAGGTCATAAGTGATTTGATATCTATTGTAAGGAAAAATGCCAAGGCGCTCTCTATGAATCAAAAGAATATAGAATAAATTGACTCAGTGTGGTGTTATTAAACTTAAATCAATCCGGTCAAAAAGTTTAATGAGATTAAAATTCACGCAATATAACTACTTGGAAGTAAAACCTTTGCGAGTTTAAATGTACTGTGTTTTCTAAAATTATCAGAATGTTAATTAATTACCGATTTACTGTTAATTATTAAATGTGTTTGCACAACGACAGTTGGTTTTGTGAAACCTTTTATATTACATTTAGTCTCCGAGCTTTTCTATATGTTATGCAATGTGATATAGCGATCAATAAGTATACCCTATATTATCGGGTTTTAATTTTACTAATTCCTAAGTGGGGTACATGATTAACGTCCATCGGTCATTAGTTATTTGAGTGAATTACAATAATGTTCATTTTATGTAAAGTAAGTTGAATTCGTGGGTAAATATATCACTCACCTACTGTCAAATCAAGCTAGCAATTACCTCTCTCTAAGTCAATACATTCATATGACTTTTCTCTTCTTTATAACATAAAAATTCTAAGTTTAATTTTTTGCATAATCAATAGTTCACAATGTATCAGGTAATATGCTAATACTCCGTGGTTTTCAGTAGTTTTCAAGTGGATGTCAGATATAGATGTGCCCAAACACCAACATCATACATAGCTTATTTGGCCTAAATAGGTGCCATTATAATGTGTATAGAAGTCATTGTTTCACCTTATATATATATAACTGTTACTATGGTTTCATCAGTAAGTTTCATTACTCCACTTTCGAAATGAATCAATTTACAACATATGGGACATTATACAAATACTTATTCACTGCTTAATATTTTACTCACCAGATGTTAATAGCTAAAATTTCAAAAGAATGTGTAAAATGTAGTACCTGAATAACTGAACCTTAAAAAGTGTTATTAAAAACAAAGAGAATAGGTAGAGGGTAGGGAGACAACAATTAACAAATATAACTTTCATCGTCAGTGATTTCAGTATGAACACCATCATAATTGTTATCAATAATAATAGTCATTCAAGTTACATTTTTGATAAATGTGTATGTAGATTTTACATCTGCGAATAACTTATATGCATACAAAGTGTTAAATACATTGTCAATATATATAAATACCAAATTGTTAACTAAAAAGTTAATTATTTCAATTTCAATGTAATTTGATGCCATTTTTACTGAACAATTGAAAATGATTAAAAAGAAATTAATTTAAAGACATAAGATATTGTTTACGTAAATACAACAGTCAATGTATGTAAGCTGAAAAAAAAAAAGTTAAAACTTTTAAGAATAACATTTTCTTGATATTTGTTTATTTGAAATGATTCGTTTGATTTATGATTGTATTACACTACATGTTAGTTAGTTAGTTATTCTCATCTGTAAAATGATCATATTTTATCATGATCAAGTAGTTGAAATTTTCATTCCTTTTATTTCAACATCATTTTGTCTGTTTTAATTAACAGTCATTGTGATTGTTGACTATTAATATAGCTTTCTGTATCTTTGATAACTATTAAAAGTTCTATTGCATGTGTGTGTGTGTACGTTAATCACCACTTCAGTGACTATGTATTTTTTTTAAAATAACTAATGTAAATAGTTTAAATTAGATTATGGCTGGCAAGCGGAATCCAAAACTCACGTTTCATTCTATTTGAGACTCGTTAGCTAGATGTACATGCATCATAGTGTTGACATTCATGCCAGGACTCGAACTCACTTTGTTTCGGGCCAAACGCCCTCGCGTTCATGACTAGGCTACTGAGTCCAGAGAGTCACACTTTTCCAACGGGTATGTATATTTAATTAGGATGTGTCTGGATCACTCCATTGATTCATCATGGACTGACCAGTTTCAGTTCATGACAAAGTAACGGGGAGATCCAATTACATCTTAACTAATGTGAATAGTTTGGTAATTCATAGGAAGCACAATGGAGTAAATAGGTATTCCTTATTTTAGCAACTATATTTAAAATAGACATTTTGTTTAGTCCAGTTAAAAGGTTTAAACTAATACCAAAACTAACGATTTAATTAATTTACGATTGATTAATACGGTAAACTTCGAAAATTTCCACAGATTGTTGAAAATAAGAAGGTTTTCTTGCATTTTGCTTATTTACATACTTTCCACTTATATACGCTGGATTGATGATCAAAATATGTTGGCATTTGAAATAATGAAATGAATATTTTACGAACAAATTTTTTAAAATGTAATAAAATTTAAAATATTGCAGATGGATCCATCAAATGAGTGCTTGAATCAACATGTAAAAACTATATATTTGCTACTCTTCTTTAACTTCTATTACAAAACACTTCGAAAAAAATATTTGTTATGCCTTACAATTGGAAATTATTAACTGTCTATTAGGTTGTGAATAGTTTTGAATCCTACTCAGATTTAGTTACTGTCTACATATACCAAGAAAACCATCTATCAATAAACTCTATGAGAAATAGTTTAATTTACATTTCACTATGAATAAAGTGTACATAACAAACAAGATATGAATCATATCATACATTAATAGTTCGGACATATACAGTTTTACGTCGAATAATTACAGTTATTTGTATGTTTTTTAACAACTTCATTGGTAATGAAGTTTGATATAATTTATCTTTTTAATAAATTGTGGTCTATTTGTATTTATGTTCACGGCTTGGTGATCTGATTTTAGAACTTCAGTAAAAATCGCATGAGCTTTTTAGTTTTCGAAATAAAGGATTGAACCAAATTATTTTTCATAAATTCAACAATTGGAAAACTCAAACCCTTACCTGCTTAATTTCAAATCTGTTGAACTAGTAAGCATCTATTTTAACTCAGTACACTAGATGACAACGAGTTAGCGTTTGAAGCCAAATGTACAAAGTTCGGGTTTTATTGTGGAAATCTACATTATGATTCAGTTGCTTTGTCTTTTGTGAACGAAAGACGCATCTTAGACTACATTTCTAGTCACAATCCAACTTTGTTGAATCCAGTGATAGGAAATTCTTAAAATTTCAGTTTCACAAAATAATTTTTTGTTTATAAACATCACAAATTGTTTATCTGTGATTAAAGTAATTATAAAGATGATCATCTTCCTATTTCTATTGTCCCAGTTGAGCGGGAGTAGCCTTTTAAACTAATAATAAATTAATCCAGTGTTTCTTTGGTTACGATAATTTATATTGTATATTTATTGTCAATTTCAATGCTTGAAAAGTTAAGTAAAAATACAATTTCCTTAACATTAATTCAGGTTTATTTTCTTAAAGATTTTCCTTCTTGTTCAAAAAAGACTATTCAACTTTTATACGGTACTTTCAATTAACATTAAGGTATACTCTTTATGCCGCTCAATTGTCTAAGCTTAAACAACAACATATTTGTGAAGTAATAAAGATAGCATTAGCAAATTTGGCAACGATCCTTTAAGACTACTATCTATAAACAATTTGTAACTGAAATACTTAACTATTGAGTTACTTGAAAAGTATTAAAGCAACTTTTCCTCACTGGTTATTTACATCAGCTATGTGGAACGATTCTAGGATGTCATAGGTATTATTGCTATAGTATCATATATTGCATTTACTGTCATTTAGCAATTAGTTTGTTCATTGTGTGTATTAACTGTATATACAATATTTAAGTAAGACTTCAGAAATATATTTCTTACAGTATGAAAATGTTTTTGCACATTCAACTGGGGTAATGGGTGAACTGGATGAGGAGGTGATATTAATATTTTTGCCAAAGAGAGTATAATGAAATATATGCATTGTCATTAAGAATTAGACAACTACTCATGATTTTGTGATAATTAGTTTAAAGTATCAATCGAGATACATATAACGTACTATTTATGACAAAGAAAAATAAAAATTGAAATCATGTTTACTTTGAATATTTTGCAGCTTTGTAATTACAAAGAAACCGATTTATGGTTCCAGTAAAATGTGCCATTTTATGTATACACTGTTATAGATGCCATTCAGAGTAAAATTATCCACTATATATAAATGCTGATGTTATTGTACTTCAATTGGTCTCTTAAACGTAAAGTGGATTACAGTAATGTTCTATAAAGTAGAGATATTAAATAGTTATATAAGTTATTTTCAATGAAATTATCTTTGAGATAATGCTATCTTTACAAAAAGGTATCTTATTTTGATTCAAAATTTATTTAGAATGTTTCCATTCTTCACTCTTACTAGAATCACATACATAAAATTTAATGTTGAGTACTTTTTTATGTAATAATAAGTTATTTAGTATTCATTAAAACTTGTGAACTCAACACTAGATAAACTAAGTATATTGAATCATCAAAGTAGCCTTAGTTCATATTACTGATTTAAATAAATATAATTAAACAAGTAGAAGTATGCTAATAAAATCATGAAAGTTACGTTAGTTATCCAAAAATAATATAAATAAATTATTTTATTAAATAAAATATTCTAAGTGTTTATTCATGGTTGATAAAACTGATCAAATATATTTTATTCTAGTACAAATGTAAAATACAATGCCTAGTTCATTTTACCAGGAATCCTGTAATTATTATTACAAATGTTAACATTATCATTATTGTCAACATTACGTGTTTATTACTTATTCAAGGAATAATATCATTCCACATTGTTTAGCGAAAAAACACTCATAATTTATAAATTTAATTGATATCATTATCGTCATTGTAACTATGACTTCATACTTTTATTACTATTATTGGTATTATTATTATTATTATTAATTATAGTAATATTATTAAAGTTTGGTTGATTAGTAATATTAATGAATATTTTATATGCACGTATAGATGAATGCGAATAAAAAAAGTTTAAACAATGCACTTATCATAAATTAGCATTAAATACTACTTGCAAACTTTCAACTCACAATTTAATCTACATGAAACTTTTGTAGATTAATTAACCGGTATTATTAAAATGTTATCAATTTATGTCAAATAATTTTAATTATACAATTAATTGTTAAGGACGGTAACAATAAATAAGTTCTTAAATTGATACAACATTTTAGTTATATAGATTATATCCACATAAAATAACTCTGAATGAATGTAGCAGTCAAATGATCAAGTGGTTAAACTTATACATGTTTGTTACTGATTGATAATCAATATGTAGAGTCGTTAACAATGACCCTAGATTATAACATCTTATCACTCGTCGAGATTAACACATATTACAACTTAGATTATTTTATTTTCAACTTTTAACTACCTTAAATGAATACCTATATATATATATATATATATATATATATATATATATATATAAGGCTTCGAGGTTTTTCACTGCTGATATTAAAGACTACATACAGCCAACCTTTATTAGCTTGTTTATTTGATAAGCAATTCGCCCTCATAGTGCATTTAGTAAAGCTGAATAATGGCTAGTAGTGGAATCCACAATGTGTATTTCGTATCATTTGGGATATGTGAGGGATGTAGTTGCATTTGTTGGTAGGTGTTCATACAATGGCTTGAATCTAATAAATGTTTCTTAAAATGACAAGACGTTATTGACAGAGCTATTTTTATATTTCGTGTATATGTTTAAATTTCGCATTTAGCCTATTGTAGATAAATATCGCAGGTGTAGTGTTGCACTAAAATTACACAAGTGAATACTGAATCATGAAGATTAAGTATCCATCGTGTTATGCTCGTCGTTTCTGTCATTCAATTCACATCAACAGCAGACTTTCATAACATTACAGTTCTATGTAACTTTAAAGTTCATGAAAGCAAAACTTAGTAATTCGATGTATTTGGATAATGACAAGTGCTTTGATCGAACTTAAAAAACATGGTCTGTGTGAATCATATATAGTTGTTGAGAATTGTTTGAATTTTTAACGCATTTCCCCAGAATAGTTAAAGGCAAACATTAAAGGAAAAGAGGGTAAAACAATGGGTTGTTATGAAGAATCATAAATTTTTGTACATTTTAGAAAATCAGAAAATGTAAATTGTAATAGAAATAATGAAATCGATAATTTGTAAGTTCACCGATATTCACTTTTGGAAAACATTCTTTAGGCATCAAGTTATGCTAATACTATTTGCATATAAAAATATAAGTCAGTGAGACTAGAAGTATAAAATGGATCAGTTTTTCAAAGTTTTAATTATATTTCTACTGAGGACATGTAAAGTTACAAACATGACGAGAAATTACTTTGTGGAACTTTATAAGTTGTTTATACTACATAGGTAATTGTTTATGAAGGAAATAAAGTATGCTTATTTGAATAGTACTGATAGAATGGTCATTTCATATTACGGTTGTTAATTTGTATTCGATACCATAAATTACAATATTCCAAAGTACTAAACAAGAAAATAAAAATAAATCTGACTTTGAATTTACTACATGCATAATAACTAAAGTAGTAAGAAGCAGTATTGCATGTAATAGTATCACTGTCAGCCAAACATTGTCACTCTTTTTGATATCTTTAAAATAAATGAATACTAAGTTTTGATTAGCAAACTACTCTAAAATCATTTCAGATTGTTTCTTCTAAAACATTTAGGCGTAAAACTATGGTTATTATATTAGTGAAAAACAAAATATCTAGTTTAGCTGGGCTGAATAAAAACTGCATTGATTCATTTATTATTATTATTATTAAGTATAAACTGATTTGATTAGTTGGTGTACAGAACTCATTTATTATTCTCATGGAGACAAATAAATGACTGCATAAAATCATTATGCATATAATCGAAATAAAATTAACTAGATGTAATTATCTATTCATTTTTCATAAGATGAGTATGAAAATATTATCAAACATTATAGTGAATTTATTACACCAATATGAAGTTACCATTACATAATTCATGAATATAAAATCTGAAGGTGACCCTTTGTTTACATTACACAAAACAAAACAAAAAATAACATTTAAGCTGATTTCCTTATTCATTATTATATTGTGATGAATTAAGACAATGAATTCAGTCAAATACATTGAATAATTAATTACATCCAACATTACTATGTGTATAGATCTCTTTTTGATCAACGAAAGTTAATTAACACTGGATAACTATGGAATGTATGATATCACAATTATACTCTTCAAATATATATATATATATATATATATATATATATATATATATTCACAGGTATCTAATAATGAAAAGACTTTTATATATAACAAGTGTTTTCATATGATCGAATTAATTTAACATTTTTTTATATGATTATGCAAATTGTTTTGTCAGTAGATTGTTTTGTTTTTTTTGTACATTTTAATATCTAAATGCAATTAGGTTAATTATTATTCGGAAAACATTCATATAATTCCTGTAAAAATCTATCGTAAATTATTCCATACTGACTAATTTGTCCAAATGACAATAAGTAGTTCTGTTTAATTTCACAAAACATGTATGAACTTAGAGGGGAAGTGTTTGAATGTGTTCTGTTGATGCATTATTTACATTGTTTATAAGCAATAAGAAATGATTTCTTATTGGTTTGCCATATGTGACTTTATTTGGTGATAGTATACATTGAGAACTGATATCCCTATCAAAGCCATTATAAACCACAGAAGGATTGGTCCGAGACTTTGTAAAAAAGAATACTTTCGACAGAGAGCTAAATCAAATGCGAAATCCTCCGTCCTCAAAGCTAGCGTCATGATTTTAGATCACTGAGTCAAAACCCATTGGTTTATATTACCGACTACTGTAAGAAATTTAGTAACTGAGGCATAAGTTCTGCTCCGAATTTAAGGACTCATAACACACATTAGTTAATCAATCAATCAATTATTAACATCTCCGGATTTCGATGCATAATTTCTTCATAGGTTTGATGTAATTCACACTGTTATTGCCATTTTGGAAGCATAAATCAGTTCACCTTCATAATAATATTATTATACTGATTATCAACTTGATTCTTAGGCTATACACCTCCTGAAGAAATAGTGAAAAAAATGTTTATAAATAAGCATATATTTCCCACTTAGAATCATTTATACACTGGTACAGAACGATAATATAACATTAGCACAAATCACTTTACAGCAGTAATAACATGAAAAATTCGGTATAATTATATTTCTATTAAATGTATCAACATGAAGCAATAGGAAAAAAAAATTTCTTTTATCTTGAAATACATAATAGGCATATATTTCTAATTATATACTGATTTCACCAATAAACAAAAACACAAGCAAGATACCCATTTGATGTTGTCTCGTTTCTGAGTAAACAATCTTTTAGAGACTAAATTTACATCTTTCGTTGTAACAAACATTATGAACAGTAAATAATTTATATGATAAGTGAATATTTCGTTTCATTGTTCAATTTAGAATTTATTAAATAAACAAATAGGTGGAACAATAAATTTTTACATAATTCAAATTTTAATGAAACAAATATGACTGATTGTATAAAGCATAATAATCAGTTTAAATTAGAGTGTATACTTAGAAGAAAAATTAATAAATATTAGAGTTTTAATGTATTTCTAATTACATTATAGTGTAGTAGTCATTCTACTGCTTACTTCATTTCTAGTACTGATATGAACTTAGTAGTAGTATGTTTTCTAAAATAGATGTAGTAAAGTTAAGAAAAACATATATTATATATATATATATATATATATATATATATATATATAGTTTTTTTATATTCGCTGTTTGAAATCAGTTGTTACTATGTACTTAGAAAAAAAGAATAACTGATTAATACATCATAGACAGATAAACCAAACTAATCAGCAAATAAAATTGACAAAATTTCATAAAGAAAAAATTCTATACATGATTGATGAATTGAGTTTAGTTTATTTGTACAGTGTTTGTTTTATTAATTCCATGACAGTATGATCACGAAACCGGTATATTAGAAATTGTAAATAATAGAAGGTTTCCGCGACGGATAGAATAGTCATTATTATTTATAGATGTGTTCACTGAGAATGAAATGTGTTTTTAGAAAATAATACATCTATAAAGAACGATTTCTGAATGCTACTTTGATTGAATTTTCTGTTGCCCTTAATCATAGATGTAGATAATAAATCGTAAACAAATACCATGATATTAGATATTATCTTTCGTGTTGAAATTTTCTTGATTGGACGTAGAATAGTGTAATGTTTCATTCACACTTTGAATGGCAAATCCTTTGGTTACAGGTGATGCATAAGAAAAATCATCATTATTAACGGAATATGCTCTTTTGATATTGTTAATAGATTGACCTTTAGTTAAGGTACCTGACAATCCTTCTTGATTTTCGTTGTAAGGGGAATCTAAGAGATTCAAACCATGTACAGGAAAGCGTAAAGAATTTTGAGCATTTATAATTTGAGTGGGTGACACTGATAAATTAATTAGATTCGACTGTTGATATTTTTGAAACCAGTCGTGCTGTTGTCCCAGTGACTTGGACATTAAGTTTAATAAATTCAAATCGTTCATTT
The DNA here is from genome assembly GCA_025215515.1 of Schistosoma japonicum. NCBI lineage: Eukaryota > Metazoa > Platyhelminthes > Trematoda > Strigeidida > Schistosomatidae > Schistosoma > Schistosoma japonicum. Next base: position 21,603,313 of record CM046064.1, on the reverse strand, counting down.
GTGGTTGCTTGTATGAAGCATTATCTTTGTTCGAATTATTTGAAACAGATGACGTTTTCTGAGTGGTTGTATACTCGACCCCTGTTGATAATCGAATATTGTTATTAGTCACGTCAAGATGATCTCCACAACTATCATTAGGATAATTGTTGTTTGTAGTAACTAGCATGGACAAACTCATATTTCTTTTACGTTCATCAATGTGTTCTAATGGCAATTTATTTAAGTCTTGCATAGTCGCATTTACGTCATCTGATGAGAAACATTCATCACCACTCATACTCTCACTGCCTAAATCAGTTTGATCGTATTCACCACAAGTTACATGCGCAGCATTATTAGTTAGATTAGATGTTGGATTTTCTGTGAATAGATTACTTCTATTTGACATCATTTCAGCTGCATTCTTTTTTCGCCATTTTGTCCGTCTATTTTGGAACCATACCTTAAAAAGTAAATAAGAGGAAGTATTATCAATTAGACATAATAAGATTATAGACAGTATCTGAGGGAAGATCTAGACAATTCGATTTGATTTGTTTTCTTCAAAAATTTGAAAAATGCAAGAGCGTAAAAAATGACTGTAATTCGTTTCCCCTTCCAAACAATCTACTGCTATTTGTTAAATATTTCAGTTTATCAGAACCATGTGTATTAGTATTTTGAGTTATCTAAAATCAATAGCCTGTAAATAACTGATGAGAATGTAACGAAATACATTCAATTCAATGCATCTTCCAGTTGTTATCGTTCTTGTATTCTTCAGATTCGATTCAAGCCAATTAACAGACATAGCTAAAATTCGTATCACTAAACAAATATTAAGTAGGGAATTTTTAACATCTAGCTTTTGACCACTTATGTAAAGGTTTATGTTCAGTTTTGACCATAGATTAAGGGACTCTAAGAACAAGTAAACTGTCTTGTCATTTACCACCAAAATTAAGGTATATATAGAATAAGATTAACTTTATTAAAATGAATGCCAATTAGAGTTCTCCTGTATGGTAAGAGGATTTTTTGAGGCATATTTCTATGAATTTTTTATCTGTCGTGTGTGAGTGTTAGTTTCTTTATTGATACTCTTCCTCTCACAAAGGTAACCATTAGGATACTGATATTAGTATTTATGGGAAAAATACGGAGATATTCTGATACTGCATGTCAAGATATTGTGTTAATCACTGTAAATGTATGACTGCTAGTAATAAACGTTTGATGCTAAGTATTTATTTTTCCTCACTTCCAGGTTTTAAATAAAAAAAGCTAAATGAAAGATGAAATAACAGTTGACAAGAATTTTAATGAAAGTTATTGGAGGGTTATGTAGACTATAAGAACCTTAAATAACTGTATCGTCACCGAAGGGTACCCAAGTGACTTGTCGGTTATGATGTATAGTGATTGTTTACTCAAGTTATGTAGTATGGTATTGATTTAAAGTAAAAAAAAGGTATTTTCCATTAGACCACTGAAGAATAGTAGTTATAAGGATACAGTTTTTTAAACGAATTTAGTGTGCTAATATCGAACTATCAATGAACATCATACATTTCCAAAATATGTCATTTTTATGTACGGCAAACTTATTATTATATTATAATAAATTGCTGTGAAGAGATTGAAAGCATATCAAGGCAGTTTACTTTTTTAAATAACTAACATTTAGAAATGGTCCAAAAGGACTTTTAAATTGGAAATTGATCGATGCTATTCGATTAACTCTAAGGGTTAGACAAACTTCATATGGATAATAACAGTCATCACTCAAAGTAAATAATCCAGTAACTCAGGCAGAGATATTTCTGGTGACTACTTCCAACCACCTAACATGAAAATATAGTTAATAAATGTAAGATCAATTAGATTTGTAAAAACATTACACCTCAAATGATAAGAGACGATAAGCACTGTAAACTATGTAAACATGATATTCATCACTACTCAATAACCAATCAATGTAAAGTTCCATTATACTTGCGCTTTATGTCTTGATTAAAACATCTACATTATCTAATATTATTGTATAAAAAATCATCTGGTTCATTTATGTCAACCTGTTACTTTGAAGTATACAGAACTTACACTTTATTATTATTTTGAATATTGCAACAACGGTATTCTTTTTTGTGGCATAATTTAGTTTACTTATAATATCCAATTATACCTTATAGGTTTACTCCTAATCATATATCATATTATTTGAATAAACAAGGTCAACACTTGTTTTTAGTTTATTTTCTTTATTTTGAAAACATCTTTTTATGTCCAGTAATAAACATGAACACGCATAGATTGAAAATAAGGTGTGAACCAGTTTTAATTGTGTTTTATTATAATAATAATACTTAACATATATATATATATATATATATATATATATATATATATATATATATATATATAGTAGAATTATACTTTGATTACATGGAATAATAACCGGATTGAAACATTTGTCTAATTAATTTAACGTAGGTCATTATAAACTGTAATATATGTTATTTATTTAACAAAAGATAACAAAATGTTTTTTTTATAATTTATATAAGAATATATCTGAGTCTTCTGTTTTCCATATGATAAGTGTAAGTTCAGCATTATCTATACTAAGAAAAGACATACTCATTATATATATATAAACATAATCATATCCATTTTTATTTGTAATCAATCTGTTCCATAAAAATAATTGAATAACTGAAAGCAAGCTATTGCTTGAACCTTACAATCCGTGCTTTGTCTACACATTTCAAATGTTTGTATACGTGTATACATGAGTGTGTCAATGTGTGTACATTATATGAAAAGAATGAAAAAAGGTGAAGAAACTGAGAAGACAGAAGTGAACCTACATTTATTTCTATTATGTATTTTTTTTTCTTGTATTGTTTTGTTAAAATTAAAAAGAAAACTTCAAATAAACTTGTCAAATACATAAATTAATATCTACACTTAAAATATTAAGTATTATTATTATTACTATTATTATTGTCATTATTATTTTATGAATTATTTTAATTATGAATAGACAAATCATTACAGTTGACGTTATTGTGATTGCCAATTATTATTATTATTAAGGCGGGATAAATGAACAATCATAAAGTTTCTTATACATGAACAATCATTTGATTAATGGTGTTATTCTATCTTTTAAATAAAAAAAACTCTTTCGTTCCATCTGTTTACTTGTTAAGTAAATTGGTTTTAGCTGATTTCATGCTAAATATATTTTGTTTATTGTGAATGAGTTGATATTCATATGTGATAAGTTTATTGAAATAAGTGAATGTCAACTAGTGACATCTTATTTTATTGAAAGTTAGTGTAGATTCAACCTACCTTATTGGAAGACAAGGTATCTAATTTTACTATATTTGTACCATTATGTGGATTAATTCAATTATGTTGATGCAGGCAAAGTGAATTATGAAAGTATTATATGACCTAATGGAAAGCTACCAGTCTTATTTCACTTTGATTCTACATTTAGGTAAAACAATGTTTAATAAAGTGATCATTCAGTTAATTAGTCAGTCATCCATATAATGAAATCAGCAATGAAATTCGCTTTCATCGATTCCGGACTTCTGCAAGCAGTAATGTTAACAATCTATCAGCATTTTTATTTTCACTATCACGGAAAGCTGGTTCCGTAAGTATATCGAAGTATTTGGGAGGATTTAATTTAGTTATTCTGGAAATTCTAGCCTTTTAGAGTAATAGTATAGACATCTACAAGGACGAATTGTAATCAGTACACGATTTGTAAAATGACATCGTAATTGTGTATTATAGTTAATGATTAAATATTAACAAAGCTATCTACTTGTCGACATCCTTAATAAATTAAGATTAGATGAAGTAGGGTTGTATTCGGTAATCACATCGTAAAACTGCATTCCACCTAATAAGGACTAATTATTTAAATATACCAACATTTTAGTGCTGATGTTCATACTGGGACTCATACTCAGTACCTTCAACTTCCAACATGCTATCTAATATTTCCAGGTTTAGACTGGCATTCACTATTCGCATAAGAATTTATTTTAAAACGTTTGCATTTTTCAGTTGTTGATATTGAAGACTATAAACAGTCAGTCTTTATTGGCATAGGTTTACTTTGTGTGGATTACCACGAAATATGGTGTTATAGAAAGAAATCCACAACAATACTGCAACTGTTTATTCTTTGTACTATAGTTTAAATCTCACTTGTGTATATTAGAAAATCATTAACAAATATAATTTAACCAAATTATATCCAGATGTCCAAATACAGGCTGTGATAATTAGCATGTAAAGGTAAAGTGGATTGTGCATGGGCGGAATAAAATAATGTTCTATTCAGTTGAAACACAGTCTGCCGCTTACCAATAAAATGCTACTAGAATATGCCTTTAATCGAAGTATAAACTATAATTTCTGCAAGCACAATTAGTCGACTATTATAACATAAGTATAGTCTTATTATATCAGTATGACGTCAATTCACTTCAGAATTAGAATGAATGGCTTCTTAAAAACTAGACACTAAATACATGAAAGACATTTGTTGTAGGACATTTTCGTAAACGGTGTCACATATTTTAACAACAGTCTTGTAAATCCAGTGGGGTCTAACACAAATGGATTGAGTTTAAGTCGCTATGTAAGCATCAAATCAGGGATGACAATACATCCAAGTGACTAGACAAAATAGGACGAAACGCATGTCCTCAGATCTACTTTTCAGTCGTGTGTGGAATATTGTGCGTTAAGAAACTATTACATCCTGTAAAATTGAAAGCAAGTTCATTTTAGTTTCCTCGTCTCATTGAAGTAAATTATAACATGATATCAGTTATTCGTTTATTCTATGCTCTTTCCGTTTCATTCGTGTGTATTTCATGCTCAGCTTTTGATCACTGTCGATAAATGAATAACAGAATGAACTATTTCATTTCATTATTACTATTATTATCATATGTATTTTCCTGTAAAAATCGATCATCTTTCAATCAACTAGCCAACAGAAAACTTTTACCGAATAGATTTCAAATGATCATCATTTATTGTTAGTGGTGCTTATTATCCTCAATTGTTATTATCATCATTCTGTTTATTGTTTGTTATCAAGAGTTGAATAAATAAATAGTAACAATATGCAAATTTTCATTTCATTAAAAAGAAATGAAATGATAGATATAAGACACAGGAGGAAAGGATAGATTAAAATATGAAATGAGAAAGAAGACTGTTTATGAATAACAGTTGTGTTGTGATGGTGGTGGTTAGAAATGTTCATTAGATGACTTGCCGATACTTTATCTGTTAAAACATTGTAGGTTCACATTATTTGTATAAATAAATATAATGGCCATTATATTAATGTTGATACTTATATGTCTTATGTATTTATCCCTTGACTAGTCACTTTATCTTCACTTATTTTGCCTTTCGCTTTTGAATAAGTAACCAGTTAACTAGTATCTAACATTTTTTTAAAACTGTTGTTATCCTGTCATTTTTGTTAATCTGCTCATTATTTTCGAATGTATTTAAATACACAACATCATGTCTAATTATTACACTATCATCGTACCAACTGTAACATCCTGAAGTGATGAATTATATGGACACAAGTGGATCTTTCCATTCTCTTCATATATATATATATATATATATATATATATATATATATATATATATATATATAAAGTTCCTTTCTAGTACTAAAATCGGAATTGTCAATGAAATAATAAAAAGCACGAGTTTCAAGTTAAAATTAGATACTGTATGTAACATTTTCTTTTAAAGAGATGATTATAGTTGAAATATTAGAAAATAATAATGTCCCGATTGTATAAATATTCATAAGGCAATCAAGAACTATACATGATCATCTCGCATAAGTATATGATTACTGAAAATAAAATTATCCTCGGCAAATAATAGTCTATAAAACAGCAATTCTAATAAGTTTCTATAAGGAAGATAATACTTGGAAATATTATCACAGAAGCAAAGTATTTATAAAGAAAACCTCCATCACTAAAGTTAACAAATGTATATAGTTAATGACTTCGTGAATAAATGAGCTCAAACTCAGAAGCGTATACTTATTAGGTCTTAATTGGTTCTGTAAACATAACTATTTTTCACCTTACCTAAATGCGTGAACATCAAAGTGATTGAATAATATATAGAAGTATAAAGAAAATTTTATTTCCCATCGTGCTTAGTTGCTTATGTTTCTCTAATGAAATATATTTTTATTAATTAATCATAATCTAAACTCGGTTTCGTATGGTTGAATGTTTTATGATAAATAAACTGTCCATGTGATAGTTAACCTTGATATGATCAAATGTATTCAATACTTCTACTATTAGTAATCTAATAACTATGATTCATTAATTTAATTTTACTCTTAGTAAACAGTTGCCTTGTTTACTGAATGCCAAAACTTTAGTTTGCAATACTACTTTTCAAACACTAAGATGTCTAGATAAAGAAAACTTGTCTAAATTCTAATTAGTTGAAATCAAATTTGCCGTGTAATTACGTAGATAAACATGTTAATTAGTATGACCCCAATTAACACAGTTTTATTAGGAAAATTACTGAATTATATATTGTTTAACAAGTTGAATTAGTAATCGAATAGTTATTAACACCGTTTTAAAGTCAAAGAGAAATTGATTAACAGCAGCTCTTAAGATATATGATTTAGAAAAGGGACATCAAAAAAATCACTTTTCCGATACAACAATGAGGAAAAACAGAAACTTTAAAATTCATAGTTATTCCAAATGTCAAGTTACGTAGACTATACGCTAAACTGTAACGTTGACAACAACTTAGTAGCGTATGATAAGATTTCCGTACAGACAGGATAGTCTAAACTCACAGCAACACTCTCGTCACACAGAATATTAGAAAAAGTTGTCTTCTGCTAGTTCTCTGTAGAAAAACCATCATTTGGACTTTAGTGATAAGTATCTAACGGGTTGGTACACTGACACAAAATTACCAGCAGAATGAAGAATACAAATTGATCTACCATATACCAGGAACGTCGTCAAAATCATTGCAACAATTATTAAGTCGTTTGGAACATAAACCTAATACAGGTCAATAAAATTGCTTTGTTTCATTTTACGTAGACCAAGGAATACAACAGTGATATGAAACAGATGCAATATCATCTACAAAATAAATTACCACGACTATGAGAGTCACTGTATTATCTGCACCAGATGCGTCTATATGTCAGTTTCCAAAAATATACGAACAAAAACCATTTATAAAAATGCGTGACATTATATCGCTTATATCAATAAACACAGGTAACCATTGACATAACTTTGATTGAGAAAATGTCAAGATCTCAGATCGACAAGACTCCAAAATTATCAGACGGTTCCGGATACATGGATGTCGGATCATTTTGTAATCAACAGACATATCAGCATTGACCCCAGTTACTGACATATACAGGAATGAACAAGTAATAATGTGATCAGTAGACAGAACATAAAAACAAATCAATTAAAACTAACGAAACTTTTGAGGAGCCTTCCACAAATGACGCCAAAGGAAACTGTTGATCTCTTACATGTGGAATAATTATGCAGCTTGCTGGTGATTTTGTCAAGAAAGACAACGGAATTTTGAAAATTATATTTCGTAGTGTTTATAATGCAATACAATTAAAGGCGTTGACCTGAGCTGTATATCAATACAACAATGATATTTCTATTTTATCCCTATGAAGCATAAAATTCTATAGCGGTTCATTATTACTTCTAGGATAACATTTTGATATATTATAGAGAACATTTTTACATGAATGGAATTTCTCAATATATAAGCTTAAGAAACCATGAGTTAAAATGAAGTGATTTTCTAGTATATGAAGAATGATACATAACAAAGACTTGTCTACTACCATGCAATATTCTAAAATGAAAGGAAGACTTATTCAGTTCCTCTGTTTTCTTGATCATTACAGAAAAAACATTTTAAAATTTATTCATACCCCATATTTCTAATGTCATTCAATAATAATTAGGTAAAATATTTTGAATAGTAACACTTTTCATTCGAAGAATAATTTTACTTATCTGTTCTTCCTTCATATTTAAGTAAATGTAAATGAATTTTAGACAGTGGTCAGCTGTTAGGTATAATAACAATTATGCACTATCATTTCATAAAATAATTTCTTTAGGCTGCATTAAATATACTGTAAAAATAATTAAGTGAATTTAAAAATGTAGAAAATTTATCCACTTAACATAAGATAACCTATAATAGCATAGAAACTATCAGAGAATCATTTTAGTTAACCCAATGATTATTGATTTTTATCAGTTCATTGCATTGCTATTTTGAATTTAATACATTAGTTGTATGCTTAACATTTTTTTGGATCACAAAGAAAATTTCATTTTTAAGTGATATCAGGAATCATCTATCAGTTCTACATGGAATTTGTGATTAAAATCAAATCGTTGCTAATGATTGTTGTGCATGATAATTGTGCATCAAAACAGAACGGTACTATCTGGTTCTCTCAGCTAGATTGAATATCATATTTATATTCGTTAAACCTTGGCTCACTAGTTACTTTGAATAGGCATGTCAATCATAAAAAATTAATAAGATAAAATAATTGTACATTAACAATTGGTTACAATGATTATTCGATGAATTTTTACTTAACATAAATAACAGCATGAATTTCTGGAAAATTAGCATTGTTTTTAAAACGAATCACAATAAATAACATCATAATTACACTTTATGAATAACTTTCAAATAACAGGAATAGCAGCTAAAAGGTTTATATAATTAGAAGCAATATATAGGGTGACATTTATGATCGCTAACCACATATGATGAAACAAACGATTTGTTTATTGAATAATGTAACTGACACGTTAGTTAATGCATGAAGACATTTGTTAATTATTAACCCTTATTATCACTTTAACATTCTTTTAAAAACCTCATATTCACACTAGTAACAACATCAAACCTACATGCTTATTTGACGAAAGGTACATCTTTTAGCTGATCACAAAATAATGTACTGTTATTGTTAATGGATATAATTAATTTTTTTTATTTATGAAGTAAGGCACTTTTTACTCATGAGGTGGTCTAAAACACTGTTTAACAGTACCAGTTTACAGCTTCATATTCCCTGTCACATTTTTTCGTCTAGACTGCAAAAGAAAGATGAAACTTATTCTAATGAAAACCACTAATATATAAATAAATAAATTTAGGGTTAATTGTATTCTGTTATATTGATATGTAAACGGCAAATGCGTTATTTTATCAATAATAACAATGTTTCACAGACATCACATCATGAAGTGGATGTTCTATTCTTTTAGTCAAACTAGAATATTTTTGACAGGTGATATACAGAATGTCATTCGAGAAGTATGTATAAAATAATTAGTTGCAGCGTATTTATCTCTAAGTCATTAAATTTAGCACTATATATATAAATATTAACAAACTATAGGCAAATATTACCTATTTGTGTATGTTCTATCTGTGTATACTTCTTCCTTCATGAAAGATACCTGGGATTATATTTATGACTACCACTTAACATGAACTGTTTAATAGAAGTTTTTAAAACTGTATTTTTAAAACAAATTTCATTTTATGATCGATTATCCCACGAATGACATTATTTAAGGAACCATTTAAAATAAGCGTGAAAGATGGGGTGTATATCTGTTTCAAGCTATTTTTAAAGCTACCAGCAACTGGTACTCCCGATCGAAACACAAAATAGAATCTAAAGGATTCAGATTTTAAAGAAAGTACAAAGTATTTAAACAGATGAATGGAACTACGATGTTTAATGTTAACAAAATCACCGATTACAAAATATGGTCTGACTATCATTCCTACTAGAAACCTCAATTAGACGATTTATCCTTGTTTGAAACAGCTCAGAAGTATAATCGCTGCAGAGCAACTGAGGCTGGAATTATTAACCACCCTAATGGCTCGAATGTCGGTTGTGAGGCAATTAATCTGAAGGGTAATCGTTCATTTAAGGATGGAGTAATCACTGGGATATATTGAGAAGCCACAAACAAAAACAAGTCAACACTTTAGTGTTCCTGAGTTTCAACAATTTTCTTAAAATTGTTATTCCGTTACAGAAATAAGTTCAACTATATGCCAAAATTTTACCAAAATAGCAACAGATTTCCATTTATGAAAAATTTAACGTGTAAATGATACTATCACATAGTATTTCATAGCCACTTTAAACATAGAGTTACTTAAACCTGACAGTTAATAAACCAAGAATTTTTCCTATATGACAATGATCTAAACATGATCCTTATTTTAGTGTCACTATTTAAACTCCGTAAATCTTATGGAATGATGAATAGTAAAACACATATTTGTGTAACTGTTACGTATGGATGTTTCTTACAAACCGTCAATTTCTTTCAAGTTTTTTAACAGTTTCAATATCTTAATTAAGATGTTTTAACAGCATTTGGCTTCTCACTTTGAATTTTAATTACTGATCTCGAATCACTTAATGTATCTATTATCTACCATATGGTAACGGAATAAGTATTATTTTGTGACTGTGATATATCGCTTATCTACTAAGAATTCGTTGTTTTTGCTACACATTACAATAATTGTGTCGAAAAGCTTTTAAAATATTTTGTTTTTCTTACTCTTGAACAAACCTCTAGTACGCAGAAACGATCAACGTTGTGAAGATAAATAATGAACATTTTTAATTGAGACGTATATGTGGGACTCAGTGTTTCTTCATAAACTTCACTCATATCGTTCCCTAAAGTCTCCGTAAATAACGTTCATGCAATAGTTTGAATTACTGATTACGAAGAAAAATTATGATTGTTAGTGAATTTATTCTGAATAATACTCCGTTGTTAGGGAACTGTGTTTAAATCTAGTAAATTTCTGAGATGACTTAATATTTTATAACGCATTCTACTAAGGTGTTCATATTAACTTGAACATAATTATCACTGACTATTTGTTTATCAAATACAATAAATGTCACTGTAAAACATATTTTGACATACTCAATTTCACTGGGTCTGAAATACTGTAGCAGTCCCAATTAAAAGTAAGAAAATATCAAAACAGTTTGAAAATCAGAAATACTAAGGTTACGTTAATATTTCTGAGTAATGTATTCAGTTCTGTTGTATTGTGTGTTTATGATAAAGGTGCGTTGATAACCAAAAAGTAAAGAAATGAAAACCTTACTAGAAGTCCTAGCAGTAGTTTCCTATATGATTCCTTATCACCTTTTCAAAATTGGGATTTCCGTTCTTATAAAATGATGGTATTCATTTTCTTACTTGACTACTATACGTGTTAAATCATTGAAGGTATAGCTTCAGTAAAGGATGTTACAAGTTAAAAATACTTTGCCGAACCATCTTGACATTTGAAAACGTCAAATAGCATGGTTTATTTCATTGTGATTTAGAACTTTAGTGCTTAATGAGTACTGGGATGTGGAAAATGTCATATTCACTGAATGATCATACGTCGTTTAATTGTAAATCATTACCACTATTTCGTATCATATCCAGTTATATAGTTTTCATTAACCAACATTTTTTCAATGATAAGTAGCATTAATTTCATCTTTGATTTATACTAAACAGATACAGTTTGACTGGTATGTCTTATTTAAAAATTACTACACTAGCCAGAGTGGGCTCCGTTCCTAGATTCAGGGTTTTAAATCAGTCTCCATTGTGATTAATCACTTCAAAGAAGAAATCATTCTTTTACGTTAATGAAATAGAAGCATGACTGTAAACCAATGGGGTATTCCTGTATCCTTTACCATATTTGCCCTTTAAAACTTTAGTTATCTTTAGTAAGTATTTTATGTAAATTAATGAGAATTTTCAAAATTCCAAAATATGCACTAAACTTACTTTAACTTGACTTTCAGACATTCCTAAGAAATAAGCCAAACGAGCTCTTTCTGGACCAGCTAAATATTTTGTTTGTTCAAATGTCTTCTCTAGTGCAAATATCTGTTGACCAGAAAATGTTGGACGTGTATGTTTCTTTTTTCCATCTCTTTCGGTACTCAGTGTACTTTCTGGTTTGAAAAAGGAATTAACAAAGGAAAAACGAATGAACAGTGAAATCACTCTTATTTTCATTGCACTGTTTAAAGAAACAGCAAATATAAATAAAAAATAAGTTATCTTAAGTAGCAAAATCTTAGTTTATGCAATAAATGGAGAAGGATGATTGCTTAGTTTATTACATATTGCACCTAATAGTAAGCAGACTAAGAATAAATTGAACAGTCTGTACTTTATTTATTATAAATAATATTAAAATTAACATTTAATCACCGAAGGTCTAAAAATGCTAGATATTATTCAGTGAGCATTTAATGAAATACATGCGATTCAGTAAATTTGCTCGAAATGTACTTTAGTATATTAATAATCATTTTACCTGTCGTAAAAAAAATATCGTGTCACTTAAAGAAGCAAATGAAAATTAATTCAACGCATGCAACAGTTTGTTAGATGACAAATTAACACTACACCTAATTTATCCAAAAATATTGAGTATTAAGTAAAGGTCATGTAATGCTTTAAAGTCTTGTGAAAATGACATCTGGATAGTCTGTAATTGAGAGGTAATTATCAACTCGACGAACATAAATAATAAACGTAATAACAATCAATTAGTAATTATAAAGATGAAAATTGAAGTAGAGGAAGAATTGAATTTTAAGACCACCGTAAAAATTGGATTGTTAAGTATGCGTTTCATTCAATTCAAACAAAACATCATAGCAAGAACTGCATATATATTTAAGAAAAACATTTCGAGAATTTTGTGTTAACTTCTTCTGTTGACCATCGATTTGTAGATTTGTAAAGGAAAAGTTTCCGCTTTAGATTAAATCTGTGTGCATCCACAAATCGACACGCTTTTATAGGATTGGTGGTGAGCCTTCTTAGATCACACCTTTAGGAATAACTCTACTCCGTTCTCTAAGTGACCATGTATTCCACACAGTAGTTCCCTAGTAGCTCATCTTGTGAATGTCGATCATACTGACCCACCAGAATACTCACGTACAGTCAAATAGTTTGACCTTAATGGGTTGCAAACTGAAAAATCTAGGTGTTGCAAGAGAATTGGAAGGTCATAGACTCAAGCCCAGCATAGACTATTATTCATCCTACAATGATTTTCGATTACTTTATTAGGTGATACACTATATTTATTTTGCTACGAACTACTAAATGTGAAATAAATCACAGTAAGGTTTTTCGTATCTTGGACAAATGAGATTATATAAAAAGGTTTCTTTGCTGAATTGCATCCATTACTTATGATTTAGCACAATGATTTTCAGATGTCAGAAATCCATGGCTTGGGAGAATAGTGAATTTCATCCTGTAACCCGGATGATTTAGTTGCACAATGAGGTCATACAGAATGTAATGAAATCTGCATAAGCTAAACCATCTAGTTCACTCAGAATTCAATTTAGCCACAACATAAGTAATTTGTCTTATTATTTACTGATTGCTGTTTCCATTATATACACATCATAGAAACTTTATGGCAATACTGTGTTGGTATTTTATAGGTCTGCAGCTATTCATAAAGCGATTTCAATTATTCATTTATTTTTACGACTTTAATTAATGCAAGAAAAATAATCAGATATCCAATCTAAAGTGAAATCTGTTTTATTTAATAGTTTCACATTTTTGAACAACCTAAACTTACACTGTATATCAACCAATGAATAACTAACAATGACTGATTAATGATCTAGTGGAATATCTTAGAAAAGTTATTCCGTATCTTCTCATTTCTCTTATATGTTCTTGTTAAATGTTGACTACATTTCAATATGCGACTAATGAGAATACGCATATTTCAAGTGGTTGGAAGTTTAACTATTTGATTGCTTTCATTTCTTCGCACTTTAGCAGGCGACTGATTTGCTATCTATTGCTTTTATAAACGTAACTCTAATGTACTTAGTTAACCTCATGTCTTAATAAATTATTATTCAATCATTATAATTAAAGGTTGGTTGCAACTAGTTAAAAAATTTTAAAATCAGCAAATTCTATTTCGTCCTGCTATTGGCTTTGTTTAAATCATTTAATAATAATAGTCAGTTCAGTGAAATAATCTACCGTGGTAGGCTTGAATAATTTCTAGGCAAAGATCGATGTCTAATTCGAATTTTAAGTTACCATTATTGTTAATGATTGTTTACACTTGGCACCGGAAATCGACGATTATCAGACAATTAAAAAAGAACTAAGAATTAACGGCCTATTAACACTGACCAATTGTACATCGAGTATTAAATTGTTATTAACAGTTTAAACGATAATATTTACATTTGAGTAAAAAAACAAAATCACATAAAATTTAATTATCGTCAATAAACACAATAAGAAATTATATTCGTTATTATTATTATTATTATTATTATTATTATTATTATTATTATTATTATTATTATTATGAAAATGCATATGCAAACAAACTTTTATGACGTGTTTATTGTAATCCTAAAATTAGTTGTTTCATTGAGTTATGGATATAATACATTCTAATACTTTAGGTGTATTAAGTTTAAATGGCTTAATTATTATTCTTTAAGAGATATATGTATGATTGTTTATATTAACTTTGACGGATAGTTCAGAATTTAGACAGGTGATAAATGTGGAAAACTATTCATAGCAAAGATATTAATCAATTTTTAATTTTGATGATGTAATGTGAAAAGAGTGTTCATGTTGTATCTGATATCCTTATCTGTCCTTAGAATTATAATCTGCAACTATGTCGCTGTTTTGCATTACCATAGAGTTCTGTCCCAGAATGAAATAGCTAATCAGAGCTTCTTATTGTTTATTGGTTATCTAGTTATCCTATTTATGTGACACAGATAATCTTTAGATTGAACACTTCCACAGATTGGTTGCATATAAAACCCGTTGTTTGACTTAAAATAATATACTAGTTGATAATTAAGTTATTCATATGTGTATCTAGCCCTGTGAACTGGGTTCGATCTTAGTTACAAACATTTTTTTATAACGACCTAGGAAAATATCAATCACTTAAATTCACATAATTTAAATATATTCAGAAGCATTTCAAAGTATATAAGTAATTTCCACCTGCAAATGAATGCTTATAGTGATTTTTGTTATTTTTAAACATTACCCATAACTTCTGTGACCAAATAAGTCACACCAGGTAAGTAATTCACCATTCACTTTAGACTAGTATTATGATCTGTCTGAAATCGCTTGAATTTGGTAACGTAAACTAGTAGGTTCCGATTCGTTAACTTTTATTGCCTCACCTCTTATGAGATTAGAAAATTATAAATTCAATCTTACTGTGAGAAGCATGTGTGCTTACTGAAATGGCGTTATAAATTTAAAAAAGACTGATGCATGGGGAGAACCTACCATTGCCAAAATTAGCGAAAACCTTTTTCTCTACAATATTAATGCTCTAGAATTGTTTCTTCTCCACATTGTTAACTTATTTGGTAACTGCTCCATTATTTGAAACATCTGCATATTTACTCAAACTCTAATAATTCTTTACAAGAGATCAATATCATAAGACGTGAAAATCCAGGAGTCATGAATAAATATTCGCTTGCGATCTGGCAGCATAAACTCATAGCTAGGGTTTATAAATCGTACATAAAACCTTTATATTTTGTAATCTACTTTTTTTTCAGTGAATGTGAATTTATTGTGATGGGTATGATTGTATGCATAGGCAAAAGTAACGTCACAACTGTGATATTTTATTTTACTCAAATGCATTTCTAATGTTCATAGAAATTACTTTCTTATAAACAAATAAATCAGCATTCACTCCATTTAAAATGTAAATACATATGCTTTATTTCCGGTATTGTTTACCGGGATGAAGAGATCATGTCAATATGTATGCACATTAACTTGTATACACGAGTTGCATGTTTATCATATCGCATATGTTTCAACGAAACAAGTTGTTTATTATCTTCAGAGTGGCGAAATTTGCATGCATCATCTATTCATAAGATTCTAATTATCATTTAATCTTCTCTACTTAAATTACCATATGAATCTAACAGTTTATTTCATATTTTCCTTTACCAACTAATTCTTCATTTCACTCATTTTAATTTGAATATAAGAAAATATCCACTCCTCCGATAAATTTGTATCGTATTAATGAGATAAAAGAAGCTGAAAATGTCGACATTCATTTGTTGTTATTGTTATTTTGACAGTGAAGATAATTGTGAAGTTTTGACCACAATTAACATTTTTTTAAAAAGCTTTCTTCATAATAAAACTTGTGAATCTGATCTATTTAGGTCACTGTTGGTTGTTTGTTGCATGTATACACAACTTTACACATGTATAAATAGATTCACTTACTTATTCAAAAACTAATCCATGCTACCGTTACTGTACATGTAATCTAATCTTACCGTTTTAAAAACATTTTAATCTGTAAATAATGAAATCACTTGGTTCTTAGTTATAAATTTCTCTCCTTACGTAAAAGTATGTCTATACATTGAAACATACTTCCAATTAGACTGTTGTTGATGATATAATGTGCTGTAAATGTCTGTTCTCATTTACGTCAGATCATTTCATTAAAAACTTTACATTAAACGACTTCATAGTCAGTAAGTTCAGAAAGCTTCGAAAATTGAATGAAAACCTGTAAATTAGAGATTTTATGCTATACAAAGTTAGACACTACAGAGTTGTTCCAATACTAAAGGAGTCAACTAATGAATGCTACTAGTAGTTCATTGATTCATCTCTTGACGCTAGTTCATGGTAACAACCAACTTCAAAGTGTCATGACTGTTTAAAAGTTATTAGAATGGTGTTTTTATCATTTAATATTTGACAAGATATAGGTAAAAGAAAAATCAATAGAAGTGCTGTTTATAAGGATTTGATACTCTTAAACAACAAAGTAGTGACCTGTGTATGGTAGTCTAAGCTGAGGCGCTTGTTAAACTTTGCCAAACTAGTTGGTAATGTGTTTTATAACCACAGTAGCCCTACACCGTAGCCCTCTCTGAATCTATGATGTTAGGTATTTGATAGCCATCTTTGGAAAGCTTTGTAGCTAAGTCTCCTGCTAGCTGACATTCATCTATAAGGCTTATAGGCCATCATGATAGGATTGTTTCATTTTATGATCTAACCGATTAATGAATGCATTTGCCCTGAATTCAATTACTAGTGTGTTAGGAAATGCTTCCCATTGAGTGGTATTGCACTGGAATTAAATAGCTGTACCACTGTCCGTGTCAACGATTTTCTAACGAATGTGACGTAAAATGATTTTAAACATCATAATATGTATAAAACTTTAACGGTAAGTAAACTCTTGAAAGTTATAAAACTTCCACTTATCCAAACATTTATCATATTAGCAACAAATATAGAAGTTTAGGTGCATTATTTGCTTTATCCTATAAATTACAAAGTTTCCATTTCCAGAACTAAATAAGACTTATTAGTTTCATCCCATTACAATAACATAAGCATTATTGTTCATTCGAAGGGATTTTGTGGAGATGGATTTCCATTTGTTATTTATATTCGTAACAGATTGATCGCCAGCGAATATCACTGAGAACCAGAGTATTACATTACAAATTAGTTGAAATGTGAATCTTACTAATCGACACAGACCCTGTAGTGTCAATGATCAGCTTTTACCTCGGAGTCTACAGGTCATGTATTCGAACCTTGATCAGTTCGTTAGAACGAACTGCTGAGGAGTCCAAGACTTGAATTAAACAGTTATTCACTGTTCACAGATTTTCATTTGTACTAAGTCGAGATCAGTCTATGACCAGTACATAGCATTAATTTATTTTAAACAGTACTGATTGTTATATGACGCACAGTTCATATATTTAATTATGATAAGAATACAAATATTAGCCATGTAAACAATTGTAAAATTGCTCAGTAACTATTGAAATTAACTATAAAACTATCTATTATTTTGACTAGAGTAAAATTTACAAAATTATTGTATATTTATCTAAGAGTATATACAATATAGTGTAACTAAGATGTGTTGTATTATTATTTTGCCCGATTTCAAGTACATAATTTGTCTTTATCTTTTTATGCTAGTGAATGTATGCATGTCTACGCGTGCATATAATAAGACTAAATACTTACAAATATGAGGTGTAAACAGGTTTCATTATGGAAAAGTAATTGAGAATTATGTACTTGAAATTATTCTACTATTGAATAAATATAGTTTGACATAATTAGTGACAATCTAATTAGAGTGATTATTTATATACCCTATTATAAGCTATCATATATATATATATATATATATATATATATATATATATATACATATACTATATATATATATATACAAATGCATATATACATACATGTATTTATATTCATTTACATATATTATTAGCAATTAGGAAAATAAGTCATGATCTAATGCTTTAATAACAGTTGTTATTCAGAGAACAGTTATTTTTCATTATATCTATTTTACGTGATTTTTCAAACTAGTTTATTTAAAATGGAACCAGAAGAGAATACATATATATTTACATAAAAAAAAATGTAAAAGAGGAATCAATGTAATTAAGCGAATAACGTGAATTGTGTAGGATATTTATGTCTATCAATAATATAGAAGTATATACGTGTACATACTTGTATACATACATATAGAAGGGTTATACACTAGTGAAATTGTATGGCTTATAATGATCATTATAATGACTTATTATCTTATTGTGAATAATGACAGCTGTTCATTGTCCATTTTTATTCAGTGTTGTTCTTATTAAACTTTATAGAACATACTATTATGCATGCATAGTCAAAATCATCACTTGCACCTAATTTAAGACTATAAATACACAAATATATGTTTATATAGAAGTATACAGTCAATGTGCAGACGAATATCAGCACAAAGGTTGTTTAGATTAGTACTATACACCGTTTTTGTCCAAATACGCACATATTATATAGATACTTACTCATACTCAAGTGATTATTGAAAATATGCCTTTATAAATTATAATCTAACAATTGTTTACGATTAGTCATGAATATGATTAAACTTTAATAAATTATTCATTTATTCAGATATTAATACCCTACATTAATGTCATGTTAATTCGAATAATCATCTGATCAATTGATTGATCAGTAAATACTAATGTATTATGTACTCGACAAAATGAATTTTTGATGTAGTGTTGACTTTACATAATTTACAATTTATTTTTAAAACCTGTACATCATGCTCATCAATACTTCCTTGTATGTCTTCTTGTTCTGTTGAAATATATATTAGTTTATAATAGTTTCCAATTAGGTAATTTTTATAATAATGTATTATAAGTGATAATAATTGATGTGATAAAGTCATTAACTATTCAAAAGGAATGAAATTTAGTATATTTATTATTCCGTGGCTGAATAAAATAAGATTATTTAAACTAGTTGGCAGAAATGAAGTCACATTCTTAACAGATGCCTACACAATGCACTCGATAAGTTGCTTAGTCAACTTTTAGTCTCAGTAATCATTTGGTCTTGATTTCATGAATTTGTTGTTGCTTACTGCAACCTTCATTAACTTCAAGTTAAATGGTTACTGAAAGTGGATTGTATTTCATTTTGAAAATTTTTTTTTAAACGTGCTATCCTGAATATTTCATTCAATGCATGGGGTATCTTAACGTTAGTGCTAAACTGTCGCACAACTATAGAGCATGTTAGTGTGTAAACATCACAAGGATGAGATGTAAATTAACCAAATGCTAAATATTGTACGTCAGACGGTGCGCTATTTACTTAGTGTTTGAAGTATCAGAATTTAACTTCACTGGGTTGGAAATTCGAACTCTTCACTATTTAAATCGATTTAGTCGGTGGCGCAATATCACTAGCCGTCGCGCTCGAAGTGCGTGACTTAAAACCAAACGTAAAAGCCTGTACCTAATTACTGAGTTGGAGCTATTTCCAAGTACTTACTGTAGGTTATTTTAAATTAATATTTTGCGACTTTATGTAGTGGTAATATGATCAAAAATTGTCCATCGAATTTTTAAGCCACCGTCATTAGACAAAGTGAATGAGGATGTGACTAGATTTTTAAGATCAACCTATAACTACGGTGGATAAATTAGTCTTACTAGGAATGTACAAAATGTATTGGAATGAAAATGCCATACATTACTAATATCATGCCAGACAAAAGAATGATTAGATAGAATGTCGAACAGCTGATGTATCAAACTGACTAATTACTAAGAGTAAGAAGGTAGACAACAGACATCAAAGTGTCACATATACAAATTAATCTTCAGAGCGATATAAAAAGCCTGTCAACGTAAGTGAGGATTCAGAAAACTAGATTTAGACTAATGAAGAAATTTGTAACTAAACCAAAGGAGTTACAGATATGAAGACCAGATTAATTGACCGTGAAGTTCAGCCGATGTAGGTTTCATAGTTGTATGTTAGACATTAAATGCACAAAACATGTATTTACCACTATCAACCCTAGATAGACTTTTTAGTATAACACTTTCAAAAATCTTCGATTTCATGCCTAAATTCAATAAAGCATGCAATACAGATAACTGCATGTACTGTAATAAAACAGCCAACGTTAAAAGCCAACCACACGTGAGACAATCAACAGAAGCTATCAAAACACTTGAAAATAAATTCAAATTATTCATTTCTTTTTGAGAGTGTTAAAACAGTCGATTTAGATGAAACGCTTAAACAAATCACTTTTAGAAATTCAATTACGTAAACTGATTGGTTTCATTATTCTGTAGAGATGTTACCTCAGATTAAAATTACAGTATTTTTAGTGATTACCTAAATGATAACTATTTATTTAAAATTCATATGTTATAGGCTATGGAAAAATGAAATTATTCAGAGAAGACATGAATACGCAAAAGATACAAGGGCCTGATAGATCATATAAATTGATAGTCTTGGATATTAGGATAATGATAAACAAGTAGTCGCCGACACATATTAATTTAAAAGGCCGGAAGTTTAATAATTAGGTTATTGATGATGACTGGATTGTATCGGGAAAGTGAGATTAAGGACCAAACTTTTGTTCTCTTTGGGATCTGTTAGCTGGATGTACCTGCATTGTTATGTTGATGTTCACAGCTGGACTTCAAGTTGATTAGTTCACCCTAAACGACACTGCGTTTGACACAGAACTATCAGGTTTGCTACATTGAGGTAACCTGTTCATGACGTGCATAAGTTAAGATTGATTTGTTTCATTCCATTATGACATCAATTGGATGTTAAAAATGCTTTCAAATTATATGTTCTTCGTAGTTTTGTCTTGGTGCGTTACAGGAGATCTAGTATAAACATCAAATTTCCTTAAAGATATGCCTTACTTGGTGCACAGTTATTTTTGTCTTCATTCTAAGGACAGATTTTCAGTTTGTTTAATATTTCTAGTAGATTCACAACTAGACTTTAGTAAATCAATGTACACTTTTCAAATATCTTACTAGTAATAAATGTAATATTAGTAGCTAATAGAAGTGAATTGATGAAGCGGCTAAACATCTAAATTATGAGCTGTAATATTACTGTCCTTCTTCACTTTTTGATCTCAAGTTTCAACTTCCAACCAAAGGTTTTACGTTTGGCTTCCATCACCATTCATATTATTATTTACAGTCTTGTTGATTTCTTTCTAATTTTCTAAAGTGTTGTGGTAACTAAGACTGGTGTGCGTTCATGTTAAGTACTGAATTATTTTTACTCTCATTACCTTTTGACTAGTATTTAACCTATATATGATACTTAAAGACATTTTTAACTAACTGTCGATAACTCTATTAAAGACGTTTTGAAATGAAGACTATTAGATTTCGAGACACATGTTCAAACTCATTATACCTACCTCGAAAATTTGAAGGTAGCAAGTTTATCTCATTGACATATTTTGTGTTTGCCCACAGTTATGACATCTTAAACTATAACAGAGAACCAGTTCACAACTTTTTGATTCTAAATATTTTCCAAATAATATCATCTAGTGATACTTCATTCATCTTCCATTTAAAAAACCTAGGTTTATAAATAGATACATCGTTGGTTCATTGTAACTAGGCAAGTAAGCTTCTTCTATTCCATTTTCATATATTTGAGCCGTTTATGATGAAAATTTATTTTAAAAATGAATTACTCTACACAAATTCAAAGATACTAATGATGATTAAGAAATAGTTTGTTTTATTGAACCAAATTATTGTAAAAACAATTAGAATATATTGAGAGTATGAAATATACATAATTACCTAAATTATGTATAAGTAGTCAATTTGTTAGTTAGTAAACTGAAGAAAAGTATTCATTTTTCCCTGTTTCTAATTTCCACATACAAATAACAAACAAAATGTACATGACTATTTTTTTTACAAAAGTCATGTTTTAACTGTACTACACAGAAGAATTACACTCGTGAACCTAAATCCCTAGGTAGTGAAACAATTTATGACAATTTTTCACCTTATTTAACATACACCTGACAGTGTAGACAGATTACAATGAACTGATAGTTTTTTGTCGTATAACATGTTCAGTTTACGCCCCATTACCAATTCACTTAAAAAAAAGTTCAATAGTAAGTGTATTTAATATCATTATTTGTTGAAATTGTTCTGTGCATCATTACAGTCGACACTATGAAGATGAAATGGGAGTTGGGGGGGGGAGAGAGGGAGTCAATGAATACAAATATGATTGTGTCGTAAGTTTGATGAATTTTGTATTCGAAACGTCAACACTTTAAAATACATGTAATTTATTACTTAAACAAGAGTAAAATAAGATACTAAAATTTTCAATTTAGTTTCATGCAAATCGATTTAAAACCTATTAAGTTGATCGATCCTGAAGTAATTGATCACGAGAGAGAATCTCACTCTCCCTTACACAAATAAAATTCTTTTACGTAATGGAAATTCATTGAACTTAACCATTTTTAACCTACTCCTAATTATTTTCTTATATTTTTACATTACTAGCTTATTGAATCTCATCATCATCGTCATTCACCTTTAAGACTTCTGATATTTCCTATGCATTTGATATACAACTCTATAGCTATCTCTTAATAATATTGATTTTATTGCATCTACATTCATTGTTATACATACCGTGATATGGGTAGATCTGTTTCACTTAAAACATCTTCGCAATCTGTTAGATCGATTTTACGTGGTTACGACATATTATGAACGACTGCTGTTATTCATTCACATCATTCATACTAATCATGTATTTTCGTATGCTATTCATATATTGAAATCAGTTTGACAACTGCTTCAGGTTAGAGAGGTGTATTCACTCACTATGTGCCAGTTTAGGACCCTCCATCAGTTTACATCCACGACAAAATATGTGATCTAATGACGAACATTCAATCAATGCAACGAGTTAAAATCCAGTAGATCGCTTTTAATAACAGACAACATTCTTCCTAGTTCTTTGTGTATCCGAACTTGGAAGATGCAGTTGTTGAATGTTACCTTCTTTTTCAATGACTCACTAGTTTATACCAGTTACTGATGAAATTTAACTTAACTTGTGGCTAATGTCTATTTAATACCCGAAAAGATATTTATTTTAATGTTTCGAAACGAATTACCACTGCTACTATTAATAATAATTAATCTTCCTTTGAAACATTACAAATATCTCTTATTAATCGGTGGTAAAATAAATCAACGGAATTATTTGTTCAACAGATGAATTCAACAGTTTGTAACACAAAAATGCCAGTATAAAAACGATATATGCATACTGATAATAATGGTAACTATTCTTCGCCAACTACTGAATCTGAAATATGTATAGAGACCAATGTATATAACAGTAAATATGTCGGTGGTACACTTTTGAAAAAGATCGTTTACTTATATGACTTTTTGACAACATTGTCAATGTATTAGAATTCTGGTGATGTGTTACTAACAGTTTAGCTGTGTATTATATATCCCACACTGAATAAACTTACTATGTGCTTAATCATATTACGAAATTCGTCCAAAAAGTTAAACGACATGTTGGAATAGGTATATCAGGAAATCATGAATAAAATGTGAAACATTTTAATGATATCATCATAATCACTAGAACGATATTTACTCAATGGATGTGATAAATGAAGACAATTCATCTGTAAGTTACAACGGTCCATTCTTCTTTTAAGGAAAGATTATGTTGGAAATTGCAATACATTTCTTTGAAATTACAGTACAGATTCAGATAACGTTTCAACACCTTAAATTGAAGCTTGGCATTTATTTATAATATTAATATGTATAGTGATTGTAGACATTAAGAAGCAAACCCTCAAAGTGAGTTTTCATACAGTTGGCACATATCAACAGGCCATACTTTCAATCTTGAGAGAACTGGTGTTCCCTGTGGGATCTAAGCGTGTGCCACATAACTTTACTATCTGTGATGTTACTACTGAGTAATGTTTACCATCAGAATGAATTATATAAATATGTGAATTTGAAAAGCACGATTCTTTATCCAGCTGAGCTGTAAACAATATAACTGACCCAAAATGGAATGCTATGAATGTCATACTTAGTGCTGTTTACTATTTATCACCGTTCTAAGAACATATAGGTTCTCGAACATTTCTCGAAGTGCAAACGGAATTATTTACTTAGTTAATATTAGTTGAAGTCGCTCAGTACATATCAAATAAAGGTAAACGCTGACAGATTAAAAGTGACTTACCATTTGACCCTATCCAAGAGTTTGTAGAATTTATTCCATTACCAGTACTAACCATTGATGACGAAGTAGTTGATGGAGACGATAATGAATGAATATTAGGTATTGAATTTACTGTATTATTCACTTGTCTAGATGACAATCCCCCAGGAATTTGAAAGCTACTTACATTTGAATTAAGCGAATGGTTAGATGTAACCGAAGTTGAATTTCCACTATTCGTTTTAATGGCATTGCGAGCAACGTTCATATCATTTACTGTATTTACATGCGTAGCAGCACTATTTGATAAGTTAGACAGGTCAGCTAGTGAAGAATTCTGAAATACATCCAATGAATCATATAAACTTGACGCATGATGAGCTGAATTATGTAAATTCATGAATGGTGAACGGAGGTTTGTCAATGATGCGGCAGCTGCTGCGGCTGCTGTAGCTGCAGCCATATTGAAAATATTTTCACAATCAAATGATTTGTAGCGATTACTTAAACACTCTAACAAAGTATTGTTCGCATCTTTTTTTAATGAAGAATCCGTTTCTGTCGGTGAAGACAACATTTGAGGTAATTGTCCATTTGCTAAGCCTGATGTTATTCGCTTTAACAAATCTGAGTTTGAATGCATTTGGGTTAGTTTTAGCTTCAATTCAACATCTTTAGAATCAGAATTATTCATAGTACAATGATTTTCATGTGAATGAGATTGATATGAAGGTGATGATTGATTAACGTCGAAACTATTTTTAGTGCTATTTTTATTTATCTGATTAAAATTCAGTAAATATTTTGAGTGAAGACTTTCTGGCAAGAATGGAACTGATTCAAATAAACGATATTGTTCAGATACTGATTGTTGAAGTGTATTATCATTTATTTTACTGAACAAATCATCATCAGAGGTATTGGTAGTTAAATGTGATAAAGAATTCAAAGTATTCCACCAAGTAGAATAAATTCTATTTAATTTCATTTCAACTGACTCGACAGTATCATCGCTTGAATATTTTTCCTGATCATTTTCAGTTAAATTGAATTTATCAGAAATTCTGTCAGTTTTATTAACAATTTCATTATCTTTACAAGTATCCTCTAGTATATCACGTATACCGTAAGCTGTTTTTCGCTTTTTCGGTGTATTACTAAACTGTTTAGACATAGAAATGATATTGTTT
This sequence comes from Schistosoma japonicum, assembly GCA_025215515.1. Lineage (NCBI taxonomy): Eukaryota > Metazoa > Platyhelminthes > Trematoda > Strigeidida > Schistosomatidae > Schistosoma > Schistosoma japonicum. The sequence goes on along the minus strand of CM046064.1, from coordinate 21,577,236 downwards.
TCAGTATTGATACTACTATTGGTTGTTGATACAGAAATAGTACTGTGTGTAAAATCCATTGGATTGTTATTTACATTGAAGTAAGATGAATTGGAAGAATAGGAAGTAGAAGGTGGGTAACATTTTGTAAAGTCCGTTATATCGTTAATTTCCTTTTCTGGAGATAACCTATTCATATTACTATTGCCTAATAAGCCTGTTACAAAATGTTGCCATAATGAATAAGCCGAATGATCCGGGTGTATTCTTTTATCATTTGTTGCACACATAAGAGAGGCTTTCATATGATTAGTATTAAGTGGATTATTTATCTGTTTAGTCGTTTCATTAAGTAAGTAAGATACATCAGTTTTTGAAAGATTATTATTTGTATCTAAGTCGTTATGATGTGATAATGTTGTGGCTATTCCCGGTGTAGTTGTATTGTTATTCGTGTTATTAGCAGATGTGATGCTAGTTGATTCATATCCTGTAGAATCCTTCCATGTATTATCCGATTCATTCATTAGTAGAAAATCATTATTCGTTGTGGAAAGATTTAATTCTTCATTCACATTCATGTTGTTTATATTTTTTTCTGTTTTCATTCAACATTCATTCTTCATTTTAATATAGTTTCCATTGAGAATATTATTCAGTTGCAAATTAATGTTAAGAATCATTCTATTTGCAAAAGAATATTACTTGAAAAATTTCGATTATATTCCAATTTATTAACAGTAATTAAGAAGGTGGTCGAGTTTGTCACTGTTGAAGATGGTAGTTCCTTCCTTCTTTTTTAATTTAATGATGTAAGTTGATTCATTTTCAGTAGTTTAATAATCGAATATATGGAAAAGTAAAATTGTTTAAATTTTCTCTTGTATTTACAAGTAATTAAAAGTAGATAAATGTTTTTCTAGATATATGCAAGGGGTGATGTTTTTTGCATCCTTTTGATTCTATTAACTTATAATGACGTCGTTCACAGAAATGATGGAAATTTTCTTCCTTTTCTTATTATTAAGGGTGTAGAAAAATAAATGACTACCTTATCATTGTTATTCTACATTGAAATAATCATATAGATGATTATAGACATGATGATATACATGCTTACAAGCTTATATAGACACAATACTGTAAATAGATATACTATACATCTTACTATGATTATATGCTGATATTTGTTGCCTGTAGACGTCACATCAATTTTTCTTAAGGTTTAATTGACTGACATTGTTTGGAGAAAATCACATACTATTATTATTTGACCAATTAAAAAGTCAGTTGTCAGTCTATACTTACTAAATGATATAATTTGATTGGATGATGATAATATTATATACTATAGAAAATAGGGTACATGAATTAAATTCCAATTAGATATGAATATTAAGCTTTTATTTGCAAGAAACTTAAGTATCACATTGTAATTTTATATGAAAAAAAATCCCGCAATTATTTTTTCTATTCTATGTTTATCATTAATTTCATATCTCTCACCTACTTCATATGAAAATTATGAAACTAAATTGCTACCACTTTAATAAGAGAGTTGATGAAAGTTTAGGTTTGACTATATGAATTATCTATAACATTTACAATGCTCACTAAATTTGTTATATTCAGTAGTTTAAGTCATCTGTCATTTCATTTTACTGATGAATTCAGTATATTAAGAGTGTGATTTTCATAGAAGTTTCAATATTATGCGTTAAATGTTAGTCTATATTTGATTGGTATCCGAATATCTGTCTGACGTCATGTTATTCAAATCAGTTACATATACCGTCAAATAGTTCGGATCAATCCATTGTTAAAAACTACACTCTAATATGCAGTAGACATGAAATGAAAGGAAAAATGTTTGATACCATTGAGTAAGACAGGATTAGTGAAGATATTACAGAAAACTTTTTATGTTGTCGTGTATTATCTGTCTACGATTTTAGTATTGAATTAGTGAAGGTGCACAACACAACATTCTATTCTAGAATATGCACTTTGTTATAATTCAACTTTGTCAATCATGAACCTATTAATGTTTGATTTTCCAGTGATATTTAAGCAACTTAGAAATGTTCCTGTTTATTTTTTTAGTAGTAGTTATTAATTTACAGAATTCAGGCTATAACAATCTGATGAATTTAGGAACAAATTCGATTTATTGAATTCCGAAATGTTAATCCCCATTTACTAATTTACACACAAAAGTAGTATTAGATTACAATTTGTCATCAGATTTATTGAAAAGCTAAAAGTTATGTGCAGTATAGACTTTCAATTTGAAATGTGATAGTAACTCACTAGTAATAGTGGGTGAATATATGTATAACATAATTACTGAAGCTGGAAACATAGACTAATGAATACAACGTGATTGATTCTATGGTATTTTGTTTACTGAGGAATATCAAACTATTAACAAACTACGTGTTCGATGCTTCTGTATTTTTTTATTTATAAACTTTTCAGTTGATAACACTTCGTAACAAATAAACATAAATTAGCGTTGTGCTATAAATGGTTTCAATACTGCTTTCTTTATTAATTGTCATACATTTTGATTTATTTGTATGTTTATTTAATGATTCTTTTAGGAACATGTTCATTATCTCTATATACTTAATTACATATTTAAATCATTAAAAATACATGTCTATTAATTGAAGTCTATCTATAAGACCAGAGAATAATCAAACGAATTTAAAAGTTGAAGATTTTATGTACAGTACAAAATACAAATCTTCATTTGATTGATAACTTGAAACTGATGATAGACAGAAAAATAATTGAATATACATGTGAACATATGTGAATCGCATCAAGATTAATTAACTAAGCTTCATTGTATAAATAAGAGTTGAGAATATATATTCATTTATTTATGAAGTAGTTATAAGCGTATAAGGCATAACAAAGCTGAAAAATAAAATGAACAAGTTATGTTAGTTCCTAGTGCAAACTTCAAAAACTAGTCGATGAGAAATAATAACACTTATTAACTGATGTCATATGGTTGATGCTAATCGAGGGGAAACTCTCAATCTGATTTTTTTTTTGTATAATTAACACTCCTCAGCATAGTATAGCTGAAGTCTTGGAAATTTCAAACGGGGACTAGTCAAATTTATAGTTTAATAGATTATCACTGAATTCTTCTTTCAGTTATTTATTATTTTCGTTTATAATCACGGTTTGTTTTATAACTTTCCTTGTAAGCTAAGTTCTTTGAAAAGTGAACTTAAAAGCTGTATTTAAGAATTCTTGAAGTCATGTTAATGAGGCTTATGATGGTTGTTATGTCTGTGAAATCAGTTTCTTTTCCCTCTCATCAATTAGTATTCACTAAAAGATAATTAAAATCAAGATACAGTGAACACCATTTTTTATTTTATCGAAACTATTATTTATGCAATTACAATGGAAATGTTGATTTCAAGTTGATACATCGTATAGGTGGGGCAGTGGGCTCAAACAGTATGCTACGGACGAAATTTTTTATACCAACTAATCTCAGTTAAAATGTCACAACAAGCTAGAAGGCATTCTTCTAATTTTGAGCCCACAAACGAAACACAGTCATGATCACATAAAATACTACACCTAAAACATTCGAAGTTCACCCCGTACATGATAAAACTTAGCCATGATATTCATCTTACTATATTCCCAATTAGTAATCTCGGTTAGTCATTATAATGATTACAAAAATTGTAGTTTTTCACTACATCTTCAGGCAGTTTATCTCCGTGTTGATCTCTTGGTTCTTGTATATTCTCAAGAGACTAGTATGAATAATGAATAACCGCAGTTGGGTGACAAGCAAAACTGCATTTCTTAGAAAAGTATTCTTTGATAGCAAAGGGCAATGTGATTTTTACTTAACCCTAACCCAGGACTCATATTGCGAACTGATTAAATTGGGAATTCTGACAAAGGTATCAGCTCAATAATCCCGATGACTATGAGCTAATCTTGAAATTCTAACGTTGTGTAAGTCTCAGATGTGCACTGCGAGTAAGCTGCATGTTAAGGCGAAAGATTATTCATTTTAACTTTCATTGTCACTTTTCATATTACTGAAGTTTTAACATTACTAACTATTTGTAATTAGTGAGAATAAGTTGATTTGTCAAATTTTAACAAATTTGAATAAAACACCGACTAGTATTGACTAAACTGTTTATCAATAGAGCTGTTACATTTGTGAAAACTGAACTATGAGCAGGGTAAACTATGATTTGTATAGCACAAAGTAGAAGGCGTAAATGGAAGACGAGAATTTATCATACACCAAAAATAGATTATTCACTGGTTTTAATATAGTACTTAATACTCATCACTCGATGATTTAATATATGAATATAATTTACAGTATTATAAGATTCAACTGCTGTAACCGACAAGAGAAACTAATTTACTGGGTTATAAAGTTAATGTTTTTTAACACATGGTGAATAGGTGTTTATCAGCCATTTGTATTGAAGTCTTGGGAATTAATTGTTTTCGCAAGATGTTCAACAGCCTTTACACTCAAGTCACCTACTGCATACATATATCCTGACACACACGCACCTATGTATCGGTATGTTCGTTGGTGATTCGCAGAATTTATTATCCACTTACCCAATTATATATAGCTTGATTAAAATCTCTTATTCATTTTATCTGAAAATACAAACATTCATGTTGAAACTATGATTTCCAAGTACCAGTAAAATGAATATTAACTATGAATTTCATTCTATAATTTGTTTTTGTAAAGAATACATTTTTTGACTAAGCACTCTATCTATCATTAATTTAGGCATAACTTGATAGACAAATCCTCATTATGTTCTTCTGTAAACTATTATTATATTTTTTTCAGAATATAAGCATCTGTATCAACAAACAATGTTATTATTAATTATCATTGATGAATAAAACAGAGTTAAATTACAATAAGATTTGTGGTCTATCAATTGGTTAACACTATTATTCTGTTCCATATGTATGTGTCGATTTAAACAATATTTATATCACGTAAATTATGATATCAATAAAAAAGTTGTTATTATACTTTTCTCCACTCATTGAGTATTAACTATCTAATATACACTCTTGCACTTCACTTAAATCTCCCTATCCGTCCTCATAGTAACAGTCTAAGTAACTAACTAAATATGGAAAATGAATATGCAAAAGATGTAGTAACGTAGTAACAACAAGAATGACAACAAATATTAGTAAATCTATTTGTGTTTATTTTTCAATAATCTCAATGAATGGCATGTAGTTAATATTTTCGTGTATAAATATCAATTAATATGTTATATTTATTTGAATATGCTAAAACAACATTTATATTAAACAGGTGTCAAGTCTCCTTTACCTGTAGACCAGTGAAAGTTCTCCATATTTTGTTTCTCTTCTCAAGGTCTGTAAGTAAAAGGACAATAAAATGCACAATATTTCTTGGAATGACATCCGTTTACAGGCTTACAGCTTGTATATATATTTGAATTTAAGCATGTGCTTAATGAAAACCATAGGCATATGGTTGCTATCATCTAATATATATATATATGTTCTATTGTCTGCTTCTTAGTATTTTAAAAAAAATGTCAATTATCATTTAAATGGAAAGAACTATATAGAAACAACAACGACAATAATGGCCAGAAGTAAGAAAGAGAGGAACCAGAAGTAGTGAAAGGAGAAAATTTAAATAATTACTTCGTTCTATGAAGCATACAATAGTGAATTTTCGGTTCATTGTTTGCATTCATCACAGACTGATAACTATTGCTTACCTGTGAAAACTATTGAACACTAGATAGCTATTTTTGTCTCGCATGGGACACTTTGACAGTGCGCACCCCACCGATTCCATCAGGGAATCCAATTTACGGCCTTCAGGTATTACAAATGTCTGCATCACTGGAGAGGCTTACAATGGTAGGATTACTGTTTTTATCGATTTACTATATAGCCCTACGATCAATCAAAGCCACTGATGATAAGCCTCTCACTGTTGACACGTTTTTATTTCACCAGCCATGACTTCTCATGAAACCTTAGGAACATCCCTAAGAGCAATACTAGCGAACTGATTAATGTATCTTAGTTGAAGTGATTTTGTGGGTATTGGTTGATTTTGTTACTGGATCCCTGTCCAATGGTGGAAATAGTTGAATCCACCGTGAGACCTGAGTTCTCCGGAGTTTGATTCCATGATTAATTGACGGTGCGCACTGTTGGAAAGTTATACACTAAAACGAACTAACTATCTGGTGCTCCCTGGTTTTCTGTGGTACTTAGCCACGACCAATGTATGGTGCATATAATCAACAAGTTAAATACTAAATTCCACAAAACCATTCAAAATAATTTGATTTGCAAACTTTTAAGTATAATAAAACAACTTATATTAATTAGCTGTATATCTATTGTATAAAAAATACATTTAAATATGTATCATATGAATCACATATTTTGCAGATGTAATTTTCTTTTATTTACTAATGCTTAATACATGAACATTTTCAGTTATGATATGTCAAAAAAGAAAGTTAGGTGTTTTACAAATCAGACTAAGTTATTAGAAGATAAGCGTAGTAATTGTAATGAGCTGGAAACAACTTAAGAATTCTATTGTATGAAAAGATTATTTAGTGGATTGAGTTGTATAATATATAAAAAGATTTGTTAGTTTTTCCTTTACATAATTATTTACTGACGTAGAATATTTGCATTGAATGGAACTTAAATATTTTTATACTTTTATTTTCTATGATGTTTAATTAAATCTGTTGAACTTAATAATTGAAAAGCTATCAAATGAATGCATATTTTCATAACAGATTGAAAATCGGACGATTGAAGGATTAGTAGTTTGCATCATAAATTGACTTCGTTAGTCAACCGTTGAAATTCAGGTTGTTTTTAGAATGGGACAAAGTTGTTTAGTGTATCAATTGAAATTAATGAGTTGTGGACAACTGTGTATAGGAGTAAATCCAGTGGTTCATATTTTCAACTGAAGTCAGCTCCCCAACGGATGCGAAGACATCTATTGTCATCAGTGGACGTTGCTTCATGCTCATGATAGTTGAACTCTGCTGGTTATAACTTCTTACAGGAACCTCATAGAGTTAACTCTGAAATAAGTAATTAGCAATTATAAGGCTACATTTCTTTTGAGAGTTGTTATGGAGATTAAATAAAATCTAAAGTATTTTATTCCTTTAATGGTAGTTCTCGTTGGTAATTTGCTCAGTATCAAGCTAAGACAAAAATCACCTAATACCATCAAAAATTTCCGGTTTCATGGTCAAAAAGCATATGTTTAAAACTAGTATCTCACACATGGATATTAATATTATTCATTGACTAGATTAGTGAATAATGACTTTATACTTGTTGATATCCAGACTACCTGAAATTTTTAATGAGAATCCATGATCTATAGGGTCCGTCCTGTAGAGTCTTATTGATATGATTATACAATGAACTTAAAATTGCACTAGTTGACTAAATTTAGGAATATGGAGAAACAGATTTCGACTGGATGACTCAGTGAAATCATGCTCTCTGCAGGACCTTATAACTCTTGGTAAGTGTTGCCAAAATGTCATTTTATGAGAAAAAATTAATTCATATATGAGGAAGTCAGAATATCAAATCAAGATAGATTGTTTTATTTTGTCTTTCCCATTTAAAAAATTCTTAATGGTCTAAGCAAACCTAAACAATGTCATATCAAATATCAAAATTAAACCACTTCAGTTGGTTCACTGAATTTCTGCAGAAATACTGGTGCTTTCTTTTGCCTTCTGGCATTGATGAATTAATGTTTGAATATGTGTTTCAGTGGAACTGTATTACATTTGTCGTTTTGTAGGGACAGCCTGTTATAAATGTATATATATATATATATATATATATATATATACTGTTGAAAATCATATGACTTCCTATCAGCTTCTTTACAAACATATATTCAAATATGTTTAGTCGTGCGGAAATACCTTGATATAGAAATTTACAAGATTTATTTTACTGTAAGAAAAAAAGATTCACAGGAAAATAATTAAATTATTCTAATGTTGAATGCTTTTACAATTAAAAATGCTATACATAATTCACTTAGTCGTCAATGTATAAAACATTTACGTGATAAAAAATTGGTCTCAAATATATATATATTATTAATGGTCTCTATCCTCATAGGTGTATATGCGCATAGAGAGCAATGAACAAATGTGAAGTAGAATCTTCTACTGGTATTTAGACAAGGCTTTTATATTATTAACGAATAAAGAAGATGATAACATGAGTAGTTAAATTGTCAACAACTGTTTAAGCAAATAAATGAAATAAGCAATAACAGTTATAAAGATGCATGTATACACATAATCCCATTCATCATACATATAAAATAGTCACTTTTTTAAAAGTGACATAACAAACTTAACTAGTCATTGTCAATATAGAAATTTTAATTTTTTTTATACAATTTATTATGTTGTGAATTATCGGTTGAGTTATGCCGATTATGAAATGTACATTTATCATGAATTTATTACAATTTCATTAAAAAAACAACATAAACTCCTTAAGAAAAAACAATAATACAAAATGATTTAATTAGGATGGTGATTTTTATGAATATTGATATTTTTAGTTGATTGAATAGATGACAGATTGATGTTAGCAGGGTAGCACTGAAAACCAGAGAGCACTGAACAGTTGTTTCGTCCTGGTGTAGAACTCTTCACCACTGCACACCTTAGATTCCGTACCAGTGGCTATATATATATACCACAAATTGATGGAAATGGGAAATAAACTACTGAATGCCGATCAAGTGGTTTAGAGGGTTAGGCGCTGGCTGCGAACCTGAAGCCCCTGGTACAGAATCTGTGGTGCACACTGGTGAGGAGTTCTACCCTAAAACGAAACAGTTATCCAATGCTTCCTGGTTTTCAACGCTACTCAGTTAACATCAAGCTGTGACATGTTCAAACAACGAAAAGTACAAAATAACTTGATTCATTCTATTTAATAATGTTATGACTTATTAATTGGATTTAAGTGATAATGAATATATTAAAGGAAATTGTCATATGGAAAGAAAATTGAATTCTGTTCTTTTTTGTCTAAGACTTTTTGTTATTATGATTTGATTGAATAGGTTTATTTGGTTAATAAAAAAAATTTTTCGAATGAGAAAATATTAACATTGAATTTTTCTTATTAAAAGATGGTTTTTGCTTAATGAGTATCGAAACCTAGAAATGGTGATTTTCAGTCTTAGTATGAGACTCTTACGAAGATGCATTAAAAGTATTATCACAGATTGAATCCAGAAGAATAATATTTTATGACGAGTACTCGATAATTCCTATCACTTAGTCAGCTTCCAGCAGTTCCCATTTTCAACTTTACTTAATTGGCACTGCTAAGCGGGACATTATATATTTGTGTTGGCAGTGTTTATCTCACGACAGTCATCGTCGAACTCCGTTAATCATAGATTCTCACTAGGACACCTCTACCCATCTTTCAAGATTAATCACCAGTAAGTTCCTAATTATCATTCTTGAATTTAAAATTAAATGTCACTTAAAGACTTTAGTTAAGCGACGATCGAAAATTATTTAACAGATTAGAATTGGAAATGCAGAAATTTTGATTTATTGACTGTTGGATAATTTTACTGAAATGAAACTAACGGGACCATTTGTTTGTTGTTTGGTGCACTACAACGTCTATTAGACTAAAGCTGTAATCATTCATAATATTTTGTGTAGCTTTGCAATAAACGTGCTTTCTTCGTGAACATAAATAATGAATATATGCGTTATTCACAAACAGATATCAGATAGGAGTGTCATTGAAAAACAAAGACCACTTAGGATCTCTTTTCTCAGGGACTATACAATGGACTTTCAAGTCATCCAAGGACTAAATGACATATAAACTTCTAAGTTTTAATCAAACTACTCACTTTTCCCAACTTTATTTACCGCCATGAGTTTGATTTATGCTTATCTCAGTACACAGGTGGCATATAGTAAATTTGTATCTTGTTTTAGTTGACATCATATCATAGTTTTAAACTTAATTTAAACTTTTTGTTATTTAAAATAATGCTAACTTTGCAACTAATGTGCTATACTACTATGTATATTTTAGCCATTAGTACATTAAGCATATGGACGTTCTGCTGTTTTTCCTACATTTCACCGAACAAAATATGGATGGTTGCAAACGTCCATAAGAATAATTTATCAGTTCCAAAGTGCCAGTATAATGTTGCCTGTGTTGCTTTTCGAAAAAATAAAGTGAAAAAATGAATCTGATTACTTTATCCATCTCATAAGAACAAAGTTGCGTAAATGTATCTTCTGTTCATTAAAACAGATTTACTGTTGATAGATTTCTTTAGGATTTTATCTTAAATCCATACCAATAGAGCAATTTTTACTTTGAAGTAAATGGAGAACGTCCATTGAATGCATGTAGTGATTTTGCAAAATCATAGTTATCAGTAGCACCAATACGTATCTCATTCATGCAGAATAACCTTGCAGTTTCTGCTAGCGAATTTCTGGTGTTGATAAATGATCCCATTAAAAATAAACATTTATTATTGTTAAAATGAAACTTAATACCTAAAATACACAGGTGAGTTAGCTTTTTCAGGTAGCACGTACACTCGCATTTGCTCAATACTTATGGATGGAATCATAAGTGGAGCGAAAAGTTACTTTAGGAAGAATATTCGTAGTTTAACAGCACAAATCTAAGTGAGGCTGAAGTCCGACCATACGCATTTCAATAGGTTTTGTTAAGCAAGTTTTTATTACTTTGATAATAATAAAAGCTTAAATGGTAAGTTAAAAAACAACTTGTTTATGTAGATAGTTTTTCACTTATTAACTCATACTCACGTTCCAAGCCGGATAGCTCACTGGTGGGGGTTTCAAACTATGAAGCTCGGTAGCCTGGAATCATATTCGTTAGGGAGCATGAGTACCCTGAAATTCAGCATTTACGCGTTGTTGGTGAGTACTAAATAACACGAATTCCGCGTCCAGAGTTTCTTACCGACTACTTACCCTTACAAATTAACAACAACTTTCTTTCTTTAGACAGTGCCAGTGATATAGAGTTCCTTAGACTAATGATCATATTACAACTAGATCGATAGTATTCGATTAACGCTATAAAGAACTTGACAGACATCAACTTGGTCATTTCACCATGATCAATCAATGTAATTGTTTATAATAAACAAAACACATATTTTTGCCAATTCAATGAGTTTCTTTTAATCGGCATCAAAAATAAAGTTCAATTTAAACTGATGCATTTATTTGTAGTTAATTTTACAATAAAGAGAATGTGACAATAATTTATAATTATTGAGTATTTATAGAATTAAGAACTAACACTGCAACACTCACATCCAGTAGCTTTAAACTGTTATATTCATATAAAGTTTGTGAGGTTATTTACGTGCTTTTTACAATGTTGATTTCATTGATATATTTGATTTCATCTGTCAAGACAGATGGATTCAATGACTTACTAATTATTCATATCATTGATATGAACCTTTTTGTTTGTCAACAGACACGTGTTTTTGACTGCATTAATTAATTGAAATCAGTGCCTAAGAGAATTAGGCAGGTGTTTGTAGTGACAAAATAAAAACAAACAATACTTAACTACAATTACGTATTTGTATATTCTGTGTAGTATTTCATCTGATGTAACAATAATCAATGTTTGTCATAACTTCATTTTGTCTAGTTATAAAACTTTTCCAAATGTGCATTTATTTCATGAATTAAATAGAGCACTGATGGAAATATGTATTAGTGTGTTATAACCACTTAAGTTTTAAAACGAAAAATTACTTAGAAACTATCAACTAACTAATTTAGTTGTGGTGGGGGTGAACAAATGTGTTTTATTCTCATAGTTCGTAAAAAAGTATTTTCATGAAAGTAACTGTCACTTTTACCTACGTGATTTTTTTATGTCATTGAAAATCATCTTTATTAAGTGCTTGCCTATCTTCATTTTTGTCACATTTTGATTATTTGTATCATCATTTATGTCTTTACGTGCATACATCAATCACTATTCATCATATGTAGATCTTTAATGATTTAGTGTATATGTAAGTAAATATTAACTCTAACATCTGTATAAGTTCTCAACAAATGTAGCAGGATTTAGGAAATATTCTATTTGTTACAATAATTTATTTGTATGTAAAATGTAACTAGGGCCAATTAACTGTGGAAATTCTACTGCATGATGTTGTGTTTTTTTCTGTACTGAAATCACAGAAAAGTAAAGTTTGCATATTTTGTAGACAGTTAATACATTTTTAATAAAACGTACATTTAGAATAAATGTTTATTATAATTTGTTTCTACCGATAGTTAAAGTTCAGGTTATTTATTTCCCTCTTTAATAGGATCTACGTATCCATACTTGATTCGATTTTCAGTTAATTGATTAACTTCCGTTTTACTTGATTTTATTTCATCTATCCCCTTCCCTTTCATCATTTTATCTGCTTTAATTTGAAATACACTTTCCTCATCTTTGTTTTAACTAAGTTTATTAAGTAAATTAAGCCGCTAGAAAAGTTATATTCTAAAATCGTTTAAGAGATATAACTTGTATATGTCCGTCGGTAGTATCTGTCATTGACTCATCGAATCTGGAGTACTATTGAAAAAAATGTTAGGTTATTGGTATCATGATTTTGTAATAACATTACTAGTATGGCTTTAAATGATATCATGTAGATCTGTCTAATGGCTGTAATCGATATGATTTTCGTGTTTGTTTATTTATCCATTTAGGTCGGTTATAAGTAGTCAACAGGATATCCTGGAATTAAGTTACATTCTATCTGATATTCGCCTATAAAGTGCACCTGCATTCATAAGGAGATTGATGCTTTCTGGTGGATTCGACTTAGGGTCACTCAGTTTTATAATTTACTACTGGTTATTATTTAGCTATTTTAAAGGCGACAGACTTTCTGTAGAATTAAAATACATACAGTTGTTAATCACTAATTCGTGATCAATCTATCACCTAGTCTAATTTATACTTTTATGGCAAAAGCTGGCTACAGTTAACTGTAGCCGTCATTCATGAACATGTTCAGTATATCGAATTCTAATAACCGGATGAAAAATATTGAAATAATAGAAGTTACGGGTCAGAATATAAACTTTATTAAAAGCAACACTAAAATTTAACTAATCAGTCAATCAATGTCTGTTACTCCAAGTAGAGCATAGGGCGCCGACCAACATTCTCAAACCAACTCTGTCCTGGGCTTTCCTTTCCAGCTCTTCCCAAGTGCTCTTCATTCTCTTAATGTCTGTCTTCAATTCCCGACGCATTATGTTCTGGGGCCTTCCTCTGTTCCTTTGGCCTTTAGGATTTCAAGTTAGTATTTGTCTTGTGACACAGTTTGATGATTTCCTATCCACCTCCAGCGTATTTTTCTAATTTCTTTCTCGACTGGAAGTTGATTTGTAGACATGCATAAAATTGGCCGCAACGAAATGATCTGTCAATAAAGTGATAACCAAATGACTCATGTTAGCATTATGACCTATGATTCTTGGTTAGACATGTTTACATATCACAAGTGTCATTTTCTCTAAGCTTATTGCTTATCCTTAATGATAAGTGTCCATTAGAATAAATCCCTAATTAAAGATTTATCAGTGGCTACATCTAACAACTAAAGAAAATTTCGATATGTAACTATTGTCGTTCTTCTTTTGTACAAAGTTAACAAAGGGAGCACATATTTTAAAAAGTAAAAGTTTTCTTTCAGTCATTAAAACTATAAAGTTGATAATTGTAGAAAATGAATCAAAACAATGTTTCAATGAGATTTTCTTATTTCTAACATAATGGTTTTGATGTGATTGCTCAACAGTTAACATTTAAATGGCTTTAGTCAATCAACTTTTGACAACCAGATAATATTAAACAAATGTTTTGTCATACTATTAAAATCTCCTGTGGAACTCACATCACTCTTCAAGTTTTGTAACTTCAGACTGTTGCTTATTTTAAAAAATACAACTATGTAAAATAGGACTGCATTTCTTTCTCAAACCTAATAGACTGCTATGAATATGGCTAATGAGAAAATCTTTACTGTATTCACATTAAGAGTTTTTCATTTAATCAGAATTCGATAATTAGTTTTTACACGATCATAGTTTAATGTCTACAGACTGTGAATTGAAGGCTAGTAAAATCTTATCATATAAAAACAGTGTTCACCAACATCTGATTTGGGAAGAATTTCTGTTTTACTTTCATTGTAATTAGCATTCATAGCACTTAAACCACCTTAAAAAGTCATTCTAATGAAGCATTTTTGATAAATGATTGACTGACTGAATTTTTGGTTAGATGTAGCTATTTCCTTATTCTCTCTCTCTTTTGTTCTTTTATCCATTTATCCATACATTCATAAATCTGATTTACTTCGACTGGTATCTCACATTTTATTGTCTAATTATCACCCTAATTAATGAAAGAACCGAACGCCAGCTACCAGCTATCATTATCCCAATTAGTTAAAAGTTGGCTTATCAAATACATTTACATGATTAAATATACTTACATAGTGTTTTGTGTTTTTATGTTAGTCATTTGTGTACATGATTGTGTATTCATGGTTGTATACCTAAATTATTGAAATAATGACTTTCAACATTTTTCAAAGTAATATGTTTACTGTCTGGAATTCTATTAGAAACAACAATGAGTATATTGATGATATTATTCATTAATAAGTTCATAAGAGAGAATGAAATCGACTTTAGTTAAGTTTAGTAGTGTATTTTTAACTTAAAATATAAGGAAATAACCTAGCTATTATAATCTTTAGCTACTGTAAATCATCCATCTTATTTACTGATTATATTTACAATACGTCTTATCGAAATTCGCGTTGCACTTACTATATGACAACTAAAATTTTACACTAAAATCTAATGTGTGTATACCTTCAAAGCATCCCACTTAAAAATTTTTAATAGTTGACTTCTACAATAACAACACAATGTTATAAGACAATAGAGTTTAAATTGTTGAATAGTTAAACCATGTCTTGCTTGATGTAAGAGTTAAGAGTATATGGTTAGATCTTTCATCAGTGAAAATGAATATCATGTTGAGTTTTCAAATAAACTGAGAATTTAACTTTAGGTCGAAACAGAATATTGATCATATGGGCTACTATGCAATACAGTATCGAATAAAGTTCTCAAACAGTTAGTAATAAACAATCATATTTACATTATGCGATTACCACTTATTAGCTACATGTATTCAATTACAGTATGGGACAATTTAGAAAAAGTACCATATGAACAAAAATATATTTCATATCAGTCATAGGTTAATCCATGTTGTATACCAATCTATACTTTTTGTAGCCTATTATAGTATCAATACCAATAAACTGCGGTACATACCAATATTAAAATTTCATATGTTTATATAAATAATTACGAACGACTAATCAATCAACTACAACTTGGATACGTGAGACAATTATAATATTATTATGCCGGACCACTAAAAAAGAGTATCAAACTCTCAGTACTGTGTTTTAGAACACTATTTCAATTATTCTAACTGTGGGTAATGTAAACATTTCGTTTCTTTAACTGTTACATCCCTCTTACCATATCCTCCCGATTAGTATATTTACTCTTAGTATATTGTCTCTTACTATGAACTACAGTTAATTGGTTGTGCACAAGTTGTCCCTATTCATTGCCACTATTTCCTTAGTTCTGTAATAATGTTAATTTTCCAATTGGTTCGCTGTGTGGTCTGGTTTTATGTATACATAAAGGAACGTATGAAATATAATTCGATTCTGTCTGGTTGCATTCTTCTTATTCCGGCTTGGAACTCAGTGGGCATAGGGTAGACGAGCAATTATCGACTAGGCACACATAATTGGCATTCGGTCACCCCAACCCAAATTTCCCGTGTCGTAACAAATATTTAAAGTTGTTAATTGATAAATGAAAAAAACAGCACGTCACCATTTTTTTTAAACACAAAAAGACAACCCTACTTTTGGGAGTTTAGAAAACAAAAATATAAGTGGTTGTAATAATAGTAATATTGTTCAGAAATGAATGTAATAAATCATTTATAAATTATCCTACTTTGGCCATTATATTGGGCGAGGTAGAGAAAGAGATTTCTTGTTAGCATATAAGTCAGGTTTGAGAAGGTAGATGTCATTGACTTCATGCAAGTTTGATAAATGCATCTATGAACTACGTACCAAATTTGTTAAGGTCCACTGAATGATTCTAAAGACATTGTTTACATCCACCTGGTAAGCTGCATCAATCAGGTGTTGGAGCATACAGTTATTTATTAATCGTAACTGTAAATTATTTAAATGGGCTGGAAATTATCTATATAACCTATGGGGAATTCGCCTTAATATTTAGCATATAAATTAACAGATACACTTGGATGAGACGAGTTTGGCCAGTCTATCTGCATTTTCCTTCCCAATAAGCGTAAATTTGTAGAATACAGCAATAGGCTTGGCTGTAGTAAGTGTTTTGTGTAAAGCACTTCCTACTTATTTTATACTAAATTTACGGAAATTATTATCCAGGATTTTAATTTCAGGAAGACAGGTTTCTCAGGAGCTGTAGCTTTCCCTGAATTTAGTCTCACTTGCATCATATGTATATATGTATGCGTGTATTTCAGTGAGTATGCATGCATACTGAGAATATTACGGATAGGGATTAATGGATTTTTAATGGTGTATTTTTAGCAAATGGGTGTAACACAACGCGTTTTTAAATCACATACCTGAGGACCAACTATTGTAATGTGGAAACATAAATTTTGGTTACTGCGTTTCCCAAAGTGAGTTCACTGTATCACCATTTTTAGTAGCGGAACATTAGTGATAATACATTTATTGTTATCAGTGATTTGCTTCCGACAACAGTCTTTAAATTCTTTGTTGATAACCCCGAAATAAATACTTAACGCTATTTTTCATGATCGCTTTAAGTTATTATATCAGGATTTCAATTATTTAATTCTCCTTAGCGTGATAAATAGAATTAGTTATGAAAAAAATTCGTCTGGGGAGCTAACCGTTTTTGAACATTTCATAGAAACCATACAGTTTTGATGCTATTGTATTATGTGTTTGTAAATTCCTAATAAGCTCTCCCGAATTAAACCTTGTTGTTTATTCATTTCCCATTTACTTGCCCATTTTAATACTGTTATAAGTGTTTTCTTTATATGCTGGTTATTACCTTCATTAACGAACTGAGAGGAGAGAGTACCATTAGATCTGTTACATCCTATTTTACAGAATCCATGACATTACATATTATTAAATCTGTTATCATTATTTGTCAAAGAGAATGAAATAAATTAAAGATATTTAGCTGAAATCTGCAGATTTACACTTTCCACATTCAATAATTGACTGCATAGTACAATCCTCATCTAATATGACAAACAATCTATAGTTACATAACAAACTTGATCTTCACCATAAATTAACTGTTTATAACATTTATATTTTCAAAAACTGAAAAAAAATTTGCAAGAAAATGAGATAGCAGTTAAAATGCATTAACTCATACTTAGGAATAGAAAACAATTCATTTAAGTAATCAACTGCATAATTATTTTCTATCTTTTGATAATTACGCTTTGAATTAATTTGATTAGATTATTATTTCAATGTTTATATGGTATTTGTATACACATTTCTATTTATCATTAATCTAGGATTCTCATTCTCTCCTTATCTTTCTCTTGCAGACTTACCTCATTATATGTAGTGCCAACGAATTTCATTAAACTAATGACCATATTGATTAGATTAACTAATAAACGTATTTCTCTGCATAGTATAATTTATTATAAAATTATTAATGATTATTATAATAAACCAGATACATATTATAATGTTATTAATATCATGAATGCAGACTAAACCATGGTCACTTATATACAAACATATGGTTGTCCTACTAAACAATGAAAGTCATCACAATAATAACAATTGTGGTTGTTTTAGAATAAGATAATGCATAATTCAACTATTGGAGATTCCTAGGTACATTAGGATAAATGTATGTACATATACATAAACCCACTTTCTTACGTACCAATCAAAATTATTGTCTTCGTTCCTCTTGAACTTAGTTCATATTACTAATAAAGGAAATCATCTAGTTGACATCTTATATTGTTTTCGAATATGATGGATGTATGTGTTGTGACTATTTTTTTTATTATTTTATCAATAGAATATCTATGTATTGTTAAATAGTTCATTGTGATTTAGACAAAAGAGACAATAATAAATAAAAGTGGACAGTGAAAAATAGAATGTGAAAATAATCAAAATATTCATAAAACACATTGTTAACAAGTATAAAAATAAAAACATGTAACAGCTAATATTATTACGACCGCTTATTTAATGATTGAATACTAATCTTCTACACACCCACATACATAAATATTACTAGTGATAATTTGTATCTCAATTTGCATTTTTATCTAATGTAATTGAATGAATTTAGTATTAAAAAAAAACAACCACATAAATGCAATTATAGAGATAAGCATTGTGACAATAGGAATAAAAATTGTCATCTTATTATTACTATTAATGATAACAATTTGATAGTATTTCATTAATCATTTCATTATTCATTAGTATGAACATACATTTAGATATAAGTAAATAAGTATACTTCAATACCATTGTAATTATTATTAGTCTCATTGTATACATCAAATAGTATTTATAAGTAGAAAGTGAATTGGAGTTCAGTTCACTATTGGTAGGTAGAGCTAATAAGATATCCAGTGATTAATGTAATTGGCGAAAGGTTTCTTATTTACACAGTAACCTACATTAGATTAGATCGGTGACATACTGGGAGAGATTTTTACTTCAATTCTAAGTATTCCTTAATGGTCTAAACCATACAGTGCAATGATGAATAAAAACGCTGTAATTTAATTTGTAAAAAGCATTTCGCACAAATGTTTTAACATATCAATGCATTTGTCACTGTGATTGAAATAATTCATAATGTAGCCAATAAAAGTCGTTTATATTTTAAGCGCAAGCTGACAAGGTGACTTGAATGGAAAGTTCTTTATAAGAAGATGGTGGGTTCTATATCTAATGCCTTCTAATGCAAAGTGTACTCTGAGATAGTAATTCTCAAGCTAAGATGAATCAGGCGGCTACTCCTTCCAGGTATTCAATGGTTGTTTAACTAAAGTCAATTCACAATGTGTACATTTGTGCTACTAACAAAAAATAACTGGATCAATAAAATTAGTTCTAATGACTTTAACTGGTCTGGTTAATAATTTTTTATCATCAAACTTTAGTTCCGCATATTTCAAATGTTTTCAAAATTTAGTAAACAACTACCTCAGAGTTAGAGAGAAATTCTCTAATATATCACCAATTTAGGCAACAAATTGTTATCACATATGAAGCTATTTTACTATACAGATTTACTTCTTTTATTCATTTTCACTATATATATATATATATCTTAAGTGTATAGAAATAGTTTTTCTCTATATTTTTGTTAAGACTGGTCTTTTAAGTATTACGTAATTTTCGAGGAAATATGAAGTACTAGATTGTATGAATCATTGCAAGAAACAATGTTATAGGAGTTAGTTAACATTAAACTTTCGGTGATGTACTACAAATCGAAGTAAAGTTAAAACTGGATAGACAAGAAGACAAACTGTGATATTTTAAATGTAATTAGATCATTTGAAGTTGAGTTCTTTTATTAAATTTTGTTAGTAGCTGTTTATAACGATACACCCTTTAGAAAACTCATTTTACCTGAACACAACCATTCTAATGCTGGACACATTCGTATATCTAAAAATCGCAAATATTTACATGTTAAACTGATGCTCTAAAATTAAGATCCGATATTAACTGTGGAGTACTAAGCGAAAGCCCTTTCTGCGGAGATCATAAGATAATGCATGAAATATCCCTTTTCTATTAAATATAACTTATTCCGAGTAATATTTATCAGAAAAAGGTATTCACAAAACAGTAATGTCTATCGGTAGCAATAAAAGATTTCTAATTGCGTCAGTAATTTATATGTTCAATAAGTGTATTTTGTGGATGCTTTGAGAATGATGAAGAAAATGAGACACTTGCTTTTAGACTAATAATCGAAGTGTTCATAATTTTTACTAAAAGTTTACATTATGATAAGTAATGTCAGAATTTAGCTAGTAACTGAATTCAGAGTGCACGTTTCGTCCTGACTGTAACTTGCCAGCTGAATGAACCTGGATCACAGTGTTGATGTGTATACTGAAAATCCAGCCTAGGAAAATCCCCCGAAAGATAAACATGTTCCGACTGAGAATGACCAAATATGGCCTTTAGTATCAATAGAGGAGTAACTGAGTTTACTAAATACAAATATGAACACAATTACTCTGAGTAACTTATAAATAACAAACCTCTTTAGTTGTTAGTGTGCAAAGATTCTGATTAGATCGAATTTAGTAAGCGCTTAAAGATCAAGTTATTACAAAATGAAAATACATTGAAAAATATTAATTTCCCAACTAAAGTTAATCTCCTAAAAATTAGTCATTTTTCTGCATCAATGAATATTTCT
This sequence comes from Schistosoma japonicum, assembly GCA_025215515.1. NCBI lineage: Eukaryota > Metazoa > Platyhelminthes > Trematoda > Strigeidida > Schistosomatidae > Schistosoma > Schistosoma japonicum. The sequence continues at coordinate 21,556,489 of CM046064.1, read as the reverse complement.
ATTAACATTATGATACAATATTTCTTGAATAATAATGAGGTATTTGTTTTACACTGTATTCTAAACACTTTAATTTATTTGATTTTATAACTTGTTTAGAATATCTTGCTTATAAGAAGTAATATAGATGAAATTCAATCAAGTATACTATGCATATGTTATGCTAATATAATAATATAAAGTGAATATAAACAAAAAGTTAAGGATGTTTAAACAGAATGTATAATTGTGTGTAAAAGAGCAAGAGTTACATACATACTGAGCAAATAAATGTTTCCACATCACTTATTTCAAGTGTATATAATAAATTGAGCCAATGTGCGAATGTTTAAAATCATGTTTATATATAAATATATATAAACATATATGTAGTAATTTATAAACTGTCAAAAATTGTCAAGTAGAAGAGTATCAGCCAACTTTTTAATGAGCATGAAAATCATACTGATTCTTTCTTCTTTTTCCTCCTTTTCGTTTTATACAATTAATTTATCCTTAAATTGTGGTTGATCAAAAAGAATTTCATGATTCTTTTGGTTCCCTTTTTCATTCACTTTCATCTATCTTACTTAACCATATTAGTTTTATTTTAGGTTCTCACTTTTTTCCTCTATGTATTTCAAACTTCAACTATTGTTATTCTATGGATGAAGAGTGCGGAGGTGTGCATGTGTCTGTGAGTAGGGAGTGGGGGCCGGGAGAATAATTATATCATTTTTGTTTCTTTATTCATTACAACTTATTTTGCAGTTTGTATGTTCACACACACAAGTACAAACTTTAGGGAAAGAATATTTACGTAATGGTATACTTTTGAAAATAAGAATATAAAATAATGTTTTGAGTAAAATTGATGTTTTGAATATTTTCACAAGAAAACTCATTAAAATGAAGCATTTGTTTAGCTACACTCATTATTCTTGATGTAATTATACGTATATGAATGTTTTAATTCAAATCGGTCATATTTACTGACCAGTATAGTTAAAAATAACGGGTGTATGTAAGTACATAGAAAAACAAGAATAAATAAAGAGTATTGAAGGCATTTGTATCTAATCTATAACATACTCTTGCACAATATTTGAATTAAATTTACTTAAAATTTAACTTTAAATAGCTGATAAGTTTGTTTTGTTTAGTGTCATTTAACTTTTGTCTCATGAGAATTTTGACAAATTAACATTAAAAAGATAATCACTCTGTAAAGGAATTATATATTTAGATAATCACAACAGAGATAAACTCTAGTGTAATTGGAAAATCTGTTTTTTTTTTGTTTTTCAACTTTTAGTAATTCTTTAGACTGTACAAAGTGATGATAGTTAATAGGAATTAAAGGATACCAATGATAAGTTTGTATGAGTTATTCAAATAAGGACATCAAGTTATTTGGTTTCAAATTAATATAAATTTTCTTATTTCTACTAGGATTTGATTTTAAACAAATTATAAAGTAAAAATAAGTTGAAATGGAATTAAAACAAAATGTTAATCTACATTATTATTAGGATATCTTTATATGTATTTCTATTCATATAATTATTGTTAAATAATTCTTAACTGTTTAATTCTGAATTAAAACTTGTATTTCTAGAGGAACTAACTATATATTCATATGCTCCTTTGTTTATGGGTAAACATATGAGGTTGCATATTATTTGTTTGACAGACTTACTACTAGGTTATCTACAATTGAACGAGAAATAAGATAGGTCAGTTAGTTTTCAAGTAATCTATTCGTAACCTACTTTAATTTCTAAGGATAATAAATAGGATCGATTATGTACTCTTTGGTGTAGCTTGAAATATGTAATTAGATACACGATGGTTGAGTGCACAGTGATCAAGAGATGTCTATGTAAAAAGACAGTATCTGTTTATTTAAGGTTTTAAAATCAAAATTTCGTGGTATATTTTGAATTATCACATAGACGTGGTAAATGTCAACTCGTATAAAATTAGCTAGATTTTTCCAATGTCAAATAATATTATTCGGAAAACCTCTAATTTATGTTAGGTAAGTGAAAGATGATTCTGTAGTTGTTTAGTAATTAACAATAATTAAGTATAATTCAGAATAGGCTTGTATCTTCCCGTTGATTTGTAATGGACTGAAACAGGTAAGCTTCTGTTGCCATATGTGCATCCTGAGCGGATCGCCTCTATATAGCGGTATTACACAAGTTATATTTAAGTTGGATTGTGACTAGCAAGTGGAATCCTATTCTGAATTACATATGTACCCGTTGCACAAGTGTGACTGTCCGGACACAGTAGCTTAGTGGTGAACGCGGTGGCGTTTGACACGAAGCAGACTGAGTTCGAATCCCAGTGTGAACATCAACATTGGGATGCAGGTACATCCAGCCGATGAGTCCCGAATAGGACGAAACGCGCGTCCTGGATTTCACTTGCCAGTCACAACCCAACTTAAATAACTAAGTATATCTCGTAGGATGATACATAAATTAAGGAGAGTTTTGAGAGGCGAAATGTTTATTTATTAAGCCCGTGTATAGTCCATGCTCTAAATACTTGCTGAAGATAACACATTTAAAAAAAATTTTTTGGACGTTGATATTCAAAAGTTAATAGGTTGAAATCTTCATTTTAGTCTTTAGAAGAGAATGGAAACTTTAATTAGTTGTAAATTCATACAGAAACGAATAAGTATTCGTAGTTTTAAGACTATTATAAATCAGTGTCATCATGCTACATTCGATATAAAAGGAAAGAGGTGTGCAACTAACTAACTCGATAGTGTTTAGTCAAGCTTTCTGAAAATTTCGAGTGAGGTGTTTTGAACCCTTTAAGTACCTTTGAAGGCTTTTCAGGAAATACGATAGCTTTCTCAATAGATACACTACTAGTTTGCTACGGTGAATTCATGAAAGTATGGATTTCGGTCTATATTTTCCGACATTACTTATTGATACTAAAGGTAAAATAACGTTACTCTTAAGTCAGTGTTACGATATATAAAAAGTTGGGGAATATAGCATATCAAAATATATACAATAGACTATTGTTCTTTTTTTCATAACACAAGGATTATATATGTGGGAAGCTGATCAGCAGTAAAAATATCTGTCACGCATAGTACAAGATATTCAGTTTTATAAACAGAACAGTCAGCCTAGAGTTGAAGTAGCTTCTGATAATAAGTTTTTTTCTGAAATTTCTAATAATAATTGTGCACCTAAATTTGTTAACTAACATAGGTATCATTAATTACTTTTTCGATGTTAGCAGTGTTAATAACCTCAGTATTTCTATTATCAAAGGCAAAACACACTGTAATATATAATCTCAGAATGTATATATGTATCCCTATATAATCATGCATTTGAGTAATTATGCAAATAATTATTTTCATTATCAGCATATTGTATTACTTTAATTGTGGTCTACAGTAAATAACACGTTTGATGAACACTTAGGAATACGTAACACTTAGAGTATGTTATGAAGTTTTTTCGAAAGCTGTGTAGGTGGTCTGGAAGTAGTTATCACTTCCACAATAAAAAGTGCCAATGAATTTCATGAAACCCTCTATCGAATTAGGTGAATTTAAATGCATTTATAGACGATATTTGGTAACTTGTATCCATAATGGGATAGTAGATAGTAGCTTTGTTGAAGTTTAAACTATTTCACAGTATATATGTCTAGATCCTTAGGATGTCAAGCCCAAAGTTTACGTTGACCAATTCAGCATGATTTTGAAAAACAAACATTCCACTCAAAGAAGTTGCAATTCAACTAGATGGATGATATAATATTTCTAGATAATAGTCAAAGGAAATGTTAACCGATAGGAAAGTGGTACTACAACAACAATCGGTTAACACAAAAAAGGTGCTTTTTTATTCTGCATTTCTTAGAATGATACTACATAAAAGTGAGAGTAATCTACTCACTTTCAAATGAGATTGATAGTATTATATCATATAAGTATTAGGAATACACCTAATTCTCCACCCTCCCTTATCTATACGTCGTTTACCACTATCTGATGAGTGTTATAAAAGCCATTTTTTGTACATTTGTATTCTTCAGTACATTAATAAATCTGTGTAAGTTAATATGAGGAACTAACACCTTAAAAGACAAAGAGCAGCTGCATTAGCTGAGATTGCAAACGAAATGTGTAATGAGACGATGTATAATCATGGAGTACTTATTAATCTTAGAGCTACTAGAACAAATATAGTTGACTGTTTATTTTGAAGAAATTACTGCTGGTTCACCGAAGAAGACTAGAAATCAGTTAAAATTACTACACTAACTAACCATAAATGTACGATTATTGAGAAGTCTTTAATCCCCGGTGGTTAGACAATCAGATTTATTTGCTTATATCGTTGCTATACAACAAACTACCAATAAATTATCTTAATTAGTCTGTTTTTTTCTGATTCCTATGTTAATCAAACCTTGTCCCTCAAAATGTTTTTTCTTAAGAATTTTTTTTATCTAAGTAGTTGGTTACGGATTTTTACACTGAAACAATAAGTGGCTAACAATAATGTCCACCACTGTAGTAGAAATAAAGGAATATATATATATATATATATATATATATATATATATATATATATATATATATATATAATTACAGTAACATTCGTCGGTGATTATCCCCAAATTAATTTAATTTTATTCTCATTCGTGGTGTGACAATGTGCATGGAAAGTATAAGTGGAATCCGTTGGTGTTTCGCAGGCTAATTTATAAAAATAGTTGATTATATAGAAGATAAATGAAGGGTGGTATGCACGGAATGTTATCATTATTTTTCCAAATAATAGTGTCTACTAACAATTTTGTGAGTAGTCACATGTGACGAAAGCATATTTTACGCTTACCTAATTGCTTACTCGCTAATTTGAAATGGTGTAAAATAATCTACTTTATGTACTATCATACTGGTTCCGATGGTAACATGTTTAATGAATTCGTAGGTTAAAGGAAGGTAGGCAAGCATATTTTAAGTGAATTCTGATTTAAGAGTTAAGCGGTTAATAAAAAATATCACTCTAACATTTTTGAATTATACATTAAGAATTGAGGTTTGTTATAGGCTCTTTGAAAATCAGATAGTACTAGACTGCAGTTACCATTTGTAATTGAGATGTTCACGTTGTGAAATTTAAAGGAAGTGAGGGTAAAAGTTACAGAATCAGGACTTGCTACGTACCTGATTTCATATTTTCAATTATAAGCTACATAGACTATTTTATGATATCGATGATGAGTTCTATTAAAATAACTCGTTTCTGAATTTTAGACGGGTAGAACATTTTTGGCTTTAACTCCTGACCTTTGAGATATATTATGGGTAATCTACGACATTCAATCGGCATCCAGAAATGTTTAATCAATTTTGAAAGCACTTCGATTTTATCAATTCAGTTTATACAGCTAACACAGTTTTAGAAACATGTAATGACGGAAGCTCACTAAATGGATAAAAATATAGCGTAAATTGGTAGCGTATGTTTTTAAACTATTTTTTTAAAATCAATAAATGTACTACTTTGAATGAGGCAAGAACGTCAATTGATATAGAATGACACGAATTCATTCTCATTTCGTCGGTTATCATCAGCTCCATCATAATAACAATATTTATTAAGATAGGACATCATGATTGTCAATCCTTAATACTGGTAACTAGAAAGAAAGTGTTTAGGAGATGTAGGATATTCGTTTAATATATATTTAATAATGAAGGTGTAAGATTATTTGAAGAAAGACATCGAAAACTCAAAGGTAATAACCATGTGATTATTTCGAGCCTGAAAATCTATAAGATTGAGTGTATAAAAACCACGAAGGTGAAAAAGTGGTAGAAACAACTGGTAAAGATTTGATAACAATAATAATAATAACAATAGTAATAATAGTAATAATAATAATGAATTGAAGCGAAGACATAATCAAATTTACATTGATAATTTATAAAATAGACAGTAAATTTGATTATGTCTTCGCTTCAATTCATTATTATTATTACTATTATTACTATTGTTATTATTATTATTGTTATCAAATCTTTACCAGTTGTTTCTACCACTTTTTCATCTTCGTGGTTTTTATACACTCAATCTTATAGATTTTCAGGCTCGAAATAATCACATGGTTATTACCTTTGAGTTTTCGATGTCTTTCTTCAAATAATCTTACACCTTCATTATTAAATATATATTAAACGAATATCCTACATCTCCTAAACACTTTCTTTCTAGTTACCAGTATTAAGGATTGACAATCATGATGTTCTATCATAATAAATATTGTTATTGTGATGTAGCTGATGATAACTGACGAAATGAGAATGAATTCGAGTCATTCTATATCAACTGTCGTTCATACTTTGTGAAAATTCATATAGGGGAACTATTTACATGGAGTATATTAATGAAAGATTTATTTGTATTGTGATTCTTACACTCTAAGCTGATATCTTAAGCAGTGGTGAAGTTTTTTGAGCGTGCTTCAACGTGTAAATTATTATCAAACCGTCCAATGAACCTAAAAGAAGCTTTTAAAATTGAACGGTAAACTGAATTGAATTGTAAATGTAATGTAACTACCAATTAGTATGGAGGGGGAGACAATTAAATTTCAAGTAAAAGGAAGATTTCTAAATTTCTTTTAAAAATACTATTTCTGAGGGATTTGTAAGGAACATTACTTCAGCTAATCGGAATATGTGAATTCAAGAAGTCTACCAAAAGCGTTGAGAATTCTACGCTTTGGAGATACACGTTCATTTCAGTAACTTACTGGAAAAAATGAAGTTCTGCGAAAACGATTCGTGAATGAAACCTTCATTTCTGTGCCGTAGTTTTTTAATTACAGTTATAAAGGAAATAGAAACAGAGATCGTTTATTTTTGCATGCAAAGTTGTAAAGAGGAATTAATTTTGAAAATTTTCTGTTTATATCAGGCTACTTACTAAGTTAAAAGTAGGCTAATTTATAATGAGTAGATTATTCGAATTAGTGGTTGTATTCAGTGATTTCACTTTTAATGTTATTCATTATTTAATAATAGAAATGATTTTTTGTTGGTGTAAAATATCTCATTTTGATTTATCAAATGTCTGAGATTGCTACTTGTGCTTGAGTTCGTATTACATGATTCATTTACCACTAGGTATTGTTTCAATGTAAGATGATTGCGAATACGGTATGCTGGCAACATTATCATTTTTATTTAAATGATAATTCTTGATGTAGTTAAAATTCGATTATTACTGCATTATTACTTAGAGCATTTTGTTAATTCCTGAAAAAATACGCTATAACATATAACTTGGCATAATATTTTCATTCTTAATGAAAGGTTAAATTTTAAGTACTTAAACGAAAATGTGGAAAATACTCATCTTATGTAAAAGTACTTCCAATAATGCACACTTAATCATTACGTACGAATATTGTAATGATTGCACGTAATTATGAAAAATAAAAAAGTGATTATTTTATAAATGCGTGTTGTAGAGTGAAGCGTTGTAGTTTTTGAGTCTAAACGAGCAGCTGAACAGTGATTTTATTCATATTGGAGGCAGTAAGATTGAGTGTAGTTCCAACAGTTTCTTAATATTAAAACTGTAATTCAATGTTATCATCTCATATCATTTAAAAGTGTAGCATATTTCAGTGATGAATAATTTACTTGTGTATATGTCTTGCCAACATACTTAGAAATTATTGATCGAAATCTGTAATACTTATTTTTACTAATATTTGTAACCTTTCCTTCCTTCGCACAGACATCATTAAGTAGAGGATAAAATATAGTAATTGCTGTTGTATAAACGTAGAGGTATCTGACTGACATTGGAATCAAGGAACTTTCAAAGGTTCTAGAACTATCAAGGTAAATGTGTTTACTATAAGTACAATATATTCCTTGATATGGTTATAATAAATCATAGATTTATTACAACATATTCTGCATGCTCAGTTACTAACTACTGCCGGGAAATCTGACAACAAAGGTGGTTTTAAGGACAACATGTATTGATGTTTTGTCTTAGTATGTGACTACACTGTAGTGTTTTCTCACAGCCCCACTAGGGAATCTAATGCAGAACCATCCTGACTAGCAGTAACAGCTTGACCATTGTCAATAATGAGCGGACCTAAATACAACAGAATCTCAAAACGCCATGTTTAACAATTTATTGAATATCATGGTTAACAGATGAAAATAAACATACGGTTTCTATTATGTTCGTATATGAGAAAAAATGCCACCCTTATGTAGACGGATTTTTTCCTTGCCAGTTTCAACTGTTTAGATAAAAGAAAAAACAGCATAGTTATCAAAGTAGAATGTATTCATTATATTTGTAGCTTCTCTACATATTCCGGAGGTTACAGATCATGTTTAGTAATATCATTATGGTTAAAGTGATTCGAGTCTTAGTTAGAGAAGCTGAGACTAAAATGACATGGAAAAATATAGCACACAAAACAACATGATAGCACTAACTATACTAAACAATAGTTAGGATTTATATTTTTAAAAATAGCTATGTTATGGAGGTGTGGGTTGATCTCAAAAATACAAATTATTAAAAATGTGGTATAACTTCTTAACAAATGAATAATGTGCAATCATTTTCAGTAGCTACTATAAAGCCAATCATATCTTCATAAACATGCACCAATGGAACAAAATAAAGTTGTGGAATAAATAACAAAAATCAATGAAATTATATTATCACGGGAAAGGGTGAGGTTTGACACGTTTTCTTCCTATATGTAAAGGTCAAGCCAAAATAGTTCGACTGTAGTGGCCTCTAAATAGCATAGACAAAGTGACATTATCTGTCTATTTATTGATTTCAGCTCCATTACGATACCCACCATATGTCCACTTACGATTATTGGACTTGAAAATATTTTACTTTTCTTTGTACAAAGGTTTAGAGGAATATGTTCAGTAAACCTTGAAGAAGCCTTCCGTTTAACCCCTCTTCTATACTTTCTACCACAGATATATGCAAATTCATGGATACATTTGGAGTTGACTTAAGTAGAGTAATGATTCACCAATGATTAATTAAAAAATCACTTTTACCATATTAAAAAAGATTTGTACTAAACTTTCTATCAACTAACAGATCAAACGCCATTACAATACAAGTATTGTTCTGTCCATGTTTCTTTTCTGAATGTGATTTATTTGCTTGTTCCATTGTTTCTTCGTTTTATTTTCAGGTCGACGTAGGTGAAGAGATTTTGAAGTACATATTCCATTGTAAATGCAATGTTTATAAATGCATTATTGAACTTACCAATTCATTGAAAAACACAGTGAATATTGTTACAAATAGTAAGTATTTCATCAACATACCTTCTGAAATGACCTTCTTAGTGATTGCCTATGAGAAACTAGCCAACTGGAATTATGCTACAACTGTAACCTGATAGACTTAGAAAACAGTGACTAGTTGGCACTATGCTTAGTCAACCAGGGACCAAACAGTAAATGAAAATATAAAATGAAGACTGAACTAGGGAAGTTATGTACAGACGTGGGGATGGGGTCATCATAAGATTACAATAACTAGAGTAGGAAAACAAATAATCTAACAGTTAACCAGCTTATAAAAAGCTTACGATTAAAATAAAGCATAACATAGTTAATAAATGTTCAACAAATGCACCGTAACAGCAAGGGTACTGAAACCACAATGAATAGAATATGAAAATTTTGATTTCAACTCTTTGCTTCGATATAATGCCTTCTATGGTGTGTTAATCTTTTGAATTCGCTTTACAGATTAATTTATTCAAAGAAGCCAATGTCAATTAAATTGGGTCCTATTAGTGTCCCCATAGCCATTAATTTAGTTGTGCAACTAATTAACTAATTAAGATTGTACCCCGTTAGTACAAAGTAATAATAATTTTCTCGATTCAGAACCAGGTGAAGGGACTAAGTTAAAATTCTGGCTTCCTCGGTTCTCACATTTGTACATCAAAGGGTGACAGAGATTGTCTGATATGTTTTCATGGTCCATTTCTTCTGAGAATTGAAATGTATCTCTAAAAGTAGAAAATGTAAACTTTCGTCAGCTAAACGTTAAGGTTAATTGTGATGCGGTAAATTTATCATAGACAGAACCAATCACAGAGATATATTCCATTTGTGAACTTTGGAAAAAACATATGCAAAAAGTAAATATAATCTTTTACTTTCAGGTTAAGTCAAACTACCGACAAGTCCTTTATTCAGAATAGCTTACTAGTGTCCGTTAATTCTATTTTCATTTATAGTAGAATCTTTCTAACTGTTAACTTAAATCTTGATTTGGTACCTGAAATTCGAACCATTTTATGCTCATAATGTTTCCAATTTATTTAAACAACTGGTCTGGTCTTGTAAAATACTTACCATGCCTTTGTAAATAATGCAATACTAACTAATAGGTCATATGTAGCTGATGAAGTCATAAAATATGAATTCATTTTATTCTGCAAATCATTTTATTTCCATTTTTTTTGAATCTGTAAAGAAATCATTTTGATTAAATAATATTTATGAGTGCTGATTAATTGAGTTGTGATTTAATGAAGTACTTTCGACAACTAATGTAGATATATGGGAGAAGCATTTAAAATCAGTCGGGTGAAAATGCTCCAATCTTATTTACACAATATTCAGAATTATTATTATAAAGTACGCTAGAAATAAAGTCTCATTGAATACAGATAATTAGTGCATATACCACTATATGCTCTATATCATGTAGTAAAATTAATTTTATGTGCAGATGTGAATTGATTTTGACCTTTCTGTATTCAAGAAAAACGGTAAAAGTAGAGTGGGTGAAGTCACTAGTCGTATCTTATGGGAATAATGAATGCGAGAGTTATGACATTAGAAAAAGCTGTTATGATGATTAAGGAAGAATATTACCAGTCAGTATGAATCAATACGCTTGTCATGGTTTGCTAGTCATTCCCGAAAGCAGGGATGAATAAGATGAGATAATTGAGCTGGCCACCAGATAGAATCATATCATATTTCAGACATTTCATTTTATATACACAAAACCAAACCACACGGTCAACCACTTAGGAACTTAACATTAATACAAAATAAAGGAGATAGTGGTAGTGAATAAAGGCAACATGTACACAACTAATTAACTGTATTTCATAAATAAGGGACAATATACTAACAGTAAATATACTAAACGGGAGGATAGTTTAAGAGGAACGTAACGATGATTGAAATGAACTATTTAATTGCCCACAACTAAAATAATTACGGTAGTTTTCTAAAACAGTTCTAAAAGTTAGTTATTTTCCTTAATAGCCCAACATAGCAGAGTGAAATTTGCATGTTTTGGTCATCAGATAGACCGAATATATTGGTAAAAATATGGACTGCACAAATATGAAATTAAAGGCGTGCTTTTGGTTCAAGCCTTAGTTGTATTGTCCTTTTATCTATGTTTATTTGGATTATTACTTTGTAAAGTTTGACATATTTATTATTTATGCAACCCATTACTTTTGGATCTAATCGGGTTATTGAACAGAATGAACGATATGAACCGATTAATCTGTTTTTTCTTTGATAATTTCATGTATATAATTTTGTGAAAATAAAATGAAATTCAGAATTAACTCTATCGCTGTAAATGTTATCTACTAGAAATAACAGACAAAAAGGTTTTGGTGAGAACTTATACACTTATATGCTTAGTTGTCATAAAGATTGTACAAAATTTACTAAGTGACGTAATTCAAAGGTATAAATAAATGTAGATGCAACATCTATATTTTCTATGCAGTTTTATTGGAATTTTAAGCAGCATTTAGAAAAAATCTACAATGAATTATTTGGTATTAAGCATTGAACTTGAGTAAACTGATTGACTTCACTAACATTACAATTTTTCTCTAATTATATATAAATTCATGAATTAAAGCATAGTTTAGTTAAAACAAATTCAATCTACCGTCTAGATATAAAAAATTATGCAGAAAACATAATCAGGGATGCATCGATTACAATCCTCTGATTAATCATTAAAAACACCGATACTCATTGCTTATTGTGAAAAATAAAAAGCCGAAACTAATTAAAAAGACAATATCCAGTTCCTAGAAAGACCTCGTTTTTGCACATTGTTATCGAAGACAATACAAAAAACTCCATGTACATCTATGAGTTAACTTACTATATTTGAGGGGGTTACATTGGCAACAAAAAAGAGTATTCTCCCCAAACTCAGTCTCAAGCTGTAGCTTACAGTTTCACATCATTGTTTTTTCTCTGACAACTTTATTCCTTGGAATTAAGAGCATTAATTATTTGTATACATGATCGCAAACATCTGCTAAATAATGTCGCTACAATGAAAAGTCATTCGGTGAATGGTATTCATTTTAAAAAGTGTTTGAATCTTCTGCTACTGTGGTAACAAAATACAAAAGCACCGTGGCAAGTGTTTGCTAATAATAAGAACGCCATTTTAACAAGATGATTTTTAGCTAAATTTGCAGGTTTTCACTTGCTGTGAATATAAGCTACAGAACTATCAGAAAATTCAGTTAGTACTTGACGATTGTTTCAGTCCACACCAATCCCATTGAGTGACATCTATCTTCAATCCGAATAAGGATTAAACACGATTGCTTTATATTTTAAACTAATCGTAAACTATTTGGATCAATATTTTGAAATTCAGTGATCTTATTTCTCATTTATCCTTGGTCTGCGACCACCATCCAGTCTTTATTTCATCTCACTTATCTAAAAGATAGTAACAGATGTTCAACTGTAGTAAATCACATTTGATTAAAGAACAAAATTGGTGCTGAAATTTGTCTAAAATTCCAGACATTTGGATTCTGGATTTTCTATACTACAGTAAAATTAATCAATGACTTTCTTCGTAACAGAAATCTTCAAATATGAAATGTGCGCTCTTGTAATAATGAAATTACAAAGGTGATTTCATTAGTAAAAACAAATCGAAATGTGAATAAGAACCGTTTTCTAGTTTTCATAATTACAGACAACTTTAGGCAAATAAACAAAAGTATTTCCGTATTCTTCTGAAATATAAGTTTACTTAAGCCCAGTCCCATTATTTTCTAAATTTATCCAGGCCAATCGTTTTTAATGTGAAACTCTGAATCGATGTTCAATGTGCATTTTATACTGTCAAGATTTAAAAAAAAACGCTCTTCAGTTTGTTCAAATGCTTATCTGTTTAAAATAATGGTAAAAAAGCGTAAAAATTTGCAGTTCATAACCATTATTCTTTTTGGATAATTGATAAGATAATTTTTTAGCCTGGATTCTTACTGATGGTTATCGAATGTAATATCTGAATAAACAAAGCAAACTTGATTGTTTTAATGTAAGCAACTAATTTCTAAATAATTGTCTTTTTGAATTTTATTTTACTGTTTGATCGTTACATGAGCATTCTTATGACTTTCGACGTTTTCAAACAATTTATGATGCAGCTCATTCTGTTTTTTAATAGACAGACCAATTCATTATAAATACGACTGTTCAGATAATTGTTTGGCTCTAAAAGACATTCGTGAGAACAGAATTTGTTTATATCACTTGATTTATAATTTTAACAGTGGCTCATTAGATCTCTACAGTTGTTTAATATTTGTTTTTAAAAAAAATAAATCTTATCGATTGTCATCAGTGGGTAACTGCCTCACACCCGACCCGATTGAACTCCACTGATCGCGTTTTCGCACTAAAACTCCAGGAATTACCTCAAGCAGCTAGTCACTAGTGAGTTGATATTTAGTTACAACTAGGGGGTTGTTGTGAAGATAGTTTATTTGTCAATCCTGATATCACGAATTGATCTGAATCTGACAACCATTGATCAATTTGTGATATCAGGATTGATAAACTATCTGTCTTAGCAACAACCCCTAATTACAAATAAATCTGAGTAAGTTACAATAATTAAACTTTTTTTAATATATATCAGTCCTTATATGGACTGATATGCTTGTATATTTAATTTTCACGTGGTAGTACATACAGAGATACCAATGGGAACTTCAGCAATTAACTAAGTTATATGTATACCAAATATTATGTATTCACTCTGACATATTCAACTTCACAAGTTCGACAGTGAGTATAAAATGTAATTTGTAAAACAACGAAGCAGAGCATCAAGAGATACTACCATCAGAAACGTTAGTTCAAAGAAATAGTTTAATACAGTACAAAAATATACTCTTCGATTATATAATCAATAATTGGAAGCTTTGAAGAAAATATATGCAATCTTGTTTTAGGTCATCCAATAAAAATGCTAAAGATTATACAATAACTTAATCACTGAGTTTTACAAAGAATTAAGCCTTCTTTATTTTCACCTACCTATTTTATTCTAGGAATTTGAAAAAAATCAATTAGATTAATTGAAAACAAGATTTTTTAGCTTTTTACTTTAGTAATGTGTGGCTAAAGATAAAGAATGTTCAGGATTCAAAACTTTGCGAAAATCAAAGATGGAAAAACTGTTGGTGTTAATATTTTGACTATTTATTGAAAAAAAAGTAGGAAATTATTATATAATAAAGTTTCTTATTCACAGAAAAGCTGCATCTTATTAACTATTACTTGACTACTATTCTCGTATAAAAATTAACTTTATGATAGCCTTATTCAATTCTGTACATTTTTCTACAGCTCTAAATAAACAATATTGCAAGACATGCCTGCTTGACCAAATTGTAATAGTTAGTATGTATCACTCATTTTAAAACACGATACACTTGCTATAAGTTTAGCTGTTACAACTATTTTCTCATCGGCTAATCCAGAATAAACTTGGTGCATACATTTGATTGTGTTTACTTCAAGTGTTTTGATGGAATAAGCGAAGAATAAAAACTGTAGTGTTTTCACTTAAATACGCTTATATTTACCATATTGGTAATCCGTAAGCCTTTTAAATAGCTCATGATTTTATGCAATCATAATGACACTGTTCACACAAATATAAAAATATGTTGTAATACATGGAAAATTAGTAAGCAATTGTGACCCAGTAGTTCAACCAGGTCTCCATATTTTCCAATATGGAGCTGTTAAAGAAGAGTTGGTTCCTAGAGGCCAGTTCTTATTAAGTAACGGATAGTAGTGGTGATATAATGAAGCTTTATATATTTATATATCAAAGGTTACGTATCACAGAAACGAATTCCCTAAAACAGACAAAGTTTCGTGAAATACAGCAAGGGATTTTTAGCAATTTTCTAAAGCAATTTATCAATGAACTTATGTTATAGTACTAATAAAACTATTACCATTAAGTAGATTTAAGCAGTCTAATTTTCATAATAAAATTTACGTAAACTTCTTATTCTATTTAGTCAAACTCAACTAACTTCATTTTCCATTCGGATGTTTATAATAAGTTCTTAAATCAATTAAAATAATACTTGAATGTGAAAAAAGCATAACCTTACACTGATAAGTTAGATAAAATGAAAATGAAAAAAATAGACATTTATTTCCAAGTTTATTCTTCTTTTGATTAAATTATACTTAATGAAAATTCTTTTTTTAAAGGCAACAGGTAAATCAACTTTTTATGTAATTTTACTGTACTCGTTAAACTGATCATTGCAAGAAAATTAACTTTAGATTAGACTTTTATTACTGTTATTATTATTATTATTATTATTATTATTAGGAATAACAGAAATAATAAATTTCTTGGAATGATATTAATTCGTCTAAGATAGAGAGAAAAGTAATTCGGTTAGCTTTGACCGAAGAATTCAATTAGATCGTTAGCCTCAATTCTACCATAAACTGAACATATAAGTTAATACTTGATAAGTAGTTTGAGATATACAGATAAATATGTTTTTATGAAAGTTTGTCTATCTAGATATGACGATTGCACCTTGATTGATCAATTGAATAATATTATTTCAAAAATATCAACAAATTATTCGGTCCAACCAAAGTATATTTCCAGTTATATTAACAGGACATAATGCCAACTAGTTCATAATTTACAAAAAAGCCAGTAGAAGAAAATACTTATATCAAGGTTTAGACTAATTCATTAATAAGAGGCATAAAGACATTTTATCATTATTTCTCTCCCTATAGGAGAATAAATAAAACGATCAAAATCCATCGGTTTTATTTTGCTTCACTTAATTATCCACTAAACTTTTAAATGTTGTTCAAATATACAGAATAAAGCTAAACAAATCATAAGGATCGAATAACTAATGTTATTTTTTTTTATCTTATGAAAAATATTCACTTTCTTCTGTAACGAAGAGTGAGTAATTCTACACTTTCAGCACATTTGTTAACACTCGAATAAATAAAACTCTACCCTTTCTCTTTGTTTTCATGTGTATCACTAGTCATATTTTGACTTAACTAAAACCGTATCGTGGTACTAATCTGTAACAGATTTCTGTGAACTTTTATTTGTATATTGTCGACATGTTTTGTAATATTAATATACTCGGGTTACATTTTGTGGGGTAAGATCGTTAAGTGATAATAAAGTCTATTTTAGAAACGTATTAATAATTTAATATAAGTTGGTCCACGTCATACGATACTTAAAGTTGGATTATCAATAAAGGACTGCTAGACCTCCGTTTTGTAATACTATAGAGCTCCAAAGTGGTACACATCCACCGCTTTACCGGAGATAGTAAAATATACAGTTAAGAGAGTGTATAAAATACTCTCTATTAAGTTAGAATAAAATACCTGAAACATCTGATTCTGGTTAATTTGTTAGATATTATGTAATAAATTTTATACTGTGTACGCAACTGAAAATCTGATAGAAATGTATACGCTCTTGTCAGTTCATGTCCATACTTTAATTGTTAATACAAAGTGGACGATTCATTTTTAACTGGTCTTCTTTGAAACTCCTAGTTATATCAAGTCTTGACATAAACTGCCTATAAACTGGGCAAATCAGTATAAAACTTTATACAGGATTTCAACAATAATCGTTGCAAAAGTGAAGGGAATTCTGTTAATTATATATATATATATGGAACTGTTTTTATAACAAGCATGTATTTATGAATAGAAACTTCTAAGTTCTCTGAAGACTACTGAGTGATAAATGTATGGAGAAGTAGTAAAACTAAGTTTTAGAGTTACACATAATTTATTAAGCTTCAACACAAGGAGTTGTGTGGTTATATGGGTAAAAACCAAAAATATTTCTAGCTATGCCTTTTATTTGCCGAATTAAATTCTTTTGAATAATTTCACTTGACAATAACAGTCAAATATCTTTTATCATATGAAATAAAGTTTAAAGGAACACGTTCACTAGTTCATGTAAAAGTGATTATTCCCGGTGCATCTAGATAGAAAGACTTGGACATGTGGATAGTTTAACATGAAATTTTTTATTGCATTACCTTACAATCCTTTATATTACTGCTGTACCAGAACGATGATTATTTCTGTGAATTTATAAATTGCATTGAAACAGTCAGAAAGTGAAAATAAATGTCTTCTTAAAAAGTTTTTCATACTTACATTGGTTTATCACTGTGTAGTGACTGATCTGATGCTCGTCACGCACTTTATAGTGGTGATCGAACTCTGTTGACCGAGTTGTACTATGGCCACTAGTCTAAGTGACTCGATTTCATCTGTACTGTGTAGAGATGGAAGGTGGTTATTCTCACTTATTCTGTATGACCGGTTTTTATTAATACTCGGTTGTGCGGATTACATGATTTAGTTTGCTATTGGTAGATATTTGTTTGGTCTCCTTTGATCTTCAATTATAATAAGAGAAGCTCCTTTAAACTAGGAATACTGCTTCAGAAATGTGCTGGACAAATTGTTACATTAGCATTTAGTTAACAAATGTGTAGACAGATAACATTACTAATAATAGACATACTTATCTAATTAAACCATTATAGAGTTTAATTCTAGTATCCTGAAAATAATTATTTGATACAATGTTACAATCATGATTTTCGAAGATACTTTTTCTTCTGTAGACTGCGTTTTACATCAGGTTACTCTGATAAACCAATATTGTTTTCACTAAATATACCACTTCAAAAAATATCCAAAAGTGAGACAACTTAAGACAAAAATATCATCAGGATTTTACGGTAGACTTCTGTATCAGTGTCTCACGTACATTTTTCTCAGTGTTTAACATACTGTTTTCCCAGACTTCATTTCATTTAGGATCAAGCTCTTGGTTCACTTTGCCTGTTTCCATTTCACAGTGATTAAGATGAAAGGATGAAATGACTATGTTATTCGCGAAGCTAGAAGTTTTTTATTTGATTCTACTTCTATTTGAGTATATCATTAGATATAGTTATAACTAAGTGTTGAGTTAGGAAGTTTCAACCATCAACTATGATTACTATAAACCTACTTTTTACTCTGAAACCTGACACAAAAGCATATTTCTAATAAAACAAGACTAATTTTGACTAAAATCCCTATTCCTTATCCTAAATACTAATTCAAGCTATACTATTTTATTTATGGTATGTAGTTTTAGTTCGTCACAATTTTTATGCCAGTAACGCGTCTTACATTCATTAAGTGGAAAATTTTATACGGTTATTTTAGTACAGGGTTTGCTCGTTCATGTACTATACTCTGCTTAAAAGGTTTCACTTTCATTCATAGTTCTAGCATTGAAGTTGCTGTATACTACCATCTGAATGAGAAATCTGTACTATAGAATGTGGATTCGATAACAATATGAAGGAAATGTTTTAGCTAACATATCTAAAAATAGATCTGTCTTATCGAATCGGTTGTTTGGTTTACATAAGTGTTACAGATATACTACAGTTTTAAATTGCCTTAGTGTGTCTAAACAAATATACTTGATACATATTTATATTATATATGCAAACAATGTAGTATACAAAAGTGTTTTAGAACAGTATCTGATTTGAATAACTATAAGGAAATAAAATGTAATCAGTATCTCGATTCTTTAGTGTTTGGCTAATCCAAACTACATTATGAAAATCATATTTCCATCTCACTTAAATGTTTGAAGAGTCAAAATTCTTAAAGAACAAAATAATTTCGAATTTAATAGTTAACTTTTTAAACAGTGTTAGTAACACAAGTTTAAATTAAGCTTGAACGACGTTCTTTACAAAATGCATTAAATCCATAGAATTTTATTTTTTACTTCCATAAGTTACGTACAGGAAGTTGATTTTAGTTACTTCATCATGTTGATGTAATTGTAAATTCGGATATACATTGTTTATCAAGTGATAGACAGTATTGTAACGGAAGAAGAACTGAAACTTTTTTAACACAGTAATTATTAATAAACAGAGATATCGTTCTATAAACTTTTTGCGATGGCTTGCTTACATAATATAAAGGAATGAATTAATGATCCAAACAGATAAAATATCAGATACAAATGACAAATCATTAAATCATTGATAATTTTACTTACTAAAACAAACACATTAAAGTTCGATAAAAGAATAAGTGATTCCAAACAAATTGGAAATAACAATTACATAATCCAGTGATGCAGACAAATGGAATTAAGAAACAAAATCGACAAAACTGATTAGTGTTCATAATCAAATAAATAAAATTAAATAGAAATATTGACTATATTTTCTGTAATTTACCATGGTAGATGAAGTTTTATCACTAATTCATTTCTGATACCAAAGTCAATATGTTTTATTATTATATTTTATTAAGTTATTATATTAATAGCGAATGATTCTACTGTTCATCATTATAGGATTATGTATCATTTTTAGTTTACCCATCATTCTATAATAACTCTTAAACTGTAATCTGATTTATAGAACAGTTTAACGTTGACTTCTTGAACAAATACATATAGTGATCATATTTCCCAGTAAAAGTTTATGATGGGCAGGCACTTACTATGAGTACTATTGAACTATTTTTACCTGTTATATTGTTAAAAATTTCTCTAGCTAGTCTATATATTTTCAATGAATCTGTCTTAACTAGTTTGATTTTAGTTGAATTATGATTAGAAGGTGGAATCCAGGAAACTAGCTTCATTCTATTTGGGCTTAATTTGTGTCTAGTTTTTCTAAAGGGATTAACCACCCACTTTTACAAAACATCAGTTAATTTTATTACTCAGGTTTTATTTTCCAGTCATAACAAGCTACGATATTTTGTTACATTCTTCAATAAACAACTAGTAATTTACATCACTCGTTGTTTTAAAAAGTATAAGACTATAATCAATATTTTTGTTAAATCTGTATTTCTAGTTATTTTTTAGATCCAAATAGAATGAAAACTGTAAGGTTTTACAAGACAGAATTACATTGACTATATGTCCACTTTCAAAACCATAGGTTGATATCAGCATAAACGTTGAGAAAATTTAGATTGTTCATTTATAAGTTTCATAATGTCGGTCTCGTATTTACAGGTTTTATACAGCGTAATTGGTTTATATTTAAATCAACTTGATTAGTTGTTAACATTTGAACATATTTACATACAACTGTCATTGTTAAAGAATGTACAGGATTTATCATACTTGAAAGTAATGATGGTATACAACCAATTCAACGTCTAAAATCAAAGTACTATCAATTATTCTTAATTCATTCGTCAAATGTCAATTTGACACTTCATCTAACAAATGAAAACAAATTAGTGAAATCATTTTTGGGAGTTAGTTTAACTTGAATAAAATTGAATGTGGCATTCACATAAATTAGTACTGATCATTAGTGACAACATAAGGAATTGAATCAAGCTTTTGGTTTATGTACAAAGTATACATTACCCTTCTGAAAACGAGTTTACATTCTAATGGTCTTAATTCAATACAGTATTAAAGCTTAGTGAATCGAAGTAAATTTAAATATTGGCCGAAAGGTAAGATTACCTGTAATCTAGGATTGTCTCTTAAATTAATTTAAAATAATTAAGCTAGTTTACATTTTTTTTATAGATACGACCAAACAGTAGAATTTGTGGAAACGAACTGCAAATGTAAGTAAGTTGAGAATCCAACTTTACAGTTCTATTATATTTTAGGCATGTAAATTCCAAGTTAAGTATCTAAAGAATCGTTATTGTAAAACATTTTTGGCTGATGTCTAGTGACCTAATAAATGACAATCAAGTGGGGAAGTACTAGCTATTTGTAAGATGTTTTGCATTAAAATGATAAATGAATATTATAACTTTCTAAACGCAAACAGTGACTTAAGTTCGCGGATATTTTGAACTTGTATTAGCTTCTGATAAAATAACTAACGTAATCACCATTGAAGTATTATAGATGGGCGCTCGAATACAATCCTATGGCTCTTTATGTTCTGATTGTTAAAAAACATGCAAAAAATTATTGATCACATGACGTTGTTCTGTATCTGTTTCCAACTCTTCATTACTTACCATGACAATTATATCTAGAATACCTTGACGTTTTGATTGGAAAAAACTTTGCTTAAACTGAGAAAATGTGTTTTGTTAAATTAAATTAACTAAATTACAATGAAAATAATGTCTAAAGCTAGCGTTATTCGGAAATATACAGTACAAATGGCAAGGATGTCTGAGTAACCTAACTAAGATGACTACAAAAATATATCTGAAAATGTCTCATTGTTATTCACTTAATTTGATGCCAATAGTTCTTCGACAATTCTGTTTGGATTCTATCAATTACTTTCAGTGTCCAGTCCTTGAATAATGTTTATACACAACTGATACAATTCTGCAAGTATTTGGTTCAAGTCATGTTAGACGATATTATCAGATCAGTGCCATTTATTCATTTTAATTGATTCAACAAGCGGTTAGGTTATTGATAAAACAACTGTATTGTTTAATGCATATTTAATTCAGTTTATTTTGATGTGAATACTAGATTATGAGCAATCTCAAACAATGTAGTCAAATATGCAAATTACGAAACATAATTTAAAAGTCATATGATTTGTCTAATGTGTCTTAGTGTATATCTTGAATTTGTGTTTTATTATTGTTTATATGAATAGTAATAATTTGGTAAAGATAAAGTGGAAAAATGCATTTCATAATGAGTTTCCATAGTTTCCACAACATCTGTAGACGTTTATAAAACAGTTTAAGAAACCGTATTTTTAGTTTTAAAGAAATATTACTTCAGAAAAATGTTGGAAATGTGTAATGATTAAGATTAGGATACTGTAAGGTTTGATGAAAGAACGTATTCACAGTTTATGAGATTAGAGAAAAACAAATGAAACAGAATTATTTTTATTGCATAAATTTTGTTTTGATACTGAAAAATTGGTTAATTTATTACTTTTTTCCGAATGATCAGTAATCAGAACTGCATCTGCATTATGCTTGAATCCAATAAAGATAGTTGATTTTTTCATTCTTCATAAGAGTAAACTAAGGAATACAATTGTGAAGAAAAACTGTAAGTTTTAATTACTATTAAGAAATTTCATGTAACATTATGACTAACAATTTACATGTGATACCATTTCCATTATTTATTGTCTTCCAAACTACACATGATACATATGATCGTAAGGATTGTTTGCTTTGTTACGCAACAAGAAAGAAGAATAATGCTACTTTGTGTCTCCTTGTAACCAACGTCGCCAGTATGGTTGTTATTCACTATATTGTGTTGAGATAAGAGATCAGTTAATAACCTACTATATCTCAAACTCATCTTTTGAGAACTTTAGTTAATATAACGGGACTAAGAACTGCGACGTCTATTCAAACCGCTTTCATCTTAAAGCTCATACATTTTGTAGGCGTTTACGGACAATATGCTTATTTTGGTTCTAGTTAACAAAAATTAGTAGTTTCCTTAGACAGCTCCATCATCTACTGATATTCATGTTGCCTAAATTGTCTATCGTCATTTCAATGTCTGGTGATGAAACCTGCGGCGTTGGCTAGCAACATATTTAAATGTTTTTCCCATTGAAAACAAACGGGCATTATTACAGTAAGCTGTACATGTAATTTGTCTGTTTAGCTAGATTTCTAAAAGCAGAATAATATCCTTTAGCTTGATGGCTATTATGCTCATAAAGATTTTTAACTTTCACATAACAGGATGTTTTAGGCTACAAGAAGTACCACCTAACAGAATGAATCTGTGTTGGTACTTTGGATAAGATTTAAGAATGGAGGAGCAAGAAAACAGCAATCAACATCAGTCGAACATGAACAGATAAGACCAACAAGTAAGTGAGGAGAAACATTAGACCAAATATACAGAAATATATAGAAGACCTGGTAATGACAATGAAAAATGCAGCAAGTTTAGAAAACATAAGACGCCTGCACGATAAACTGAATAAGTTAGCCGGAAAATACAGTAAACCGGAATGACAAATCACTGAGACCCAAAACCTACAAAGCAGATGGGTAGAACAATTCGAAGAACTTGTTAATAGACCAGCCTCAATGAACCCACCAGTTATCAAAGCAACATCATCGAATCCACCCATAAATATTAACCCACCGACAATCAGTGAAATCGAAATGGCCGTCCGACAGATACAAAGTGGTAAGTCAGCAGGGTTAGACAATATATCAGCTAAGGTACTGGTGTCAAATATAGAGGTAGTTGCAACAAAGCTTCAGAATACTTTTTCAGAAAGATCTGGGAGGGATAACAAGTGTCAGTGAACTGGAAATATACTAAAAATATGAGATCTTAGTAAGTTCGAGAACTACGGAGGCATCACTTTACTCACAGTATAAAGTTAAGTCTTCATTCGAGATCAATAGGCTGGATTCAGTAAGGATCAACTAAATCATTACACTACAGTACATTAATGAACTATCAAATAAATGGAACTCACCACTTTACATCAATTTTTTCAACAATAAGAATGCATTTAACAGCGTGAACAGGAGAACATTATGGAATCTTCTTCGACATTGTGGTGTACCCTGGAATCTAGTCAACATCATACTAATTCCTTAAGATGGACTACATAGCGAAATTGTGCATGGAAGGCAGCTCACAAACTTAGTCAATGTGAAGACTGATGTCAGAGAGAATTGCTTACTCTCGCCCTTTGTTTTTCTACTGGTGGTTAACTGGATTATGGAAAATGAGACATATCAAGGGAGACACCGGATACAATGGACAAAATGTGTGGAACTAGTCGACATAGACATTTTAGACGACTTAGCTCTTCTATTCCATATACAGCAACAAATGCAGGTGAAGACTGACAGTGTAGCATCAGTCTCTGCAGACAAAAGCAGGCCTTAACATGCATAAAGAGAAAAACAAGGACCTAAAATACAAAAAAAACAAACAACTAACCAATCACACTTGAAGGGGAAATTCTAAAAGATGTAGAAACTTTTACATACCTGAGCAGTAGCATCATCTATAAACAAGAAGAATCAGATGCAAATATGAAAGCTTGGATTGGCAAGGGAAGAATAGCATTTCTACTACTAAAAACATCTGAAACTTAAACTAGCTCTCAGTCAATATCAAAGTCACAATTTTTAATGCAAACGTTAGGAGAGTTCTGTTGCATGGAGCTGGAACGTATAGTGCGAACTACGAAAAACATTCTTTAAAATATACAAGCATCTAAAGCACCTGTTGTGCAGGATATTTTGAATCAGTTGGCCACATGCCATCATCAACAACTTACTGTTGTAGAGAATAAACCAACAGGTGAAGATGAAATCAGGAAAAATTACCGGAGTTGAATAGATTACAATTTCAGAAAATCATCAAACTAGAAGACAAGACAAGGCCTAACTTTAAATCCTTAAGGGTAAAAGAAAATTAAGATGAACAAAGAACACATTGCACCAAGAATGGAAGTCAGAAATTAACAGACAGACATTAACTGTAAAGGTAATCTGAGGACTAGAGTTGACCAGAGAAGGCTGGTTGTCAGCCTAAGATCCACATGGGGTAAAAGGCACTGATTGATTTGTTAAAGCTTACATTTATGAATCAGCGTTTTATTAGGTGGTTGATTATGGAATCAACTTAATAAATGTGTCCAAAATAAAAAATACGATTCTGTTATAAAAAGTTTTGCTAAACACCAACACGAAGCGGACTGAGTTCGAGTCCCAGTGTGAACATCAACATTGGGATGCAGGTACATCCACCCGATGAGTCCCAAATAGGACGAAACGCGCGTCGTGGATTCCACTTGCCTGTCACAATCCAACTTAAATATAACTTGTGTACTACCGCTATATAGAGGCGATCCGCTCAGGATGCACATATGGCAATTTTTAATTTTGATCATCATTTCATTAAAACTAATAAAATGCAATTTCACAATAACTATCATAGTTCTAATTATCAATAAGTAGTTCATATTTCTTGTTGGATATATTGTAATTTATTCACTATAACCAATTAATCATATGACTTAATACTTTTATTGTTGTTATCATGAGATTTCCTATCTTTACTTAAAACTTACATAACTTGATATTGTAAATATCCGTTTTCCTTTTTTTTAAATTCTTTTTAATCTTGTAAAATAAACAATATTGATAAAATAAGAATATTCATTTATGCAATGAAAATAATCCTATTGTTTTCTAATGGTAAAGGTAAGAGACAAATATATAAGTGATGTAAAATTTGAATAATCACTAAATTAGTGCCTAAAATTTGAAAAAAAGCAAACAGAGTAGTTGTTATGGATTAATAAGAAGTGATTTATTAAGTCATAAAATCACAAGATTATTTTGAAACAATTTACTTCAATTATATATTTCCGGTAATAACAATAAACTAAATATGCCCCTAGATGACGTTCAAACTAGTCAGCTGGTATTTTTACTTAGACCTAGCTATATTCAATGATCTATGTCAACGCTTTGGATGCTTTTTATGGAATAGATAAATATGGAACACTAGTTAAATAATAGTAAAAGACTATATTACTTGATAAGTAGGAACCGATTGCATGATATTAACATAAGTTCTGTACTAATTTGCATTATTCAGCAATACTTGTCTGTAATCTAGAGAAAAGGAATGATCTCCGTTGGATCCAAACATGCATTACACAATGCTGAAATTAGTTTCTCTGTTAGTATGCTTCGAGGAGCAACCAATAGATTGTATGTTCAGTTTTTATTAATCGATATGATCTGTCACTTAATTTACTACAGATGTCTTTTGAAATCAATATATAAATTATTGTCCGTATATTAAGAAGTATAAACCTGTATTCGGTACCGTAAATCTGAAGTAATATGAAATATCTGCACAATATGCAACTGATCTGTTAATTACTGAACAATTACCTGTTAATTTTCAACAGAAAATGGCTATTAAGCATCATATCTGAAAAAAATCGATTAAACGTCTGAAACAATCATGACTAACTGCTTGATTATCAATACTTTTGTTCTAATTATATAGGTTATTAGCTACTCAAGGTATTTAACTAACTTTAAGAAGCCTCAGTTATCTTTATAATATCTATGAATATTATTTTTAGTTACTATTTTATAAAATGCTATATCGTGTGTTTAATTTCAAACATAATATGCCTGTATGTATCAGACGACTTGTTTTAGTATCATGTGTCCAAAATCCTAATAAAAGGGATGATTAAACAATCAGTCTTCATTATGTTTGCAGCAAAAACACAAGAGCTGGTTAGTGAGTGTTCGTTTTCACTGGCTTTCAAATGCTTAAAGGAATGTTGGCAGTGTTTATAGACAGCATATTCAATGGATGGAAAATGCTAATTATTTTTTCAAATGCTAAATTAACCAAGTGAACTAATTGATTTTCTGTCCCCCATGTTTTATTAACATTGATTGATTTTTAAACAGCATAACACTTAGTATTTAAATAGTTTGTTGATATAAACAAAATAAGGATTTTCCTCATATTGTAGTAAAAGATTTTGGATATCTTATCATTTTATCAAGCGGTATACACGCAATTAGGTTGCATGTATACATATATATATATCACAAACACATATATGCTTTCCACATCTGTAACTTCAGCGTAAAATCAAAGGCCCATACGTTTAAATTACACAAGTACTCGCCATAAAAAGATTATTTGATTCATGCATGAAGTATTCACATGTTAAGCATCCATGCGAAAAACATGTTTTGAAAGTACAAGTTCTTCCCCGACTTTTTTAAGCTACTTTGTTTAAATCCCTATAGGTAAATTATTGACGATTGGTTTAGATAAAATTATCTTTATGATTAGACTGGATATTAATTGTTACTTTCATGTAAAAATAATAAAATCAGTAGGTTTGATCGAAAAGAAATGAAACTGCTTATCACATAGTGTGCACACGGTATAATATCATTTTTGTTAAAATGCAATTTCAGTACATACCTATCTGAATTAAATGTTAGAGCGTTAAAATCAAGAAGAACGTTCATCAGTGTTCACTAATTATACCTGTAAGTAGATGGAATCACTAATCAATCACACACCAGTAAATGACAATAGTGAATCTTCCGTTTCCCAACAGTGTATATTATATAACCGTAATGTGTCATTGTCGCATTTCATAGTCATTTAAGCTGATAATTACATAGGTATGCAAGTAGTCTGTTTTCTTGATTAATTTGCCACTACTGTTATCTAAAGATCAGGTCAGACAGATTAGCGAAGTGAGATTGTGGAAACCGCATTATTTTACGATATCAGAATAAAATATAATCGTTATTTGCATTGTAATTCAGTAAGTCAGGTATTCAAGTCAATACGGAACATTCTTTTCTATAAACTTTAATCAAGTTATGCACAAGGAAATCAAAATTAATTGTTAACTCTGATAAGTGGTATATTATTATACTCAGATAACTAACAGAGTTCAGGATAGTTGGCTAAGTAAAATTGTTAGTGACAGATTGACTGTTATGTCTAATGTTAACTTTAATAAATGTAAACATCAGTTGAAATAATAAAAATAATTAATCAAATATATAAATCTAAGCTGAATACGAAAATAAACAAATGTTTGGTTGAAACTTATGTTATGTATTAAAGAGTAATATTTTCAACTAATTTGATATCAATAATAAGTTTTTGACAGCTAGGAAAATCTCTAACCAGGAACGAGATTCATTTACACATCAACCAACAACTACATTTACGAAAATTCATTAAATCAATATGTGATGTACTAAATGCTGACCGTCTTATGTCATGGAAAGGTTTGTGTCGATTATTACATACAGAAAAACTAGCTTAGAAATGAGAATAAATGTAGCATATGCAAAATGATTGATCACCAAGTTGTGATCAATGTGACATTAATTTTATAAATTTATTTTACTTACTTAATAACTTACGCCCGTTACCCCTCACAGAGAAGCATAGGCAGCTCACCAGTATTCTCCATTCAACTCTGTCCTGAGCAATCCTTTTCAGCTGTTTTCAGTTGCTGATCATCCTTTTAATGTCTACTTCCGATTCTCGACCCAGTCTGTTCTTTGGCCTTCCTATTTCTCATTTCCAAGTAGGATTCCAAATTAATGCATGTAACGTGATGCAGTCTGATGATTTTTGAAATGCATGTCCTATCCATTTCCAATGTCGTTTCCTAATTTCCTATTCGGCTGGAAGTTGGTTTGTTCTCTCCCATAGTAGGCTGTAGCTGATGGCTTCTGGCCAGCAGACATTCAGTATCCTGCGTAGACAGTTGTTTATAAATATCTGTACCCTCCTGAGGATGTTTGAAGTAGTTCTCCACGTTTCAGCTCCATATAGAAGAACTACCTGGACGTTCGAGTTGAAGAGTCTGACTTTGAGATTGGTTGACAGTTGTTTTATGTCCGGTATGTTCTTCAACTGTAGGAATGCTGCCCTTAATTTGCCATTACATCTGCATCGGATCCTCCCACTTCATTGATGATGCTCACCAGGTACGTGTAGGTATCCATTTCTTCCAGAGTTTCTCTATCAAGTTAAATTGGGTTGGTGCTCCCTGTGTTGTATTTGAGGATCTTGCTATTTCCCTTATGAATGGTCAGGCCTAATGATACTAAGGTTGGTGCTACGTTTGTTGTTTTCACTTGCATTTGTTGGTGTGTATGGACTAGAAGAGCTAGATCATCCGCGAAGTCCAAGTCATGAAGTCGCATCCTACAGTCCATTGATTTCCGTGCATCCCCTCAGATGTGGAGGTCTTTATTATCCGATCAAACCACTAGAAGAAAGAAGAAAGGCGAGAGTAGGAAGCCACGTCTGACACCGGTCCTCACTGGGAATGCATCTGTCAGCTGTCCTCCCATGCACGATTTTGCACTGTAGTCCATCGTAAGAATTTCGGATAATATTGACGAGTTTCTCTGGTACACCGTAGTGTCGAAGAAGTTTCTATAGTGATTACCTGTCTACATTGTCAAACGCCTTCTCATTGTCAATGAAGTTGGTGTACAGTGACGAGTTCCATTCAATTGATTGTTCAACGATGATGCGTAGTATTGCGATTTAGTCTGTGCACGACCGATCCTTATGGAAACCAGCCTGTTGGTCTTGAAGTTGAACATCCACTCAGTCTTTCATTTTGTTCAACAACACTCTGTTGAAGACTTTTTCTGGTACTGACAATAGTGTGATCTATCTGTAATTCTGACATTTGCTCACATTTGTATGAGTGACAATCTGTTTCATTTTGTATGGTGTAAAGTGTGTCACAAATTGCATTTGCACGAATTTTTACAAAGCATAGTTGTAGAATTTATCGTAGTTTATTGTTTAGTTTATAGGTAGCAATTTACTTCAGTTTCTTTTATGCATTGTAAAAAATAAAACTGTTCAAGGATTTTGGAAACCAATGTAGCATAATGAATTCACTGTGAAAAATATGTGTACTGTAAATTAATATATTGGTTATTTTGGTTTTCCTAGTGCAAAGCACCAGTTAGTGATAAACCGATATATCGAAAAGTGAAGCACCTGTGGTGTTTGAAGGGTTTTATTATAGGAAAAAAGTTGTATAAAACAACTAACTTTCTGTCGGTCTTACACTGTATACTGGACGGTATGTAAAACACATTTGTTTTGAAAACCATTTTATGTTGACATAACTGACTTAGAGAGGTAAATGTGCTTAAAATTACGATGGTGTTTATACACTTCATTTTGATGCAGTAATGAACTTATCTGACATCTTTTTTTACACATGATATTATACTAATTAATAGTGTCTGATGGCCGGAGAAGTTGTCCTAAGCACCTAGTAATTGTGGTATTCTTCACTTAATTCTTACCAATTATTGTTAATACACCACCTCTTAACAAAAGTTTTAAAAGTCAGATAACATTTGGAAACAAAATTTATGATTATCATGTTATGATGAGTGATGTAGTAAACATAAATAGTATAACGTAGCTGAAGTTCTTCAGTTACTTGACTTTCACATTTTCACAATATCTCACAAGTGATAATTGGAATCGTTTTACCTGAAATCAAGTATGACCAAACTGACTTCATTACTTTAAACAGAGCTTACAATGTGTGACAAGGCAGTGTGTTAAAGAAGCTGACACACCTAACTTTCTATCTTCAGACATTGAAATTTTCATCATTGATCACTTGGTTCAAGTCATCTTAAAATGATATTTAGAAAATTATAATCAGATTAATGAAAAAATCAAAAAATTAATGTCACCTAATTTGGCTTATATACCATGCACATTTGTTGTTAATCTTCAAACCATTGTGTATAGATGCCGATAATTTCATCATCACCTTCAATTTATATTCAGAGTTGTTCCATTTTCGTTCAACAATTCTGTATAGAATTTAAATTTACTTGGAAGAAGTTCATTGACGTCAATATGCTGTGCAAATATGTATCGATGTGAATTGCATTGTGACATCGCGTCTACAAATTTTAGTTTAAGCAACACTGTGACTGTTTCTGAAAACATTACAATGTTGTATAGTTTCTACGATGCTTAGTTACTTTATTTGATAGTATTTTGATACAGTAGCTCTGAAAAAATATCATGATGTTTGTATTAATTCGGTGAGGCAGATGAAATGGCGTTATGTATATTTACTGGAATAATCTTCATACTTTGGCCACTGTTTCTTCAACGTTTTGCCAGTTTCATTGCAATGCAAATGTTAAATATAATATTAGACAAAGAACAGAAATTTAAAAAATCCCAATAGTTATATTTCGACATAATTAATAACGACTTTTGGGATCTAGCTCTTTTACCATTTTAAAGACTAAACATTCAGAGAAATTTATTATGATTTTCAGATTTCAAACATATTTGGTTAACAAATACTACGAATTCTATTTCAGCTAAAATGTTTGATTGATGTACATTATGTATAATGCGCTTGAATCATGCCGACTGATATTAACATTTGTATACAAAAGTTATATATATTCAATTTAATTGTGAATATAAAGGCTTGTCTGAAATTGATCATTTTGTATTGTCAAGAATACAGACACTGGTTTAAAGAAAATATCATCATTATTCATACCTGCACAGCAATGTATTAGTACGTAAGATGAAAAATCATTAAATAATCTAGACGCAAAAGATGAGAATTTCATATGCGAAGTAGACAGTCATTGTAGGCCACTTGTAATGTATTTTCATAAAGAGTGATCATATTATTCAACAGGGAAAGATACAGTGCAAACATATTTGATTACCTTGCCATGTATTCATGAATGATTTAATATATGATATAAAATCTCGTATACGTGATATGGTAAAATGATAAAGCACTGCAAGTTATCTGGTGCCATTTGAATGGAATTCTTCATTGTTTATATCAACAAACTATGTAAACAATAAGTGATAGACGGTTTGGAAGTTAATCAATGTTAATAAAACACTAGGGATAGAAAATTATTTAAGTCATTTATTCTTTCTGGGATTTGAATACATAATATCTACAATCAAATTATTGTATACAGTGTCCATATATGATAGTCCTAATTCTAAATGAGACGTAAAGAGAATTGAAAAAAATGACCATAAGACTGTCTTATAACACTAAAAATGATTTGAAAGGCAGTTAAATCCAATAGATATATAAAGTATTTGCTCAACTACGATGATATTTTTGTAAGTAAATTGATGTCAGTTTTCTTAAAATCATATCAAAACGAACTACAATCTTGAATTTGATATCATTTGTTTATTCGACACCCGAAACTTTGAATTATAACATCGTAATTTGATATGAATTCTCACGTGTTGTACTTCATTTCAGCTGTTTAGTTTATTGACAGACTTCCCCTAATTTTTGATAAACAATTGTCCATATACGCTGAGATTAGCGAAATTCCAAAACCATCTGTGAATACCTTATTGTATCTACTGACGTTGATACCTGAAAATCGTAGTAGTGACTGTGCTACAAAAAATCTAGTTCTTATTCAAACTATTTGTCATATCAATTTTTCGTGAGATAAAATTAATGAGATACACTCCAGTATACTAGTTGCTCATCTTTTATTCAAATTTGTGATACACTTTGTTCTTATGTGTGGTGGTATTGGACATAATGTTACATTTATTTCATTATCTGTCAAAACATATGAATAATTCTTGTCAATATTAACAATTATTTTCATAGAGATAACCAGTTTTTCTTTAAAAATTATGTTGAAGTACACTTTTTGAATAAATTAATGATAAACTTTCAATATTGTTCGTAATAACTGAACAGTTCAGTTGTAGTTATTCCGAGAGTCAAAGTGATATAGGTAATTAATAGAGAATTAACTGAGTGGTTTGTCCTAATGTAAATAGGTTAGTCTTTAGTATTTTCTAAGTGCAGACGCTCCAGGTGTTATTGCACCAACAAACCTTAGGATGACTACTTTTCATGTGAATCTACGGTCTCGTCGTTAAAATTTTTATATGTTTGGGCCGTTGGGTATTACACATTTTCGCGTTGTAATAAAAAACAGGCAGTGATATAAAACTCTTCAAAACACAAAGAAAACTCGTAAGTGAAGCTTATTCCTTATAATTTCCCAAAATAATGTTTGGTTCAGTAAAGGTACGGTCTTTTTCGGAGCTTCTAAAATTTAGATATTCTTAATTTTATGATTGATTCTAAGCGATGTACACACGTAAAAATGCATTAAGTTATTTAGGTTATCAATAATTTTGTTATTTCAGCTTTCTTCTCAATGGAGTTTCAGATATGAATGTAGTAATTAAATAATTCTCGGGTTTTAGTCATTAAATTATAATGACTATATTCCTTTTTAGCGAAATCTCATGTTAAAAACGGTATATTAGATATTTATCGCTCTTGAATGTAGTATTCAACAAGCATCACACCAAATACATTTATGTTGACGTTGAATATATGATAAGGTGTATTGAAATGACAATGTAGTACATGGGCTTATGCTCATGTTAATGTAATTACACAACAGATCTGATAAGAAATACACCACAGAAATATTTCCCTGTGATGTTGTTTAGAGCATTAGTGTTAAATTTATTGTTTTTGATAATAATATTAGAAGAAAACTGTTCTCGTGTATGGAATTCCTTGAAGGCGGTAGGTGATGAATAACAAAACCAACGAAGCATTTTATTGAATTGACCAGTTTCAGTCCATCACAAATCGACGGGAAGATACAAACTAATTCTAATTTATTGAATTGTAAGGCCTAAAATAAAGTTATTTTACAACTAAATTTTAATCATTTCAATGTAACATATCCCCAGCTGAAAATTTATGAATTCTACAATCACATTCTTAGTTATTATTAAATGTTGATATCTTTAATTAGTTAGGTAGCTGTTACCAGGTGATATTTAAAGTAGAACATTAGAATATTCACCTTACCAAGATGGTTATGAACCAAACTTCAGTAAGTCTTCATTTCTAATCAAAATTTTTCGCTGAATATTATGTCATTTACCCTACAGATATTCTTTCAAATGTGTTATATAATTTGATAACCTGTCCTGAAAAAAATGATTCTTTATTCACTAACACTTTCGATTTTAAAGGTTAATCTTTTTTCATTCAGATACTGGTTTATTTATGTAAACTTGGGAATCTTTTTCGACATCATACTTGTATATCGGAACAAAGATCACTTTCTTTACTAATTATTTATTTGATTGTCCATGAGATGTTGTAGAATCACTATATACTGTATTTTTAAAGTAATCCCTTTTGAAGTAACAAATAGTTTCATACTTTTTCTGATGAGGAAAACACTCTCAATGCTAGAAAATTCAAAAAAAAATTATATCACTGGTTATAATTTCCTAACTTGATGAAGTTTTATACTTTTGACTAATGTTCAACCTACACTTCACCATTAATAATAAAACAAAAAGTTTCCATAGGCATTTTTTCATATGCTCACTGCATGGTTATGTTATTGTCGTGTTATATTAGTGGACTATGCGAAGCCAAAAAAAATGTGCTTAGTGTTTTTGCGGCAGTTGAATAAGCAGATAATTAAATAGAAAAATATCGTAGGCATCCAAATTTCCTTCTTAACTTTGTCACACTAAATAACTGTACAATAAGGCAATGTCTTCTAGTCATTTAAAACGCTGAAATTCGCTGTCAACTTTCCTGAAACTGCTGCTTTTGTCGGAAATTACAAACAAACGTACCCTAAGAATCTCACAGTAAATAAGCGAATAAATGTCATGAATAAATATGCATAACCTAATGAAGTTGATTAGTTGGAGAATGGAGATGTTCGAAAAGTGCTCAACAGTTGTACAAAATAGTATGCTGTTCAAGTTTCTATGAATTTGTAACTTTTGATAATTTTTCCCAGATATTGATGTCTTTGTTTTCAAACTAGGTCATCTAACGAAAAGCTACTCCTGATAATAAAATTTAAAGTGTGACTGAAATTAATCAGTTTCTGTCCATAACGAAAAGATTAAGAGGATATAAACACTTTTAACACTGATAAATTGAATTCGAGTTCCCCCCCCCCCCTGAAAACATCAACACAAGTATAGTTACATCCAGTTGAATATATCGAATAGGATGAAACTTGTGTATTATATACTACTTACTAGCCACAATCCATCTTCATCAAGCAATTATGTTTATTTACTTGTTCACAACTATAGAAACAAAGAAACTAACAAAATTGATTTGACTAAATTGATTAACATAGATATAAATAATTCACGACAAATTACAATTTTAATAAACCTGTATAAAATATTACTGTATATAATCAATTAAGTGAATAATTACGTTATATATTACTTGAAAAGTCAAGTGTACTGAAAGATACAGGATTAAAATTGGATTATGTATAGTTGATTTAAAAAAACACAATTATAAATATATTTTGTTATGTAACTGTTTTCTCTCTGAATGAGATTCAGGTTTAATAGAAAAACTAACTAGATCTAATTATGATTTAGTTTGAGATGACTTTTTAAATAAAATAAATCTAGGTGATTAAATATTTTGAGACATTAGTAAAAAGTATAGTATGCCCTAATAACTCATTCCAAGGTGTAATCTATGACCGTGAATGAAATTTAAATGATGCATCTTGACATGTTATTATATAAAAAAACAAATTTTAAAAAGTATCTAAAATATTGATTTCATCTAAGTGTTTTTTAGTTAATGTTTTGAAAATAATAAATTTGTTTTTATTACTTAACCATAAATCGAAGCAAATTTGTTATATACTAGAATGAATCGTAGTTGTGTTCTAAATCAAGTGCACATAATTCCATCTATTATTATCCGGTACTTGTGATTTTTAAGTACTGTAAAAATAATATTGTAGTGATTATTGTTATTATTATTAGTCAGGTGTTTTCAAAACTTGGTTGATTGGTATTTTCAGTGTGATATATAATTTATCCTGTAGACTGACTAATTTCGCACACAGACTAAACTAATAAGGAATGGTCGTTAATAAATTTTTATAGTTGTAGCTATACAAACTAATACAGTTTTGTATGTAAGTACAGCAAACTTTTTAAAACCGATATGACGGAATAGCATTTGCGATATTTGTTTACTATTTACTTATCTTATTAGCTAGATTTGACATCTTGGATAGGATAGTAAATGATGAATTTTTTCGATTTGAACTAGTACCAGCCGAGGATTAAAAGGAGGATTTTTATAAATTGGTTTAGTTGATTATCACTGATAAATGTGCAATCTTACTTCACTTCAATATTCAGTATACACAAGTTAAGATTACTTTATGATACATCTTAATAAAATCATAATCCAAAGTCATTCTGTTGCGTAAACTATCACTTTTCATATGAAATTGTTTAGAATTACTTTTAGCTTCCTTTTGACAGTGTGCTTATATATAAGCCGGTTAAACCACATAAATCATTTTGAATACCTTTCTAACATATTTACTAGGTCTTTCAGTTTGAAGGTTGCCGGCAAATTTGTATTTATCGAAAAAAATACAATAAATTGAACTTGTTAGAAAACTTAACACTGTACATCTGAGCAGTGATGAGATCAATTGTTCACAGGTATCTAATCCAGATGTGTGGCAATTCATTGTATCTTTTTATTTAAAGGTGATTTCTTAAGCTTGGCTGTTAGTGAAGATGAATTGTTCATCATATAGCTTAAGTTCAAGAACAACGACCTAATGGAGCATGTAATACAATAATAAAGAAGATGATTGAGTTAAAGCCAATCCTTTAGTTGCCTAGTGAGTGGAGAGGGTTATCTATTTAGTTCAGTTTTGAAGTGATTATGACATCCGTTAGCAGTCACCTTTTATGTAGGTTAAAAATGACCAAGTCGTCTGTACTTGAAAGACAGTTTTTAAGTCATTAAATGAGAAAATATCGTGTATAATTTGTTTAGCGGCTCAACTATCAATATTGTACGTTTTAAAAGTACTCTGAAAGATCCGTAATTTAAAACAAAATACAGTAATAACTAGTTACTGAAATTAATTATTTTATAAAGGATTTATACTTAGTCTAGTATATAAGGGTTGAAAGTGAGACTAAAAGGTATATCGTCAGTTATATTACAAAATATTAAAGTTACTTGGATAGCACAACACATCACATCAAACTAAGGGACATGATCAAAATACAGGGACAAAAATATCAATCACGATTATTAAAAGCGTAGAATTTGATTTACAGCCCACGTAATTTACTTTTTTGAGGTGAACTTTATCCATAGAAGATAAATATTATTATATGGCCACCAGCTTCACCAATTGTTGCGAATTTGTTTATGAGCTCCTCCTGAAATTTGATTAAGATATGTAGATGGTATCTGTATCACTATGAAACGCAATAAACAAAATGAATATGTTGCAACTAATAACAGTATAAGTTTAATGGGGAGACAGGTTTTGTTAATTGTTTGATTGGTAGAGAAAAACAACTGTAATGCAAAAACAGCGGGTTCTGGGGGGGGGCATCTAAATTACAATTCAGCACATTCAGTTATCAAGAAGTCTGTGGTTGTAAGAAATCTATTGAACAGATGTAATCTTATTAGAGAAACAGTAAACCAGCAGTTAGAAATGAATTTAATCGTACCTACACTTTGGGCCAATAATTATCTTAAAGTTTTGGAAGACTATAACTAAAAAATGTGGGAGAAAACAAAAATAAAGTGTATGAAAATGGAGTGGATTGACAGTTTGGTCATCCTGTAACATATGGAAACGAAAGTATAAAGAATTTCAAAAAAATATACTTTTATTTTCGTACAAATCATTTAGTTAGGTCAATACTAGTTAAGGTTAGCGATGTGATTCCCAAAGTGGGTCAACAAAATTTTGTTTATAAAATAATGTGTAATGATCATAACACTGTACGCTCATAGCTCAATGTAAGGAAAAAAGAGAATAAATTGCGTTTGAAGCATGCTTCAAAATCTTTGTAAGGGAGTATAAAACTTCTAAAATCTTTGTCATTAGTTGCTTTACATCCATTTGAAACAGGACATTAGATTGCTTTAGACGGCAACGGAATTCTCAGGTAGGGTTTAGGTGCTTATAAAGATAAATTTACACCTGATGTACTTTATAAGTGCGAAAACTGAAATGATGGGGTGGTAGAGGAATCATGAGTAGCAGTTAGATGAACCATGGCAACTACTGATTAAAAAATTAAAATCTTAGTCTATACAACCAGTTAAGCGCATTTTTAGCAATACGGTTGTCAATGGCAAAAAATAATCAACCATTTATTCAACAATATTTATTTAGATTTATCTCCAATTAACTTTAATTATACATTATTGTGCACACACAAACATTTTCTTACTATCAGTGAGGACCTAACAAACCGTTGCTACTTGTACTATTAGTTGGCAATACAGAAAACAACTTTTATCCTTTCCATAATCCAAGGACTGATTTTGTTTTTCAAAATAACTATTATCAACCACATGGGAATACACATACATGAGCCTTAAAATGTCACTATCCATTTTAAATACTGTATACTATACACATTATTCAACATTAACAGCAAGGTGGAACAAGCCTTGAGTTCAGATTTGTTTCAGACTCAATTTAACTATAATATTTTTTTACTTTGATTATTTCTTTACAGAAATTTCGACCAGCTTGTTGTATGGAAGGTTAGAATCTATTTATTTTCGTTCGCTAAGGTTTTCATATATAAATTACCTTCACTATCTGAATAGATATTGCAGTAATTATTTAAACTTATTCAATTGAAACCAGTATTTTGATGTTAGTTGGGTATCACTGAAAACCAGAGAGCATTGCACAGCTGTTTAATCTTATTATAGAACTCTTCAGCAGTGCTCATTATCAAATCCCCAGAGAATCGAACCAGTGGCCTGCGATTGACTCTCTGCACTAGTAGTCCGGAGTTCATTGATATCTTAAACTTTCACCTTTGTCAGTTTGTGATATGGCTCGACGATCATTCATTATCATTTGACGGAATCGAGGGTGTGCACTCCTGAGAAACTACATACTACGGCGAAAACAGATGTCCAGTGCTCGCTAGTTTTTAGTAAAATCCAACCAATATTATTCTCTGAAGAACACAAACAACTAAACATAGTACATATTTTTACAAAACCACTTCAGTTTTCGTCGAAAATTAACTAAATCAAAATATAAATTATTCAAATTCATAGATTCAAATAACTAAAATGAATACTGTTAAAAGTAAAACCATTCAAATAAATATTTTTTTTATATGAGAAATTAATTTATATGCAAATAATTCATCTATGAATTTGTTTTTATTCAAGTTTGATTTTTGCATCACAATACACAGATGCAAACAATTAGGTAATTAGACTTTGTTTTGCATTTACAGTTGTTCCATAATGGAAACTTCATAATGAGACAAAATAAGAATTAAAAAGTACATTATTACCTTCTGTTGCAAATAAATTCGTTCATACCATCGAATATCCAGAGTTAAAAAAATGGATATTTGATCGTTTTAACTGAAGATAGTATGATACTGCACATTTGAGTCACGATTTCACCAACATGTTGATTCCGTTTATCAACATTTCAATAAGTTGGTGTAGAAAACTCCTGAGATATTTAACTTTTATTTTCATATGACCTTAGTAAAGTGTTATTTTGAATAAAACATCCAGAGCCTTGTATTTTTCGACACTTTTCTACAGTTTATTTCGTATCTCACTTTACTTTTTGTAATGTTACTGAGGCTGCAAACATCATGAAGTGAAATGTCGTTTTTGATCCTTTTTATTGTCATTTAAATATAAAACACTTTCAAAATGTGATTATTACAATTATTGGAATTGTTCTTTTAACACTGTTTTTATTCCCGGGGTACAGATGTATAAAGGTTATTTTTCAGGAGGAGGTTACGAAAGCCTTTTACAAGCTTTATTTCCGTATTTTTCTACAATCATCAGTAAGGTCAAATATAAGAGAAAATTCAACATCGTTACCAGCACTTGAACTTTCCTAACGACATTATAAATACCATTATTACTGGATTACTGAGATTAAGTTTTAGACTGACCACTTCCTATCTATAGACAACAAAAGAAACTCAAAGTTGCATAATAATCTATCAAGGTTCCTTGTAACAGACCTACAACTGATTAACTATATTACTCTACAACATGGCTTAGTTCAATAAAATTGTTATAATAGAGAGTGAGATTATATTAATGGCTAACCAATATAATAAGCTTGATTGTGACAGATTGAAAATTAACCATGTATCTATGAGACAGAAGCAGACACACCCTATCCCTCAAAATAAACGGTTATCAGAATACATAATAATTTGATATCAAATATGAATCATATTTTATAACAAAATAAACTTATGTACAAAATATTTTAAATCAACTATTGTTTGATAGTGATCTTGCGAGTCACTTGTGAACTAACGAAATCAAAATACAAATATCAGAATTAATCATTTTTCACCATATCAAGAATAAGTATTGAAAAAACTATTAAATGGCGTAAAAACAAAACTGCTTACAAACTACAGTAGTAATTTTTATACTGAATAAACAATCACAATAATGAATGATTAAAGCATAATACGATGATTAACCAGAAAAAAGGAACTTAATTTAAATATTGCACTTAAATTGAAGTCATTACTGAGTGCGAAAACTATGTCTAGTTGTTTTGTAATCAGACATGGTTTAGATTAACGT
This sequence comes from Schistosoma japonicum, assembly GCA_025215515.1. NCBI lineage: Eukaryota > Metazoa > Platyhelminthes > Trematoda > Strigeidida > Schistosomatidae > Schistosoma > Schistosoma japonicum. The sequence continues at coordinate 21,515,812 of CM046064.1, read as the reverse complement.
AATGAGAAATACTTTAATATTCAGTATAAATGGCGCATAATAACTAAGCATTTCAACATTATTTTACATATTCGTCACTTAAATAAGTTTTGATGCTGTATTCACTAGTGAGAAAAATAGGTTTATTATTCAAAAATTTAACTAGCTTGAAATATTTGCGAATTAAATTGTTTTGATCTGACAATTTTGAGAAATTTGTACTTACGTCAGTTGGTTGTTTAGACGCTCATTCCAATATAGATGCTTGATTGAATTATTTTGTCTAAGTTGTATAGACAGATAACTTCGGATTAGTATGACCCTGCATATATTAATAAGTTCTAAAGTATTCTTAGCCGAAATTGAATAAATTATTCAAACTATACTTTAACTACTAATGTTGTAGATGTTAAATCCTTTTGTTTTCTTTCAACCATAGGTAGGACTCTCAGAATTATATTTTTTTATTTTGTCATGAACTGAAGTATTTAATTAAATATTACTCAAAACTGAATTCGGTTAATCTGTTTCCTAACAACATTTTGGAACCATAAATCAGTTTCGGCTAGTGATCATTCAAGAAAGCCTGGTTCCAAGCTATTAGTGGACTATATTTATTATTCATTTATTTCAGAAATGTGCTAATTTCGGTATTATAGAGATAACTAACTTATGATTATATTTAACTGACAACTGCAAAACGTTAAAATAACAGCCAAAACTAGTTATGTGAAGTTATTTATTTCTGTTTTGCGCAGATATTCATTATTTAGTAAGCCACACTAATACTTAATATTCTTATTTTACAATCACTGAAAGCTTTTGTCGTCTGTAAAGAAACCTAGACTAGCTTGTGAGCCTTACAGTTTGACAGACATTAACTTTGTGAAAATCAAGTATTTTCTCCAGATGTTTTAAAGTGAGCACTAAAATGTCTCAAACACTAATCAGTTTTATGAAATATTTTTCTTGGCTTAGCTTTGTTATATCAAAGTCATTGATAGAAATTTACATATCATGTTTTTTCAATAAGAGATGTTAGATTAACAGACTCGTTTTTTCAAAATAAATTCTTTCTTTAGCATGGATATTAAGCAAAAGGAGCTTATATTTACTTATTAATCAACAAGTGCTTCAAGCTCACATTATAAAGAATTTCCACCAACATTCTTCATGTAAGGAAGAGACTTTAGAATTATATATATATATATATGATCTAATTTCTATTATATACCAGTTATAAAGACAAGACAACCAAATTCACTTTCCGTCATTTTAGAACACAACAATAAAAAAACCGCGACTTCCTTCTATCATTAAATCATGTAAGTAAATCAGTAACATGCTGATCAGACATTAATCAGTGTTAATAAAACACGAGTGAAAGAAACTTGTTTCAGTTGATTATGGATAAATTATTTTCAAGTAACCATTGAATATGGTGTTTGTAAATGATGTCATAACCTTTATTAACGGGAGACAATTTAAAGATTAGCGAATAAAAGCAACTATGAGAACGCTTTGTAATGATGTATAGCCAGTAAGTTGACATTAGGTCTTACCGATTCAGTAAGACGATTAATCTATTGTCCTTGAGTGAACTATAGAAATCAAGCAAAACTGATTTTCCAACAATAGATGATATATATTATGATGATAATAAGTCATAACTTTTAGAGCTTCTTCAATACTGGCTTTCAATAATATGTACCTTAATCATTTTTCATACTAACAATGATTTTGTTGTTGCTTGTAAACTTGTTTCCATTTTTAGACGAGATAATCGAAATACTTTTGTATAATTATGTCGTCCTTCACTAAAAGAAAAAATGAAAAAATGAAAAACTGTGGTTACATGTTGAATTTATGCTACGTTATGAACACACGTAAATCTTTATTAACCATATCACAAAATAAATATTGAATTCTTTTCATATCTTGAAATAGAGCCCATCATAGAGCAAGCAGTTAACCTATTTTCTCATACAGAAATATATTTATTCTAATCAATGTAATTAAGCTAATTTGTTTTTCCATTCACTAGCCGATCTTCATTTACGAGTTGACGTATTTACCCACGTGCCTTACTCACCTATGAACAATACCGATTTGAATGTTAACCATACCATAAGCCATAGTGAACTTAATCCCCTAACAGAATCCATTTTGTATATTTTACTTGTTATAACATTCGTAACTTGGTATCAAATGCTAAAATATCTCATTCTAATTCCACTACCTATATGAGATACTCTACAAATAAACTTTCTAGAATTTGCAGCAGTTTACCACATGTTATTTTCAAAATTGATTACCTGTATTTGTACGGATATGGATAATTTCTATTCCAAAACCTTACTTAATATGTCCACGCCAACGGTTATCTCTTACTTGCATTGGTGAAATAATAGGGATTCTAAATGAGTGAACATTTTATCGTTCATTATAAATATTTAGTCTCAGAGTGAAATTCATCTTTTATAGTTTTTGAGAAAGTCCTAACTGTGCCCACACATTTAATCAATTCCAGGTTATTTTTGCTGTTATTCTGTGATCCATGTTTTTGTTGCCTTCTTTCTAGTTGTACAAACTATGTATAAAACGTGAATGAAGTTTACTTATCCTACGTTGCTTATTTTGTTTCTTAGTATCACGGTATCTCAGCTTCCTTACAAATCAACAAACTCCGTCCTATGCGACATAGTCTACTCAAGAGAGCTAGTGATTTATTTTTGTCACAATCCCCTCCACGTAAACTTACAACTTCATACATTATTCATTATCAAAAACCATGTAATTGGACATTGTTTTTCATACTAATGATTACCTATTTATTAAGCTATCACCTATCTCTATACATTCTGATAACACGTATGTCCTTTTCAGTTTTCAATAATTTTGAATTCAATGATCAGTTAAGATAGTTGATTACAGATATCTCTTCAAAATATTTAAAATAACCATTTTAACAATATGAGCAAGTTTTGTAAATTGAGATATGATCTATTATAATTTCCAAAGTGTATTATTATTGTTCTATTAACACATCAACTCGGATGGTCATCCACTGTGACTCTAAAACTCAGTTAAACAAATCAGTAAGTATCTAAACCAGTAACTGGTTTGACGATAAATTACCAAGTTTGATTATTTTCTCTATAAGTTTCTTGTAGCATACATTTTTATCTAATGATGGCAAGTTTATCCTGAACTTCATAACCCCTGTCCTTAAATTTGAAAACTGTTAACATTACAAAATTTGTTTATGTCCTGTAACTGAAACTCTTGAGAAAGTTCCACGCTATTCACGAAGGCAGAATAGCATTTATATTAATTAATACTAGTTAATTTTTAAAGTTTCAGGTAAATGGAGATTTAATAAGGAAATACATTTTGTTGGTCTGTCAAATCATCTGTCATTTTTCTTTCTTCTAGTGGTTGGGTTGATTATAAAAACTACATTATCTCAAGGGAAGCATGGAATACAGTGGACAACCTGGATGCAGCTAGACAACTTGAAATTTTCACATGACCTGGCTTCCCTATCCCACGCACAGCAATAAGTGCAAGTGAAGACGGAGAGTGTACCAGCAGCCTCTATAGAAGTTGGCCTCAACATACACTAAGGGAAAAGCGAGATCCTTAGACAAAAAACAGAGAGCATCAACCCATTTACACTCGGCATGGAAATTCCGAAAGATGTGAAAACTGTAACATACCCGCGTAGTGTCCTCGATAAACAAAGAGGTCTGATGCAGGTGTGAAGGCATGGATTGTCACTATAAGGGCAACATTCCTGCAACTGGAAGACATCTGGAACTCAAACTAGCTGTCAGCCAACATCAAAGCTATAATTTTGACACAAACGTCAAATTGGTTCTATTGTGTGGAGCTGGGATTCTTAGTGATAACTATAAAATATCACCCTTCAAAATATGCATGTATTTATTAACACTTATTTGAGCAAGATACTTTGGGATCCATTGACCAAAAACCATCAGCAACAATTTACTGTAGCAGAGGACAAACCAACGTCTAACTGAGGGCAAAGTTAGGGAAAATTTTCTGGGGGTTGATAGGATACACATCGAGGAAATCATCAAACTACATCACAAAACATGGCCTAACTTAGAATCCTCAAGGCCAACGACAGGTGGTTGATAATGAACACATTGCATTAAAAATTGGAGTCACTCATGAAGAGGATGAATAGCATTTGGAAAGAACTGGAAGGAGAGCTGTAGACGAAGGTTTTTTGGAGAACACTGGTCGTCGGCCTATATTTCACGTGGGGTGAATGAATGAAGAAATGAGCTTTAATTCACGCTGCTAATTTGCATTTCAGATTATACTGTGTAAATTTACTTATGATCATTTTATTTCTCATGACAAATAAATTTGGAAAAATATGGATTAGTGTAAGTAAATAATCAGTACTGTGTACTCAGTCAACACTTCACTAAATTACATACAAATTTAATGATATCAGGTAACCAATCGTACTTTATTATTACAGTCTATGTTGTTCAATATGAACTGACTGAACAACTGTTCAGTGCTTCCTAATTATCAGTGGTACTCTAACACAAACCAATGTGTGATATCAATTCGAGAATAAAATGAATTTGAAAATGTTTTACTAAATTGTACAACATATTTAAGTAGATAACATTGAAAGTAACAGACGAATTCTGCAATCAATATGTGAATGCTACTATATCATACATAAAATGAATGTTAAATAAATGGTGTAAAACTTCTTGAATGAATTTATGAAATTTACTGTAAAAAATTACCAAACATCGAGAATACAATGAAATTATATTAGCAAAAATATCAGTGTTTTACTTGGAAGTTTGATCAAAGTTTCATCAGAAAAACAGTTTAAAATCCTGAGTATAATTATCATTTATAAGACACATTTCAGATTCACGTTGACATTTTACATCAAATTAAGGTAAGCGTTTTAGTTTTCAATTTATAAATGGAACTAAGCATTATTAGATTCTCAAAACAATGAGAACAAGGAGAAAATATTACATGGTGATAGAGACAAACGTCGGAGTCGATGTCATATTTATGGATTTTTATGAACGTTGAACCACATCAATTAAAAAGTAAAGGTACAAAAAATTCGTTTAGAGTTTGAGTCTTACCATTTTAAATAAAAAAATACACTTTAATAGTTCACATTGAAGATATTGACGCTGGAGTGGCTGATGACGTTAAATCAATAATTGTGTATACCATGAGTGGTATTTTATACCAAATGTAAGCAATTGTTTTATAGTTTTTGAGTTAACAAAATCTCCTGTTACTAAGCCTAATGCACCAAACTAACTGATTAGTCACAATTAACCCCTATTTTAATGTTTAAATTTACTATTTTGTTGACGACACTTTTATTACTGTATAAGCGTTCGGTATTACAATTGTTTTCTGAACGTATGTAAGAATAACATTGGCATATAACGGCATATGGAACTAGCTTTATGATAGCAGTCAAATTATCGTAAGTACACTAACGAAACTGTCTAGAAATTCATCGGTTGCTGGTAGATTATTTAAAATTTCTGATTCTTCGGTAACTCTCCTTAGAAAACTATGGTTTGGCTTTATGGCTGTAGTCGTTAATCAGATCTGTTTACACTAAAATGATGTACGGCTACATATATATATATATATATATATATATATATATATATATAGCCGTACATCATTTTAGTGTAAACAGATCTGATTAACAGTGCACTATAGCGTTATGCATGACAGAACCTAAGTGATACGAAACAATGAATTTCGCAGTTTGGATTCATTTTCTTATTAGTATACGTATATGATATTCAAGTAGTGAATTAGGATAGACTTCAAGAATACTTCAGCCTCTGAAATAAACCATGAATATATTGGCAACTATGTGTTTTGACACAGTGAATCAAACATAGTACGTAAAGCAAACTAATAACCAGATCTAGGATGACAGTACTTCAGTGTAGTAGATGGAAGTACGAGCACAAAACTATTTGATAAGACTTCCTCTACTAATAATCAAAATATATGTTTATTCGGACATTCTTTATCAATCGTAAGTATCCAATAAAAGCTTTGGTGAGCAGGAAAACTGGAAGTCACTGTTCCTTTTTTAGCTTTTAATTATGGAATGCGAATAATTTATTTAAAAATAACATTGGATTTTTAACAAATATACACCTATGACAATCGAAACAACTGAAAATATTCTATCATTCTTTCTATTTCAGAAAAAAGTTTCACTTTAATTCATTTTTCTAGCTTCTTCAGTAGGTATTGATGAATACATACAATAGATAAGGTCTTCCTGGTTCATTAAAGGTCTGAGACTTCAAATATCAGGGTTCACGACATTTCTTTTTCAAGAATATAATTGTTATTTTGTTATGCAAATAACTTACATTTAGATAAACAAATACTGATATGAAATTGATGAATACTTCTTGGACTAGTTTGATTAATAAACAGTTTCGGAGAATAATGACATCTTCAGTAATTTGTAATCATTTATTAAGTCAATCCTACTATGGCAAAAAGTACTGTGTATTATAGTTGATAATGAATCTGTCCATAGGAGGGAAACACTTAATTTATTTACACAAATAGGAAATAAAAAAATGTGACATTGAAATTTGATTGTACATTAATGAAATAAGTAATGTTAATTCAACGATCAATGGAATTATTTTTAGTGAAACTATTTTTAGTACTTGAGATGTAACAATAATAGTACCAAAATGTCCTATGAAACAGACTTAAATTATCATTTATTAATCAAGTGAAATATAAATAGGTATGAGATATTAAGATATGTATTTTGAGGTTTTTAACCAGTATGATTGTTGACATGTATAAGAAAAAGAAATATAGAACTAGCTAAAGTAATTACAGTCTACATTGATGAACCATAAAAGTTACATGTCTGTCACATGTTTCAACAAAACGCCATAGTTTTGAACATTTAAAAATATTTCACTAATTGAGAAGAAATCATAGATAAAAGTTATAGATCTCATAGGCTCAAACTTTTGGGCAATATTTTTTCTAGCTTTGTGCATACTGTAAATAACTGTTAAGTTTTAAGTATGTTTAAACTGAATACTTATGATCACCATCTTTGTATACTAAAGAGTCATTCTAGAAGTCTAACAATTCAATAAAATGATAATTACTGAAAATCTTATGCGGTAATATTACAATTATTAAAATATGTTTCTTCTTTCATTCTCATTGAAAAATTGTGAAATTAATCTATTGGAATTTTAATTTGATATCATAAATTAGTCCGAATTAGTCAACCATTGATCACCAGAAAGCATTGGACAGCTGTTTTGCTCCAGTAAGAAACTTCAGTAGTGAGCATTTACGACACCATTAGGAAGCGAACCCAAGACCCTGTGGCTCCACCGGGAACGTCTCACCATTAAACCACTGAGTCGGCTCCCAACAATTACCATTTCTAGTTCAGTCAATTCGTGATACGTTTGCACAACCTCATCGATCGTCATCGGTGGGTAACTACTCCGAACCCGACACTGTTGAACTCCGCCAGTCTCTTCTCCTCACTAGAACTCCAGGATGTCTACTAACAGGCCAACATGTTGTAAAGAATTGCAAAAACAATTTAAATCTTATCTTCAGATTAGTGGTTTTGATTTCATTTTTAGGAGAAATTAATTCTTCTTAGTTTCTTAGTCATAGTAGAAATAAAACAAATACATTATTCAAAAAAAATGAATTTGTGTTCTGAATGACATGTATGCAATCACGTTGAGTGTGTTGTCTTCTGGAACTTTTATTTTTCAAGTACCAAAAAAGATAGGGACAATTATAACGATGGTAACGTATTAAATCATCGTTAATTAGTTTATTAATGTCAGTGAATTTACGTATCAGTTTAGCTATTCGTTTGTCTTCTAAGCATAGAAATGATTAATTATACAATACGTTAGTATATAGTTCTGAAGTTAAAAAAGATTGTGATGTTTTCGTTCATCCCATTTAATAGATTCGACGCATTTAGTATTATGCACCTTATTTGTTTGAATATTCATTCTAATTACATTATTACTATGTAGTTACATCACATCTTTCTACAATCATGCTATAATTAGGTTGTTTGAAAGTACGCGGAATCGATTAACATGACATGATTTGAAAAAGAGAAAATAATTATGTTGATGCAGCTAGAATAACTTATAAATTAGTATAAAATCAAACACAGCTTTACTATTTTACAAAACATTTATTATAGGTCTCCAGAAACTTGTTAGTACATCGATTGCATTATTTAATTTTGAGTAAATTTTTGCGAAGCCTTCTAAATCATTATTTTGTCTGTCCATTTAAATCACTTGTAGAATTTCTAGAATTGAATATTTTTTATTCATAAGGGGTTAGCAAAAGGCAAGTTAAACGGCATGATACGATTTCGGACTATTTTGTCTTACAGTTAATCAACAATGAAAACTGGATATTTGATAATCTGTTTATTGACATACCAGTAATTTACGAATTTTCTGTTACCAACTCATATCAGTTTAACTCTGTTAAGGAGATAATAAATATGATTTTATGGAACCTGTTTACAGATATTAACGAATAGATGTTTACTTCATTTTAAACGTATAGAAAAAGGATTTCAAATCAAAACTAAATTTATTTAATACTTTATTTTGATTATTTCTAAGATGTCACCATATTTACTTATTCAATATTGTTTCAGGATTGAGTTGCTGACAGAATTCAAGCTATATTTTTTGAATTATACATGTTACAGTTAGCGAAACTTAGATCTGCTTTAAAAGCTAAGCATGATAATTAACACTGAACGAGATGTAGTTATACATAAATAAGATTCAGATGTTACAGATCTCAACATACAAGGACTTAAACAACAAAATAAAACCAGAAGTTTACATTATTTGGGTATCCATCTAAAATCAAGGAACAATAAATAAGTATTTGGTTATAGTGTAAGGAACCTCAGCAATGTGTATTCATGATATCAAAGTGAGTCAGTCCCAAGATCATTGCACTTTACTACAAACTATTAAACCTTAGTCTAGTTCGATAGCATCTATTGGTTTATGAAACTAACTTTAGTTGATTAGCAATGGTGATTTATGCCATCAAATAATTGAACTAGTTGTGTTAATACATTAAATCTTTATGGAAACTTAATTTTCCCTTTAAAAACACGTAAAGAAACATTTTTATTATTCTAACAAAAATCAAATTTTTACCTTATTAATTTATATTGTTATGAAGCTAATATGAGTTCATAACAGTAATTCCTGTGGTTTATCAGTGTCTCTATCTTTAATGTATATAATCCTATTTGATCTGCAATTTTCTGATATTCTTGATTTATAAGATGTAGTAAACAAATTATTTTGACAGTTGACTATAAACAATAACATCGTCGGTCAGGCTATTACTTACAGAATAACATTTGTTATAAATTTTCAAGTTTCTGAATTATTTGTAGATTCATTACTTATACTACTTAACAAGAACGTTTTATTTAATCTTACTCATTGCTGTTGAATTGTATACAATAATATTAAAATAATAAATTTTGCATGAACTTTCCTGAATGTTTATATACACATGAAAATGCAGAATACATTATATGATTCATGAAATTATGAATGATTATCTAATTCATTAAATTCAATAAAATTATTTGTATACGTTTAGTCTAGTCTATTACTAAAATAGTCTATTTATGTTAAATTCGTTTATCGCTACAAAACGAAGTATCTATGAGTATTATTACAATGAGGCAATGATGAATAATAGAAAATTATGTATGTGTAAAACGTTATCGAAACAAGTTGATAGAAATAACATTTCTTTTGACTACTAGTTGGGTTGAGAAATGTTATTATATTGAAAGAACATGATATATCTTGAGATTTCAATCTGAAATACCATGATAATAACATTGAACTTGAGCACATAAAGCCTCAGAGATATAAAAATCATAAGATGGAATGTGAGTAAGAAAATGTATTTGAGTATATGTTGGATATATACAACGAACCATATGTACATTTATTTTAGAACAAAACCTAAAACCATTATTACGATTTTTCCAGTCTAGGAAGACTGAGTTGAAAAATCAACCAAGTGGATAATTTCACGTCAAAAGTTTTAGAAATTCAGTTATTCGGTGGCTGGATGGAATGTTTGTAGTTATTTTAAGCTTCCTTTGGGTTGTTCTACTAGCTTCCTAAACATTAAACGTTTAGAAAGCTTGCATTTCATGGATAGAGTTGTAGCCTATTTTACTGAACTTCTAGAAAATGCTAGACAATTTTTATTTTTCACAATAATTCGATAAGTTTTTATAACTTTGTTATGCCGGATCACAAAGAAGTGTAAGAAACTTCCAGAACTGTGTTTTAAGAACACTATTTCATTTACTCCAACTGTGTGTGGTGTAAACATTTTGTTTCTATTATTGTTACGTTTCTCTTACCCTATCCTCCCGTTTAGCATAATTACTGTTATTAAACTGTCGCTTATTATGGACTATAGTTAATTAGTTGTGTACAAGTTGTTCCTATTCACTACCACTATTTCTTTTGTTCTGTATTCATGTTGATTTCCTAATTGGTTTGCTGTGCGGTTTGATTTTATGTATATATAAAGGGACGCTTGGAATACAATGGGATTCTGTCTGGTTGATCTATTGGCTCGTATTCTTCCTATTCTAGCTTGGGTCTAAGTGGGCATAGGGCAGACGCACAATTATCGACTAGGCACTAGTGATTGGCACTCGACCAACCAACCACCAAATTTCTCGCATCATAACAAACTCAAACAATATTTACGCAACAACAGCAACGATGGTTCGAAGCATACCAATTTTCAATTACTAATTATAGAGATCATCTTTTTAATTTTTATAGCTTTTTAAATAAAACATAGCAAACTACAGTTAGAATTTGCATTTCATTTCATTGTTTTAGTTTGCTTACACATTAATCAGTAGTCTTATTGTCAAATCTTTGTAAAAATTTAAAGAGAAGTTCCTATTAGTATTATGACTTCATAGATCCTCGATTGTTCATGACCTCTGCCGTATTGACTTTTTAAGGTAGCTGACCAGTAGACGGAGCACGATGTTCACATCAAGCAGTCAGTAATGACGAACACGGATAATCATTTATTTAAATGAAGTGAGATTACAATGATATAAGTCAAAGGAAATCATTAATTGTGATTAAACTTTACACGAGCTAACAAGAATGATTATAATACGATTGAAATACAAAATTACATTAAATTGGCTTATATAGTTGATTGATGTAGAATTTATATTGGAGTGATTTTTAGGTCAAAGTGAAGGTAATTCAAACTAAAATAAATAGAATATGAAGAGAGCTTAATAAGTCAAACGTACAAAATAAATCAATATAAAGTTTTATTCTTAATTCCGGAGTAATTTTGGGGAAATCATGTCTCCAACGCTTATCGATGTGATCGCGTGAACAATGGTAGAAATGAACTGAAAGCGCACAGAATCCTAGACAAGAAATAATCGAAGACTATGATTTCTCTCATGTTTCTTTTAAATTAGTAGACTGGTAACACTATTTAACACTAATTTGACTAATCTAAAGTTTAGTCAAACAATTTAGTAGGGAAATATAATGATGACTGATTGTGCACACTTTATTCATTAAAAGACAAACCATATTTATTTTATAATCAAAGTCCAACCTTTATATGAATTCATATGATTTTTTGAAACTAATCATTAATATATAAATAGATATATGCATAAATGGTACATTGTAAGGCAACTACCATGACAATATTTATCGTGTTTTTATAAAGGTGAGTTGTTGTGCACAAACTTTATTTTTCACTGTTCTTTATATTAGTCATAAAGCACCATGTTTTCTATAAGCAAATAAGCTTTCTTGAATAATTCCGATTTCGATTTTAGATAGTAGTCAATCACTTCAGTTTTACTTTACGAACATCTTGTGATAATTATAATATAATGAAATGAATAATTAGCGTTTTATTTTATCTATTTATTTATTGAGTACCAATCAATCAATCAATCAATCAATCAATCAGTGCCTATTACCCCATGTGGAGCATAGGCCGCCGACCAGCATGCTCCAACCAACTCTATCCTGAGCTTTCCTATCCAGCTCTTCACAAGAGCTCTTCGTTCTCTTAATGTATGTCTCCGTTTCCCAATGCAATGTGTTCTTGAGTCTTCTTCTTTTCCTATTATCTTCAGGATCCCATGTTAGTGCTTGTCTTGTGAAACAGTTTGGTGATTTTCTCAATGTGTGTCCTCTTCACATCCAGCATATTTTTCTACTTTACCCCACCAGTCGGAACCTGAATGGTTTGTTCTCTGCCACAAAAGATCGTTGTTGATGGTATCTGGTCATCACTATCTTGCGCAGACAGTTGTTTACAAATACTTTAATCTTTTAAATGATGCTTTTGTAGTTTTCAGTACAAGTTTCAGCTCTATACAACAGAACTGTCTTCACATTTGTATTGAAAATTTTGACTATCATGTTGGCTGTTAGCTGGTTTGAGTTCTAGATATCCTTCAGTTGTTGAAATACTTCTCTTGCCTTTACAATCCACTCCTTCACATCTGCATCAGACCCTCTTTGTTTATCGATGATACTACCAGAGTATGTAAAGGTTTCTACATCTTTTAGAATTTTTCCGTCAAGTGAAATTGGGTTAATGTTTGTTGTTTCGAATTGAAGGATCTTGCTTTCCCTTAGTGTATGTTGAGCCTACTGCTGCCGAAGCTGCTGCTACACTGTTCATCTTCATCTGCACTTATTGTTGTGTGTGAGATAGAAGAGTCAGGTAGGTCATCTGCAAAATTAAAGTTATCTAGTCGCATCTACGTTGTACACTGTATTCCTAGAGTGTCTTGAGATGTTACAGTCTTCATGATTCAGTCAACCACTAGCAGGAAGAGGAAGTAAGATAGTAATCAGCCTTGTCTAACACTGGTCTCCACTTCGAATGAGTCTAAGGGCTGACCCCCATGCACGATTTTACAATGTAGTCCGGTGTAAGATTTCCGTATCATGTTGACTATGTTTTCAGGTATGTTATAATATCGTAGAAGGCTCCACAATATTCTCCTATCCATGCCGTCAAATGCTTTCTCGTAGGTGAGGAAGTTGATACAAGGTGGTGAATTCCATTCGAGCGATTGTTCAACAATGAATCGTAGAGTAGCGATTTGGTCGACACACGATCGGTCCTTACTGAATCCGGCCCATTGATCTGAAAGTTGGGCGTGTACTAGATCTTTTATTCGGTTCAAAAACACTCTGTTGAAGAGTCTTCCTGGTATTGAAAGAAGATTGATGCCTCTGTAGTTTTCGCAGTTGCTAAGATCACCCTTTATTAGTATCTTGATGAGGTATTCTTCTTCTCAGTCTACTGCCACTCGTTCTTTCTTCCAAATCTTCCCGAAGAGAATGTGAAGTATCTTTGCAGTTGCTTCTATATTTGCCCTCAGTGCCTCAGCTGGTATGTTGTTTGGCCTTGCTGACTTACTACTCTTGAATTGTCGGATAGCCATTTTGATTTCTTTAACTATTGGTGGGTTGGTGCTTATAAGGAGATCCATGGCTGCCGATTCAATGACCGATGGGCCGGAGAATAAAAGCACTTCTCCTGAGGATAATTCTTGCTGTCTAGCATTTAGCCAGTGACTTTCTTTTATTTCAAGTACCTTCAGGTTGTATCTTTTCATTTCTTCAGCTAGTTTCATGCTTCTTCCTGTCTCTCACATCGTACGGACATTTCATTTACCCACATTATTGATTGCTCTGGCTGTTAGAAGGAAAACTGACCAGGTCGCTTTCAAGGAAACTCGGCTTTTATCATGAGGCGTCATAACAGACCTTCCAACTCCCAGGGCAGAGTTACAATGGCTATAAAGGCTTTCCTGGTTAGCGTATTTTTAGCAAGGTTCTTGTTTGACGGGATGGGGTTACTAACCCTATGCTCACCCCTACTCCTTTATGCGGGCTTGGGACCGGCAGCAACCCTAAAGGAGCTCCAGGCGGAGTTATTTAATGAGAATAAAAAGTATTATTTTTCCGGGAAATTTGTTAATTGTTTATAACAAGTAGTACAGCGATTTTTACATAAATTCAGTAAATAATATAAACTAAATTGTCATGAAAACATAGTACTAATCATAATCAAAATTGTCTGTGAACATCTGACACACATGAATCTTTATAAGTTCTTATAATTATAAATTTTATATATGCAAATGTTTATGTAAATGACATTGTATTCAGGCTCCAAGATAATACTACTACTTTATTCCCATATTACAAAAGTAATTATTTATACTGTTCATTCTTATCATATGACCTCAATAGGTTTTCTTATGTTATATGATCTTAATCCCTTCGAAAAATCTGTATCTGAAATAAGTTTTATAATTGCACTTTACACTACTTATTGGTATTTAACGTTTATACCTTCACTGTTATTGTAATAATTATGATTAGTCACTAAAATAATCTATGGATAACCAACAACGCATATTTTTACCCATTCATCGATATTTAATCACTAATTACCTAGCTTCTTTTGACTGAATTATATAATCGTTACTGTGATTTAGAGTTGATGAATTTACATCCTAATGCTATGCTTTGCTTGTTCAATATATTGGTGATTTCTATTACATGCTTTTGTTTAAATTGGATCTATTATTTGAGGGTATCAATGAATGTTTTTTTAATTAGATTGCATTTCACGGGCTTAAAAAAGATTGAAATACTACCTTTGTACAGAAATCAAAATATGATTACCGAACGAAGATAATATCCTAGTGAGCTTAAGAGATTTTGATATGATTCTATTTTTAATGAACTCTGATTCAAAGTTTTAATGTGTTTGCTGTATCTACTGACTTATTAATTTTCTTCTACTTTATTGAGATGCAAGTTCAAAGTTTTCAAGTAGTTAATGTGTTGAAATATTAAGGTCTAAAGACGAAATAGTCATAATCTTACATAAAAAATGTCTTTGATTATTAATAGTAGGATGAATTTGTATATTCCCATTGATTTGTTATAGACTGAAGCTGGTCAGTCTCTATTGCTATATGTGCATCCTGAGCAGATTGCCTCGATATAGCGAATATTCACAAGTATCATTTAATTTGGATTGTGACTGGCAAGTGGAATACAGGACGTGCGTTTCGTCTTATTTGAGACTCATCGGCTGGATGTGCCTGCATCCCAATATTGATGTTCACATTGGGATTAGGACAAAACGAGCGTCCTGGATTCCACTTGCCAGTCACAATCCAAATTAAATTTGATTATTAAGTTATATGTAGGTCCATATTTATTTTTGAAGACTAACTATTTTAATGCTTATGAACTTTTTGTATTTGTAACATAAAAATGCTATGAGTGTCTTGTGTATTAGATTTGAGATTAACTGATACAAAATATTTGCTTATTTGAAAACTATTAGATCATATTTGGGTGATTTACAAATCATAAATTTTATTCATTCTTGACGACATAATAATACCCTTGTTGAATATTTTTACATAGAAAAAAAATCTAAATTCTACCACAGTTTAAATATGAAACAGTTAAAATTGATTTATTTGCTTATGTCCGTCCATTTTGAAAATAAAAACATTCATTTTAATATTTCGTGGTTTTTTTCAAATTATCACTAAGGTAGTTCGTAGTTAGTACTAAGAATATGTAATTCACCTGTGAACTGAACAGATGTTTTCTTTACTATAATTTTATGCTTTGCATGTTTACTTCATAACTATTGAATATGATCTGTTTTTTTTGAGAATAAATGAAATGTGAAATTTTCTGTTTTGAAAATTATGCCTACTGTTTAGATTTTTATTACACTCTGTTATGCAATGAAATGAAAATTAATTTATGCTAAGCTATAATTTTTAAAACCATAGTAACATAATGAAATGATATAAAATGACAAGTTTATTTATTTGATTTTCATTGTAAGTGTATAGAAGTAATTGGATAATGTAATGACTTGTAATTTTGTAAAAGAAGACTGGTCTAAAATAAAAAAATGGAAACTTATTTTCAATATCTTAGTTGACATAGTAAAGATTTCTTAGGTATTTGTGAAAGTGACAGTGTCTAAATAAATCTTAATGACATCGGAAAAGAGATTATTTTAAGAAATAAGTACATTTCAATTTACTGAAACTGTCTCGGTATGTTATTCAAAAATTTCTTCGTTATGACTTTCTTTTCAATAAGTTAGATAACAATGTATTGATTTATTTCTATACTACTGTTTTAGAAAGATTACGATGAAAACAATATAATAAAAGAATGGCTAATTTTGTATCGTATCATAAGTGTACTGATGATTATTTTGAAAGACACTTATTTATTGATCAATAGTGAATGTTATTATTCACTTGTGGATATTAGATTAGTATTGACTTATAGTCCAACTCCAATCAAAACGATTGATATGACATGACTACCAAACTTACATACTGTGACTCGAGTCCGATGACTCAATAATCTGGCTCACACTGGTTTTAGTGGTTAGGCTTTCTTTTTTCTTTAGTGTGCGTTATAGAAAAGGTAGTCTTATCCAACAAGCAACTAGTTGTTAAGACATTAAAATAGGTACGATTATTCAGAGTTGACAATACTATTTCATGTTCAAAGTCCTTGCTGTAAATTGAAATATCTGAGTTAGTGATTATTAACTTGCTAGATTAGAATAATCTGTTAAACATTTTGTGACCAGTCTTTAGTCAGCATGGCTAGATTTATAGTTGTGACACCAATCACATATATATATATATATATATATATATATATATACATCACCAGTCTTTGTTATAGTTTAGATTTTTCATCACTTATCTGAAAGAATAAAATATATTCGTGTCCAAAATTTAATGAAGTAAGAGTAAATGGATTTGATAAACTTAATGAGATTATTATACTTCAGGATTTCTCATCAGTTGCAAACAGACTGAAACTACATTCAGAATTACTAGTATTATCATAAACAGCATTTTACAAATTAACCGACCAATGACATTATTCTCTGAACGGAATAGAAAGTCATAAAGACTGAAAGAGAGCATCAACTAGTAAATGTAACAGTAAAACACAAGTATGTTTCTGCGGTTAAAGCGAAATTAAACAGAGGATGACGTAGTAACTAATAAATAAAATACAAAGGTATAATATCAGTTAGCAAATGCATGATTATATAGTGATAACAGTTATAATTTCATACCAACTACTGCTAGAAAATACACACATCTGTGTTAAAGAGTATGCCGTTGACGAATGAAAAATTAAAAGTGATTTATGTGCACCAAAATTTTTAGCATTCACTACTGCATTATAAACCATCATCTTAGTTATCACATATTCAACTTAATACAACCCGCTTATAGATCAAATACATTCATCGGTTATCCATTTAGTTAACTACCTTGCAATTATTTAGTGACAATGAAACTGTTAAAAATAACAGCTTAGGTTTGATTTACATAATTGATATATCTTCACATTTCATCATAAACAAGTATACTTCATTTATTATTTGTAAATATACCTCTTGCTGCATGCATTTTTTCTTTATTTCAGCACCCACCTACATCATTACATTACTCATATCGTTAAACCTTAATTCTGGTTCCTCCGTCTACAATACGCCTGTTCATTAAAACTTATTATTATTATAGTTATTATAGTATGATACCATGAGCCTTATTCTACTGTTAACAAACATTTAACACAAAGTCGTGTTTGTGCTAGAGGTCAAATGTCATATTTTGAAACAGCATTTCGAGTCATCATGCAATTTTCTTAATCATGGATCTTGCAAACTCTAAAATTTTCTGTGCACTCTAGTTGTTCGCTGATATGTTTTTATTCACTCCTCAAACTTATATTTTTATCTAGTCTGTACACTTACGTTAGCAAGGAATACTTTGTCGTTTTTTTATTTTCATTAAGTCATCAATTGGCCTTGTTCATTCACTTATTATAACTTGTAGAACATGCGGGAAAATACATGCATGCAATTTCATTATAATATTTACATACATAGAAAAATTATTTAGACTATTCCGATTAAACTACATGTAGTTAATGATCATTACTTCAGCCAAAATATATTTTTATTTGTTTCATTTAATATTACTTTACTTTCAATGTCAGCATGATCATCTTTGTAAACTGAAGCAAATTCTGTTACAAATTTGTAACTCATAGGCTATATCTACAGTTCTAAAATACGCCTATCGTTATAACAATCATGGAGGTATGGATAATTATCGAACTTAGTGTAGTTTGCCAAAGTAAAATATTACATTTGCTTACTAAACCATATTTATGTTTTATTGAAATGATGTAATACACTGTTTTCAAATGTTAACCAGGATTAAGTTGAGCTTGTATCTTCCCGTTGACTAGTTACGGACTAAAACTGGTCAGCCACTGTTGCTGTATATACATTCTTAGCGAATCGCCTAGGTACACCTGCAGTTTATCCAGCCTATGAGTCCCGAATAGGATGAAACGCGTCCTTGATTCCTCTTGCCAGTAACAGTTCAACTTAAACGTTAACCAGGATTATTTGAAACTTTGGCTCTAACAACAGACACCTAAAATTTGTATAAACCCTTGTAAATATATTATAGTTACCATATTTTCTAAATTTTTCAAATAAATACAAGTCACGCTGAATAAAACTGACGTTAAAGTCTTAGTACGTTTTGTCATAATTCTACAATCAAAAGCACGTATTTACCATAAAAAGTAAATACTTAGCAAGTAGAAACGATTTTTTTAGATTTTCCTATACTTTGCAAGTAACTCAAGCGAGATGAAAAATGTCAATTTTCTAAAATCTCTTTATTACATAGCAATTTTAAACGCAACAAACCTTAGATTAAGTAACTTAATGTTGTTCAGATTACTTCATTTAATAGAAAAACTAAAACAACGGATATTTCTAGACATTTAAAGATGTGATTATTCATATTACGTGTTACAACCCACAATATTTTTATGTATAATTCGGATTATATACTCAGATTTTTATATGTTTTTTAACTTCTTGTTAGATTTGACAAATATTGCTCACATTTCAATATTAGATTACCTAGCAATTACTTTTATAATCATGTTATTACTTTATTCCGAAGTGATTCATTAGCGAAAGAAATGCAACAGATACACATTACTGTAAGACCTCATAATTTACTATTTTTATTTTAGGGCACGAGCATTAGAGCCGACAAAAGTAAGTACATCAAACGTCTTGCAACGACAGCGGAAACAGCTGCAAGAGAAGGAAATATGAGACAGCTATATAACACAACGGAGAAACTGGCAGGCAAATATAGTAAACCAGAGAGACCGTTCAAGAACAAAGGAGGCAAGCCAATCACCGAGATCCAAGAACGAAGAAACAGATGGGTAGAACATTACGAAGAACTCTTGAATAGACCAGCCTCACTGAACCCACCAGACATCGAAGCAGCATCTAAAGATCTCTCGATAGATGTCACCCTGCCAAGGATGAAAGAAATCAAGATAGCCATCAGACTAGATCAAAAGTGGGGAAGCAGCAGGACCTGACAATATACCAGCCGAAGCACTCAAGTCAGATATAGATATAACGGCAAGGATACTCTACGTTTCGTTCAAGAGGATATGAGAAAAAGAACAGGCCCCAGCAGACTGGGAAGAAGGATACCTTATCAAGATACCAAAGAAACGAGATTTGATCAAATGTGAGAATTATGGAGGGATAACACTATTGTCAGTACCAGGGAAAGTCTTTAACAGTGTTGTTGAACAAAATGAAAGACTGAGTGGATGTTCAACTTCAAGACCAACAGGCTGGTTTCCGTAAGGATCGGTCGTGCACAGACTAAATCGCAATACTACGCATCATCGTTGAACAATCAATTGAATGGAACTCGTCACTGTACACCAACTTCATTGACAATGAGAAGGCGTTTGACAATGTAGACAGGTAATCACTATAGAAACTTCTTCGACACTACGGTGTACCAGAGAAACTCGTCAATATTATCCGAAATTCTTACGATGGACTACATTGCAAAATCGTGCATGGGAGGACAGCTGACAGATGCATTCCCAGTGAGGACCGGTGACAGACGAGGCTTCCTACTCTCGCCTTTCTTCTTTCTTCTAGTGGTTTGATCGGTTCATGGAGACCTCCACATCTGAGGGGATGCACGGAAATCAATGGACTGTAGGATGCGACTTCATGACTTGGACTTTCGCGGATGATCTAGCTCTTCTAGCTAATACACACCAACAAATGCAAGTGAAAACAACAAACGTAGCACCAACCTTAGTATCATTAGGCCTGACCATTCATAAGGGAAATAGCAAGATCCTCAAATACAACACAGGGAGCACCAACCCAATTTAACTTGATAGAGAAACTCTGGAAGAAATGGATACCTACACGTACCTGGTGAGCATCATCAATGAAGTGGGAGGATCCGATGCAGATGTAATGGCAAATTAAGGGCAGCATTCCTACAGTTGAAGAACATACCGGACATAAAACAACTGTCAACCAATCTCAAAGTCAGACTCTTCAACTCGAACGTCCAGGTAGTTCTTCTATATGGAGCTGAAACGTGGAGAACTACTTCAAACATCCTCAGGAGGGTACAGATATTTATAAACAACTGTCTACGCAGGATACTGAATGTCTGCTGGCCAGAAGCCATCAGCTACAGCCTACTATGGAAGAGAACAAACCAACTTCCAGCCGAATAGGAAATTAGGAAACGACATTGGAAATGGATAGGACATGCATTTCAAAAATCATCAGACTGCATCACGTTACATGCATTAATTCGGAATCCTACTTGGAAATGAGAAATAGGAAGGCCAAAGAACAGACTGGGTCGAGAATCGGAAGTAGACATTAAAAGGATGATCAGCAACTGGAAAACAGCTGAAAAGGATTGCTCAGGACAGAGTTGAATGGAGAATACTGGTGAGCTGCCTATGCTCCTCTGTGAGGGGTAACGGTGGTGAGTAAGTAAGTATTTTAGGGTACAAAATACTTCTATTATATTGGTACGATAAGTAATACAGTATACTATTGATGCCATTAGAAATGAAAATGCAGAGATCAAATACATTAGCAGTTAGTGGTTTGTTTGTGAGAACCTGGCAACATTTGAACACTGATTATTAACCCCATTACTAGAACCTTTTAAATAATGTCCTTGATTTTTTCCAAAGTGAATATGAGCGCAAAGTTAGCAAGCTGTTTGTTAAAAAGAAATCTTATTTGTGCCTACTGAAGTTCAATATTCAGCAACGCTTGATCTCTACTCGATCAGCAGTGTCCTCAGATTCGAGTTATATCAGGAAATACTATGACAATCTACCAGTGATAACAATATACTTATTTTGGACTGTCAATTTAATTTTCTTACAATACTAAACACCTAAATTTTTACCTTCTAAAAAATACAGCATCGGTGAGATCTTTCTTTTGCCCATATATATGGGTTTCACTGAAAATAAATATTTATTAGAGAATGCTTTATCAACCTGCCTCATTTTTGTTTGTAGTTTGTATATGATCTTTGCACTTGCTGTACAGCTAGTTTGCTC
The DNA here is from genome assembly GCA_025215515.1 of Schistosoma japonicum. Lineage (NCBI taxonomy): Eukaryota > Metazoa > Platyhelminthes > Trematoda > Strigeidida > Schistosomatidae > Schistosoma > Schistosoma japonicum. Next base: position 21,494,105 of record CM046064.1, on the reverse strand, counting down.
TCTACAGCGGGAATAAGTACGTTACGTTTCTAAATATCCAATGCCTTTCTTATTTTGTTAGAATGAAGAGAGTAACAAAGCATTTGAAATCGTGTACTCTTATAAATTGTTCTTATGGATTTCACCGCGTAAATGTAAAGTATTACTTAGCAAAAATAAAGGGGGTTTACAACCACAAAGTCAAGGTAAGCATGTTAAACAGCGGAGAAGTGTAATCTTGTGTTGTCCTTAGACTAATGAGATTCATCAACTTTTATTCTCCTGAATCACGGATAAACCATTCAGTTTGAACATAAACCAGTTTATTCATACATTCCTTTATGTACAGAGATTTGCATGACTAACGAGCATGACTTTCTATTATGTCTGATTTTTACATTAATACCGATTGCATAGACTTTCACTTTATTAGGACGTTGACCTTCAAGATTCACCTAACGAAGTTTGTACATAAAATGTTGCATGCTGATATCACGTACCTATAGAAGTTAGCCCATCTCCTGTTGATGAAATTAGCACATTATTCTATTAAATGGAAGTTATCAATATAGTTTTTACTGACTTATTTATCTGATCTATCAAATATACAAAGGTGGTGGATTAATTTATGATAAAAAAAGTATTTTGCTATGTAATGGTATAGTCCTCTCCATTAGAATACTCGAAAAGTAAAACAAGTAGTACTTTTTCATTCAGCTCGCAATTTATAACTTCAAGTAAGCAAATCGATTACAGTTGATTCAAAGATTTATAATACCAGTTAAGTTGTATTTCAGCAAGTTTTTCTATCTCCTGATAAGTCGTAGATATTATTACCCCACTAATCAGTCAAGACAGTTACAAAAAAATCATAATGATATCAAGATATCTGTCACTTTGTTAATATCAATGAAATTAAACAAAAATATCTATATATGCAATCAGATCCATATTTTTGATGTAGCTTTTAAAAGTGAATCCTTATAGTAGTTACTCACAAAAGCCTCATTGTTTCCTTATTGCTTGCATAGTTTTAACTACTTGTGAAAAGCATACTTTTATGATAAAAATGAAAAGTTGTCTCTACGTAATTTCACATGCCGTTTGCTTAATAAATAAAGCAAACCAACAATTTTCGATATCTTGATATCACGAATTGTTCTGAATCAGTCAATCATTGATCCCCTGGAAGCACTGGACAGCTGTTTCGTCCTAGTATGGGACTCTTCAGCAGTGCGCATTCACGACCCCGTTGGGGATCGAACTCAGGACCCTCTGGCTACACGACAAGCGCTTTACCATTAGACCACTGAGCTGGCTCCTAACGGTTGATATTTCTAATTCAATCAATTCGTGATATAACTATTAACGTTACATATTTTATTTAGTTGTAAATTAAAATGCCCTTACCAACTGCCTAAAAATAAGCATATAGAAAGAAATATAATTTCTTTAGAGTGAATGATCATTTAAAGATTTTGAATGACACGTCGATAACTAGAGCTTTTAAAATTAAAACGATTTTAGTCATTTTAAAATCGTTGTTTTCAAAACATCTAATAAGTAGCCAATGTACAGAAAAAAAAGTTTTAATAAAATGATTTTCGAAACAACGCTAATATACAACACAGTTTAATCATTCCCCATGGGATAACGTCATAAGTCAAATAATATCTAAAGTAGGTTAATAACAATTTCATTGGATTTATTACGATTTGTTATTGAAGAAAACAATCAACAATGTTTTAAATTATTAGATATGAATATCAAAAGTAAGTTTATTACTGATGATTTCAGATAGTATATTTTCTCTGGCTTCAAATGTTGTGCTTCAATAGTGGTTTGCATTCATTGTGACTATTATAAGGTTTACTTCGAAACTCATAATCACTACATCTTATTTAGTTTAACTCTTTTGGTGCAAAAATTAAAGACTGTTTATGCAACAAAAATTACGATTTGTAGTTTTTACTTGAGTTAATAGAGTTAACTAATGAGGACATAGAAAAATGTTAGATCATAGATTGTAGACTTCTGGAAACGGAGTGAAATATAACTCTGATGAAATAAATGTCAATATATATCTTAGGTGAAATACTATGATTACCTCCAGATCATTGTTATAGTAATTGTTGTTAATGAATATTGTGAATATACGATATTTCTAAAAGCTGAAAAAATGTTAGACATTTTTAATGTCGAACGACAGATTGCAATGAAGTTTGTTAACTTAGTTTCTAGGTTGTTAGTATTGAAATGAACGTTGATTAATAATGAATCCTTATGCCGAAAAATAAAGTGTATATTAGTTTCCTCGGCTAGACCGTTTTATACTTTTCGTTTAAATTCTGGTCATTGATTAACCTATTTCAAAGTATCAGGGTTTCTGTGAAGGATGTTTCACTATTAAAAGGAATATCCTATTCGTGTTAGGTCCCCACCAGTTATTCAGCACTCAGAATCGTATGATTCTCAAAGGATATCAACAGTTTCAATTAAGTTGGTTTGTGACTGGCAAGTGGAATACAGGACTTGTCGGCTGGATGTACCTGCATCCCAATGTTGTTGTTCACAGTGGAATTCGAACTCAGTCCGTTTCGTGTCCAACGCCACCTCGTTCACCACTAGACTACTAAGTCCAGACAGTCACACTTGTGCAATGGGCGAAATGATAGTAAGATGAATTTGTATATTCCCATTGATATAAGCAGTTTTTAAACTTTGCAGACCTGTACACAAGGCTGTTCAATATATTTAAATGTATTATTAAGATCTGTGCACTTTTTTCAGATATTAAAACTTGCTGAAATCCACCGTTATTCATCAAAACAATCCACTTAGTAATATTAGTTTACTTTCAGGCGCTATTGGATACAAATATTTTCTCGTGAAATACCGTGTAATGGTGTAAAGAACACTGTGATTGGCCATATCAAACGCCGATGGGAACCTAATCGGTCACTGTATATCTTCCTTATCTCCACCTGGTCCCAGGCTGAGATAAGAGGACAGAAGACTGAAAAAACCAGCCAGACAGAATCATATTATATTCCAGACATTCCTTTATATATATATAATCAGACCACGCAGCAGACCATTTGGGAATTTAACGTCAATACAAAGCGAAAGAGATTGTGGCAGTGAATAGGGGTAACTTTTACACAACAAATTAACTATAATTTTATAATAAGGGACAGTATGCTAACGACAAATATACTAAACAGGAGAATAGGGTAAGAAAAACGTAACAATAATAGAAATGAAATGTTTACATCACTCACAAATAAAATAAATGAAATAGTTTTCTAAAACACTGTGTTAGAAGTTTTTTACTCTTTTTTAGTCCTTCAACGGAAACTTAAAGGCACTTTATTGGATTCCAAATTGCACGGATTTCATAAAGTTTCGTCGGTAATCAAGCGGTCATATTCAAAAACGATATTTTAGCATAATCTCTGGTAAATTCTGTTTGTTTAATTCAAACTGAATTAAATGATGTATGCCAATTTACTAATACTATGTTCACTGCATGTAACCTACAATTTACCAAATATAATGTGTGCCTATTTCAACTAGCATCAGATAATAAGCAATCACGTCTAACTAATTGATCTGTATATATACAATTGAATGTACCTATCAAAATAAAGTAGTATTTTGCTTGAAATGTTGAACTGTAAACCAGCAAATATCATAGTTTAGTAATCGACAGTTATGTTAATATGGTCAAAATATCTGTTAACTAATTTCAAATAGATCGATGAATTTTATGTCAGAAAAAAATAATTTTCTTGAACGAGTTATTACTTTCAAACGATGAACGAAACGAATCATACGTTTAAAAAGTTTATAATGAATTGTTATAGCTAAATATCTATGTCTAAATGTTTCACATTTCAATAGTAAGCCAAAATTAAGAGGTTCTTTCACCAATACATCAAGTATATTAAGACAGAACAGAATATAAATAACCATATGGCATGTAATCATATAGTTAATTATTTTGTCATATTTTAAGATAATCATATTCTGTTTGACATTTAGATAACAATATTTGCAAAACATATTTTCCAGCAATACATAAATTGTATTACTATTCATCGGTAGAAGTAAAAAAAATTCAGAAAACTTCCCTGAGTTAGTTTTATTCTCATAAAACTTACTATTTCTTAGAAATAGAACTTAAAAATGCAAATTTCGCAGCAAAGAATTAAGTTAGTTAACAGTTATTACTATCTTGAAGAGAGCAATAATAAAGTAATGAACAGAATAATATGAATTCATTTTATTTTCATGGGTCATTATCAGCTACTGTTTGCCACTTATAACCTATAGTGACCTAACATACAAACAAGGAAATTAGCATATTTTTGCCCGTGGATCTGTTTAGAGATCAGTATTTATAACCATAATCTGACGATTGAAGTTAGTATGAATGAACATGTGATATGTATGAATATGGATAGTAAATAGATGAATCCAGAAGGTCAAATTAGTAACAAAGAAACATACAATTAAGGAATCAGTAGACTACATAACAGAACAGCTGAGTTAAAAGTAACAAGGTAATTAGGATGGCATTCAGACAAAAATGAAACTTTGAAATTGGGAGGATTAAAATAGTGTAATCAGAATTAAAGCAAGACTAGTAAATGAGTTAAACGTTACCATGAGAAGGTGAAAGATACCAGTTTCTTTACGAAAGCATAAATATCGTTTAAAACGAATTAGTAAAAAACTGTTTCGTTGAAACTGTGAAAACTGACTACCTACTGATCACACCTTGTGTGTTTTAGGTTATACATTATATTGTTAATTTGAGTTAAATTTCTACAGTATGATTGTATGTATCTAGTTTAAACCAGATTAATTAATTCTATGTGTAGTTTCAATCTTGAAGTAGTAAAGTTTGCATGATACTGATGAAAACGCATTGAAACTTAATGAATACGTTTTATACTGTTCGGTTCTCTATTCTTGCTATCTGTAACGTAATAAAACGGAGCAAAATGCATGAAATTTAATATTATACCATAAAACTAGCTTGGTCAGTAAGAAGTTATAACTGTATATATATAGAATTTTGGAAATTGAAAGTAATTTATCACCTTATGGATGGATCATCAAACACTTGGCAACCTCATATTGATTACAGTTCACACTATTATCATCAACTTAATAATATAATCTATTTTGGTCATTACACCGAAGTAACCTAGTTTATATTTGTATAACCTCTGGGTGTGGATAATCTACATTTATAACAAAAGGAATATGGAAATAACGCCGTAGGCAAGATTGTATCTAAAGCACAACTTTGTAATCTCTACCATAAATATGAAAGTATATTTATGTTTTAAATGATTTTACATAACTGGGTCATCAAAATAAAAAAAATGATTATATGATATTTGATAGTAAATATGGTTCAACTGTGAGTATGTTTAAAGAGTCACATTAAGAGCAAAATCAAGCAATATGTTTTCCCATCAATATCTTTGCCTGTGACAATGATAATTTTTATATTTTGAAAAGCACTATAAAATATGCCATCAATCTTATCTATAATGTAGAATAACGTATTGTGTTTACTGATGTTATAGACGTACAATATGCAAACAGCTTAAAACCCTCAATAATTTGGTTATCTTTTCACTCCCTAAGTTCGATGAGATAAATGAAATTATTAAGTACCAACTGAAAAGTACATTCAACTGATAAAATCTTAATTGAAATATGTATACTAAGAAAATTATCGACTAATGACTTCGAAATTATACGTTTGCAAATTCTTTTATAATGCGTAATGATGAATTCACGTGTCAAATAACTACACTAATGGCAGTACTCAGACTATATGACAAATCTGTAGTTAAAGAAAGTTGATAACAGTTTTCCTTGAATTCATCTCATAATGAACAGTCGTGTGTGTAAGCAACAATCATTTAGACTATAAGCTACAATCACGTCGATTCCTGCACCACTAACGGAATCATAGATATCATTTTACTATTCTTTATTGTGAAACTTTAAATGTTTTCTATCTTCGTTAAAAAAAAAATCATAACAAATTTCTGACAGCCATCAACTTTCTTATACATCCTTTATTAAAATGAATTATTTACACTTGTAATAAATAGAATAACTACTCTTCGTTGATAATATTTTGTAACATGAAATGTGTTTAAAATTTCTTCCTAGGAAACAACAAACGATACTTTTAAGAAGAAACTGAGACTTGCTTGATAATCAAGCTGTGAATCTTTAAACAAAACTGCAGTGATCGATCTATTATTCATAAACAATCCTACAGTTTCTTCAATCACAGAGTGTAAATATGTCACTGAATTATTTGAAATTTTCAAGATATTTTGGAAATCTTTAAAATTGCAGCCCATTAACTCTAAATTCATAAACAACCAAACAATATGCGCTAAACTATATAGATACAGTTCACTCTAGTATGAATGGGTTATTCAGAAAAATATTACAGTATTCGCCTGCATTTATTACACTTTTTATTTTAAAAAAGCAACAAGTTTTAAGAATGTGATTTCACAGCGACCAGCTCCAGATTTTGAGATGATAATAATAAATTCAAAAAAATGTTCACAAAATGCCACAAAGAAAATAGAATTTATTAGACAAATGGAAATATATATACACAAATGTATTCAATACAAGGTATTATCTTTCCATCCTAAGTAAAATAATTTTATGGAAAATGCAACCAGTTATCCCAGCATAGTCTATTTAGATCACCTACTTCTTTATTAAATCAGTTACCGTCAGCAAGTATATGAACTACAGGTAACCGAAATTGAACTATCAGTCTGTAAACCATTGATCAATTAAAAGCAGAATCCTGAGTATTAACCTGTGCCACTATTGCAACAAACTGATTTTGTGAATCTTATTGACCAAACACATAACCTAGGTATAACGCGACAACAATTGCATTTCATCGAAACACTGTGCAACTGTGCTTTCCAGCCAATAAGAGTACATACGATTAACAGAAATCGTTAAGGTAACATTAAAAATAACTAGAACTCTTTTGGAAGAACTAGATTATTTTACCAGCTCATCCAGCTCAGGGAACAGGAATTATACTGTTAGATCAGCAACATGATCTAAATTAGAAGGCGGATATACTATCTGACACTAGCAAGTTTACAGAGTAGGACATGCCATGAACTAAAATCAAATCAATAAAATAACAAGTTACAACCAAAAAAGACTGAGAATATCACCTCTATGAAATTATCAGAATACATTGGCAGACTAGGCTGATTATGTTCTACGATTTCCGGACAATGTGATATACTGAAATTACATTTAAATGGATTATCTATCCGTTATATCCTAGGTGTGGTTGGGTCACTATGACACTCATCTGCAAGGTAGACTATCTAACTACTTGTGTCATTACCAAGAAGTGTTTGAAATTATTTCACTAATGGTGCATTTGAGTTTGTTGATGTAATACATGATGCCCATGATTCAAATATGGAGATAACATGAGTGGGAGTCAACTCATTATTTACAAGCGTATCGTTAATAGAAACTACACATTTTACTTGCAACTACATCTAAGCAAATGGAATATATGATGAAATGCCAAAGATGGACCTAAAAGAAATTACTTTAAAATCTGCTCAAAAAGTACAGTTCCACTACAGCGATTAGGGTGGAATAGCGACGGGGGTTGACTTCTTCATAGTCATAGTGGGAACCTGTGACAACCAATGAGTGTATTGTGTAAAATGTTGATATCACATTTATACTATCTGTATTTTCAGATCATTTAGTGATTACCAGCAGAAAATAAAATTTAGGATTGAACACGAACTTCACGGAAATCATACATTAAAGAAAAAATAGGTCTATTTCTTCATATATCATTCCAATAGGATTAGTCTTTTTCTGTCTTATCAGTACTATTGCTATAACAATATAAAGACTGTTTCCTTCTTCATTTCTCCATTTTCATCTAAATATTGTCACCACAATTCAGCGATCAACGTTATTACTGTATCCACTTTACTGACTATATATATCATTTAAAACTAGTTTGTCATATTTAACAGAATAACTAATAAAATTCTTATAATTAATCATACACCTCTAACTTATACATATGTATATGAGTTTCTATGGTCTTGCAAATGTACTCGTAAAATAGGGTTCCTCTGCCTAAAAAAATCTGTTTTCTTATAAGTATTAGAATAACAATGTAAGAAATTGATATTTTGTTCATACACATTAGATAACATCATAATATTCGCATATTATCTATGCATAAACATTAATAATAGTCAAGTGTAAAAACCAAGTGTTTTTATGTAAATAAAATGAAAAATAACTAAAACTTCGGAATTTTTATGTTTATTTAAAATAAAAAGTAACATTAGTTGAATTTTGCTTATAAAATTCACTTTGGTAAAAATATCATGCAAAATGAGAATTATTTCGATATAAAACGTTGATCTGATTCTTGATACAATACGACTTTTATAGAAATGATCAGTTAAAAAAAGTTTCGTAAGTGGAGGTGGGTGGGATTTATTTTGATAACCAAGATGAAATTTCAAGAGAATATGTTCACATTTAGATTTCTTAGATTTACATTTATACAACGATGAAGAAAATATGAAGCGAAATTTCGATTTAGAATTATGTTTGACTTATAAATGAAAAATTTCCCGTTTTAGCCTGGATGTTGCTTTTATGATGCTATGGTTTTAGCTAAGTCAAGTTTATTAAAATTAACTCGGATGCCAAAAAACTGAATTTTTTTAAAAATCACACTAGTCATGTATGAATCACAATGTTACCGAATTTAGCATAGAAGATTTTTATTCCTAGTACTAGCCAAATCATTTGATTAGAAGGAAATAATTGATAACTTCATTTTAATAAGACGTTCATCACATCATAAAGCTTGTAATATGTCCTACTAGTTACTAACTTTATTCATCTGTCTGAATATAAGTTTCAAGCAAACTTAAAATGTGATCTTAATATCTGGCGTATAATCTAAATTTCTAAAGATCATTATATTTTCACGTATCTTTATAAATCACTGACCACTAGAGAGTTGATTGTTTCAATAATAATGTTGCTTTATTTGAAAAATATGATCGTGTCACAATTTGAAGCAGATTTATCATATAAAAATTGTCATTTTCTATCTTCAATTTTTCTGGTGAAACACTGCTACAGTCTTAGTAGTTCAACTTATTCATACAAGTTATTTTCACTACATAATTTGTAAAGTAAATTTTTATTCTCAAATATAACTAAGAAACAATCGAAATCAAGTGATGTTGATGTGCGTGTTTTAATAAGATAAAATCCTACTCAACAATGTACTAGCATTAAAAATGACAACGACTAATTGTTGCATGCAATTTAATGTGAACAATAGCAAACAAAACATAAGCACTTAGCATCAAACAGTTCTAGAATCTATCTTTTGCAATAAACACTTCATTTTTTGACTTAGAAATATAAATAAATATTCAAAAATAGGCTACAGTTATGTCTTTCATTATATCATTCAATTCTATCTCTTTAGTCATTTATTATAATAATACGGTAATATTTTGCATTCAGTATTATTAATACAGAACACAAGCGACATAAATAAAGTATGTATGCATATCACTAACACGCATTTTAAATAAAATTATCTGAATTATAATTACATTTTTGACCAGCTTGAAAAATTGAGGGAACTATATAAGGAAACTAAATAAATTTGTCAGGGTGTCACTTTTATATTGACCTACTGATTAGTTGTGCCGCTTTTTAGTTGTACACATTTTGAAAATTTACGTAGTAAAGTGAAAATACATTAAATAAAATTTACCTAGATGTAACTTCTGTGAAGCCCATTTAAAGGTATTCAAAACTGCTAAGTAAGCATTTGATGCTTTAACTTTTGACTACATGTATCACTTCATATGCATTTAAAAAATTTATAACTTTCAAGAGTTAGTGTATGTAATGTATTATTTGAAATCGACTGATCACTGTATATTGACCGGTTTTATGTTTTTCAAGTCTTTAATAGTGCTGAATGAATTTCGTCGATTTAGTTGTATTAGGGTCAACAGTTTGAGTGACTTGGCATCACTGGCCCTATGTAAAGATAGAATTTTGTTATCGATCAGGTTAGTAAAACTCGTTGGTAACAGTCGACGACTTTGATTGCAGGAATGCATTGCTGATGAGTCCCAAACATAATGAAACTTAAGTCCTGAATTACACAGCGACCACTTCTCACCCTGTTCAAAATTAAAAAATCTTCAAAATGAGCTATTTTATTAACAAGAATGTTTTACTTTAATTTTATTTGTTTAATATTCGATTAAGAAGATTACTGAATACGAATCAATCAATCAGTCAATGCCTGTTCCACGTGAAGCATTGGCCGACGACGTGCATTCTCCAATCAACTGTATACTAAGCTCTGCCTTCCAGTTCTTATCAAGTATCATTCTTTTCATGTCTAACTCTGATTCCCAGGGCAATCTATTCATCTGTCTTTTACTTTTATTCGATCTTAAGGACCCAAAGTTAATCCTTGTCTTGTGATATAGTTTGATGATTTTCCCAAATTGTAACCTATCCAACTTCGGTAATTTTTACTGATTTCATCTTCACCTGCACTTTTGTTGGTTTGTTCTCAACAACAGTAAGTTATCACTGATGGTGTCTAGCCAACCGAATCAAAATATCCCGCCCAAACAGGTGTTTATAGTTACTTGTATATTTTAAAGAATGATTTTTGTAGTTCACATTATACGTTCCAGCTCCATACAACAGAACTCTCTTCACGTTTGTATTAAAAATTGTGACTTTGATGTTGAATGAGAGCCAGTTTGAGTTTTAGATGTTTTTAGTTGCAGAAATGCCACTTATGCCTCCACATTTGTAACAGATCCTCTTTGTTTATTAATGATGCTGCCGCTTAGTTATGTAAAAGTTCCCACATCTTGCAGAACTTTCGTTGATATTAAAAGTAGAGTAATGCCTCCGCAGTTCTCACACTTCCTGAGATCTCCTTTATTTGGTATATTGCTGAATTACTCTTTTTTCCAGTCTATTGACACCGAATCGCCAAATCTTTTTGACGAGAATCTGAAGCATCTTTGCAGCCACTTTTTTATCTGACTTTAGTGTCTCAGGTAAAATGTTATCTGACCCTACTGATTAGCCACTCTAGATTTGTCAGACAGCCATTTTAATTTCTTCGACTGTTGGTGGGTCAATATTTATAGGGAGATCCGTAGATACTGGTTCAATGACTGATGGGTTTACTGAGGCTTGTTTATTCAAATGTTCTCCGATGTGCTATTCCCACTTACATTGCAGTGATTGGTTCGCCGTTCTTGTTCTTGATTAGTCGTTCCCCGTTTACTGTATTTTCTGGCTGGCTTCTTCGTCGTATCGTATAGGTGTCTCATATTTCCTTCACTTGCAGCTTTTTCCGCTGTCATTGCTAGGTCTTCCACATATTTCCGTTTATCTGATTAATTACATCTCTTCGCTAGCTTCTTGGCTTCTGTGTATTTGACCTGTCCCTTGTCTTTTTTTCTCCTGTTTAGTTACTACTGATTGCTAATTACTTGCTCCTCTTTTCTTCAATCTTATCCAGAGTATCAACAAAGACACATTCTTCATGGTGGTCTTTATTGCGATCCGAAAGTTTCTGATATATTCAAGTCATTGCTTTCTTACCCGCTTTCCAGGTGTTTTCCATAGTTTGTTCTTCTTCCAATAGGTCTTGATAGGCCTGGAACTTATTGATTAGAGCTGTTTTGAATTCGTTGAGTTTATTAGTATCCCCGAGAAGGGTTGCAATAAACGTTTGCAATACTGTTGCTCAAAACGTCCAGTGCTTCTTCAGCTTAAAAATTATTTTAGCCACTACCAGATGATGATTTGAAGCTATGTCAGTTCTCTGTTTGTTTTTACGTCTTCCGTGGTACTTTTGAACTCTCAATTTATGTAAATATGGTCGATTTGGTTATATGTAATCTGACGTATATGATGTATTCATACCTACTGTTGTCCATTCCAACCTTGACGTTTAGGTCTTCCATCAGAATGGTTAGGTCCTTGGTTAATTACTTCTCAACGATTAGTTGCAGCCTTGTGTGGAACTGGTTTTTGTCGTCTCCTTGGCTGTTGTTGGCTGGCGCATGGCACTGGATGATATTTATTATGATCCCCTTCTTCTTTATCTTGAAGAATGCTTCAATAATTCTAGATTATTGATGTTCTCAACCCATAAGTACTTCCCGTGCTTCTTGAGACAGCATTAGTGCCACTCTATGTGTGTGCAAGGTATTTACTTCCCTGTAACCAGAATATAATAGTGCATCTCCTGAGAATAATCTTTGCTGTCCAGCTTGTAACAAATGGGTTTCACTTATTCAAATTACCTCCTGGTGGTTTTCTTATTATTTCCTCAGCTATTTAGATGCTTCTCCCTGTCATTCACATCAAGCTAACATTTTACGTGTCAACATGAAATGTTATGGCTGTCACAAGGGTCATCGGCTTAGTGACTTCCGAAGAAAGTCGGATTTTACCATGCGGTGTTATAACTCTTCGAAATAAAGACTATCCAACTCCCAGGACAAAGTTAGAATAGTTTTAATGGTGTTTCCTGGTTATTGTTTTTTTGGCATATTTGTTTTCTACGAGATGGGGATGCTAACCCTATGCCTGACTCTCCTCCTTTATCCGAGTTTGGGACCGGCAATAATTTTCGGGGGATTCCAGGTGAAGTTACTAAACGTAAATGGATAGAGTTGTCTAGTAATATTTTAGTGTAAATAATTCTAAATTTAAATTAAACTATAGTATAATCTTTAATAAAATTAAATTTTTAGACGAAAATATTTTGATTATAGTAACAATCAGTCACTTCATGAAATTAAAAAAAAACAACAATAACAACAACAACAACCAAACATGTCATGATGTTAGTAACTATAACTTCTTAAAAAAAATTAATAATTTACTACTGAATTTTATACTTTGTTTTCAACGATAGAGATAAAATAAATTTAACTCATTACAAAATAAGCAATTATTATACACTCAAAATATTTCTATTCTAATCACCTTGAATATATATTTATCAATAGGCGATTATAAAATAGACTAATAATTGAATGTGTAACAAGTGAGTCTAAAATCTTTTTTCTTTTTTTTTTGTTGAAATATTATTATACATTACTATTAATTTTTGTTTTGTCTATATTATTTAGATTGGTAATTGTCAAATTTCACAACTGATTTATTACTTAAATGATTAACTAGCAATAAAAAAATGTATGCAGTTACTATGTCATATTATGAATTACAATACTGTCATTTACACGTCAATTCACTTACGATATTCTAATCTATTCTATACTGTTATAATGTTAGGCTTAATGGAGTAAACACTTATTTCAAAATCAATACTTTAATCCCGGAAATCTAGTCAAATGACTTTATCAAATGGGATTTCTGTGAAAGATTTGTTTTAGTAATCATAGTAAAGAACTTGTTTTTTGTTTATTCATAAAAGCATAGATAATTGTTTAAAATTATTATTATTATTAACGTAACTTCCTTCAAATAAAATAAATACTTTGTCTCAATGTAAAAGATTGAAAAATATTTTGTAAATAAATCGAATACAATAGCTTAATTACTAAAGTTCTAAGCAGAATATAACATCTACCAGAGAGTAAATAAAACAAGTAACAGGGAAATAAACAGACGTATTGATAAAAGTTACCATAAGTTTGTGTATCATTTATTTTTAAATTCAAGGTTTCTACTTGAATGATCGCCTACCCTAAAACCTGATCATCGGTTAACATTTTGTTTGTTAGTAAATGGTAGAAAAAATAGTTACAAAAGTAATTAAGTAAGAACTATCATTTGTTTAAAGATAAAATGGGGTTAGGAATACAATACGTGGGTTCTTCTTTCTATCTGTTAGTTTTCAGCTGTATGCAGATGAGGATGAAGATGATTACGTGTCAGTTTAGGTACTCTACGGTTTTCTACTACGCTACTGGATCACACTTAGCATATAAGCTTGAATTTGATTGATTTTTGTTAATATATAAATTCTTGGATTGAATGCCTGAATATTACTGAAGCTTACATGTCTGATATATTCATATATAATAGCTAACAACAAGATGCTCATTTCATAACATTTTGTTTTTTAATTTGGTATTTGTTTAAAATTTTAAAATAACTTTTACGCTCATTACAATGTGCTGTAAACAATTATCAACAAACAGCTAAAATAACTACAGTCTTCTGAAAATATTATAATGAAAGTTACTGAGTTCACAGATTGATACACTTTATATAATTAAAAAATTATGATTAGTGACGATACACAGGCTTCGTTTAAGTTAGTTCACTGATTTATTTAAGTGACACTTTTTCACATTTTGCAGCATATATTGTTCAGAACATTGTCTTGCTGCTGGAATTACACGGGTGGAATTTTATAAGCTTACATATTCATTCATAATATTTCGAACCAGTGAAAAAATGTTAGTTCAAGAAATTAATTGAGTTTTCAATGTATATACCAGTCCACTCCCTTGTTCATCGTACTTAGTGACTGATTTCTTGTTTGTTACTAAAATCTTATCAATATTCTATTATTCAGCTTACATGATTGATTGATGTAAGCAATACTTTTTCTACGATATTTAGTCAACAGAGGTGGACATCATCCCATCAAAACACAGAATAATATGTTTATTTATAAATCAGTGTTTCATTGTTAGAAATATTTAACAGTGAGGCCTAATTGTACTCGTTTTCCATGATTCTACTACACTCGAATTTTCATGTAATGATATTCAATAATAAAACAATTGAATTAATCTCTTAATTTACTAGGAGATAATATCTGTAATTTTGAATAAAAGTATTGATTATAGCATTAAACTTTTGTTCATGTATTATCAAGGATTAACGTTGTCTCAGACAATATCTATAAACTAAACTCATTCGAATAGTCATCCTTGTCATTAATATTTCATTTTTGGAAAACAATATACAATGATTAACTGCCATTTCTAATTTGGATCTTTAAGGCAATGTTAACCTGTGCTGATCGAACTTGCACATGATACTACACAACAACTTTACAGAAAATCTCATCTGCAACCTACTCAGGACATAGTATTTTACTTAAAATCAAAAGTACGATTACTATGACAAGATTTATGAACGTTAACATTTTAGAATACAAATTATAAATCTTCCACCAACGAATGTTTACGATACTTTCATCTTCAAAATTGATTTTTTCGAGTAATAGTGGAAGAATGACTTTTCAAAAAGTTTGGAACAAATTAACATTGAACTGGTTCATCTTTTTCGAATCACAGGATCTTTAGAGGAAATTCAGCTATATCACGTAGCATATCCATGTGAAATTTTAATTTAAAAAAAGGTAACTATAATCTATGACTCTACACTATCATTTATCGGTTACTACTGAACAGACTTTCGAAGTTTCTTTTTTAATTATTACTGGCGTAGCAATTCAAAATAGATAGTGTATATATATATATATATATAATAGTACATAGAAAAATAGTACGGGGGTAACAAAATTAAAATTGAATCATACCACACCGGTTGTTAAATTGATATAACTTAGAGTTAAAATTCCCACTGCCAAGAATTCAAGTAACTCATGAGCTCAATCTACATAACATTTATGTTTGAATACAAGGCTATGTTACGAAAAAAATGTTCTAAGATATTTTTATTGTATTTAGTGATGGAGAAAGATAAGTCTACCTAGAAAGGAAGGCTGTCTACTTATCTGCTCTTCAAATTAAAGATTAAGATGAGTTCTAATAGTACTACTTTTTTTAGACAAAGTTTTTGTTTTTGGTGTCATTGTACATTACAATCATATTATTCTCATATGACCTATAGTTTCAGGCATTTCTAATTCACTCGATGTGCAATGTTCTGAATATAAGGTTATTTAAAATCAAATGTAATAACAGTATTATCAAATAAAAGTAAACTAGATTTTGTCAGTACATAATAATTTACACAAAAAAGTAGGTTCAATAGATTTGTTAATCATTCTGTAATACCGCATGTAGGTGACGCAGATGAATATAATTAGAAATAAATAAAACTACCATTGAATCTTGCAAACAATTTATGTGAATATGGATAAGCTAACTTTATAGGTAAAAAAGTATTTCTGAGTTTACTAATAAAGTTCATGTTCATAAGTTCTTGATTTATGTTTATTGTTCGTATTAACTGAAAGTATTTATTCAGCATGAACTGTGAAGTAGCCTATCTCTCTGAGAATATGTAATATTTCACTGGAAACGTCAAACATGTTCAATACCGCTCCATATAACCCATTATTACATCTGAGTAAGGCAATAATAATGATAGTCTACAATTCTCCTAATGATTTACAATACTGTAGTTAAATACCTTTTTGCTCTGATCCAGGACTAATAAGTTGATAAGGTTTATTTAGTAATTAACCTTTAAATCGAATTTGGTTATTTAAGTAATATGAGCCTGATCAATTAGCCGTAAGTATTTCGAAGGCGATATTCTAATATCAAACGAAATAATAAATATCAGGAAATTGGATAAGTGATGATCAAGTTTAACCAATCAACCTACCGCACAATATTTCATTACTAATAAAGTAGAGAAGAATTATACAATATTTAAACGGAATCACTTTTTCTCACATCATAATTCACATCCATTCATATTCACTGTAAAGTAAGTCTGAACAAGAATTATGCATTATTTAAGTGATGTGATAAAATGTGTATGCATGTATTAAATATTATATTGGCAACCGAAATCAGACCTAAAATACTTATTTATTAGTTGATGTTTAGACTCTCACTAGTCTCAAAACATATTAAATTCGATCTTTCTTATCAGCAAATTTCAGATAGATCAGTTTAATTTCTATTTTGTTTTCTTATTCAACTGACTGACCTCATCAAAAGATTAAAAGTATCGGTTAATGTTTAGTATGATAAAAGTTTAGTATTTAACTGCTAGAAGCTCTTTTCAAATTAATTCTACTTTCAATAAATCAATGTAAAAATAATGAAACAAAAAGTAAAAGACAGTTATTATAAAATTTGAAATTCTCTCGTGCAAACTATTTACTTCAATCAGATATTTAAGTGTGTAAATAACAACTAAACAACATTCAAGGAGTAAGCAACTAACTTGAGAAAAAAAAATCGTTGACGGCAATATATACATTGAATAGCCTAGTTTAATGAAATTCAAAATGTTATGAATATTTAGTATTCACATTAATAAGCAAATTTATTAAATGACAACATTCAAATGTTAATTTGCCGCCAAATAAGTAAAATTTCCGTTGAATGAACTTCTAATAAAGAATATAATTAATTTTTTTCGTTTTTATAAGTCGCAATACTAGTAACATGATTATGTTAACTGAAGTATAATTTCGCTAAGGATCCACGAGAAAGTGACAACTCGATACCTGCTAACGAACGTAAGACAGCGACACAGTAACAGGAAGCTAAGCTATTCCGCAGCGCCCCAGCACAGCTTACTAGAGTATGAAGTCCAAAGACAGCAAGAAGTGTTTAATCCCACGGGCAGCCTGTCAGACGATATCGACACACATAACTCATGCGTATTTATACAAAAACAGAGTGTCCTTAAAATGTCATAAATAAACAATGAACCAATAAGCTTTAGCGTCTTATCAAGTGGGAAACACGAACTGAAGGTGAGAAGGGAACTTTCTGGCGCGAAAACAGGAAATTTAAATTTACACAATAAAACCACAAAAATAACAGGTTTGCCAAGTGAGTTTTGGGGATCTAACATCCCCAACAAATTTCCATGTATTATAAAACACATTATTGACTGCTTAAAATGCTATCGTGACTATTACCTTTAATATGCAATTAATAAATTATTCGAATTGAGCCATTTTTAGAAAGGAATATTGGATGGCTTTAAGGAATGCATGTGTTGATGTTTCTATTCACGGAGGATGTACAACACTGATCAAAAACAAATTAGTTGAGTCACTGAAATGCTATCAGTCTCACGGACGCTTTCTACCAAATCACTTACAAAACTAAAGTAGCGTATAGTTAAATAATGTTTTAAGTTGAAAATTGTTACCCTCGTTCTAAAAATACTCTATGTCAAATGGCGTATCATACAAAAGCAAACTAAGTTGTTGTCTTAGTATTAACGCATGTTTTCTAGAAATACACACTTTGTTCACAAAAAAATACAGAAATTTGCTGGCACTATACATTTAAGATGAAGATATAATTTTTTTGTAGAGATTTTAGATTAGGATGGTAATTTGAAAGTGTTTTATTCTTTACTTTTTTACTGTTGTGTGTTCATTGCATAAGTGTGACCGTCAAGACTCAGTAGCCTAGCGGAAGGTTAACAGACTGAGTTAGGGCATCAGCACTGAGAAGCAGGCAAATCTAGTTAAATAGTCATAAAACGGACAAATTCTGCAGCCTGAATTTCAGTATTTAGACAGGATGTAACTACATTCATACATGTGAACTACCGCTGCAATGAGCCAATTCACTCAAGATGTACTTATAGTCATAGAAACTGGTCAATATTTCTTCGGAATAACATCAACAGGAAGATACAGTTGCATTTATATTTTAGTGTTTATGGATTTTAAATTAACAAAGGAAAAGCCTCACCTTTTTAGAACAATGCTTATTAAATAACTGTAGACTAACCGTTAAGTGTATGGTTATTTATTTACTCTATTTTCATATTCAACTAGTACTTAGACATATTTTCCCTTAAAATGCGACTTTATTACAGATTGTCTCGATGAATCTGTATCATGCATAACATAAATATAATTCAACTTGACTATCTCTTTAAAACAAATTTCATGTTAAAGTTGGACTTGAGCAACTATTGAATACAATGTAGGCAAAAATTAGTGTCTCAAATAAACACTTAACATGATTGCTTGCATATAAATCGCAATTACTTTCCTAATCACTTACAAAATAGTATATAGTTCTGAAGAACTTGAGCTTTTGATATTTTTGATAAATATTGTATTTTGTTTATTCTAAGGGAGTATCATCCATATCATAGGAAGTTATTTCTAATGGTATCGCGAATATTGTATACAGTATCTAAGTCTGACTGTCAGGTAAAGAGTACAGAGTAAACAACAATTATAAAAAACGGCATCTTGTTATAATTGATGAAATTAGTCTGGTAATTGACAAAACATATGATCACAACACGTTAACATGTGCGGCTTGATTAGCCTATTAATTTTGATAGACAACATTATTCCATAAACACTAAGATTACCATGTACTTAATGCATAGGAAAAAGATAATTATTCAACTATTACCTTTTCTATTATGTAAACCTTTGAATTTAAATGAAAGACATGAATAGTGATTTGTTGGCCTTATATATTCAAAAAACCTTTATATTCCATTTACAGCATAAAATAAAAAAATGGTCGTCCTATCGTCGTGCACCCATATCTAAACTCTGCCTTTTTTCTTATTTTAATAATTGAACAAAGACTCGACAGTTTACATGCAATAAATACAATGATATATATATATTATATATATATATATATATATATATGGCACATATAATACTTGACTGAAGTAATTATTTTAACTTACAAATGTCCCATAGCTACCTAAACTGACTTTAAACCTAGGTTTTGATAAAGAATATATTGAAATTTAAGTAGATGCTAATTAAGAATAGAATCTCAAAAAAACTTTCACTTGCGTTAAGATCAAATACACCAATTTTCAGGATATTTTCAGTGTTTTTTCTGCTAAAAGTGTATACTTGTATTTAATAATTTTATTATTTAAAATATAAGTTTCATTGTTAAATGCATGATTCATGCACACTAGTCACCCATAACGAGCTGAAGAGGTTGTCAGATACTTTTTTCTAATGCTTACCTAATTCTAACGTTTACATGAGAGGTTTTATTTGACTAAACTACCCCGAGTATTTGTATTGGCAAAAACGCTGTGTGACTGTGGTGATCAATAAAAACATTTTTCCAGGAAATTTTTATATTCTGAGAGTAGATTTAATGCTAGTAATCATAAATTTGATTACGTTTATAATAAGAATCGTGACCGAAGCTAAGTAGATAGTTTATAGTAACATTACAACACGGGTTAAACGACTGTAAGCTAGATTTCGAGAAAATCTTTATGCTTGACTCAGAACAGCCGGATACGAATGTGAATGTATGAAGTAGTAGCACGAAATATTTTTTACTAAAATGCTTAGTAGGCTTGATGCATAGGTTGTTATTAATGCTGGTCGGCAGTAAAACCGAGTCCCAGGAACCAGTAAAGGAAATTCAGACAGAATTCCATTAATTTTATGACCACTTAGTAAGCTCGTCTAATAACAATAACATAATAATAATCGAAAATGTATGGCTATGTATCATAAATACAACTTACATCATTTAATAGCCAGTGGGTTTTAAT
Source organism: Schistosoma japonicum (assembly GCA_025215515.1). Taxonomy (NCBI): domain Eukaryota; kingdom Metazoa; phylum Platyhelminthes; class Trematoda; order Strigeidida; family Schistosomatidae; genus Schistosoma; species Schistosoma japonicum. The sequence continues at coordinate 21,473,534 of CM046064.1, read as the reverse complement.
TAGTCAACTTAGTTTACTTAAAGTGACGAGCAGATTACATGGTCAAAATTACCAACTAAATGGTAAATTAATAAAATGGACACATGTCGATCTGTATATAGACTGTTAAGTGATCTAAATAGGACATTCTTAAAAACTCGTTTACTGTAGCCAAATCTAGTAATTACAAATTTTCATATGTTTCTAATTGATTACATTTGTTGTGTGAGCTAACTCAATTCCCAACAAAATCATTCGTTTTACTGGTAGTCTACGTTAGTCTGTGCTAAGAGGAAAAATATATCTGCTTTCTTTAAGTTTTGTGGTACGTATGAAATTTATGTTGTAGGTAATTTCCCATTTATTTTTCGTCTTCATGTATTTCGGTCGGCATAATTAAGTGATTTTGCTGGCTTGAGAGACTTCTACAATTAGTGTCATCCATGTTGCTGCTCATGTATAGTGATATGACTTGGTTTGACAATTCCATTGGGTATTGCGATAATTTTATTTCTGTAAGAACGCTCAAGAAGAGGAACGCCATGCTCACTTTTTTTGTAGAACGTGGGCATCTTTACATTTTGTGTCGAAAGGTGAGCAGAAATTCTTGACTCCTCATTCCAGTGTTCACAGACATCTAATTTCTGAACTTAAAGTTATTTTTATTTTTATTGTAGATTCTGATTTCAAGACATTTATACTTCAAACATTTTTTCAGTCTAACAGTTTGGCCCAGTTAAAGCAATACTGACTAGACTACAAATCACCTATCATTATAACATGAATTGTCTCTGACTGTCAATAAATTTTATTGACACATTTGAAAGTTACTTTCCATTTGAATGTATTTACTGATAATTTATGTACATCAGATTTTCACACTAATGAACAAACCATACGATTATTCTAGAGAATAAATATACAAAAGTAACGTGTTATACTCTATGTGCAAAATGTTAACAAACTATGTAAAATACAGTAAAGAAAAATACGTTCTGTTACTTTATAGCTTTAATTCTGAAGCAACCAAACTAACGTTTAGAGCCGAACTAGTTTTTGGATTTTAAATGCAACGGTTTTAACTCTCTATATGTTTTATTCAAAGTTGCAATGGCTATGTAACAGATTATCTGTAAACTATGTTACCCAGCGATTATATATTGAAGTAATTTGATTTAATTAACTCATATGGTTAAACTTTACTTTGTGTAAATGTTTTACATTTGCTCATTAACAATTGTCATTTTAATGTGTCTATAATGAATTTAATAATTTGCAACCTACAATAATCTCATAAGGATTAAGTATAATTAATCATGTTTGTATTTGTAAAGGAATACAACTATTACTTGTCGCCTGAATTACAACATAATCTAACTTTCTCACTAACACCTCAATTTCATCCAACTGTTTGAACAATCAGATTGATGACTTGTGTCATTAGTTAAAGTTTCCCATGAAATTGATTTAGATATTGTAAATTCGATCTACCTAAGTGTATCAAAAAATGATTCTTACTTATGTGGTTGAAATAACAACTCGATAGCCACGATAATTAAACTGATGAAATTCACGTAATAATCACTGTAGGGTAGATAGTTCAAGCAAATCTATTTACTTTTCAATAAATTAGTTAGGGAAATTAAAACACCATTGTGAAGAAAATGTTGTGTTGATTTAAAAGTAAAAATTTTAAGAAACTAAGAAAATTGCTAAAAATTCGTAATTTTAATTACACATTTGTTCGAATATTATTATTATTGTAAGGATCAAAAACAATAAACGGCAATATTTACTTCAGATAAGTTACATTCATACTTCAGATTAAACAAAATTACAAAATAAAAACAAAAAAACAGTTGTTCACAAAACGATTTGCCACTTTTAATATCTACTGCAATTAATCACTGTCAAATTCATTGATAACAAACTAGCAATTCTCAAATGGAGGAAAAAATATTCATATCCTGTTGTATGTCGCATATGTAAAAAATGTATAAACGTGAATATTTTCACAGACTAAAATTTATGACTACATATTTGTCTCTATTTGAATAAATGTGATTAAGATCATTTTCACTTTTTAAATGCATAATTGCTATAATTGACTTCAAGTTGAACAATAATAATAATAGAAAAACAAGCAAATAGAATAAACAAAACTGTAATGGGGTTGAAATTAGGAATTTCAAGTATTTAAAACGTTTGTTCCAGAAAGTTTGAATGTAGTTGATTTTAAAATTATATTCACTCCTTATCGAGAATATTTAAACATTTAAACGTAGAACTAATATTTCTAATTGTTCCATTTACAGTTTGATCATAATCGAATGACTAGCTAGTGAATTGTAAAAACTATTTCGATTTTTGAGAAGTAGGCTTTTTTTAGATGCATTCACTTAAATAATGAAAGGCGATTCTGTTATCATTTTAATTTGTCGTCGTATACTTGTATGTGTAAATTAAAAGACAAAAGTGAAAAAGTTAACGTGATGTTTATTTATCATTCATTTGTCTAAACTATACCATAACTTGTTGCAAATATATGGACTAGTTTTTTAACAAAAATGTATTGTATCTGCCTAAACGATTTTCTTTGAAAACTGATAACCATTAGATGTCAATCCGACAAATATAGTTTCCTACCCGAGTTTATCGTCTATTATCCTTCATTTCTCTTTACTGTATTTCATGAGGAACAATTTTATCAAATGACTTCTATGAATGATTTATGCTGTTACATTATATAAACACTTTATTAAGATACCCTGTATAGAATGCTATCCTTTCGACTTCATGTAATATGTGTATTCTTTTCAACTTACAATGAATTCGCCATCACCAACTGATAATAAATTGCTGACAACAACTAATTTTTTCACTCGATGGTATAAGATGGACTTAAAATAGATTTTGATGATACTTGTGGATAATTTTTGAAAATTTTTGTAAACTAAACTTCTACAGATGATGCTAAGTAATTTTTTTAAACTCGTTTGTTGGGGATTCTGTGGGAAGTAATAAACCAGTTTGATGTTTACAGTCATTCCATGGTCACTACAATCTCCAAAGACGATTAAGGAATGAAAACATAAAAAGTTACTTTCTTTGATAGACAAACACACATTTATTGCATATTCTCTCTTTTAGTAACGCGCACCTCAGAAATATCTTGACTTACTTAAGATTAAAAAAGATAAATTAATAAGAGGTTGATTTTTTCAAAAATGTTTTCGAAATTACAGTTTATTGTAAATACTTATTTTTTTGCACTTAACGTTTTACTGCTGTAGGTGAATTATATTTAATAGTAATCTGCTTAAAATAAGAGAAACGGATGGCATTATTGTGACCACATACTTTACGTGATTTGAGTAATCTAATTTTTTATGGATTTAGTTAATTTTCCTGTTAACCACGGTCAACCAATATATAGAACCTATTTTAACATCTCACAAATATGCAGTCTATTCAGAATTTTGATCAATTCTTGTTTAAACTTGGCACGTATATTTCCAGTCCACAGTAAGCTGGTTGCTACATAAAGAAATAAATTTTAGAAAAAATGCAAACAGTTTAACAGCCAAAGCCAGTTTAATTATCTAACGGCAAATCGTTCACTTGAACACGATCCTCGATCGGGCACCGATGCCCACTACCGAAGAGTCCCATACTAGGAAAAAACAACTGTTCAGTGTTCCTAGGTTGTCAGTGATTGTCTCACTCGGACCAAGTAGTGAATTCAAATTAAAATTCTATACAATTTATCAGTGAATTTTTTACAGAAAAAGATGTTCTTACTAACTACTCTCATGCTTTTGATCAAACATCAAAACCAAGTTTAAAGTAATACCTTGATTTTTATCATACAAATGATAAAAAACACAGCATGCATTACTAATTTCACCCTTAAAACACAAGTCAACTGGCTTACAGGATATCTTTTATTTACTAGGAATCATTTTACAAAATGTTTGAGTGTGTTTTTACAGTTCAGATCATTTTACCAAGAACATGATTTCCTACTAGGTGATGAGGACAAGCACTGTTTATGTTATGTGATGTAGCTCATACTTGTTATTAGTCTAGCGGAAACAGTCATACAGAAATGTTTCACAAATAGTTTTGATACATAAAATAAACTGATAGTGGAGACGGATTTCAATTCAATTATGAACGGATGAACGTCTGTCATTTGAATGTATGCGAGAAACAATAATAAGTATACAAGTTTTAGATTCTGATATTATGGTTGTATTTAGTGAAACTGGTTTGACACTAGTAAGTAAACTGGATGCAGTCATTTATTTCTCAGTGTCATTACTCTACATGTTTTCTGCCTACATTTTTAGTGTCAAAAGATTTCATGTCCATTTTAGTCTAATTTATTGAGTTGCAGGTTGTGAAATTCCCGGTTTACATTTCAACTGAAATCACAACGTTTCAAAATGCGTCTTCATAAAAATCACAGATTTTATTCAGGTTTTAGGTAAATGTACCTTACTGACATTATACTTGTCGTGTTACATACTAAGTTGGAAAGATATGAGTACTGTAATGGCAGTTTATGATTGCGTTCGATCAGTACAAACAATTGTCTTGTTTTTAATTGTTGTGAAACTAATTTATCATGTAATGCTAAACTAAATTTCACGAAGTCAGACTAACAATCATATGTCTCCTCAGAATTAGTAGAAATTACGCAATCAATGAATTTGATATTGCATGATTCCTTACTGTTAACCTGATATTTCAAAACCCTTACTTAAACATCGTTATCTGCAACACAGTTTCAGTCATACTACTTTTTTCAGTATGTTTGTTTGATTATAATTATACATAATTATTTCTAACCAGCTCCATTTATCATTGTATGATAATTTCTATGTATAGTTCTGATTATAAATGATTATATGTTGTAAGCTGGAGGGGATAATGACCTAATGAAATGTATGCGATTTCACTTTATTCTGCCTCTCGTCTATTGCTTTTCCGGCTACTTAATACCACAAACTCAATGATTTGAGTAATTATTTAGTATACTTAGCAGAGGATTTAACCACGTAAAGTGATACTTAAATGACTTACATCATTACTAGTTTTATATGTATCACAGTTACTTATCTAAAATTCATTTTTAAATATATATCAAAAGATTTTAAAAAAGAAGTTGATAAAACACCACCAAATTTCTATTTTGTCTAGTTTTAACTTAATCATAGTATACAATAGAATGAAATAAAATACAACAAGCACAAAGATGAAATTTGTTTCACGATATCATTGACGAAAACTGCTTTAAAAGTAAAGTATTGTATTCAGTTAAAAACATATAAATATCTTATACTTTTGAAAGGGATTATCTTTACACTAGGTGTAAGATTGGTATTATGTCATCATGTCTTTGTTAACGGATACATGACAAGTAAAATGAATCACAATTCACCGAAGCTAATCATATCAGTGAATTAAATTGTCAAAATGATTTTTTTAAATCACAAAATCTTAATAACAGCTTAAATTAGTAACTTCAAAGTTAAGCAATTAATAAATTCAGTAAGATAAAATTAATTTGTTCTATTTTTTTAATTGTAAATTCATAAAATTATTATTAAACAAGCATCTACCTACTTTATAGTGACTGATAATCATTTCTGAAAAAGCCACTAAGGTCACGATGCAGGATATTTTATAGCTTTCATAAACTATAAGCCTTTTTCTGAATAATGAAACATGCTATAAAGTATTCACTAATTGATTTAATATTTCATGTAAGATGAATGTGAACACTTTCTTCTGTTGATGAATGTAATCAACTTTAGTAAACCAGAAGCATACACATCTGTGTAGTATTATTTGTTACACATTAAGAGTTTTCAAAATAAATCCTAGTATGTCTTATTGTCTTTTTTTTTAATGTGAGTTTATTATTATATTTCTGTCATTTATAGAAATTCTGTAACCTTTGGCATGAAAAATCTTTCCGGTTTCAGAAGAAAATTTTTTGAATGATTCTTTGGATTAATATTGAAAAAGGAAACAATTCACAGGCATAAAGCTACTGGGGCATGTAAAACAAAAATCAACAACATAATGGGTACCATAAAAATTATCGATTAATTTCAATACGTTTCCTTTATTGTTCTCTTGAACAAGAATAAACGCTGTCTTTTAAAAGAACGAGCTAAATCTAGGATTTGAGGGTATGCAAAGAAGATTGTTTCATATTTACCCGGAAATATATGTCAAAGACACTCATTACGCTTTTGGACATACTAATACTAGTTAAATGAAAGACAATAGTGAACCAAAAGTTATGGATAGACTGAACTGAAACTATTTTATAAAGATGATAGTATAAATTACTATGTATTTAGTGTATAAACATCACCATTATAAACATTTTAAAAATTTCCTAATATCAAACTAAACATTTTTATTCATATGTTTAGGTAGGGAATAAATTTCTAGTAATGTGTAACCGCCTACAAGAGAGCTATGATGTTGTTTACTTCTAATGAAATTTCAAACATCATTAATAGAATTTAGAAAATTAATCATCTATTTATCAATTATTTATGATTTAATTGTTTGGACAAAAATTAAAATTCTATGATTGTTTGTTGATTAATCTCTTATGAATATATTATCTATTAAATATATATTTTAAGAATAAATTTCAATAAAACAATTTTATAAAACACGATTTTCTTAATGACTATTTACTCAACTATAATTTGGACAAAACAACAAATTATTATAAATTTATTTAATCATGTTCTATGATTGCTATTTAAGAATTTTAGCATAAATGATTGATGGAGGATGTTTTTATTTACATCTTTTCATGTATACTATCATATACTGCATTAAAGTTGAGTGAAATTGAAAAAAGAAAAAATCTGAATTAAATAAGAGTGATTTAAACCAAAAGTAAACAAACCTAATTGTAGTTACTATGAAATAATGTTAATTATGTTACCTCATTAACATTTTTGATATTTAAGTTGCAATTAAGTAGTTGAGATAAATTCTATTAGTAAAGTACACAGTTCTCAGAGATAAGCTAACAGAAGATTAATTTTTTTTATGAATACATCTAAAAGAATTATCATGTTAAATCTGTAGTTCAGTGGAAAAGTTTTTTGAATGAAAAAATATTTTATGTATATTTCAATTCCCCTACTCAACGAAATTTTCGTTTTTTGAAAACACGGGAATATAAGTTGCTTATCAGATTAACACATAACACTTGTCTTATAAGAAATTAGCCAAATAATGAAAGAGAATCTAAAACCCTAACTATTTTCTGATAACTAAAATTTAAAGCAGTTTTTAATTATTTAAAAAGTGATAAATATGAGTCAACAAAAACCATAATAATGTTAGATGTATTTATTTATCTTGGCTCAATATGATGAAGGAATTAGAAAAATGATTCGTTTACTTTATTCTTATCATTTCAGTGTTCTTTGAAATAAGATTATTTGAATACATCGGAACATCATCTATTTCCCTGCTTACTAGTTTGAATTCTTACTTATCGATCTAACAAATATACATATCCATATTAATAAACTTAACTTTGTCTTCTAATTTGGATTGTAACTGGCAAGTGGAATCGAGGACGCGCGTTTCGTCCTATTTTGGACTCGTCGGCTGGATGTACCTGCATCCCAATGTTGATGTTTACAGTGACTGACCAGATTCAGTCTATAACAAAACAATGGGAATATACTAATTAATCCTATTAACTCTGTTTTGTTTAGTTCTATCTGTGTGGCCATATTACCTCAAAAAAATAATCTACCTACACTAAAAACGTTTTATGATTTCTGAACGAACAAAGTTATGAATTAACAAGAGCAAAATTAATCCAGAATAATACAAATTCTAGTCTTGTTGACATAAAAGAGTAATTTCATCAATGTTCTAAATAAAAACATTCAACGTTTCTTGGTTTCATTAATAACAGTTTAAATAAACAGTATTATCTATCATGAACAAACAGTGCATGTATTTCATACTCAATACAATGAACAGAGAATTCCTTAATCTAGTCTGTAATATATTTAATCTATATTCGTTAGTACTATTTGCTCACAGTGAAGACATTCTTATCGTACTATTTAAAAAATGATAAGAAAGTAGTATATATATTTCAAAATAATGTCAGTATACAGATTACAAGGAATTTCTATTGTTTAACTTGTGATAAATGTCCATATGTTCATTTTTGTTTACGTTATTAACAAAAAAAATATAAATGATTTTTTATTTTGGTTTCAAGAATTAAGTGCTTTTTTGTATTCCCATTATTTTTTCTTGATATAAAATTTATTGATAATTGTACAGTCACCGAACATAACATAACATAATAATAAAAATGGTAATAAAATTATTCTTTGTATGCATGCAAAAGTATAGAAGCGATGAATATCGTAATCTTTATATTCCATGAATTTTTTCTTTAGCTGAAGAGAATTCTACATCTTAATAGTATTCATAAAATAACGTATTTCAATATAATACATACTTAATTCAAAGATAGTTTCGAGTCTATGAATTCTGGAATAATCTTCTCAATTATGTAAAAAAATGTTATTGCTAAATTATGTTGTTTAAAGAAACTAAGTTTGTTATGAAGATAAATAGTTACACTAGATAAATTGTCAAATCCTATGTACGCAACTGTTTACATATATCAGTAAGTGAAAATTGCATCCAGCTCTCTTAAAACTTAATAATACTCGATGCAAGTTTTTATGCTACTGATTCTTTTTGCTTTTTTTACATTCAGTTTCGTCCGTTGGAGCTATCGTTAAACTCACAATCTACATTTTCTTATGACAGATATATAAGGAAAACCTTCAGTAATATCCCATTTCATAGTAATGGTTCCATTTAACTAAGTTTTGTCGATCTACAGAATGCTACAAATATTTGTCATTGCAGTGAAAATTTATGCTTATTGAGAAGTTAAATTACTTCTACTGAACAGGAATTAGATATTCTGATAACACGTAATTTTTTGATGGTCGATTGCAACACAGTATTTTAACCCATAATCCAATTCACGAAATATAGTAGCGTAAATCTTGACAAACCCTTTATGACTATACATTTTAGTGTCAGAAAATGTAGAAGTTACTTAATTCTGTTTTCCTGACTAACAAACGCTTGTTTATGTAGATCGATAGAGATGCGAATCTTAGACGTATCACTACTTGGTAGATTAAACATTTTAGCAAACAAGAAATTTACGGAACGTTTCCCCAATGCAGTGTTGAAAGAAACGGAAGGAAATAAACATAAGATCAAATAAATTTACTGATCAACATTATTTTAACATTAGTATTCCGAAACTAAACTAAACTTTAAGTTATTTATTTGAATGTTTCGGATCTAAGTAGAATTTATGTACAGTCTAGAATATACTCACTAAATATTTGACGGTTGTGCTAATTATAGGTCACGTCTAAGTCAAATGACGAAATCAAAGCTATGAGATTTACTTTACATACATTTCAACCTAATGAAATGCATTCTGACATTCCCTTACTTGGTTTGACACTAAGATACTGAAATAATTGTAAACATTAAGCAAGCTGACACTAGTCTTGTGACACAAATGTATAATCATAAACTATATCTCTGAAGAGCTCAATTAACCAACTTAATAAATGTCTTTTTCCAGCATGCATATTTCTGTAGATAGATATACTATATTTATGCATATTCTGTCAGGAGAAAAGTTTCAAAGAATATCATCCCAATATTTTCTACGTTTATTGTTTGTTGCCATTTGTTAAGTCATAAATTAGTGTGTCTATATAAAAAGCTACAATACACACAATACAAGTCACTTCACCAAGTAGTATGCCGATAATAATCATCATTACTGCTTGCCTTTTATTGTGAACCTTCTAAATCTTATTACACTTTTGTTGTAAAACATCTGAATGTGCCATTGCTGCAATCTGAGTATTAACGTTTATTTAGTATGTTTTCTCTATAAGCTGATATCTAAGTGTTGTTGAAGACTGCTAATGAATATTCATTAAAAGTAACATTTAAGCACTAAAGCTAAGTAGTACTTTTTATTGGTTAATATATCAATACAATAGTTCTTCATTAGTTAATATAATTCAGTATATTTGCGTGTTGTTTAAAGTAAGCTTTTTTTTTACTTGTTTTAATACAACATGATTATATGCTGAATTTTTTTCAGGTGAAAAACAATTTATTAATTAAGAGTCAAAAGTAATAACTGTTTAATTTATCAAACTTTTATAAATATTAGTAGTCATCATAACTTATCTTTATTTAGTGCTTGGGAAGGAATGAAGAACTACAGAAAGTCAATCCATATAAAACTACCACGCATATGTAAATTAACAGTTCATATAAACCAGTATTTTAACTTTTATGCTTGGCAATTTCTTTTTATAACTAAATGATAATTGAAGTTATAACAACTCTTGAGATGATTTCAAAGTAAAAGTTATCCACTTCAAGGAATATTAGATTTTTATAAAATGGACTATATTCCAATAATCAATAAATAAGCAGAAATATTCAACTGAATTCTGAATTTTCAGTTTACAAACAATAAAGAGTTATGAAAATGTCACAACTAATCAGTCACATTTGCATTAGTGTCACTGTCGATGAGCAAACGTGGTACTGTATCTGTTACTTGATAAATGTTCGTATTATTATGAAATATGAAAATAACCCAAAATCTTATCATTTAGGTCTTAATTTTACGATGACCTTTGTTTAACTCCCGAATAACATTAAACTTGAACATAATATCATAGTTCATTTCAGTATATAAGGCTTTTTTAATCTTTATATCATTTCAACTTACACACTGACATCATGGTTATTCTTGCAACTTTTACTAATATTTTATTCATAATAATTTATTCATTGAGGCAGCATTAACACAGAACCCTGAAGGTCAAAGGAAAAATGGGAGACCTCAGAATACACTACGTCGGGATCTAAGACAGACATGAAGAGACTGAAGTGCACTTGGGAAGGAATGGAAACAGAAGCTCAGGACAGAGTTGGTTGGACAATACTGGCCGGCGGCCTATGCCTCACATGGGGTAAAAGACATTGATTGTTTAAATCACTGAGGCATACAATTCTAATTCAGTGAGATGTAATTCCATTTATAAAGTCACAAAATAGTAATGCCATGAAATATTCTCTTCGTATTGAGAATTTAAAGAAATGAATTAATCATCTGATATTAAATGTCATTTATATCTCTATTATATTATATGCAGGGCTACTATTTTCCTAGCCTAAAGAATAATTTGTTCAAGCTGTGTTGAGCAGATGATTAAAATTAAAAAAAAGTAAGAATAAAAACTCGAAAGTAAGCATCATTAAGAAAACATATTTGCAACCACAAAATACATGTTTAAACGCATGTTTGCAGATGAGATTCATTCATAACACGTATGTAATTGAGTGTTGATGTAACTGTTAAATTTGAAGTTAATATGACAAATTAGGCTGAATTAGGTAATCATTAAAAATAAGGAAACATTGTACAGCTGTTTTGTTTTAAAATGGTGTTTCACAACAGTGCAAATTCATGAGTTTATAAGTTAATTTATCACAAGACATTCTAAGCCTTATAAAAAATTCATAAGATTTCTGCCAGTACATGACATATTTCGTTTATTGCAATCTGCTGTCACTGGGAAGCACTGTTTGTAATCATGTATGTCATTGCATAACAGGCTAGCAAGAAACAGTTATTCACTTCGCATTGTATGAAAGGTCCTAATAAGTGAATGAATTTAACTAAACGCAATAAAATGTATTACTTCACTTTCTAAAACTTCAATTCTACACTTAGTAGCCTAATTTTTTTTACCTTAAGAAGACTATGTATTTTCTCAGGATCAACAATAGTAGATGAGTTTAAATAGAAATGTGGGCTTAATTACAATTACATGGGTGCAAAATATTATTTATTGCATCACATTATATGCATTTCTACCTACAGGGCTAAGCAATATACCGTAGATCGTTTTCTGGATGAATCAGCTCTGGTATATTTATATCCCAAACTAATGGGTATTTAGAAATACAAATCTTCGTTCACTCAGGCAAGATAAATATAGTTTGTTTTATAAAATAAACCTTGGAATATACACTTTACTTTGTAAGTTTATAGTGTGGTGTATTTGCGTTGGTTTGAGGTGAGGGGAGGAGGTACTTTTCGGAGGTAAACACAGTTTACTCACGTTATGATCCACTCACTAGGGTATACAAGACACAAATAAAACATATAATGTTAGCTAAATTAACTCTTCACCTTTGAGTAGTTGGAATTTCAAAGTAGACTTCTGAGTGATATTTTTTTAACTGCAAACGTAAATTTACCAGTTTCAGCTAGCGAGTTTAAACATGGCATTACTTCTACTTAACAAGCTCTTTTGTGCTAATATTATCTTAATTTCCAGACGTAAGAAAACTTTCCACAATATATAATTCTCAGAGAACACAGTGAATTCAAATGTTCAATATTTTGTTATTTAGAATCATAACTTAACAGAATTTTTCTCCGTGTGGTGCCGTAAGGTGAGTCCCGTCTACTTTTATAAACAACAAGGTAGAAACTAAACTAACCAGTGATAGCATTTCCGGTTTCTAATAAATCATAAATTCTATCTAATCAGTCACATTATTTAAATCATAGGTATTTTTCTTTTCGTAATTTCAGAATTTAATTTGTTTTATCGGATTGGAAATTTTCTCTTAATTAGTTGGCAATATATCTTAGGTCAAACGTAAATAATCATATATTTGGAATCGAAAGAAGAAGCTCCTTTGTGAGTCGCATGTATTCCTGCGTCGTTGGTAAAAACTAAATTAAGTGAAGCAGCAAAACAAGTGGGGTAATTAACTGAGTTTCCAAGACCTAGGAATGAAATTAAGATAGATACGTACTAAGTGCAATTACTACATATGACTAAGAGAATTTCGTTAAGTGAAGCAACAACAAACTTATTGTTCTTAACAGCAAAGACGGGCATATCAGCCAATAAACAATCTTGATCCACGTCAGTGTGATGCAAACGTACGTATATTTATTGAAAGAGAATCTGGTGTGGGTATGTAGGCACGGATTGACAAGGTGAGGAAAGCACCTCAGCAATTTAAAAACATGTGGAACTCAAACCAGCAGTCGGCCAAAATTATAGTTAGAATTTTCCATAAGAGCCTCAAATCAGTTTACTGTTACCGAGCTTAAACTTAAAGATTTATGAAAAGCAGTATTTAAAAGATACAGGTAGCAATGAACAGTTATCCACGTATGACTACACTCACGATTCGCTTTCTAGACATCGTTAGTAATAATTTACTGTGATAGAAAACAAATTAACTTCCGGTTGGGGAAAAAATTAGGAGAAACCGCTGAGGGTGAATAGGACACACACTCAGGAAATCTTAAGAGTGAATCAAGTTACAAGGCTTACTTTGAATTCTGAGGTGGAAGACCGAGGTGCGCCTTCTGCAGGGAGCCGGAAAGCAGACGTGGAGAGAATGAACTAGCACTTGCAAAGAAACGGAATGGAGAGCTTAGGAAAGAGTTGGTTTCAGGGTGCTTTTCAGCAGCCCATGCTCTACGACGGGCAACGAGCATTGATTGGTTGATATTTATTCATGTGATTTAGGCGATATTTTAACTTTAGATAGATGACACAGTTGTTTGAAAACTTAAAACACCCACTAATAAATCCATGTCAGTTTTTGTTTAAAGGATGACACAGTCAGGTAATAAGTGAACCAAAAAGATAGTAATTTAAGTAATACAGATTTTAATCAGAGCATCAATTTAACTTTTTTGAAAATATAAAAAGATGCTCGACAACTTTCCATGCTTTAAAATGAAATTATTCATTAACATAATTATCAGTCTGAATAATCAAACAGCGCTTTTATAGTTGACTAATCTAACTTTCCTAATCACATATTGAACAAACAAACACAAAACGAAGTTATTACTAGTAGTAATTTTCTTTTCAATTAAGGATAAATATAAGTTACCATACTGGATAACGTTAAAAAGTTACTTGAAGAATTAATTTAAAGAATTAAGGTTTGTTATGCTTAATTGTTCGGATTGCTAGTGTTTTAGCATTCTAAAAATAACCAATAGTTAAAATAGATAGAAATATTATTAAACTATTTTAACCTAAGCAAGACCTTTAATAGTACTTTTGAATAGTTTGTAAAAAACTGTTTATTCGATGATGAAGAAAAGTACAGGATTGGTAAAACTCTTTTAGCGCAGTAATCAAGATTTCAGATTTAATCTTGTTTTGTTTCCACGGTATTGTTTAAAATCATTGTATCGTATTATGCATAATAAAAACAAAAACCACGTAGTTGAATTCTAGATGAATGTTGAATAGTCTGAAAAATACACTGATGACAATATGTTTTTAATAAACTTTTGATAAATAATGACATTTTGTAGGTGTTTTGCATTTTAATTATATTACTTTATGAATAATGAATAAATTAGTTTTAGTATATCCAGAGCCAATGGTAAGCTGTCATCTCTGAGGTACATATCAATCAACAGGACACTATGTTAGTGCTTCTCTATCTGTCTTTCCCATTCTATTGCATAATGTCATTAGTAAATTCATTATTAAAGCACATGATTTAATTAACAAAGCAACGCTTTTAATTTTCCTACATCAAAATGACTTATACAAATGTCTATGTTTTATAACTTTTAAATTGAAGTCTATTAGAGGCTAACTACTACTTTACTAGTCTGATGATCGTCTAGCTATTTATAAAACATTACAGTTTTGTTTACTGTGTTCCCCCCAATTTACTAACTGCTCTGTTAATTATGGTATAATCTTTTGTGGTCTTACAATACAGTTCTTAGAAGAATGTTAGATGATAAAACAATCAACTAAGAGAACAGTAACAAACAATTTTTAATATTTGTATCCCGTTCATAATAAAAAATATCATTCACATCGATTTCGTTAGATTTTCGTCAGTTACCACTTTTTTTACCTTTGGTCTACTGTTAGTCTAAAAAGTGAAATTTCTTGCCTTGAGCGAATTTTCGATCTAAATGTTAACTTATACTGTGTCTAAACAGAGAATGACTGTATTCGAATTAATGCACAATTCATTACGTTAAGAATAATTTATCAACACTTTCATCATATTAAATCAAATTTATTGTTTTACTTTTACTAAATTATTGAAATGAATGTATTTTATCTGAAATTTTTCTCTACTATGTTTAATTAATTTATGTAGTAATGCCAACTGGTATAACATTTGTTATGTAATTAATGATGTGTTAATTACGCCAAAACCAATTGGAATATCTACTTTACACTTACCAAAATGTTTGTCTGAATGTTTTTTTTAGATAACATGGTTGAATAAGTATCACAGTTAGTTTTTTTTTAATTACGAGATAAATAGTCAGTAAATGAACATATACGTCATCATGTGTATGGAAATTTCTTAAAGTGTGCCTATTAAACTCATTATGTTCTACTTCAGAATTTTAATAGATTTGTAATATTTGTTGATTGGTACTTAGAAATAAGTAAACTTATTCACAGGTAACGTTCAGCGTTAAAAATGTTTATTTTCGTGAATCTGATTTCCAAGTTTTGTTACTAGAATTTAGATTGAGTAACTTTTCTGTTGAGTGAACGTTTCAAGAGAAATATTTCTGACCTAATTAGTTTTATTTTTTTCTTATGAGATTTGGTGTTGGTATTTGTTTGATGCTATAGCCGATAAAGTTATTTTGACTTGTGACTAGACAAAAGCTTCCTAAATGTGTATATGTGTAACACTGATAGTCGTCTTCATAAACTATAGATTGTCATTTATAAAACAAGTATTTTGTTATACTGTATATTTTTCTTTGATCCAATTTTCGAGAATATTCTTCGACGACGTATTTTTGCACTTAAATAAGCTGCTCATTCAAGCTGGTAAATGAAATACCGAACAGGTATTGCGTAACTAATTATAATGAATATTCTTTAAAATAAATCCAAAAATAAATGACATATCAAATGCGTTTATTTTATGTAATTTCATATTTCTTTCCATATTTCATTTGCCTTGAACAAATAGGCATTCGCTGAACTTCTTTCTAAACTGAGAAGAAAAGAGGTAGTACATTGGACCAGAATTCTACAGACTGGAAGTAAATTTATAAGTTTCTAGTAGCGAAAGAATCACAAAAATGACTCATAACTGCCCTAATGATATGAAATCTCTTATAGACAAAATATTATACAAGTTAGAGAAAAAGTGTGATTATTATGCATTTGGCTGATATGCAGAAGAAGAAACACCTGTCAAAGATGGTAGAAATTATTGTAAGCTGAGAGTGGCTTAAAAACAAATCAGTAAACATGAGAAACTGAAACCGCAAACCATACAGCAACTAAATACCCATTCATAAGATAAAATATTTTTAAACAAAGCCTCAAGGAAGATAAATTATCAAATTTATCAGACGGATTAAATCTGCTTATAATAAAAATGCACCTAACACCTAATTCCAAAAGTCACCTCCATTCCATTGCAATAATCAGCTTAATTAGTGTCTAATTTCATGATATTTCTGAAGTTCTAGTAAGAAACTATGACAAGTGGAGTAAAGACATGTTGAGAGTGAGAGAATCGTCACCATTTCTAATAAATAATTATCCCACTATGTCGTAAATTGATTGAAGTGATGATTCTATGATTGTATTCTGGTTGACTGGTGCTATTAGTTGAGTGTTTACTGTGAAATCCAAGGGTTTAGACTTCAATGATGAATTCGATGGCGGTCGCAGATGTAGGATATTACAATAAAATGAAGCAGCTGTCTCTGGTTCTTAGTAATACTCAATCGACAACAATATGTAGCTAATACAAGCAACTAAATGTAATACCAATCTTCACAATGCCACGTCTATGCAACTTCTGTAAACTAGTTAAAATCCAAAATTATTTACGTAGCATATTTATGAAAACAATAATTATATTTGCATGTATATGTACTTCAGTATTACAAACCACTTCTAGTTGAAAAACAAAAGTTTTAGGTTGTTCCTTACTTTTTTTTCTTATGGAAAAATGAAAGTAATTATTAAGCATTCTTCTCTAGAGGAAATAAGTTTTCATAATAAGCCTTATTTTACCGAATTTCATGGATTATTGTTGCCATGCTTAACACTAGAAATTCACAGGTTTAATAAAAACAGTCATATAATGTATATACTATACAATATCTCATTCTATTTTGATATAAAACTAATGATCTAACTTGATAATTAAAAACAAACAACTATTCAATTTGTATTTAGCATTCCTCATATATTAGCTTCATTTAGGGACCAGTGAAGACCAGATAACGCTGAACAACTATTTCGTTATAGTATGGACCTCCGAGTCAGAAGGTAGTCTCAACCTTCTCCAGGAAACAAAACCCAGAACCTTTAAGTCTCATGTTGAAATCTTAACAAGCAGTACTATTTGATAGACAAATTGTGAAGGAATTCCAACGTGTTTCTGAATTGACCTGATAATCAGTTAGTTCAATTAGTAATAACTGTCTTATTACTGATATTTCTAAACCCATTTGTCACGTAATATCAAAAATTGATTGAGGTACGAACTCCATCACTAGATTTTAGGTCAAAGGTACTGATGGCTGAGCATTCAACCCGAGACGTAAAGGACCTGGGTGGTATTGATAGCCTATAAGGATGAGATATAACATTCTCGAAAAGAACAACCCCCAGTGTCTCCCAATCTTCATTGTACCTAAATGAAATCAATGTGTGTTGCACATCAATTACAAATTAAACACTAATTCCAGTGAAGTCATCTCAGTTAAACTAAAACAGTTAACAATTAATAAAAGTGGATAATTGATAATTAATAACGCATTTAAATTTAATGTGATTTAAATATGCTGTTCTGAAGAATGAAATCAGGTGAAGATATTCAATATTTGGAAAAGTGGCGTCAGCTACTTTTTAATCATTTAGTGTTTCGGTAGTGCTTTTGATAGTTCTTACTTTAGTCAACTTTAATCCAGAAAAAAATTGCAATTATTAGATTTATCAGGGTTACCAATGAATAATATATCATTACGATGGCTTAAGTATAATTAACTCAAAGTGAATAATGAGATGTTATAAGTGTAATGTAACGTTTGCTTACTTAAGAAATATTGTGATAAGTTTCCTTATTGTATACTCGTCTTAACTCACTGATTATTAATACAGACGGTATGTATTCACAATTTTATTTTAGAATCGTTATAAAATTCAAGCCAGAGCATCAAAATGGTTGATATAATTATTTTTGTCTAGTCTGTTCTTTGAAAAAAAAAATAATGTATCAAAGTTCATAGTAAGATGAAATGAAGTGATTAGAACATAACAGTTAAAATAGGCTGAAAACGTGGGTGTATATGAACGGTAGTTTATCTTTGTTAAAACATGGTTTCTTTTGATTATTTTTAGGTAATATGGATATTAGACATGAATTTATCGCAATATCTTACAATGTGTACTGTGAATTATTTACCACAGTGAAAGACATGTTACTGCATATTATTACAATAGAACAACTCATATTTTGATACGACTGAATGTACACGAATAAAACAAAACAATGGTCGTTTTCCGTTACATTTTTTTTGAATCTGGAAGTTCCTTTAAAATACTCTTTATGATTTTTTAAGATTAATACATGAATTGTAATAGTTTGCTTTATGTAGAATTATAAATATGGTTCTTTGAATGAAATGAGTTTTCCATGATGTAAATTACCTTTAACTAACGAAGTGAGAAATAAAAAAATATTCGAGTGAATGGTTATTAAATATTGATGAATACTACTTTACATTAACCATAATAAGGCGTATAGATAATGAATATATCTGATTATTAGCAAAAATATATGTAACTATAGTAAACTTTAAAATGTATCAATGACTAGATACATCCAAAGTTTGTTAAGTTTTAATGTCATTCACAAGATAGGAGGGCGAAGGAGCAGAATTAAACCATTATTAAGTGTTGAGTTATACTTAATAAAATAATAATCAAGTAGCACCAAGACAAAAATACATAATAAGGTAGCTTGATACTTTAGGTTTCTTATGATAAAAGGAATAAAAATAAAACAAAAGTATGTTTATGTATGGATTGTCTACTATAATAGACAGACAGGCTAAACATATCAAGTTTGCACATTCACTAATTCAATAATAAACTATTCACAAATTGATTTAAATTATTTTCGGTTAGAAACAAGTAAACAGTTTTCCGAAAATAAACAGGTATATTGATTATTTTCATTATTACTAAAAAATATCAAATTTTAATTAAATTATTTTCATTGTAACAAACAATTTCTACAGTGGATTAATTAAAATGTATTCACTGTAAAGATTATAAAAATGATACAAAATATTGAAATCACCTGATGGTTACTAAGCAATTCATTCCAAAAGTGATCAGATAAGTTACATATTAAACAACTATATTTAATCCTGATATCACGAATTGATCTGAATCAGACAACCACTGATCACCTGGAAGCACTGGATAGCTGTTTCATCCTAGCATGGAACTCTTCAGCAGTGCGCACTCACGACCACATCGGGATCGAACCCAGGACCCTCTGGCTCCGCGGCAATCTCTTTTCCATTGGACCAATGAGTCGGCTCCTAACGGTTGATTTTTCAAATTCAGTCAATTTGTGATACGTTTGCGCGACCTCATCGATTGTAATCGGTGGGTAACTGCTTCACACGAGACACGGTTGAACTTCACCGGTCACATCTTTCCATTAGAACTCCAGGAATCACCTCAAGGACCTAGTCACTAGCGAGCTGATATTTTGTTACGATTGGAGGGGGGGATTGTGGAGATAGTTAATTTTTAAACACAACTAATATTTTTATGTGGAAGTTCATCTAATTTACAATAAATGACTGATGCACTTTGTTATATGCTAAAAACTTAAACAGCTTTTTACCATCCAAAATGTTTATTTTATTATCAATTGACTGAATCAGTTTTTAGATAAAGTACATTACAGCTTCTAAATTAACAAAAATTAGCTTAGTTAATTAATCTCTTTACACATTCATACACTATTAGTACTGTGTATATAATAAACATTTTAATGACTAAACATAGAACATGCCATTCAAGGCAAATTTTATGAATACTTATCTAAATTTTATTAACATTTAGTTTGTTGAGGCTAGTGTGACTCAAATCATGACCATGGGCCTCAAATAATTATTGCTGATAATGAGCAACAAATATATACACGTTGAGTTAGGTAAAGAAGTATGGTTAAGATTTATTTTAGGTAACTAATGAAATCAAAACCTTAACAGGAATAAATACAGGTAAAGTAGCATAATAAAGATTCTGCGATTATTTACCATGTCTTGCTCAAATTTTATAAACGGCATTAGTATCTATATAATACGACATTTTCGATTATCTTTCTCTCATCCACGATTTCGAACGATGTAGTTTTCCATATTTACGTATCTAATAATAATGTAAAGTGTTATCCGGTCGGTAAACAACTTAATGCGGGTTCTCAGGCAATTACATGATATTATGACAATTTTTGCAAATCTTGTACTATTAATATACTAGTTCTTCTTGAATCTGCATACTAACTGTGTATTATAAAAGAATATGTATTTCAGTTTTATCATGGTTTATGAAATGTAACGATTAATTTTGACTAGACATATTGATAAAACTGAACGCGAATAATAAATATTTTCTCTAAAATTGCATAAATCGAAGAATCATATATTGTAACAAAGATTGAAGTATTTAGATTTTTTATTGGTGGAAATGCTGGGGGGGGGAGGGGAATAAAGGTAATAAAAGTCGGCATATTTACACCAACATTATGCTTCACTTAGTATTGATGTATAAACATTTATGTACATATATTGGCTTTCTGAATGTCTGGTCATGTAAAAAACAAGTTATAAACTATCTACTTACGAATTAGTTTTATTTCATTTCATTTATTTTGATAAAATCCTATTCCAAAGAAATTTTTACAAATTATGGAATGATCTAACAAATCACGCAAATAAGCCGAAGAAAAGTGACTAAAATCTTACGAAAATTTAATGAAATAAAATATATTTTTGAATTCATATTAACCGATCTGTTAAGTCAATGAGTGCTAGACACTGATAGACAACAACAGGAAGAAAAACTGATTAAATGGTCCAATAAAGGAAAGTTCTTATCCAACTTTAAAGAATTTGTTGTAAATAGTCAAGAAAATATTTCACCAGTTGCGTAACATCTATTATTTTAAAATACTCACAAATGTCCTATCACATTCATTAAAAGTTAGGTTAAGTTAGATGTATTACAACAACAGAATACTCGTCCTTAGATAGGCATAAAGGAAATAAACACCTTAAGTGGACTATAACATAGAAAACTAGTAAGTACGGAGGCAGTAAAGCATATCGATCGTTATTAAGGCGTTTGCTTATAAATTACTTTAAAAAAATGATAACCTACTACATGTTGATCAAAGCAGTATGACAGTGACGTTTCATGCTGATATGGTGGTTTAAAAACTTGAATGATCTAACATCACGAAAGTGTGTATACTGAATGAATGCATAATCGATTTTATTCTTTTTTAGAACTGCCGCTGCCAACAACTCTCACCTCCTTTTCCTATGGCTGTTAATTCAAATCACACTGTCGATTCGGAAATCATTCAAATTTTCCAAACCATATGATAAGATAAAATCAATTAGAAGAATTTATATTCACTAGCCTAATATATATCTTTAATAGCAAGTTTCATGTACCGTGTCAAGCAAACTTAATATTTCTTCTGTATTACAGACATTATTTTTAGTTACCAGCCGTTCTTATTGGTCTACTACTAAGATTGTGTTCCAATATGAGATAATCAACTATTTTAAGCATCTGAGTAACACCAATATGCTTGTTTCACTATGGTGTTCTGGTAAAAATTAATATCAAACAATTGTTCATCACTTTCCTGTCACATATACTTAATTCATACTTTCTAAAAAAGTTGTATGAAGTTATGCCAAGCTTGTAGTTTCCCCATAAATTTATGGTCGACAGAAAACTCATTAATAATTATAAATATGTAAGAATATAGTGGAATTGGTGTTTTTTTTGGCAAACAACATAAAATAATACTATCCAACTAGAACAGTTATAAATAGTAAGTCTGTTCATGAGGCGTGTTAAAGTTAATTGCGAAATACATTTGTTTCACTTGAATTGATACATCAGGTTTTTCCTTGTATGATACCACAATCCATTTATTAGAAATTTATATTCAAAACCATGAATGTTCTGTTATTTTTTTGTTTACAATTAATTTATTAGTCCCTATTTAGCTAACAATACTATAGATTGTTTAACCAGTTATTGATAATGATAATGACATGCGACTAATGGTCACCTTATGAAAGATATTACTAACCCAAAACATGTATAAAACTAACCAATCACTATATTTTGAATAAGAGGTAAGGACTTTGTACACTGTTAGTTATTGGTTATGTTCATACACTTCATTTGATGTCAAGAAAGATTACTTTTATATTAGTTATTATTTAGGACAATGTCTTTTTTAAGTATAAATCTCTTTAACTTTATCATATGTGCCCTTATCAATAATATTCGACTTTTATTTGCTTTAGCTATTGATTCGATTTTGATCTGTAGGTATTCACCTTATGTTCGTTTCGAATTAGGAAAACAAATTCGTCCTAAACATTTAACTTAGAAATTGAAACGTGGTTGGTAAGTGGAATCAAGAAGATGTATTACATTCTGTTTAGTGCTTAGCATACTTGTCAACTGTCACTGTGTTTAGGCAATCCTCTCAGAATGTACATATTGCAAAAAAAGACTGATCAACTTCAATTCATATCAAATCAACAGGAAAATGTAAACCCATCTAAATTATATTTACCCTAAAACTTTATATATAAATTAAGTAAGCAGCATTATGAAAAATGTTATAATCTTTTCTGAAATAATGTAATAGTACAGTTTTAAATTATAACAATCATTGTTTAGTTTTTTCTTTGTATTTGTAATTTCTTACCATAGAATCACTGTACATTATACATTTTATTTTTTTTATTTTATTAAACTTACTCAAAAGTATTTTTACTGAATTGTTTAATTATTATTTTTCAATGTTAATCTATTTTCCTTCCATTTTTTTTAACAATAAAACAAATTTTTTTTATTAATTTCGTTTAATTTTTTTCATTGATACAATTAATTATTTATTTTATTTCTCATATTTTCACTTTAAAAAAAATTTTTTTACGTTTTATTTTAGATTTTCATATAAAATAAACATTTATCATTTTGTTTGTTTACACAGACGTTGTTTTTATCGTTATTTAATAAAAATCAGTTTGTTTAAAAGTAATTTTATAGTAGTATACAATTTTTCACCTGATTTTATTTTTAATCATCTATAATTTTATATTTAAAAGTTTTTCTTACATTCTAAAATTTCATTTTGATATTGATTTTCAATCATGACAATTCTCAAATTTCAGAAAGAATAAAATCAATTTATGTCAATTTTATGATTTTTTGTTAACAACATTTATAATTAATAATGATAATGACTAATAGTACAATGTTTTAAATGATAGAAAGTTAACAAAATGATAAATAGAAAATTTGAATCAAATTAATTTAAAGTAATTTACAATTGAACACTATGTTCAAATAGGTGAATGAGAATACATAGGTAAACTAAGAAACAATAGTCTAATGAAAAAATACCTCTTGCGAAAGAATCATGTGTAATTTTGTATAATCTTGATGCAAATGTAGTTCTAAATGCGAATTTTTCATGTTCATTATCATAAGTTATTGATTTTTTCACTAATAACCAACTTATTTCGGATTATGTTTTAGAGCGATTTCAGACGTTTGTTTTATCGTGTTGTGCAGTTTACTTTCACAATCAATGAATTTTTCCTTTCTTGTATTACATACTTGAGGAACACAATTGCGACTCACCAGAATCCATTAAAATGTTAGCAAATACGTTATTTTTGAAATCACGCAACAGTTAACGGTCCAAAACTCACTGTCAAGTTCTGATAATGAATTTTCTACTCCTGCTACAGTTTTGTTCAATTTACTCAATTAATGGTCTTTATATTGTGCAATAATAACTTTATTTGTACAGCTATTTTTATTTAGACGTTAGCGCTTATATAATAAGCTTATTTTAAATGTCCAACGCCTGAATGGTATGTAGATTCTGGATTTATGGATTTCTGAGCCCTCAGACAGTTATCTCAGCTTTTGAAGTTTTTTTTGCGATGGACACAATTGGTGTGAGGTACCTCAGGATCCAGGGATTTTAGTTATCCTTTTATCTCATACTTTGCTTTCATCCGATATTTCCTATGTTCTGAATTTGTTATTGGTTTTTTATTGTACTATTGTTACGTCGTGACTGAATCGCTTGAATTGATGAAAATAATTCAAACATTTATTATAGTCGTTAACTTATATTCAAACATTTCACGCTATCGTTTTAGGTTTACTTCTTACAAGTCTGTAGATGCAGATGTTTTCCGTAATGACCATTTTTGATGCCAGTCAATGAAAATGAAGCCTCATAATTGCTATTTGTCGATGTAACTCACTTCTGAAAAAAGGAAATATGTACTAATCAACAACCAGCCTGTGTAATTATTTGCTATTTTGGTTAAGTAACAAAATGTAAAATTAATTTTTTAACAATGTTTTTAAATGTTTTGGTTTTACTATGTTTTGGGAAGTTCATCCAAAAAGATTGATACTGAAATAACTTAGCCATTAAAAATTTATTTAGTAATACTCTGATAAGATGTTTGATGCTGTAATATTTGTTTGTGCACATCGACTGATCCCATAGTACTACTTTTCATTCATAGTTGTTGTTAGAAACGTTTAATTATGAATAACAGACTTGAGTATTATATATAGGTTTTAGTGTGTATATGCGCAGAGTTAATTTTCTGTGGTGTTCATCAAACAAAGCAGTTGCTTTTTCACTGGTTACGTCTTAGATCTGAGTTATCGGTCACATTACTTTTTTGCTTATGCCGTTATTAGAACGTGTTAGAGCGCGTTACTTAATCCTAAATAAACCAGTTAGCAAATGATTAAAAGACTATTGGCTTTCCATATGGACGATGCATATTGTGAAATAGGAATTAAATTCACCTCGGAATACTAACTGTAAGTAACTGTACGATACCTACTGAACTTAATCCATAGTACTATGGTTAAAAATTTGTGTTATTAATATACTAGCTTTTTAATTAGAAATAAATGTTGTTTATAACCATTTTCACTATTGACCTATCTAAAAAAACAAAGAAGAAATACAGAACTCTACCACAACTATGATCTACCTAGGCTTGATTTATTCATGTTTTTACACAACCCGGTTATTTTTCTAACAAAATAAAAAACATTTTCTATAACAGATTACTTTCGATGAAACTGTAAGATGAAACTAAGTTTATTTACAGGGCACTAAATGGTAATTATTACGTGCTTAAAAAATTTCATACAGACCACCATTATGAAAGCTTCAGACACAGAAGCCAATCGTAGAACATCCACGTAAGAAGAGGAAACAGTTGAATTACTTATTCTTGAGTATTGATTGTAGTGAAAGTGGTTTTATACAAGTATTGTCATCTGAAAACTGTTTAGTTTCCAGAGTGCAGATGTAGCTTAAGGAGTAATCATTTACTGTTTAATTAATGACCGTACACTACTTAGTAAGTCGAATTGGTAATTATATAGTTAATTAATCACAAATAAACATACAGTCCGACTGAAATACGTTTTGTCTTAAATTACCATACTGCACCAGTACAACATGAAACTAATTACTCTAGTGTTGACTAAGGTGAATGTGATTTGATAAGACAAAACTAAGAGGTACAAATGTGAGACAATTTAAAAATAATTTAATTCATCAAAAACGTAAAATCTTACTTTACAACCTTTGTTGGATAAAAACAAATATTTGTGCAGAATAAGATGAATTCATTTTATTTCGTTGGTTTCTCATCAGCTGCATACAACCTAGAATAATATTTTTACAAAATTAATATTTGAAACAAGTTTTAACATACTCATGAGAACGGATGGAGTTAGTTGAAATCGAGATTACATAAACATGTGAACATGGCTTAAAATGTTGGAGAAAATTCTGTGAATATATATACGATCCAAGAGAAGGTACGAAAGGCAAATAGAGATCAGGGGTCAAATGATTACACAGTATGAGGTGGTTGGAAATATTTAAGAATAAAGTGAATAAAACTCAGTTATTAAACTTTAAATGACCTAATTAAACACGAAAGTTGAACTTGACCATCTGAAAAACGATGATATAACGGAGAGAAGGAATTGTTAAATCTGATCAGAAGAGAAAACGTATTAAAAGAAACTTAGCGAAAGAATAATAACAATGAAAACAATAACGCAAAAGTTAGGTTACCAGGGTAAAGAAAGGCTTATAACCGTTTCTTTTTGAATACATTAGTTTGGTTTTCAATCGTTTAATGGCAATCGCTTCGGCATATTTTAGAAGATTAGAAGTTTTTTGTCTACTGAATACTTTAGATGATTGGTTAATATCAATTTGGTGTCCTGTGTCAATTAGATGCTTAGCGATTGCTCTGGTGGATACTAATCAAAGGTATTAAATACAAATGTAAGTAGTCTCAAGATGATATGCGTTGTTATTATTATATGTTGATTTCAGAAGTAGAATTTCTTTACACATTATTTGGTCAAAAATATCCAACATCCATTATTATATCACTAACTAAGTAGAATTGGTTGAATGCGCTAGATTTCAGACAGATGACAACGAAATAAACATTAAATAACTTCTTGTAATTTTTCATAAATCCATCTTTCCGTAATACTAATCCTTAAGAGAAACATTAAAACCACATTGCAAGAAATGTGTGGCATTTTCCTGAAGAAAATATATGTGAACTTATTGCTTATTGTGTAACTGTTGCCAAAGTAGCCAAACTTCAAATGAACCTATTTTCATATTACTTTCAAGGTACTACTGACTATCACATTAGTTTGTACTGATAAATTGAAAAGTAGATATTTTTAGTAATAGGCGGTAGCAACACATGAAGGAAAGGAGGAATGGTGATATGTCAATAAAGTTATTTCCATAATAAAAAAGTAAGTGTCAAGTTAATGGCGTAATTTGCAAGAAATAGAGGAAGATAACTGAGATTTTAAAATAAATACATTGATCGAATCACACTTCTGTCTTACATGTACCATTTATGTTGCCAGTCTGTGTCAATGTAAAAATATTTCAAAAGTATTTTGCATACTTAGTTTGACTGCAAGGTATCATAGTAAACATCAAGCACACACCTTAGAAATTAACTTTATTTGACCATGCGATTTTGTTCAATTCAAATGATTTACTCTGCGCGTTTTCCACATTTGTATGTATTCAAAAATATTGGCATATAATTACTAAATATAAACAACTTTTCACCTACTCCACTAGTATCTAAGTAGTTCCTTATATATTCCAATTACAGTAGATTATAAATTAATTCTAACAGGTTTATAACAAAGATAACAATTGTCTATCGAGTATTAAAAAATCATATTCGAAAGTAACACATTACTAATGCAATTTCAATTATTTCACTTTCTAATTTTAAGTTCAACAATTTAAAACATTAACGGATTTAATGCCCAGAAACTTTTTCCCATTTTAACTACATGAAACTGATAAAATGATGTTAGAATTACAAATATCTCAATGATCATGAACTAAGTGATTAAGTCAGTATAGTTTTCAGTTTCTCATCTATAAGCAGATTTTTCATATATCCTATGTTATTTTACATAACAATTAGTTTTGGGGAATATTCATTAATCCGTATTAGTATTTACTTAGTCCAGTACAATTGCCTATTCACAATAATTTATTAGTATGAAAACAGTTTGAGTATTTACCAAAATAATAATCTGATCTATTCATCTGATAAGTAAACTGATTTCGTGGGGTTTTTTCGCTAACCATAGAGGGATTTGTGTTGATTCAAAACAATCTGTACTCTTGATGATGAACGAATCAATCATCACTATGATAAGCTTAAATCAATAGATGGGTTGCAAGATAAGGAAAAATCAAAAATATAAATAGTGAAAAAAACTATGAAAATACATGAACAAAATATTCGAAAAAAACATTTTTGTAAACATTTGATTAGACATTCGTAAATTCAGAGTCGATAAGATTAAGTACATAAACGATCAAAATGTTCTTTTAACCTGATACTCTAATTCTACTACGTAAAGAGACTGGATGCAGTTAGAGCTATCTTAAGATGATGTGATCTACTCCACAACTAACTGAGATATAAGGAAAGTTAACGATTTACATTTATGATGAAAAATAAAGAAACCAGATCCCATGTGGTTAATAAATATAGGCATAGTGTCTAATCCACTGGTCTTCTTCTTGATAAAAAAATACCACTGAAAGGGTTAGCAATATTCTTAGGTTAATTTACAATTAAGCCATCATGCAAGGTACAATTTTAAAGAGGAACAACAATTGGGTAGGTTATAGAATATTACAGACATTACTTCCAAGCATCAATTTGCACATCCTCCGCGTTATCTGGACTGTATCGTTTATCAGCCTGCTTCTCTTGGTTGTTCTCGATTGTTCTCTGTATTTCAATCATGCTTCACCTCTTGCCCTCTCGCAACTCGTCTCGTCTGCTGTTTACTGATTCTTCCCGATTTCCTTTGACGCTCTGCTACCTACTACTTATTGATGACTTATAAGTAGTATCCACCACACTCGCCCCTCCATTTAACTGCTGTGCTCGTATGCGCGCCGACCTTCGTGCCTCTGTGGTTGCTGGTTGTTTCTGCGCATTCGCCCCATCATTCCAACATATCCATCTTTGCAATTGACTTATGTTTACACGCTTCTCTTTGTTGTCCTTCTCGATGGTGTATACCGGTCCACGACTAGCGATGACTGTATACGAGCCCTCCCATTTGGGGAGTACTTTCTTCGAGCCTAGTCCACTACCCGTTATGCTCCTCCGTCCTCTACACTTCACCAGATCTCCTACTCAAAAGTGTCTCAGCTGATTCCTCTGATGCTGTTCTGATCGTTTAACATCCATTTCCTGTTTCCATTGTATGTTTTCCACCGCTTGTTTCCGCTCTTCCTTCCATTTCCTATCATTCCACTTTCGTGGCTGAGGCCAGGCGATGTTGCTGCCTGGAAGTCGTGGTCTCCTTCCGTACATCAGCTGAAAAAAACGACTTTTTTGTTGTTCCTTGATTTGAGGCTCGATGTGCTAATAATATCATCGGTAATTCCGTCTCCCAGTTACCCCCCTTTGCTGCCAACCACTCTTTTAGAGTGTAATTATTTTGTTCAGTTAGTCCGTTGGTCTGAGGAATGATAGGGTGTTGTTCTGACTCTTTTGATACCTAACTGCCCAAGGCGAGATGTGAACTCCTCACTCTCGAAACATGGACCCTATTCGGTCAATATCATTATCGGGACGCCGTGGTCGGCCACGATGTGCCGCATCACTGCTTCGGTCACCGTCGTCCCTCGTTGATTAGGAATCGCCACAGCCTCTACCCAACGCGTAGCATGCTCGGTCATCACCAACACGTACTGGTTACCGCTCGATGTCTGGGGAAATGGACCCATTATGTCCACTGACCACAGATCGCATACTGTCGTTACGGGGATGGGCTGTAACGAAGTGCGTATGCATTTATCCCCTTTCATTAACTGACATTGGGGGCAGGCGAGGACGTATCTCATCACGTCTTCTTGCATTCCTGGCCAGTAAGCACTCTGTCTTAGGAGGTCAGTGGTTCTTGCGACACCTGTGTGTGCTAGTTGGTGGCATTCGCTGATTAGTTCATGTCGTAATGGCTTTGGAATTGCAGCTGTCCAGCTGCCATCGTTGTCTTTCCATGTTAACACTCCAGCTGCATTTAATCTTAATCTGTCCTTTTGGCTTAACAACGTCTTTACCTCTCTGCTAAAGTGCACTGATTCGTCATCCACTGCTTCAGTTAACGCTCGTCTCACCGTCCTAAGCGTTGGGTCTGCTTTCTGGCAACGAAGTAGTCTTTCTACGTCTGTTTGCACTCTGTTGACTCCACAGGCTACTTCCGGTAAGCCAGCGTCCTCACACGGTCTTGACAGGTAGTCAGCTATTACGTTTTGGCTTCCTGGTATGTGACCAATCGTGAAATCATATTCTTGCAGGCGTAGTGTCCATCGTGACAATTTTCCTCGGGGGTCTCTTGCCGTCTTCAACCACTGTAGTGGCTTGTGGTCGGTCTCGATGTGGAATGGCTGGCCTAGCAGATACGGTCTCTACTTATCTACTGCCCAAACGATCGCTAGACACTCTTTTTCAATGGTCGAGTACTTCTGTTCCGTTGGTGTTAAAACGCGGCTGGCATATTCCACTACGCCGTCATCCTGCCGAAGTACTGCACCAATGCCAAAATCAATGGCATCTGTGACCACTGTGAACTGTTTTCCACGGACCGGAAGTCTCAATATCATCTGTTTCGCGTTTAATAGCTGCTTGATCCGATCAAAGGTTTTCTGAGCCTCTTCTGTCCATATAAATTTTCCACTGCTTAGTAGTTTATATAGTGGTGCAGCGATCTCGTTAAAGTTCTTTATAAAGCGGCTGTAGAATGCTGCTCTCCCTATAAACTGCCTGAGTTTTCTTTTCGAAGTGGGTGCCGTTATGTTCTGGATCGTCAAAATTTTCTCGGGTAACGGCTTCATTTCACCATCTCCTACTTTATACCCCAGCAGTGTGACGTTACATTTGGCTATCTGTGACTTCTTCTTATTGATGCGCAACCCAAATTCCTCGATTCGTTTGAGTACTGCTTCTAGATGTCTTGCGTGGTCTTTCTCTGTTTTACTGTAAACCACCAAATCGTCCCCGTACACCTCCACATTCTCAAAATTTCGTAACAATAAGTTCATTGATCTTCTAAATGTGAATGGCGCTCCCGCCAGCCCAAATGGCATTCTTCTAAACTGGTACTGTTTGTGACCAACAGTGAAGGCTGTCTTGTACCTGTCATCCGCTTTTATCGGTAGCAGTCAATATTCTGACCTGAGGTCCAGTACAGTAAACAACTTTGCTTGTTGTAAACGATCCAGGGTTTCGGCTACAGTTGGCATTGGGCATGGCTTCAACTCAGTTATGCTGTTTAGCTCTCTGAAATCGATGCAGAATCTGTAATTTCCATTGGATTTCTTTACTAGCAGCAGAGGTGTTGTAACGGCTATCCGCCTCTTCAGTTATTGCGTCCCGCAACATCTCTTCCACTTGAGGATTTACTTCCGTCTCTAGATGAACTGGTATTCGGCGTGTGTGGAACGTTGTCTTCTAACGACTGTCTACGGGGATCTCATGCGTCACCTTATCACAATAACCATAGGCCTCTCCGTCGTCGGTGAACAGAGTTCCGTACTTTGCTATTACCTTATTGATATTTTCTATGTTCACTTGCGGTAAGATCGCGGCTTGTGTCTTAGCTATCTCGCTGTTCTCATGTACGCTAAAATGCCCATACTTAGTGTTTACTGTCTTGTTCTTTGTGTCGATTACCGCCTCCACCTCTCTAAGGAAGTCTGCCCCCAGTATTGTTTGCTGTATGTCTTTAGTTACTACAAATGGATATCGTACGACGCAATCTCCGACTTCGACACAACAGTCTGACACTCCTAAAATTTTCAGTGCATGCCCGCTGACTGTTTGTACTGCTAGTGAACACGCCCTGATCTCCCGACACAATCCTACATCTATTAAGGATATAGCCGCGCCCGTATCAACTAGACACACCAGTACTCTTCCATTTATACGAACTCTTGTATACAACGCACCCTTGTTAACCAACCCCACAACCCGGAAAGACGTTTCAAAGAGAGAAGGCTGTGTATAATAGATTATGTATGGTTAGTATTGTCTCTTCTTTTTGGTGTTACTCTCAACTTAACATAAACTATAACATCATTTATGTAATGCATCTGTCACCAAAATCACATTATTATCAATTATAAAATTGATAATGAAACCTACGGGGAATTTTTTACATGTAGAAAATCTTAGTAGCATAAAATTGCTTCGAACGCATAATGTTGAAATGCTATCACCTTAGAAAACAGAAAACGATAGTCAGAATAAAACAAGTTGCTCTTCAATGATTTCTCTGATAATCTTATTCTCAAAACTGTACAGACAAATCATTACAGTTATGAACAGTAATAGACCTAGCAACAATGTATTTCACATAATAGAAAAATTAAATAAATAAAAAGGACGAGTGTCTTCTTTTTACAAGATTAAAAATATAACTGTTAAGAGTCAAAATCTCACTAGTAATATTAATGAAACCATATTTTAATAAGTTAATTACTAAGGTGAATATATAATTTCAAAGAAAAAAAGCATGACTAAATGCTGTCCATCTGCTAAATAATCACAATAAAACATAATAAGTAAACCTAACTGTGTGATTATTATTAATTCACATTCTCAGTGTTCATTAGGTTAAGAAAATGCATTTATTTTGCACCTTATTTCTTCCTAATATGGTAGACATGACATATACGGCTGAACTTGAGTGTCTGTTAAATGACTTTGGGAGCCTTGATCGAAATAAAACATTCACAACCCTTTAAATCAAAATCAACGGTTTACCCCTAAATTCTAGGGGTTTATTAAAGAGCTTTAAGCTAAAATTCATTGTAATATACCTCCCCCAAAAGAATCCTTGATAAAAGATGAAATATGATCATATTTTAAAAACATTAAACCCTAACTATAAACTAAAATGTAACGAGAACTCAGCAATACCTAATTAATTATTAATAATTAAAATCTATGCAGGATTTGATTTTATTTCATCAAAAAACTTATTAAAGTTATTTTGCATTTGTTTGATTTTATTTCACCGTGTATTTTATATAAGCACCCATCCAAAGTACGGTTGCCTTACTCATCTTTACATTGGTTCAGTATGATTTATATGAACTTCCGTCAATGAATCAACGAATTATTCCTTGTACACTATGACCGCGTGTACGTAGATCATATTTGGAAGTTTTTCTTAAGGTTTTTGATTGTCACTATATCATTGTCCCAGGCAGAATGCATTTTTCTGCTAGTCTATACAGGGTGACCAATACAAGGATTTGCCTCATTTTTAGTTTGGAATGAATAAAAAATGAAATCTGATCTGATGAACTTCTTGTACCAACATTCAGTGCACTGAAAGGAATATCAGTTTTACTTAAGTTTTAAAAAAAGCTATCGTTTTTTTCTCGATTCACAATTTGATACTTTTCTTAACAGTCCCATAGACTGTAGACGAATTACAAGCTTATCATTATTTATTAAATTTAGAAGACACTCTATAGTTCACATGATGTTTCTTGGTAGCAATTGTTACCTTTAAACGTCCCGGTCGTTCCAAATTGGTTCGGTAATAAAAGTTATGTTCACCCATAATATTTACATGGCTACTTATTTATACAAACTATTTCAGTAGCAAATAATACAGTTTTATAAAATGAATCTTCAGCCTATGTACTATTTATAACGACAAATTCTTTGCTTCTTTATTAAAGAAACTTATTCTAATCCAAGAATAAATACTATTATTTATTTAAAAAAAGTCATCATATATTATTCATTTAAGTGGATTATTGATCTATCATTTACA
The DNA here is from genome assembly GCA_025215515.1 of Schistosoma japonicum. Taxonomy (NCBI): domain Eukaryota; kingdom Metazoa; phylum Platyhelminthes; class Trematoda; order Strigeidida; family Schistosomatidae; genus Schistosoma; species Schistosoma japonicum. The sequence goes on along the minus strand of CM046064.1, from coordinate 21,439,617 downwards.
TGCTAAAAAGTTATGATCAGATTAGATTTATTGAACATGTTAGAAAGAAGAATTACAGAAACTTACAAACTTGTCATTTTAACAACTTGTAGTGGTATAGTTACTCAACTTAATGTGATATGTAATATATCAACTAAACCATGCAACTCAATAAGATAGATAGGTAAAACTATTTTCACACATTATCTCATATTTTAACATGAACCTGTTTTTTTTAGTAACCAATATATGAATCAGTTTATTTAATGAGTAACTATAATTTGTGAATCACTTTAAAAACACTCATTTTAAAGTATGAACATTGTGTATACTACACATTTCTAAATTACAGTAAACAATCAATGGAAACGATAATTTGACAGTTATTTCTTAAGTTCAAAGATAATTCCAGTTTCACTATGAAAAAAATAAGTTATAGCTTCTTAACTAAAATAAAGTAAATAAGTTTAAACCAAACAAAGCAAAATCAATGAATAATTCCTTTTCGTTAATTTAGCAAACCTGAAATCATTTGATAATAAATGTTATTATTTTTCTATTTGAATCTGAGTTAATTTACTTACTGATGTATAAAGTGCTATGCAATTTAATCATATAAATAGATGTTTCCTTTTATAGGTATGTAATGAATTCTGTTACTGAAATGAATCAATCATTGTAAATTTACGTCAAATAATGATTAAGCAGAAAAAGTGAATTTCCAATAAATAAATCATTCACTTTCTGACAGTTAGATGTTTTTAAAAATTGTATAAATGTTCATTGGTGTGTGTTAAAATAATAATATTTATCGAATCATTAAACTTTATAGTGTAATTATGCATTAAGTATTAGATAGAACAACAATATAGAAGCTAGGTACCCATGAAAATTAAAGTCAAATTTTATTATATACAAATAAATATACGATCTCTTCTGAAGTAAATGAATATATAGATGTATATTATAAAAATGTATCATATAATGTATACACCTCATAATTTTTTTTCCCAAATGACTAATATAAACATTTATTTATTTGATAAACAACAATAATATCCACTAGTAGTCACATTATTGTATTTTAAAACCTCAGTTGCACTAAATAAGATTAATGCGTAATCTCTTCTAAAGAAACTGCATAGTACTTTACTAATTGTTTGTTGTCTGTTCATGCTGATCGTAGTCTTAATTCCAATGTATTAAATTTCAATACCCGATGATAGAATGCATTGACAAGAATAGTTCAATATAATTTACCTACAATTCAAAATATATGAAAAGTTGTTGAAGAATTAAATATTTACTGAAAATAAATAAATCTATTTTTATCTTATTTAAGTTAGATTGTAGTTTGTAAGTGGAATTCAGGACGCGCGTTTCGTCCTATTTGGAACTCCTCAGCTGGATGTACCTGCATCCAAATGTTGGTGTTTCGATCTATTTATGGTTTGGAGCTTACAATGATAAGTGTTACCTATATTCATACACCGTTGATTTTTGTATGATACTCCATTTTAAATAAAAACCAACATATAGTTTAATTCATTGCAAATTGACGAAATAGAACTTCAGTCTTATAATTACCAGAGAAAACACAAAATAAGATTAAGAATTATGTCGTAATCCTTTACTATTTGTTCACCAACCTCAACATTAAACTATTACTGAAAGATTAGCACCTACTCATTTGACATAGACCTCTTAGTTAGCTTGATTATCTAAAAAGATGTCGAAACAATATACTCACTAAGTTTGCTTTATTGAATCCCTGCCTTATTCGACTGTAGAAAAAACCGGAAACTTGATTTTAATCTTAAATAAAGTTTAAGTAGATTATCAGGTTACGTTCTCATTACTGCTGCCAAAATTTTTCAAGATTTAATAACTGCATTATTGCATTCATCTATGTTAATATTGTACTATAAGTTGGAATACTGATTAATTATTTCGGATTTCTAAACAAGAGAATACAAGTGTCTTAATTGCTGCAATTTTTATATATTTAGTTACTGACTACCTAAAAAATACATGATGTATCACGTTTTATTAATTAACAGGTAAAGAAGCTGTAGCATTTTGTATCGATGAAGTTACATGAAATTTAATATTTAATGAAAAAATGTTATACAGTTGTGATTACAAAATTCAGAAAAGAAAATAAATCGCTTTGTCTAACTCGTTTCAACGCACCTGTTGCTGAATACTGATAGGATTTAAACAAAAAAATGTTTAGTAGCTGCGTTTACTATTCGCTTGTCAAGTAATAAAAAGTAGCACCATGAATCCATTTTATTTCGTCACGTTCCTCATCAACTGCATCCAACTGCAACCAAAATTATAGAATGGTATGTCAAAATACATGACAAAGTTAGTTGGAAATGGATACATGTAATATTACCACAACAGAATGAAATTTCAGTGATTTAAATAAAGTTAAGTGATAAAATACGATGAAAAATTACAAATGTACATCATAATAAAAAATATTTTTGAAATAGTTTTAGTGAAAAACCTCGATAAAAATGACAAAATAATTACATTATGACTAAACGAAGGTTCAGAAGTTCTAACAGTAAAGAGCGATCGTTATAAAAGTGAAGTCAGTTTTAAACGATCACGTTAGATACGATAGTCACAAATGCAACAAGAATCTAACAGATTCAACATATTAACAAATCAGGAACATACAGAAAAAAATTATGATTACTCTACTTGAATTATTTAAAACCTCGTTGTTTTCGTCTTTCACATATGTATAGTGTACCGAAGATAAACGTACAAGATTTCTCAGTGTGACTCATTCTGTCAATGGAAATTTCACCGAACTACAAAGTTTCATAATGGCTTAGTGAGAAATAAGAACAGATTATTGAAAGATTAAATGAATTCACCTTTAAAGACATTCTAGTCTTTGATAAATCAGTTCGTCACATTTGATATAACATCCCTGTTTACAAACGTGCATCTTGAAACCGTATACATTATTCGCAAGTATTCTGACTCCTTGCTTCTCCCATGATCTAAAATCAGATTATTGTTATTCATATACACAAAAGACTTCTAATTTTAATCCAGCAGTACTATATATCATCAAGTAAATGGTGTAGCAACTGGTAGCTAATTGGTTTTGTTTTAACAGGTATGGGTTATTTTCAGAATATAGTATTTATAAAGACGATTAAAGAAATGGCCAAATATTCCAGACATGTTAGTAAAAAGTTCATTGTGTGTAATAGTAAATATTAAGTAACACATTTGTTGGGGCTTTTCAGTAATACCAGTTTTAGTTTAGTATAGAGGACTTAAAAAATAACAGGTTTCACCTTATTGACGTTTCCATACGTCGGACAGCATATGGTACAAATGAACGTCCAAATTATCGAAATAGTGTTTAAAGCTTCTTGTACTTTAATTTTAATAATGTTGAATTAAGTGCACGAAAGTACTAATTTGTGTCACAATTTTTACATAAATTGTTAACATAATAAAAAAATTGACGACTTCTAGAAGTTTTTGAAAAAAAAACGACTAACCACAGAAGTTCATTGATGCTTTCATTCACCTAAATAAGGACAATATGACAAAAGTAGCTAAGGACTGCTAGAACTTTATATTTCAGTATCTTAACTGTAATGACGACACCACGAGAACAATTAGTGAAAAGCAACCGTGCACTAACCAGAACTTACATTACTGCCATATTGTTAACTACATTTAAGAAAACATGCTCAGCGCTTCAATCAAAGATAGACAAGCTCTTATTTTGACCGTGTTTAGAAATTTACGTGAATCTCCTAAAACAACCAAATTGAATGAACGAAAATGTGAGTCTATTTAAGATTTTATTGAAATGTGCCCAATATCCTACTTTATAAAGGGAGTAGCACTTTGTGTGGTGCAATCTCAAGATATCTCTTAAATAATGGACGCAAAATTTATATTTGTAAAGCATTTAAAGTTAAGAATATGCAGCGAGGTTCTAGTTACACTAAAGTCACTACCATTCAAGAGGGAACAGTTATTAATATTTCCCTAAGTTGATAACGTAGTCCTTTCAGTTAATATCTAAATATGTTTTTTCATCATACTGTTACGACAATTTTTGAAATGCCTTTTTCAATAAATTCATTCCTAACTGACTTCTGCTTGCCTATACTATTCTACTCACCATAAACCAGCATTCATTAAATAGCCACTTGTTTCTAGTTCTTTGATCCTATGCATCCATTACAATTCCAAAATTATCTTCTAATTATGATATATATTTGCAAGATTTCATTGTGTTTTATCACTTATTTATATCATTGTTTGAACTTCAATCCACTGTGATGTTACAAGTATCTATTTTCAACTAACTTTGTCATGTAAGTATGTTGGTGCTAAAATATTGCAGGTTAAATTGATGAAGGGAGTGATGTAATAAAATGAATTCACGTTATTCCGCTCTATTCACATCACTGAAAGAAACTCACTGTATGAAATTTTTTTATTTGTTCATGTGAGTTTTATAATCTACTTAGCAAACAAGATAAAAACTACTTTTTATACTCTATTAGATACTATAAAATATCGGCATATTTTGTAAACATGTAATAAATTCTTTATTTATACATTTAAATCAATGATACTCCGTTTATCAAATAAGTTTGTTGAAGCAAAGTTTATGTTATTATTGAAAATATGTAACTTTAACTATTATACAACCGTACAAATTATCAATAAATAAATTTGCTAGAGAAATTTGATCTTGACATTTTATCCTACAGTAAGTGATTCACCACTACGGTGATTCATTTTCAGTTATATAACAAATAACATATAAATATAAAGACTGGTTGAATGTGAAAGATAGGTAGTATTAATGTTTGTTATCTGTTCTGGTGAATTTTATTGATATTTTATAAGTGGTTTTATTAATTTGTATTAAAATGTGTATCTATCCTTTCAAATCGTATATCATGTCTTCTACAGTAACTAAAACGAATAAAATGTACAGAACATATTATGACAAGTTGTTTGTTTAATGTTAACTTCTACACTAATTTTTTTACTTGACTGGGATATAAAGACAAACCAAGAAAACAAAATTCCATAAAAAATCATTTCATAGGTGCATTTGTTAAATTACATAAAGCATGCTTTCTCGTCAGTTGCTCATAGATGTGATAAAATGAGTTTGTAATTATATGAATCACTACGGTACAGGATATAAACTAAAAAGTATGCGAAAATATTAAAGCCAATTACTAAGTAATTGTACATAATACAATCCTTACACTATTTTACATTTGATATTTTAGTGGCTTTCATCAGGTTACTTACCGCTAGAAGTAAGCAAGAATATCCTGATATAACAGCACGTGGAAAGAACTTATGAATTATGAACAAAAATACAAAATATATATTGATAATAATTTTATATCTTCCATCAATTTACTCCCGTTACAAAATAAAAGAAAACGTTACGCACATAACGATCAACCACACAACCTTTATTTTAATTACTTTATCACTAATAGCAACTTATGAACTTTCCAAATGGTACAATTCCCTTAAATCAAAATATATATGTGTATATATTCATACATATGCATGGTCTTTCGCTGAAAAATATCCTTCGTGAGTAACAGCGATTTGTTTAATATCTAAATTACTACAATTTATTTATATTCAAAATTTACCGTTGTAATTTTTTAACGGTGAATAATGGTCACTGAATGACAAACGTCAAATGTAACTAAAGTGAAAGGAACATATTTATTAAAGTCAATAGGCGATAACTTAATTGTAACCATATTTGGCAAGTGCATAGTAGAATATTCTCTTTAATTTTATTAGTGACCAGCTTTATCTTGAATTGTCATATATTTTCTGTTAAGTAAATAGTATATTCAATGAACCGTGAAGATTGCTGCCTTACATATTATTTATCCAATTATATTTATATTTTCTGACTGTACCCTTTACAATGAATGACATAATTTATAAATTAACTTTCAAATTTATTTTCTAGCTAAGGAGTAAATTAATTTGGTGTTTTGTTGGTTTGGGACATTTAATAGGAAACGCTAGGCCTACTTTCACTAAATTTCCCAACCATCTTAAAGGCTAGCCCATATTATTGAGTAAACTAATGCACTTTTGCGAATTCGATCAAATCTCACTCAGTTTTGTAGCCTGAGACCATTATCGTTGTGACATTTGGATCTCAGTGTAAAAATAGTCTGTTGGAAATTTTTTTAAATCCAGCTAGTCTATTTTTTATTTCCATAATTTCGGATAATAACTAGCATTTTTATGAAGTTCAAGTTATGTATTTCTAATTATTGTCCTTCCAGATTATCATGATTGAGAAAACATTATAAAACGCAGAAAATAGGAAAAAAACACTGTACTGGATTTAAAGATTCAATTTTCGAAAACGGTTTATTTGTTTTAGTCACTCATAAGATTTAAGTTGCAGTTAATTCAGTCACTATAGCAATGTGTAGTGGTATGAAATATAATTACTAGCTGTTGTAAGATTTTCTATAGTAATTGTTATAGGAGCTCTTCAGCCTTATTGAATAGTACCAAGACACAATTTTCATATTAATTACCAAGTAGCTGATTGTTCATCATACTGATTAGCTATTCTGATTATTCAGTAATTTGCACAAAAAAATGTTTTGATAAATGCAATACTTAAAGTAAATAGGCTTCTTTCACATAACTTCGACAAAACCTTTTATATATCGCTGAGTTAAGTATTCGTTTTTAAAACTTAATTCTATATTCGTAATGATGTTTTTGTATTGTTAAGGGATATAAACTAAAATATTTGACATAATTTTACTGTATTCACGTGGGCAGCATTTTTATTAATAGAAATATGGAATTGGTAGTTGTTATTAAAGGACTGACTTATCAGACAACTATTTTTCGCTACTGTTTGTGTTTTCCAATTGACTTTTTTGATTATAGAGTTAGGTAACAGATCGTTATTGATTATTCTGTCAATTGTTAACCTGTTAATATACAGACTCCCACTTGTGTTGAGAAAAGTCTCTGAGATTTATTGCGTAAGTATTATTTGGTTAAATTTTTTATGTGACTGAAATCATGAACAATAAAGAAATAGGCAAAATAAATCTATACATCAAAATCAAAACTGATTGTAGTGTATTTCATTTGAAATAATTAATCAACAAAGAGGAGAACTTGTCTATCTGTTTCCGTTTGTCTACGATTCAAGAGAAACCGGTATTTTTCAAAATAATTTCTTCTGGACAAACACCAACTGTTAATAAATAATACAATATTTTGTGACATTCCTGCACACAAAGAAGCTACAGAAATATGTGAATGAGTTCTAAAGAACTTTCCGTTTTGAAGTTGAGTGGATTTATCACATGACTATAATATGTAGTATATAATAAAAATAGAAATGCTTCAAATACACTGAATTTTATCTCATGATAACTTGAGAAATGTGACTTAAACATCGAAGAATACTTTACCGAATAAATTAACAATGAATGAAATGAATTACAACAACCATATTGAACAGCTTTGCACATAAATAAATAGTTAACTAATGACGCTAAAAATAGTCGCCGTTTTCATGCTTTAGATTCTAATTTCGTTATACATTTTCTGACAGCGCCGATAAAAGGTATGTATTTGAAAATGAAAACCCAACTAATGTTTTTCGTTGAGTATTATTAAGATACTGTTCAAAGAAAACATCTGTAATTTGTAGTTGAATAAAGATTTAGCAAATAAATGGGATAAAATACTTTGTATACAGTTATCTTGCTATACAAAATAGAAACCTTTTCAGTGAATTAATTAGATATCTGACATTCTTTAGTCAAATCAATACATGAATAAAAGAAGAATCTCGTACATCAGTAATTATTTGCTTAATTTAATCGTAATATTTGTGATATAGATGTTACTTCTGCTATATATAAATACAAGGTTTGAAGTTTATTGGTAATGGACAGTAACTAGAAGATATTAAAGATACCCCACGGTCGATTCACTTCGAAGAGTGGTTTTATTGTTCAAAACTATACAAATCAGTACCATTTAATAATACGTTAGGGCGAATAAATGTTCACATGTTTTACTCTATTACCAATCATTATTAGGGGTAATTGCATCACATGAGTGCCATCTGATTAATGTGATAAGATATTTAGATATGAATAACCTATTCAAAATGATTTATGCTTTGACTCTCAAATATTTTTTGTTCGCAGAAAAGCTTTACGGAGTTGAATGCATTTCAAAATGTCATGTCTAATTCGAAAACCAAGTAACTCTTCTCCAAATAAAAGCCTACCTGAATTTGCGATCTGATAAACTTTATTTGAATTAATACACTGATCGCGTGTGGCTTAAACCAAACAATAGAATAAATACATTGATTGTTAATGGACACTTAAGTTTATTGCCCATTTACTCGCTTAGTAAAAAAAACTGAACTCAACAAGCTTACTGTTTGTTGCTTACTTTACGGTTGTCATTGCAGATATCTCACTAAGTGGAAATCAAGTGAATCTAATAAAAATAAACATTCTCCTTATCAATATAAACATAAGGAATGGTAAACCTGCAACTGGATCATACCGACGAAATTGGTACCAAATAAAATATTGGTGCAAGCAATGAATTGATCAGATAACCCTTCGATATTTTCCATTCAGGAAAATGTACACTTTGTAATACCATTAATTCTAATTATATAATTAAGCACAGTCTAAAGGATATACACTTTATTTATGGTTTTAGGGATCCATTAAGAAACTCATAGATTCAAATTATCGCAAATATTGTGGAGAAAAGTTAAGTTAGTAATCTGGTAGCCACAATACATTAAAGGAAAATTTGTAGTATTTACAACAAGCAATACAAATAAGCTGAAAAATTGCATTTGTGATGAGTTTTACTTTTTTACATTTCCAGACAGTTTTTAAGCTAAATAAACCTACCAATGTACTTGTATAGACGAATATGATCGAATTCAGGAAAGGCTACTTCCGTGAATTTTTGTTTACCTTTTAGTGTAATCTTTTACATTATTTCCACACATACTTCATATTGCATTATTCAATCTAAGCATAACTTGATCACCACATGACTTATATTTTTCTATACCTTTGGATTATTCTGTAAGATGATTACAGATTTTCTAGATTATTTAAACCATAAACTTTAAATAAGCAGGAAATATTATAATAAATCAAAATATCTTATCATGATTCAACTCATTCATCTGACAGAAAATAAAAACCTTGTTGGTCAACAAGTAGGAAAACAAGGTGATATTCTTTTTAATAGTAATGGTTATGTTTTTCAATCAATTGAAATTTATCTATCGGTATGTTTGCTAATGTGACTAAAAATCCAAAACTTTTACTGATGCTTAAAAGACTTTCTCTGTTCGATGATAAATAATCAGTGACTTTATAATGTGAACATGAACACTGAAAAGTAGTTATCACAGAAATGCTTGCCTACAAATATTAAAGGCGCTATCAGTTGCTCAGTTATGTAGCTACATTCTTTAAATATACAAAGGTGTGATACATGAGCTGTAACAGAAAAAGTATTTGCCGAAAATCATCCGTAGACCTTATGAATGCCCACCTATAATCGCGAAATTATTCACACGTCAACTTGAGAGCTGGTTATGTAAATTATTTATTTTATAAATCAAAAATACGCAACGAATAGAAAATAAGTGAATATGCTAAGATCTGGGTGCATTATATCATCAATACATCGGCTAATTCCATAGTAGACGAGATATTCATGTAACAAATTATCTAAGAATTAACCCCAAAATAATTAGGTAAATTGATACAAACTATTGTAATTACATTTATCTACCAAAAGATATTAGTTTACAATTAAACAAACAATCAAGGGAATTCACAGCATAACTAAGCAGTGGGAAATACAAATCACATTGATTAAGCAGTATTACGATTGCAGGACATATATTAGAACAAACTGTTCTCAAATACAAGTTTAGTTAATTTACGTCTAAGACAAGAATAAGCTTAAATATTAAGCACAGACTAATTACACACAGGTTCACATTAGTTAAGTGAAGATTCAACTATTTGTCTGATAATAAAGAAAAATGGATACTCGTTATTTGCTTGTATTTGAATCGCATTTTAATATGAAGTCACTTCAAGATAACTTACCTCATTTGAACTTATCTAAACAACCAACAGTAATATTCTGTGCATTTTAGAATGAAAACGATGAACTTTATGTTTAAATGTAAATCGTAGTAAGAAAGACCAAGAATATCAGTAGCTGTCAACAAAAGTATCCAATTAAAATGGGTATATCGTATCTCAAGATAATCATTAATACTTCTGGGTGGGGGGTGCTAGTTGCTCTGGTTATATGTGCGTATTAGTTTTGAAACAATAGATCACTAAAACTTATATGAAAATTATTGTAATTATAGTCTTCGATAAACTTATATTGAGTAAGAATTTATTATCAGCATACAAACAAACTGAATTCAGGTTATTTTGCAAGAATTCGACTGATAATGTACTTAACATCATACAAAAGCACTTTTGCTAAAAGTATAATTCAAGTATAACACACCTAGTCATTTTGTAGAATGGGATCGCGAATAGCCGGTTAATCAGTTTTAAAGTACATGAGGTTTTATTTGTATAAGCTGTAATTTTTCCTAAAAATAATCTTTAGACTACCAAAACAATAATATTAGAAATGATTTCTAAGTATTACAACTCTTACCATCGGTAAGATATTCTTTTTACTCCTACTAATTTTACATACGTAAGCTACAGCTTATTTTGTTGTAAACCGTCAGGGGATAACATTTCTGTGAAAAGCATGTGTTTTAACTCAATCTTATCAGTAAAAAAACCTGAAGTATCATTTATGTGTTTCATTTATATAAAGCGTAATAAAGTATACTTATCGTAACTGCAAGTCTGAAGATGGATTTTATAAATGTTAGAGGAGAAGAATAAGCCGTAAGAATCTGATGTATTACAAAATATTGTACCACATTTTCCGTGTATCACGAGTAATTTTGTATTACTATTATGAAAATCAAAAGCTTTATTAATGAAATACTTAGTAGGTATGCGTTGTGTAAAGTACCTAATTTTAAGACAATTCCTGCCATCAATTTATTCAAAAGGAATAAATTCAAATAAACCAGATCGATCATGGAGTTATGAATAATTTCTTGCGAGAGATTACTGTAAATAATATTATACAGGCTTTCAAAATAATGAAAAGGATTTGTTTCTAGAGCAGGTGGCACTGGTAATGCTGTGTACTCTTGACCGGAGATGTTGGCCATAATAACGAATAAAGCTGCGTAACCTAATGACCTAGCTCACAGAACTCGATATTACGAAGAATATATTAGTAATGTTTGCTGTAGCAATGGTAATAGTCAACAATTATGAATCAAGAGACTACTGTCTTGACCCATTTTAGACTTCTAAGTTGGGACACTCTCATTATCCACAGGAATAACTTAGTTCAAATAAATGCATCTTTTAAGATATAGGTTATGAATTGAAGATTATTGGCGAAATTATTCAATTAATTCATCGTTAATATTTTTTCAAATAAATAAAAGGTAATGTAGGCTTGAAGCAGATTGTTGGTCAGTTTACATTTTCTTTAACAATCGAAATAAGCAGAGTTAACACAGTCTTGACGAAATATGAATGGAATTACTAACCAGATGAGGTGTTCAAATATTAAGTAATGTACATAGTAAAACTGATTAGGCAGAAGATTAGGGAATTAAAATAAATTACTTTTGGAATTTACAACTATACAAAAATCAATTACCTTGAAATTACTTAAATATAAAAAAATGTGCATTAACTAAAATGATGATGCTATAATCAATTAATGCTGATACCATGAATCTACACTGTCAAAGATCGAGAACATTGTTTTTAAAATTTTATTTTTTACTTAAGCAAACAGTAGAATCCTTACTAATACGTAAATACTAATTCATAAAATATCGACAGATAAAACTGTATAATTTATCAAAACCAATCTTTGTTCGCATATTCGACAATTTTTAAGTGCATAAGTAATAATAATGAATTTGCTACGATTATGTCCACTTCAAAGTGTTAAACGGTTAAGTTAGTAATGATCATTAAAAATGTTTAACCAATTCATAACGCACGATCAATTTGTAAATTTATATTTGCAATACTTAATTAATTAAAGAAGTTCTTATTTCCTTAATGTAACCTATGTATCATTAAGTAATTAAATAAAGAACATGATTTTCGTAAGTAGGTCAAATATAAAGAAGAAATTGTTGATAAATACGCGACAAAATATAAAATTATCGAATAAGGATGATAGTATGTTAGGTAAAATAAGATACTTGATTACTCTAAATAGCTTAACACCAAAACATTGTGCCGATAACGTCGAGTCACTCAAACTAATACTCATATTATAGCATGTTAGAAAGAATTCAATAAGCACCAAGGACAAGACAGACATTACACTGGTGATCGACCAATATGAAAAACCCAGCATTCCGCAACTTTATAATGAAAAACTTTGCATATAAATAACTTTGTGCATGTAATTATTATAGTTTATGTGACAATGTTTCTGGCATAAAGCTTCGAGAATCTGTAAACATGCACATCAAAATATTAACTCTGGTTATATGGTAATGATTTTGATCTACAGTTTATAATGAAAAAAATCAATAATATATTACCAGGATAACATTATTAATCAATTTGTTATAATTATAGCCAGAGAATTATGATTTATACACTCTCCGTGCATGACAGTACGCATATTTGATGCCACAGGAAATAAAAGACTGGGGAAAATGATAGATAATTACAAAATATTGACAATTGTCTTTACAGTTCATTTAGTTTTAGTAATTAAGTTTAGATCAAGGAAATGTTTTATAATAGTCCATAATATAGTTAATTAGTGTAGATGCAATTTTAGGTGAAAAGTATGATAAATTATCTTATGCTGTGGAAAAACGGTTTGCTTAATCAACATTCAAGTTCTATCATATTTTAAAGTATCATTTTCAGAGTTAAGACCCAGCTATGCAAATAATGACACGATGTTTAGCGATGATTAAGAGTCTCTATACCTAGATATTTCTGTGCAAATATAAAAAATATGGACAGTAGTGTAGTTTACAAAACATGTTTAACGGTATGTTATTTAACTTATAAAGAAAGACATGTAATAATCTACTGTGCAACTGAAAGCTAATGAAGAAGAGAATGTAAGATTTATAAAGAATTGTAAACAACACAACAATATGATATAAACAATATATATATATTTACTAAGATTAACAGTAAGTAGTTAGGATTGTGTCATTTTGCTTATAAGGCAGCAGTTTTAGAGACCTAACATCTTTTTCGTAAATTTTGTTCCGTCTTGATTCGGCATTTTTCTAAAACGGAATTTTTTCTGTTATATTTAAACTAATTATTATTTTTAAAATATATTACATAATAATTCACTAGTTATCATTCTAGAAAATTGTTATAATTATTCAGAACATATAGACAAGACATTCTAATAATTGTAATTATTTTATTAGCATAATTTACTTGATCAAATTGATTTATTAATAAATGCTTTAATTACATCATAATCAGTTAAAATGATCTTGAATCTGCCAGTTGATTTCTTATGGACTGAAGCTGATTAGTCTCTGTTGTCATATATATATATATATATGCTGAGTGGATTACCTCGATATAGTGATCATTCACAAGCATTATTTAAGTTAAATTGTGACTGGCAAGTGGAATTTAAGATGCGCATTATGTTCTATTTGGGACTTGTCGTCTGGATGTACATGCATCTCAATGTTGTTCACACCAAGATGCTGTTACAATGAGCAAACGACTTTCAAGTAGAAAGAAACACTTGTCCTAGATTTCCTTTGCCAGTCACCATCCAACCTAAACAACATAATTAATCTGTAACATCTGGGTCGAAGATTGACTTTCATTTCTTACATTATCAAATATTAAATAATAGAGATAAAATACTGAAGCTATGAATAATGACCGCTTAAATGGTATATAAGCATGAAAGTTTTAACACATTTTCATAAAAGATAAACGATATTTATATTAATTAAATGAATGTTATTTTTTAAATTATCAACACACTACAAGAATAAACTTTTAATTATTAAATATTATTAATAAATCAACTTACTTTTGACCTTAAGATATAATATGAATGTCAATTTAATTTGAGAAAATGAAAGCAACGCCATAATTTTCATGCACACCTAAAATGTGTTCGCAATAAAACACAGCTAAACTGTATTGAATATAACACATTTAAGGTTAACATTTATTTCCATATTTTCTTAATATCTGAAGTAAGAAATTTTAAAATGCATGGACTTATTACATGCTTAAGAATATTAGAAAGAGAAAGGATTTTTTTAAAGATGATTATGGAAATTTGTAATTGAACTAGAAGTATTACACGATGTATCGGGTACGTCCGTACAAGCAGAAAAGTAATTAGTTGATTTTGAACATTCATGATTATGATATTATGCCAATCTCTAGCTTGGTTATCTGTTGAAATTATGTCGGTTTCTAATCATACATTTACAACGAACTTGATATTGTTAATTGTGGAATCGAATGTTCAGCCTGTGTTATCATCACAGTTGTACTGTTAAAGTATATTACTTTTAATTAATTTCTATCACATACACAATGCATTAATTTTAAGATGCAAATTAAACATAACTTGCATCTCTGTGTAAATTATGTGGAACATTTGAAAAATAGGACTTAAGTTTCGGTAACTGATAAGTTTCATAAATTATAATCGTTTAATAAAATCAAACTTTCTATTCCAAATCGAAATACTACTGATTAGTTCAAAGGGACAATTCATTTATTTAAACAACATATGAATATTTTATGTGCTACAACATTTAAACTTGAATAATTTGAAAGTATTTCTTAAAAATTAATTATATTGACATAAATTTGAAAAAATGCAAAATAGTACATCATGTACAAATGTCTAATTACGAAAACTGAAAAATGACAAGAAAATAAATTGTGAATTTTAGCGGAAAAAAAATTTAACTAGGCTTAAAACATTTCGATCAACTTATCGTCACTTCTAAAATATCACCAGACTTTCCTGAAATAATTCAACCGATTATGTTTAGCCAAGTGAGTTATTATATTCTACATTTTAGGCCGTATTATGAAATTATTCATTTTGTAAAAATATCTTCCCTATTAACTAAAATTGAGAGAAAAGATGATTTTCGGATAAAATATAGACCGAAATAGTATAACACCCAGAAATGAAATATTCATTTTAGGATTATGCGATTTAAGTAACATCATTAGTCATGTAGATCATAATCTTTATTACTAATTTCGTACATTTATGTATATAATAAATTGAGCCATCTATTAAAAATATGCATATCAATTATGAAATAAATCTGTACATCAACACCGACAAAGCTCCCAAAATATGATGAAGCATCATATGGTTTTATAGTAATGGTTAATAAAGAAAAACCTTTATTTAAAGTGTAGTAAATAGAAATTAGTAGTTAGGAATGTAATCTAAGTAGTATGAGTATCAGTGTTTTGTCTGTTACAGACTATTATACAAATATTATATAGTTCACAAGTGAAAGTGTAGAACAAATCGGTGATTCTGTGCATGGAATCAGACAGTAGCATATAAAACTCTTGAACAAAAGTACATAAGAAATTTCTAACACTAAAAAACTCTGTTTTATTTGCTTAATTGAATATTACGCCATTTCATTCAAATGATTCAAGAACTTAATTCAATATAACTTCATCGTATAAAGGTAAAATCTAATTATTCCATAGTTATAATATACATTGGAATGTTTAATTACCAGAAGGACAAATGTTTTTTTCACGTGCCTAGCACAAAATGTGAAACTACATCATTACATATTTTATTTGAATACTAAAGGATCCTTGAAAATTCTAAGAAATACTTTAAGACATATTAAAGCTACATGAGCCGAATATGGTAGACACAAAAGTTGAATGACTGGAGGCCTAAAAACTAACAGTATTGGTTAGGATAGCAAGAAATCTATACAGAGGCTTTAGTTTAACAGATAAATAATCAATTCCACTACTTATCAGCTTTACACAGATTCATATCTAAAAATTAATACTAATTAACTAAATAAAATATGCTTACTTTTTCAATTTCATGAATAAATAATTTGTTCCTGGACAAATAATGTATGAGGAGTTTGAAGTTTTCAATTAATTTTTAGACATTTAATGTTATTGTAAGAATTGATGTTTACTGAACAGATGAAAATATTAATATCATTAAAATTGATCCCAAAGTGAATAGTATTTTCACCAACTTCTTCAACTACACCTTAAAATTCCCAATTAGTACACTATGAATGATGATGAAATATTCATACTGTATTGACCTTTGCAGTTACTATGATAATGAAATATTCAATCCAAATTATAAAGAAATTAACTGAGATGTAGATACTAGTTTTTCAAATAAAAAACGACGAAAACCTATTTAATTACATACATTGACCTTATATTTAATATGAATTGTTTAGCACAAGTATTTCCGTTACTGGGTTGTATTTACTGTAATGTCTGTTACAGGTTATGTCATGTAATCACGATAGGATATCACTCGAAAAAACATAAATCTAAAAAAAATCTGTTCGCACATATATTAATTTCTTTATGCTTAACAAAAACAATAAATGTTTACAAGTTTCTTATCTATTGATTGATAGTCAAGTTATTTGTTTTAGGCTATTCATTAAAACGTGCACATGAATGATGACATTTTAGAGAACAATTTTTATTATGAAAATATGTGTTAGCATGAAAGTCTAATAGTTAGTTACCTAAAAACTCACAAACTCCTTAATTATTATTTCACTGACAAAATTTCATCACGTATTTCCTGTTTGTACACAATACATTAAATAGTTGTACTCTTAGTGTTTTTAGAGTAATCATACTTTGATTGAAATTTATCTATTTAGAGCAATGAATTTCATTACATTGATTATTTATTTCATTTTCTCATGATACTAAATAACATTGAATAGAGATTAATTTGAAATGAGTCCAATCTGTTATTTCTAGCTTATGCTTTATATTGTCATTTGAACTTTCTTTTTTACTTGTTAATAAATTATATTTATTGACAATTTAAAACTGATTTTCACACACTGACTGAATTTGTTAAACATTTGAAGCATTGATATTAATAACAAATCATTTTATTTCCAAAAATATTCCATTTCAACTTTAAACAATTTACTAGTTTATTCATATGATCTTAGTGTTCTTTAATTTATTTTTGTCACAAATTTTATAGAAATGTATCGGCTTTTTTCGACAATAATAATATCTAAGATCAATGAAACTGTTAGAAGCTTTCTTTCAATTTGAAATGTATATCACGTTCAAAATCTTAAAACACTCATCATTTAGTGTATTTAGTAATTATATCTTTCACTACATCTCAATAGTATGAAATAATATTATTCTACATTGATGTTCTAACAGTTTCCACAAAATATTGCGTGATTACATTTCACACATATTTTTTCTGTGATACTCATATTGTTAGCTTATAGACAAATATCTTAGGTAAATTTAATGATAACATTAATTCCAAAGGTTTCCCTTCGCGACTTCGTAGTTTGCACTACTAAAGTTTTACCACTATGTAATGTGTAGCACGTTTTAAACTAAACTTATTTGTACAGCGTTAGAGATATTTTTCGTAAAAAAATTAAATAAGGTTTAAACTTATTCACTTTGCATAAAACATTATTTAATGTAGATTAACTTAAGTCCAACTTACGATTTAACCAGGTAACAAAACATTTCCTCACTCTCCTTCTACTAACATGTTAGTATAGTTTTGATGATTATTACTACCTGTGGTAAACTATGAAAACAATTTCAAATATAGAAATGGTATAAACAAATAATTGAGAAATAGGCAACTAAATAATTTGTTCAATAATACAATAAATTTAAAAAAATGTTTGTTTTCAAATAATGAAAATACCTAATGAATATAATCTCTACATACAATTTGAATATAGGACTTCCGAAATTTGTACTCAGGAAAATGAGATCATAATTAAATTTATGTTATGTCGAAACGAAAAGAATGGATGAATACATTGAATGAACAATAACGATGAATGCTAAACAAATAAATGAAAATTCAAATAGAAAAATGGTGGTATTATTCGTTTATTGTTCATTTTTTAAAGATCACTGGGGTAGTTCCTTCGTAACTTTTGTAAAACTTTGATAAACGAAAATGGAGAAACATCGATGTAGTGACAGAAATGGTATCAATTTTAAAGGTTTGTTAGATTACATACAGGTGATACATAATTACGGCTTTATTCACTAAGTCATACCAGTATTCTAGCTGCATAACTATCTGATACAATTAGGACCATATTATATAAGATCCTGTAAGTATTACGGCAAACCAGTATCCCACTGAACGTTTATCCAGATATTCTGAGTTAAATAATTACTTCATATCGGCAGAATAACTTCTGACAAGTAAATCTATGAAATGCCTTACCTTATACTATCTCGATGTACTTCAGAGATCAGTAAAGTGCTTCTCGTATCCTTTAAGTTATATACCCTAAGTTCTGACATGATAGTTCAAGTGTTTTTTCATGTGCTTGTCATTTAATGGTCTGGCATAAAAATGAATGCTGCTTAGTAACGAAAGTCATATCAATTCAGTAAGCTACATATGTGTTAAGTGTACACTGGTTTGCAGAAGTAAATAGGAAAAAAACACGTAAAAATTAATTTTGCATACATTATTGTGTATACACATTATATGATTAAAATTATAGCGTCTAACTAATCGCTTATTAGCAGACTTTAACTTCTGATTTAAAACATTATATAATTTAAGAAATACAAAGATACAATGAACCAGTGAAGCCCATTACAAAACTTTCTATCTTAGTCTATATCAATTTGTTACCATTAATTGACATGAGTTAGACAACTGTTGAACATCAGGAAGCAATTAAAAATCTTTTTGTCCTTGTATGAGACTCTTAAGTAGCGCGAATGCACAACTCACCAGGAGATTGAAGCCAAGATCTCCAAGCTTTGCAGTAAACGCTCAACCATTAGACTATTAGGCCGGTCGTAGATGTGCATTGCTACAAAGTCCCATATTAGGACAATACAGCTCTCCAGTTCTTTCTGGCTTTCAATGGTTGTCTAAGTTGGACCATTAAGTGATGCCAAATTAAAATTCCCCAATAATTTCAAAATGACACTAAATATATTTCGGCAAAAACCTAGTGGTGAATTGTGAACTGCTATAACATAGAACATATATTTGAGGCAGCACTGGTCTGATCTTTGCTCATAATTTACACTCGTTTTGAAATGTTATACACGTGGATACCTAAAATAGGTTGATATGAAAGGCGATTATTGGATTCAAAATAGCATCAAACACAACCAAGAATATTATCGCACTTCCATAATCAAAAAATATCAAATCATTTTTTATCAGACATACAGGAATATAAATCTATTTATTAATAGATTAACAATTACAAGCATTATTTTTTTAGAATAACGTACATTGAACTTCGTACGATCAATATACTGAAGTACTAATAACAACTAACAAAATGCTTTAAAAATGTCAGTCTTTTTGAAAGTTGTATTAAACATTGTACATTTCAAACATCAATAAAAAAATATTGCAGTTAAAATTGGAAATGATACTTTCAGCATTTTGTTAGTTTAGTACTTTATAGTTAAAAATCTATATCAATTAGCATTGATACAAATTTTCTACTTGAAAATAATAAATAAATAATCTTACCATGTGTATTTCTTAACACCAAATTATACATCTTATGTACTTAATAGTTAAGTTAATTCAGATCACAAAAGAAACATATGCATATACTGTACAATTCATCAAATTTAAAATAATTAGAATAATAATGTAATTTTTTTTAATGTAAAATAACCTAGAAATATTGCATAAGACATTAACACGAAAAAAAGTGCGTTATTCAATTTTAAAGCCATGAAATTTCTGCTAAAACAATATACTGTTATCTACTTGTTAATTGTTTTATGAACAACTGTACAGACTTAAGATATATGTACATTTCGTTTTAGTTTATGTTTCCATAATTGAAGTTTGTGTATAAGCTGCACTTAAACTGAGGCGATTAGCTACTGGTTTCAAATCGGATTGTAATAATTGTCCTGGACATTTATTTTCTTTCATTAATAGTTGTTCACTTTCTTTATCTACTGATGCAATATCATGTCTTGAATGCCATGAATTTATGTAACGAGTAGAATGATTATTGGTTTTGCGTTGACTATTGCGTATTCCACATTTATTGATTAAATTCCGTAATAGGTCTTTCAACTGTGAACGAAACCTCCTTCCAAGAAAAACGTATACAAAAAAATTTACCCCACTATTTAAACATACTAGAGCATTTGTAACAGGACGAATAATTTCTATTAAACTTCGATGATTAATCAAGTAGATAATTTGATAGCCAACAGCTGGCAATTCACAAACTAAGTAAATTATAATCACTCCAACACATAAACGATTTACTTCCATTGTGCGAGAACGATTCGATTTTGTAACACGTACAAAATAAGCATGGTTATCTGAAGAACTTGGTGCTGAATGACAATAATTTGCTATACTATGATGATGAGTTTGATGTTGTTTTTGCGAATTCGGACGATAGTCTCTGTGCAAAGTATGATAATTGGCATTGCTCAAATTGTCTATTAGCGCAATCTATCCTGGCAATAATTTGTGCTCTTCTTTGATTTGCATACTTAATTCCTCGAATAAGTAGTACATTAAAAATGGCAATAATAACATTGGGTAGAATTACGATCAAAATTGTATAACTGATAAGACGATATATTAGTCTGAAAGCATAGTTATTGTTCACCCATGGACGTATAGCACTGTGATAAATGAGAATTCCTTTAGGTAAATCTGTGAAGTTATAATAACCAGAATTAAGATCATTTGCTTCATTGTCCTCATTAGGGTAACACAATAATGGCACTGCATCAACAATGAAAAAGTGTGGAATATTGTAAAGGGATGATAATACTACGATAAGTGTTATGGCGACATGCGCTTTCTTCCGTGTGCATATACTAGGTGCATGTAGTGGTTTACATACGGCTACCCAACGCTCTAATGATACTAGAACAACAGTCCAATTTCGCATCATCCTTACCGCCATCCCAGAGCCATATAATATTTTACTCGTATGTGCATAAAAATTGATGTATGATAACCATAAAATGTAGAAAGATAAAGTTTTTAAAAACTGGAAAAATAAGCATAAAATCAGAAATGCTGTGTCAAATACAGCTAGACTGGTCAGTATTAAACTAGTCGTTCCATGGGATCTGTCACGTGCTAGAACAAATCCACTTAAAACATTGCCAGGTAATCCCAGCAAGTAATATACAACCAACTAAAAATACATCAAATGCTACGTTATATAAAACTATCCAATTTGGTTTGAAAAGTCCAGGCATATTTCCAATATCCTGAATTAAATATGAATTATTATTTGGTATTTTAATCAGCTCAGCACAGTTAGATAATAGTTTCAGCAAGTCTTCTGTACTCATATCATTAGTGTTGAGAAAATTAGTTTCATTATCCAGTTCCATGCTTTGAGTCTTAATGTGTTTTATTCATAATAAAGGTATTTTTTACGTATGAAGAAGTAACACTAAAACATTAAACAAACTATACATAGTTATCATCACGATATATTTCTATGTACTACTTCATAGTGATTGGTTTATTACTGACCAATCAACAGTCTTTGAGAAAAAGTTCTTAGACACATCTAGTGACGTACACAATTGTTTTCCCGATTATATCCTACTATTTGTACTTCTAAATACTCGTTATAGAATGACACAGATAATTTTGAATTCAACTTAAATCAAAGAATTTATGACATACGGTTAAGTTTTATGTAAATTTCTTCAAATGAGTAATTTAAGAATATACGGAACGCAAAGATAGCTAAATGATTTCTCATTAAACTTCGAAATATGGTAATTTATTGAATGACAAGTTATACGACTTCGTCAGTATTTCAGTAGTAAAGTTTCCTTTAATTCCTGTATGCAGACTTCTGAAAGCGATGTAATATTAGCTGAAATTGAGTGTTTTAAATATTTCTACAGTAAATATTGAATAAATTACAAAGTTTAACTTATCGCAATTGATTTTACCCCAAACTATGCCTATTGTTGATGTAACTAATCTGTAACGCAAGACCAAATATCTATCACCACTAAAATTCAGAATTAAGTTCGTAATTATTAACATGACTTCTATATATTACTTACTGAAAATGAAGATCTGTTTACACTGTAAATATTTTTAAAGAACTTCACGAATTTCTAAATTGTATGTAATATATGTATAATACGGTATCAACATTATGATGCATTATTTTGATCAGGTCTAAATGTGTTTTAAACTTAATCATACATAACTATCCTCACTGGAACTACTGGAATTACCTTCCCAGTAGTTAGACACCAGCAGGACCAGACAACACACCAGCTGAGGCACTGGAGACAGATAAAGAAGCAACTGCATAGATACTTCACACTCTCTTTAGGGAAATTTGAGAGAAAGAACAAATCCAAACAGACTGGAAAGAAGAGTACCTCATCGAGATACCAAAGAAAGGAGAGCTTAGCAAACGCAAAAACTACGAAAGCATTACTCTTCTTTCAATACCAGGAAAAGTCTTCAACAGAGTGTTATTGAATCGGATGAAAGATATAGTCGACACTCAACTTCGAGATCAAAAGAATGTATACCGTATGGAATGATCGTGCACCGACGAAATCTCGACACTACAGCACATTGTTGAACAATCAATTGAATAAAATTCACAAATTCGTATCAGTTTACTCGACTACGAGAAATCATTTGACAACGTGGATGGGAGAATAGTCTGGAGCCTTATTCGATACCATTGGGTACATGTAAAGATAGTCATTACCATGAAGAGTTCTTATAACAGATAACACCATAAAGTCGTGTATGATGGTAAGTTCACTGATTCAATTGAATGAAGACTAGTATCAAACAAGGTTATTTGCTCTTGTCCTCCTTATTTCTGCTGGTAATTAACTGGATCATAAAAACTGCATCATATCAAGGCACTCTCGGAATACAGTGGAGAACATGGATGAAAATAAATGACTTAGACTTTGCTCTTGGACTATCTCTTGCATCTCACACATAGCAGCAAATGCAGGTTAGGACGGACAGTGTAGCAGCAGCCTCTGCAGCAGTAGACCTCAACATAAACAACGAGAAAAGCAAGATCCTTAGATGCAAAGCAACAAACACTAACTCAATTTTACATTACGGAGAAATTCTGGAAGATGCAGAATCCTCTACATACTTGGGCAGCATCATCAATAAACAAGGAGGGCCTGATCTGTGACAGATGTGACTGCGCGGTTTGGAAAGGCAAGGACAGCATTTCTACAACTGAAGGACATCTAAAACTCATACCGGCTGTTAGTCAACATAAAAGCCAAAATTTTCAATACAAATATGAAGACAGTTCTGTTGTATGGAGCTAAAACTTGCACTGAAAACTACAATAAATATCACCCAAAAATACAAGTATTTAAAAATAACGATCTGCGTAAGATACTTCGGATCCGCTGACCAGATACCATCAACAACAACCTCCTATGGCTAAGAATAAATCTACTTTCATCCAAAGAAAAAATCAGGACACGCATTGAGGGAATCATGAAACTGTGTCACAAGATGAAAACCAACATGAAATCCTGAAGGCCAAAGGAAAAGAGGAAAACCGAAGAACACATTGATTTGGGAATTGGAAACAAACATGAAGAGAATGAAGTGCTCTTGGGAAGAGCTGGGAAGGAAAACCCAGTACAGAGTTGGTTGGAGATTGTTAGGTCGACGGTATATAATCCACATGGGGTAACAGGCATTGATTATTTGATAAGTTGATTGATATAGTGGCATATGTTTTAAAGGCAACTGCAGATTCTCCGTCGAAACGTCTCTGGAATGTTATCCACAGCGTTAGTTATAAAATGAATTTTATCTCAAGCAAACCTATGAATTTTTGTTCCATAATAATTGGGTCGAATTTACAATCTTAATTATTCGTAAAATATTTTATTTCTAGTATGTTGATACTAAACGAAGAAAAGTCACTATACGAAAGTTTCATTAAAATATATCGTTTGCAACACTGGACAACACTGCATGCAACATGTTTCCTGTCAGCGACCTAAATGTAAGTTGAATTTCAGTGTAATTAGGAATCTAATAAAAAGTAAATAAAAACCTAACAGTTGCATTGTCTATAGTATACTAAAAGATATAGACATTTTATAACGTCAAAATGTTATACACTTTTGAGTTTTGTTTCTATAATTAATTAAATCGTTAACTAATGTGTAGATTTTCTAATATCAATCTCAATCATTTTTAGCTTGACAGTGAAACTTTAAAATACACGTTTAAAAACAAAATGTATTAGAAAACCTAAGTCGGTTTGAAAACTAAAAGTAATATTCTTTTGAAAACGATTGATAAAAGTTTAAGTGTCATCATCTCACTGACAAACATATGTAGAATCTCTAAATGTAGTTTTAACAGCCTGTAAGCACTGTTTCCATTTACAAAAATACTGTAACTTAGACGTTTTTCAAGTTTTACATTACACATTATTATAGGATGGTATAACAAAATAAGTGGGAATTTTAAAGTTTTACTTACACAACCTCCTAGGAACTTACATCTGAAGATGTTAAACGTGATCTTCAGTTTAATACTTAAATAAATGTATCATTTTTCGAAAATAATTTTTATTCAATTGATAAAATTTCCGGTTATTTACTAAAATAAATTCCAATGAATACAAATTAAATTGTGTTTTCCCCAAAAATGATTAATTTAATTTTGTCAATAATATATTCAAATTATTTTGTTTATCATGTGATATCATGTAATGTCGTAAAAAATTATGTCTGATTTAATCAATATTAGAAATTACGTAACATTTGTGTCAGAAAGTTAATTATGAATGTTAATTAGTATTTGTAAATGTTATAATTTGATTCTACTTTATAAACGATGATACATTATATCATTATGTATGCATAAAATGTACAATACCCTTGAATCAAACTGAGAGATTTCCTATCTTAATCGTATTTAAATGTCTATTTTGTATCTTCTGCACTGTTATGAGTTTATGATATTAATTGAAATATTAATTATATGGAGAAAATTAGGATTGTTTAATCAGTAATACAATAAATGATCATAGAAATGCAAACGTTGAGTGAAAAATTGTTATAACTCATTGTTGATTGCTTGAATAACAGCCAATAACTTCACAACACGAACGCTTTGAACCTCCCTAGTTGCAATTCAGAAGATAAAAGACAAGTAGGTAGGAATATTTATTCCAATCCGGACTAAGATGTTTTAGCCACTACCTAAACAGAACACGCCAAATCGAGATTCTGGAGAATCCTGTAGATCAGCGATTGGCTTGAATGTGTTCGGCTCTGATTATGGCTTCTGGAAGCTTCATCAAGGCATTTTGGAGCCATCCCATAAAATAGACGACATTTTAACAAAGAATGTGTTCTTTTAATCTTCATAATGTAAATTATGTCAAACGTAACTGACAATATGTTAATTAATACATAGATTTTTATGTACATCATACATAATTAAAACTTTATGACATGCGTCATAGTTATTTTATAATAACAAATACTATCCGTTGTTGGAAATAAAATGAAAACGAAAAAACATAATAAAACACTGAAAGAAGTAGACTCTTAATAAGATTCTGAGTTTACTTATTTTAAAATCTGTTTTAAAATGACATACATATACATAATGAATTATTAAAGACTCTGTTTTTGTATTATAAGCATATAGATGAAGGTAAGGTATTTCGAACTGCTCTAAAAGAATAACCATTGTAAAATGTGATATTTAACTAACATTTTAGTAACTATAAGCAATCATTTAAACATCTACTAGTATCCATATATTGTATCTATTAGCTTAGTAAGGTCAGCATTCCTACAGTTGAAGAACATGTGAGACTCCAAACAAATGTTAAACAATCTAAGAGTCATACTCTTCAATTCGAACGTCAAGATAGTTTTGCTGTTTGGAGCTGAAATGTAGAGAACTACTTCAAACATACTCAAGGGGGCACAGGTATTCATAAACAACTGTCTACAAGATAATGAATTTCCGTTGGCCGGTGACGATCAGCAACAGCCAACTAAGGGAAAGAACAAACCTACTTCCAGCCGAACAGAAAATCAGGAAACAATGTTGGAAATGGACAAGACATACATTGCGGAAATCATCAGACTGTATCATGAGGCAAGTATTAATTTGGAATCCTGTTGGGAAACGAAAAAGAGGAAGGCCAAAGAACACACTGCGTCGAGAATTGGAAGCAGATATTAAAAGGATGAAGAGCAATTGGAAAAAGCTGGAAATGATTATTTAGGACAGAGTTCGATGGATAATACAGGTGAGCCGCCTACGCTCTTTTATGAGTGGTAACGGGCGTAAGTAAGTAAGTATCTGTAAGTAATCTTGCGTAAGTGGAGTAACTTACAAAAAAGGTGATTTTACAATTTATTCTTTTGCAAACACCCTTCTAAATAGAATAGTAAAGACCGTCAAAATCTCTGCGTGCCTTATTTTAGCATATTAACTTTCAGCACATAATACATCTGACGTGAACTATTCTTTTATATCAATCTGTAGAGTGAATAGCCATATTACATAACCATTTAGACTCAAGGTCTTTCAAGTGACAGCAGTAATAGTCATTTCTATTAAATGGTCACAAATCTGTCAATAAAGTTATCATAGTTGATTGAATACGTTACAGTTTGATGTTGGCATGGTACCATTGATAACCAGGAGTAGCTGGACAACTGTTTCATCCTTGTATATGTTCAGCCTCATCTCTTTTGGTGGCTCACGTCACATTCAGTTTGTCAATGCTCATATTGATTATAGGATGATTTTATTTAACCAGTGTATTTCATCTATATTCACACTGTTTTTTCTATTACTTATACTTATCCATTTGGATTAATATTTTCACTGACTTAATAATTCAAAAACCTAAATGAACATCGTCTTTTTCACTAATAATATTGTTAATAATTCAACACCAAGAATTCAATACTAACCATTATGTGCTTAACTTCTTATCACGTCCTATCACTTCATATGTTGCGTATTGTTTTTAGAAAGTCACTTAATTAAATTATACATACCTTTCTATTATCGTTAGTTCTGATGAATTTAACGCCTTTGATAATCAGTCACAAATTCTTAATTAGCGGACATCACTTTATATGTTATGCAATCTCTAAATATACTTTTGATCTGAATGTAATATATCCTATTTGATGTAGGATTTGAATAGAATTACTACTAATGAAAACATGGCATATCTAAAGGCATTTCAATTTTGCTACCTCTTTAACCTTATTACACAGTTTCCTGAATAAGTTACTGATATTTAATATACTTTGAGATGAACCGAAAGTTATACAACATATGCTGACATAAGGTATATATAATGCCAATTAAATATTATATTTCAAAGTCACAGTGGGATACAACTTAGTTCAGTGTATAATCTTTTCTTAGACAAATATTCGGTTTTTTAGGATCATAACTAAATTTCACTTAATATTATTAAACAATACTTCTTTTTCTTGAATATCTTCCAACATGGTAACATTTTTGTTTATTATAAGCAAATTAAATAATTCAATATTTCACATAATTTCAAAGTTAACTCTGTGTTATATTTTATCATCTGTCAAAGTACATATAAATGATTTACGTATACTAGAAAAAATATGCTTAAACATTTAAATGCTTATTAAATTGTGGATAACATGACTACTATCTAGTGATTGATGTTAACCAAACATTGTGACCGATCTATTATAAGTAATAGAGAAAAATGATATATCAGCTGTTAGAAAGATTTTTTTACAAAAGTTACTTTCTTTCAAAATGTCGGTTAAATATTCTTTATAATTCACTTTAAGAAGAAATTTTAGTTTAAAGTTTATAAAATATGTCTACACTAACCCGAAGTCAATTTAAGGTCATGAACATGATGAATAATTGTAAAATACTACTGTGAAAATTTTATTCTTAATCATATTTTCTAGTTATTTACTAGACAACAAATGTTCACTTGGCAATAGGTTATTTTGTTTAGCAATTTTAAAATAGATCCTATTACAGATCAATTTTAAAAATTGTAAACATTTGAAAAACAGGAGAAAATACCAATTGTACATTTAATTAATATCATGTTTGCATTCCTTTTAAAGATAATACAATATACTAATATTATTATAAAGATGATAGAAAACAATTGAGAATACTTAAAACTTCATTTAATTCACTTTTAAATAAATATGTGATTTGAAACGTCCTTATTAGTTCTAGAAACTGTCTTCAACAAAGAAGTAAAACCAATTCAAGTGGAGAAAATTTTATCGACAATGATATCATTTGCGATAACTGTGCAATTGTATAGATAGTCACTTCTATAGAATATTTGTCTATTAAAAAATAGATAGCAATTAAATAATGTTTTTTTACAGATTTCAAGCATTGAATGAACTACATGCCTATTGCATAATTGTCTAAATGATAGAAAATTGAAGTAAAATGTAGTTAACTTGTATACTGGGAAAATGAGCGATAATTGTTCACTAGACCAATATGAAGAGAATACATTTACCGAATAAAGCAGTAGTAACTATATAATAATAGAACAGGTTTATTAAAATAACTATTAAGTATGAGAAAAAAAATGAAAACAGATCTAACGTAATAATAAAATACATAAAGAAGAATTAAGGCTAAAGTAAATTCAAGGATTAGACATGCTGTTTCTGAACGTAGAGATCAGATTTAGACTTCTAGATTACCAGGACTTTAGCAGATCATAAGATGTTCATGTGCTGAAGTTGTGGTTGATTTGGATTCACCTTTGAGGAGCCATGCAGAGTAAGTTCTGCGGTACGCTTAGAAAGCGCCTCGATTGGCCAATTTAATAAGCTCTATGGGAACATGTAAATTTGTAGATACACGTATTTATGGCTCAATACAAAAGCTTATCCTTAAAACATCCTCGAATCACTGGTCGGCAGGAGAACACAATGCAAAGCTTTGCAGCATCGAATTTTATTAATGGAAGAAAGTGGTTAATAGGGTGAGAGAACATAAAAGTAGTATTAATTGCTGCATAATTTGTATTTAATGAAATATTATCTTTAAAATGTTATAGTTGTAGACTTTTTTCCTACATAATACTGTTAAATATATTTTATTATTAATAAGTTGTAGTCAGTTAACTTATCTGTAACTTTACTTTGACTCGAATGCCTTCGATATGTACAATTTGAAATTGGTGGCATATTTTGTTCTCACATCCCACAAATATAATCCCATTCAAATAATAAAAGCCTTTGTTACCAATGACTAATTTTAATAACGAATCACAAGTGGCATTGTGAAATCAGGATATGAAGCATAGTTAACTTACTACATTATTTATTAGGTAGTATTGGCTTAATCCAAAATCTACCAATCATTTTTTGAATCGTCTGAAAAAATTTCAGGTATCGGCGATCGAATAAGAAAAAAATATGCTAATAACTTTTGTTTCTTATGAGTCACTATTTGTTTGCTAACGGATGTACAATGGCTATGTCATGGGACATCCTTCGTCCGTAAACTCATAATATAGAAGTAAAAAGAGTTAGTAATTTATTAACTAAATACAATTTAGTTGTACTAAGTCGATTAGCATTATTTCAGTTGAAAATTATACATATCTCAAACGAATTACATTTAGTTTATTTATTCATTCTTATAATATCAATTATCGAACAATACTTCCAGATAATTTTCCACTGTTTCTCAGAGGCAAACAACAGTTAAAAGTGTATACTAAACTGTATCGTTTGTACTTTTCAAAAAACATTACACACCAATAATAGATTAATGGAGTTTCTCACTTAAGGTGCATACCAAAGAACATGTACTAACAGTACTTGACGTCATTAGGTCATATGTAACTGTATCTTAAGCTCAAATCTTTCTAGAAATCTATGTCTACAGTGGGTTTTCTATTTGATAATGCTCCATTTACCTTTGGTGTGTTTTTCAATTTAAAGGAAAATACTAAATGATTATAAAAACAGACCTGCAAAAATTAATGGCTGACGTAAGCATATTAATTTTAATGTTTCGTTCACTAAATACCAACTCGGAAGCAGTTATTTCATTTCAAGAAGCCTGGTTAATAATTAATTATTGACAAACGATTGAATGATAAGGCTTATTATCACATAATTCCCCCCCCCCACCTCCACTGAACAGTCTATTAAGAAGCAGTATTTTAACCACATAACCTGTTATTGTTAATCACATATCAAGTAGATTTCACCAGAATCTTTTGATTGAAATAATTTCTTGAAATGCCCGATGTTTTCATTTAACCTTTTATAACTAGTTTGCACTGATAGCTTAAACGGTTAAATAATTGTTACGTGAATTTTTATTTAATAATGTGGCAGTACTTACATGACAGAAATTAAGGATTTCTCTATGTATAACATTACAACTTGTTGGATTTGTCAACTGTAAATTAATAATGTATAAATGACATGAACTACCGTTGATTCCACTTTTTATTTCTCCCTCAATGCGTATTTGCTTAGTCCCAGATAATTTTCACCTTGTTATTTGAGGTTAAAAAAATTGTAAGTTATGTTTGTAGTATTTTTTTCACTTTTCACATGTATATACAAGTGTGATGCTATTCATGAATAATCATCATAAATGTACTGTTTCGAGATGAGTTATATGCATCATGTTTTTTTTAAATTTGATTGTTTAATATGGAGCACTACAAGGAGTTCTAAGGAGAAAAAAATTTTCACATGAAACCTCAAAAATAAAACTATTTCTTCCACTTTGTCACTTCATAAGAACACTACTGTTATAATGATGCAAAGAACCGGGAATCACAACCTACGAGGTTTACTCTCCATGTTATTGGAATTTTGCTTCTGAGCCGCATCTTTAGTTCATTTAGTAACCTACAATAATTGTATTGCATAAGTTTTAGGCTTTTCATAGACTCATTAGTGATTGCCATATACATTTTCCTTTCCAAGTCATTGTAATTTTACCATGAACCTAATATCCCGTTTTCAGTAGGAAACTCCCAAACCTCTATCCTAGTTCAATCTTTAGTGTACTTTATATTTCTTATTACTTGTTGGCTCATAATGTCTTTTATAAATGTCACTGTTCACACTCGGTATACAACTTAGTACTATTTTTCATTTGTTGGTTTTAGTTACTGAAAAAAATTAAATATTTAGAAGTTCTGCTTACAAATGAATGAAGTACTTTTTATTTATAGTTTTATTCATTTGTTATCATTTTTCCAAAATGTTTATTCAAGCTTCTATGGAAATAAGTTATAATTACGACTGAAGGATGCTTTAAAATTCAGTGTTTCTATCCATCTACATGAACTCAACTAATATTTATGCAATGTCAATAGATTATGTATTTGTATTTCCCTAACCTTATAAACCAAGCAAATCGATAAAATAATTAGAAACATAAATAAAATATTCGAGATCACTTGTCAGTACATGCTGTTATTTACGGGATAAAATTTTGAACTATTCAGAGCGCAAAAACTCTGATTTTGTTATCGGAGGTTGAATAAAAACATGGTTAGACAATACCTTAAGATCATTATTCAAAATATTGACCGCCTAATTATTTACTAGTTCTTTCAATACACTTCAATTAATAAAATAAAACAAGGATAAAATACTTTTTTCTCATCTTGTTAAAATAGAGAAAGAATATCATAGTAGAATAATATGAACCTACATATTTTGTGGTTTCTTATCAGTGATACTGCAACGTAGAATCATTAAAATTGGCATATATATATATATATATATATATATATATATATATATTGAACGATGTTAATATTCTACGAATAATGTCTATTAAACGCAGCGGGACACACTCAAAGGTTTTAGCGGACATAGAATTTCTATTTCGAGCCGATGATTGCTTGCCTATAACTTCGGTAATTCAGTATGTTTAAGATATTATTATGCATAATAATCGTATAATGGGTCAGAAAAAGGTGAAAACATTAGAGCAGTTAATAAATGTCAAACTCTATTTAAAGATTTAAGTTGAATTAGTTTTATTTACAGAAAGAACCCAATGCTATGTATGACTTACTATCGGATGTGTCAAAATATGTATTTTGTATGGTCGTTTAGTAATTCGTTGCACATATGGAGAATATGTAAATCATGCAGTCATTGTGAGAGGTCAACATTTTTATAATTTCTTCG
Organism: Schistosoma japonicum; assembly: GCA_025215515.1. Classification (NCBI taxonomy): domain Eukaryota; kingdom Metazoa; phylum Platyhelminthes; class Trematoda; order Strigeidida; family Schistosomatidae; genus Schistosoma; species Schistosoma japonicum. The sequence continues at coordinate 21,406,966 of CM046064.1, read as the reverse complement.
CATATGAAGAAACGTTGTTTTCTAGTTCCAAAAGTACCAGTTGTCGATGCTGTTTTATTATTAAATGCATGACTGACAGATTTGAATTTGTATCGAGTTATCGTGTACCTGACTACAAATAACACAGAAAATTAACAAGAATACACTGGATCAGAAGATGGTTGACAGAGTTTAGGGAAGTGTCTACTTTCATTAATGTCAATTGTGAAAACCCAGGTATAAATGTAGTTCAACTCTTTAATAGAGTCAAATGGCATTATTGATGAAGAACTGATAATAACTGAAATGAGCCTTATAAGAAGTAAATATAAGAAGAAACTTATCAAAAAATACAGAAAGACACATCCTAAGAACCACTAACTTTTGATTATGTAAACCACCGGTGTTCATATATTCTGCATTCAGCATAAATGAAACCTTAAAAAGAAGTGATAAGAGAATCAGGACATCATCGAAAAGAATCTTTCCCGAGGCTCAACTGGTTTCCTAACACAACATTAAACTGTCATTAAACTACTCGAAGTTGTGTCGAAACCCTTTAGATATTACATTTAGCTGTATTCATAAATTCAATTGAACTTGTGGTGGCAAGCGTATGGGAAGTACTGAACGAAGGCCTTATGCAAGGGTTTTCGAGTAGGTTCTTACAAACCTATATATGAAAAGCAGTAAAGTCCACACATGACGCGTTTTAAGATTGAACATGATAACAATGTTTCGGAAAAATCCAAAATTTTCAACAAGCAAGTAACACCATTATTACTGTACTATTAAACATTTTCAATGTAACCTACGTGTGCAGAGAGATAGCGTGATAGGCCTTTCGTTGTCATGGTGGATATAATAATTTCCTCTAGATATTCACAAACCGAAATGACGTTTATTCAAAATCCATTCAATAAGTATCCAATAAAATGAGTTATATATATTTGTAAAATTCCAATGAGTAGAAATGAAGAAGCGACTTACACTAAGCCTCGAAACGTCAGAAATTTTAATTTCTACTCATTGGAATTTTACAAATATATATAACTCATTTTATAAGTATCCAATAAGTTATTTTGATTTCTTTATAATTATTTAATATTTTTTTAGCTTTACAGTGTTTACTATATTCACCTTACTGTTTATTAATTGCGTCTACACACGTCTACTGATAATTTTTAAAATATATATTCATGTCAAACTTAACTACAATCACTGACTTATCTTGTATCCCTATTTGCATTATTATGACTTCTATGCCAAACATTGATTTCAATCTCATTAGATAAAGTGTATTCGATGTAATTCCACGTAATTTTAGACTGTTCACAACTGATAAAAAGCCTAGTAATAAAACTGAATTCATTCTATTCAAAAAAACAGTTTTTTTCTTGTATTGTTTGAATTATAATTATTTCATCTGTGTAATCCTCCTCTACTTAGTTAGATATGTAACAAATCAGTTACGGAATGTAGCATACCGTTACGAATTCGGTCAAAGAATCTATTTTAACGCTTCTAATCAAGGTATCACTGATACAGCAATAACAAGAGATTTTTATAGTTTTGTATTTGCATACAATAAAAAAAATCAAGTGGAAAATGTTTGTATATAATCAAAGTTGTTTTCGTCGTCACTTTATGTGACAATCATGCATGTTAGTAAATAATACTCATAGCTCCTATCCAACGATGTTTAAAATAAATTGAATGTACTAGTAAGCCAGTGAAACTTTACCATAACAAGGCACTAATAGCCATATTCATAGACCTAAATTATAAGAATGCTGAACAGTTACTAAGCTGCATTTACTTCGCTTAATGAAGTCCCAACATGTCCATTACTTACGAAACGCTATGAATTTGACTCAAAACATGTCTAATATGATTGCGCAGATAGACTTAAAATACCAGTCTTCTTAACAAAAACAGTTCATGCTGTCAATATTGAATCATATTATTTCACGACATGACATTTATATAATACAATTGTGTAATAATTACGTTATCCGCATTTTTTTTATTTGTGTGAATAACATTCAAATAAATATTTTACATTATAATTGTTGGGATAACACGAAATCGTAAATATATCACCTACACCTCAAAAGAACATACGAAGAAGCACAAATCTAACATTTACCAGGATGAATTCATTTTTTAAACACCTAATAAAGAATAGCAATACATTTGTACTTATATCACATAATTTTAGTGGTCACAAAGAAGATCAAAAACACCCAAATAACCAGCCGTTCTTTGATTGCAATTGAGCGTTGTGGAGATTGTCGAATATTGAATTGGACCGAATTAGACAACCAGTGACCACCAGGTAGTACTGGATAGTCGTTTCATCCCAGTCTTATGTTCTACAAAAGTGTGCATCTAGCACCCCGCCAGATATAGAGAACTGTTTACACCTCTTAGTTGAAATTTCTGGACAATATACGGAGGTGCTCATAATATTCCTTCTTTCAGTTCTTCTAAAGTGTATTTTTTACACTTAATTGTAAATTGATTGGAGCAGTTAGAGGTAACTTTAGGCCGGCAACTGTCCACTTTGAGTTATTTTGACGAGCAAGTTCTTGACCAGGTGATAAAAATTTTGCAGCGTAATAAATTTGTTTCAGTACTGCGACTACTTTGAAATCTTTCCTACAAGAAATTTTAATGTCTGGTTGGATTCAGGTGGGCTTTCTCTCAGTCGCAAGTTAATTAATTCTTTACATTCTTGTGTTGGCATAATAACTGGCAGAATTTCGCAGATAACTATTAACCCACACACTTAATCGTTCGCAACACATCGGATTCCAAGGCCTACAGAATGAGTCACGTTATAATCTTCCTGCTTTGTCGTAGATCATATTTTAAGGTGTGATTAATTGAGATGATTCAATATGTGAGAGGAATTTTTACAAACAACAAACGTGTCATCAGCATACTTCACAGTGCAATCAATCATCAATAACAAATTTATATGTTCAAGGTTGACCACTAGTAGTTGATTAAAATCATCAATTGGTAATGAATTACAGTTATCCCATGTACATATAAGTTGTATAGTTTTATCCTGTTGACTTTTAGCATTTAATGGTGGTACGTCAAAGAAAACCTTAAATTCTTCAGTGGCATTTACATTTTCTAACATTTGAGCAAATCGGAAAATGTCTTTCAAATTATAGGCATCTGTTTTCTAGTCAGTTGGTTCAAAGTGTCTCACCAAGGAGAAATTGTGAAAACGGTGACTAGGACACTGATATTAGTTCATGGAAACATTAGGTTTGTGCGCCACAGATAAGCTATGATAATACAGTAAATTGAATCCCTAAAATCTCGGCCCATTTAATGTGCTTCCAACGTCTAATTCCTTCGTTAAAAGACCCCCTTAACTTGTATGTGGCACACCTGTGTTACTTTAGTAAATCTTCTATTCTTCATCAACCGAGAACTACTTTAAATAATCCGAAAACAATTGTAACTTTGTTAATATTTACATCTTCATTCATTATGTTGTTTTTTAATTTAATATGATATTCAATTAGATATTCTTTTTCAAATTAAATGGTATTAAATATTTAATTATTATTCTGAAGAAATCATAATCATTTTACACTATTTACACTTTATCATTTAAACATTTGAATGACACGTGAGCTAACGTATATTTAATCTTTAGCCTACATAAGGCATTATGTTTGGAATTCAGACAAATTAAAATTTATTCACTTCAGACAAAAATTAAATTTTTTATAGTTAAACTTAGTAAAATGTTGTAAAACATTTTCAGGAACATAAATATATTGAAAAAAAAACTGAATGTTTTTTTCCTTAATAATCACTATTATATTTAATAATATCAGTGGATGAAAATTAATTATACTTGTAGATTGTTTATGAAAACAATTGAAGCTTAGTTAAAATATTAATTAATCGAATTATAAAATTTCATTTAACTAAAAATTATATTTCTAGATAGTATTATTGATCAGTCAGTCAGTCAGTTACAACGTAGAACTTGGTACATGAGTACATCAGTTCAAGTTGCCATGCCTCAATTAGCAGATAAAGATTAAATTGTCGGACCAAATCCCAGAGTAGGGAAAGGTAGTTACAGAGTAAGTACTAATGGAAAGGCATAGAGATCAGAGATGAGATTTGAGATAAAAAGTGATTCAGTAAAGAGAAAATTATAATAAGCTCAGAAATTAGAATTTGGAGGAAGACAAGGAGTGGATGCACCTGCGCCATTGCAATCGATTTTGAGCCATATCACCTAAGGTCTCTAACCATTTGTTGCGATCATCGCGTGGGCTCCAACCAGGTAGTCTACATCTATTAACATCGCTCAGCCCAATTGTCAATGACTTCATGGATTGGTGCCATGTTTTCGTTTGGCCACTCCTAGCTTTCTTCCAGCCTACTCCCACACCAGACAACATTGCTCGTCGAGGTAGACGGTGGTCAGGCGTACGCAACACATGTCCTAACCACCTCAGATGGTGAAGATTCACTACTTCATCAATAGACTTACCGTATTTACCTAGTACTCTATTCCTAACCCATGCATTGCTTACTCGGTTGTCCCAGCAAACACGAGCAATGTTTCAGGAGACATCTATGATCGAGTATTATTGATAGTTCTATATTATTAATTTTTCCCTCATGAAGTGTTGGTATTTATTACGATTTCTCAATAATGTGGATCTTAGATTCTGCTCCAGAGGATTCAGGTCGGGGACCACCTAACTCTCTGCACCACTGTGTCGATATCCGAAGGTTGAATTTTCATTTCCATCAACTCATCATATGTCATCGGTGACAAATTTCTAACTACCTTCAAGCCTGAACTCCACTGATCACAACTCACTACAACTTCTGAAACATTCTGAAGTTATTCAATAGTTATCACTAATGAGGAATTCAGTGTTAGACAAAACAGCTTTCCAGTACTGACTGGTTTTTAGTTGTACCTTAACAACATTAACCTGTGACGAATTTAATCAATTAAGACTTAAAACCAGTCTTCGCAAATCACCTTAATTTCATTATTACGATTACTGAAAATCTAAAAATATTTTATATTTTCAAGTCATTAAATTATTACTCATATAATTTTAAATAGTTTCTTCATCATCTAGATTGTAAAGTATATTTCAATTAACTTACAGCTTTCTAGATCCATTTTATATAAATGTTCTACATATCTGCTTCTGGTAAACTTCTATTTAAACGATACGTTTTTAGTGAAAAGGCATTTTAGCAGACAAAAGCAAAAGAGTTTATAATTTTCCGTAAATTCACTGAAACAATACTGTCAATGTATATATTTTCTTATTAATGCCAGTTGTATTCTTTTTTTGCCATGTTTATTTGAGTAATTGTGAAATGCGTTAAATGACTAAAGTTTAGTCTTAACACGAGAACCTACAGGTTGCCAATTTACTAATTTATAATATAATACTTCTGTTTTATTAGTCGTCAATTTCTTTCATATTCGTAATATACATTCATATGTTTGACGCCATACATGATCTTTGTGAATTAAAGTCTTGTCTAATGACGCAATATTTTGCTTTCCCAATTTAGATTACAGGATCAGTTCTAAGGGAAAACGTAAGGATACATTTTTAAGGTGACACGGAGATTTTGTCTTAAAACGAAATAATTGGAATCATGGTAACGGTAAACAATAGATATTTTTAAAGCAAAAGAAAAAAAATTTTCAGAGTGATTTACATATTAGAAAATCCACTGTTTGTATTTTAAGAGTCAATTTTGGTATACCATCGCTTTACGTAGTGAGGTAGTAACATAAATCATTAGTGTATGCATAAATTGTCCCAAATGTGATACGATAGAAAATCGTCTTCTGTTACAATATAACGTAGTATAATGTTATATTTTGAAAGCTGCTTTATTATTTCCTATTATTTGCATCTGATATTAACTTAAAAAATATTCGTTATTAAAATAAAGATAAAGTAGTTTATTTTCATACTAAAATGTTTTTCTAATCACTTCAAAACAATTCAGCGGATACAACAGAATAGTTAATAATCAGATCTGAATGATACAAATGTTTCTACATCGACTAATCAACTGTAGTAACTTACTACGAGAATCCGCTCTCTTAACCTTCAATTGAAAAAAGATTAAGCATTCTCTAGAGCATACCAGAAAAACAGTTTGAAAAATTACACACCTTTTTTCTTAAAAATATAAATTTAGCACCTTATTTTGTAAAATGTACTTGGTATTTGCTTTGCTTCATGTGTAATAAACAAAATAATCAGTGCCTGTGGACACAGTGAAATTATTATTTATGATACCAGAAGCACGTTGATTTTAATAAATCTTACTTGTCTTTAAAATAAAACATAAGTTTAATATTAAAAAATTGCATTAACCCCTTCCATTTGTACAGTCGTAAGAGAATGTTTATAACATTCAACATCAAGATTTCACTTTATTTTAACTGTAAGCAATTATGATTGCAATATATGAATAAGTTAATGTAAGCTCAATAACGACCAATCTTTTAATGGAAGTACATAAACAGGTAGAATACGAGTGTTTTTAAAAGACAAAACCTAATAAAAGATATGAATTTTAAGTGATGGTATGTTTTAAATGGCAGAAATGTATTTACGTACAATCTTAAAAAGAAATAAATAATGCCACTGTGCCTCTTCATTAACGAGATACATTGGAGTATCATTTTCTAAAACTGTTTAAATTTACTTCGGGGCATGTATTCCACCAATGAATAGTTCGTTAGCTCTCTGCATAGTTTTTCAGCATATTATGTTCAAATAATTTAAAAAGTAAGATTAATTTTACTAAACATATTTAGCTTGTCTTTATACAAAATAAAATAGTTTTATTTTTGAGTTTTTTGTCATTTACCAGTGTTTTATTGAAACAGAAGGAATTACTTTCGATTTCGAACAGCAGGTTATTCTTACATCCTACTTGATAAGCAACTGCCCATTTTTTTTCAGAATTCTTTTAATGGATATAATTTCGCGATGAAACATAATTCCCAGCTGAATTTATATTCACGTAAGGTATAAATAAACTATTGAAGTCACTTTTCGTAACCAGATGGTAAACGAAGATTATTGAATTACTTAACTAGTTTTCATTAAGATGGTTGAATGATAATGATTTTGACTTATCTATTCATAAAATGGTAATATCGCCACTTCAATTACGATGACATCAAAATATATGTTGGGGGGGGGGGATTTTTCAGACATCTACTCTTTAGTAGAGGCCATGCATATCAAAGTGTCAATGCATGACGGTTTGAAATCCAACACAGGTGTTATAAACTTGTATTTTAATTCCCAAATGTTCATAGTTTTACAGTGAAATATATAACCTGGCTTTAAAAATATTCGAGTAGTTATTCTCTGGTTAATAGAACTTCAAAAAACTATATTACTTTGCTTGAATGAGTGTAACCTGAATACATGGTCCCAGGGTACGTGCATACTATTAACTTCCAGATATTTTTAGAAATCTTCTAATGAATTCCAAGTCCATGACGAAGTTTTGTCGTTCTACATTAGAACTATTGGTCATTTGAGCCACTTGAAGTAAGCGAACTGAAAGTGCTTAATTCAAGTGAGATTATCATTCTGTCAAAACTAGAAAAATTGAAAGCCTTAATGTGTTTCGACATTAAGCACATAAGACAAACTAAAATAACTCTCTCTCTCTCTCTCTCTCTCTCTATATATATATATATATATATATATATATATATAGAGAGAGAGAGAGAGAGAGAGAAAATAACCGTCTTTGTCAGTGTTATCTTTTTTCCTGAACTTGTCAATGCATAACAAGCTATTCATAATCTTTTGTTATTCTTGTTCTCTTTCTTTATCTGACAAACTGTGTAATCACTACTACAAAAGACAGAATAGCTCATTAAGCAAGAGTATTCTGCTTCATTTTGTTGCATAAAAGTCTGATTTCCAACACGATGTGATATTTGTGACGACTCTGATAACTCGTCTCATGTACGGTAAAATTAAATTTTTGGTTGAAATCCCTCATTATTTAAACTCCTTTAGTTTAAGCCAACCGTTCATCTTGTCACTGCGTAATCAAGTTTGTATTAATGTCTTGTAAGAAACACTATCACTTAATGCCACCAAAAAAACAAATCTTCCAAAGTTCCGTAAGATCACTTAACAGATGGTAATCAGTTGTGTGTATATTCCATTCGTATTAAATACCTCGATGTTGCGAATCAACTGTCTGTTTTAGGTGGAAGAAATCTACCCTATATCATCTCAAATTAAATAAATATGTTGGGGTTGTTAGACCTTTAAAAGTAAATTATTTAGAAAATCAAGCAAATACCCCCTTCTGATTTTTGCGACTTTGACTTGTTATAAACTTTACTCACGATTAATTTAGTCTAGTAGCATTTAACTGTATTCATTGTATTAGTTTAAAGTAATTTTGTTTAGTGGCCCTTAGTGCTAGTTTTGTGATGCCTACTCTAGTAATCACCGCAACTTAGTTGATATGTATATACACATGAGTTGCGTGATCATCTGTTCTTATTGCTGACAGATTGCGAATCATATGATGCTGCTCGAGTTCGACTTCTGTCTATAGTGAGGTGGACTGGCACTCTGTGAACAAAAAATAGCTCTGTTCTTTGTTACGACACTCGTCGTTGTTTCATGATTAGTCATTGTTAAATTGCTATTATCGTTTGAAGCTGAAGCTCTTTAAACAAACGTTTTGTCTTTGTACGTAACCTAATACCAGATTATTCATCAGAAGTGTAATGTATCAATTCTACTTTAATCAATGTAAAGAATTTTACAAGTTTTACTTGTGCCTTTATTATTCTTAAAGGATTTAAATAGGCTTTGTTTTTGTATTTTTGTATATCATAAACTCAATAAACGAATGACATACTTCTCAAAATGACTGTCGCATGTTACTTCTGAGATAATAGGCATTCAAATATATAAAAAAGTATATATTTAGCTAAAAACAACAATTGGTTAACATAAATGATACTGGAAAATAGTAGCATCATCCTTAAGGAATTAAAACATATTCTAACAAACCTGAATCAATCTATTTTTATGCCATCTACACTTTTTAAGCCATATGTCGTACTCAGTAACTTTGAGATGCAGTCTTATCTGACTTAGTTATATACACTAGGCTCTCTAACAAACCTATAATTGACAAACTTAATTTCCTTGCAAATACCCATTTTACACACGGTTTGCTTGCGTAGAATATAAAAATTTACAACGAGAATTAGAAATAAATAGAATGCAGCCATTTCAATCAATCAATGCCTATTACCCCATGTGGAGCATAGGCTGTCGACGAGCCATCTCCAACCAACTCTGTCCTGGGCTTACCTTTTCAGCTCTTCCAAAGTACTCTTCATTCTCTTCATGTCTGACTTTGATTCCTAAGGCAATATGTTCCTCGGTCTTCCTCTTTCCCATTGACCTTCAGGATTCCATGTTAATGCATGTCTTGTAACACAGTTTCATGATTTCCTTAATGTGTGTACTAACCACCTGCAGCCTCTCTTCCCAACTTCTTACTAGGCTGGAAGCTGGTTGATTTATTTTTTGTCATAGAAAGCTGTTGCTGATGGTATCTAGCCAATGGATACGAAGTATCGTACACAGACAATTGTTTATGATTACTTGTATCTTTCGGATGATACTTTTCATAATTCTTTATGTTTCAGCACCATACAACTCAACTGTCTTCACATTTGTATTGAATATTTTGACTATCATATTGGTGAGAGTTGGTATAAGTTCCAGATGTCCTTCATTTGTAAAAATGCTGTCTTGTTTTTTCAATCCGCACCTTCACATCTGCCACAGATCAAACCCTCCCTGTTTGTCGATGATGCTGCTCACGTATGTAAAGGTTTCTACATCTTCCAGAATTTCCCCGTCAAGTGAAATTGGGTTGGTGTTCATTGTTTTGTATCAAAGGATCATGCTTTTTCTGTTGTGTATGTTAAAGTCTACTGCTACCGAGACTGCTGCTATACTGTCCGTCCTCACCTGCATTTGCTGCTGTGTGTGAGATACAAGAGCTAGTCCAAGATCAAAGTCTAAGTCATTTATTTGCATCCATGTTCTCCACTGTATTCCGATAGTGCCTTGAGATGTTACAGTTCTCATGATCTAGTCAACCGTCAGCAGAAATAGAGGGGACGAGAGCAAATAACCTTGTCTGACACTAGTCTTTACTTTGAATAAATCAGTGAGCTGACCCCCATGCACGAATTTACAATGTAGTCCGTCGTAGCGATTTGATTGATATACGATAGGTTTTTACTGAATCCAGCCTGTTGATCTAGAATTTGGCGTCGACTGGGTCTCTCGTTCGGTTCAGTAGCATTCTGTTGAAGACTTTTCCTGATATTAAAAGAAGAGTGATGCCTCCGTAGTTCTCGTAATTGCTAAGATCTTCTTTCTTTGGTATCTTGATGAGGTACTCTTTTTTCTAGTCTGCTGCATGTAAAAACCAACTATAATTCTGAATATTATGATCATAAATCATGCGTAATTGAGTCACATAAAATTTGACTGTAACTTCACCCTAATTAAAATATTTAAACAAACAATCAAGTGTAGATTGCATAAAATTCATCTTTTCTTTAGTAAATATTTAAGTCTCAAATTTTGATGGTCATTTTTTTTAAAGTAATCATGATTGAATTCAAGTTGTGAATGACATCAACTAGCGGTTTATTTTTAGCAAATTGAAAAATGTTAATGCTGCTTCATAAATTCGATGTTTCTTTATCAACTATTCAGAAATGCCCAAGGTAATTCTAGTTGTCTATGATTTTTTTAATTTAAACTTTGAAGATAGAATCGATAAACTCACTCTTTATATTCCGATTAATAATGTGTCTAAAAATGAATATTGTATAGGTGCATAATAAGTATTTAAACCACCGTTTGTATTTTACGTGACTCTATGTTACTTAATATGTTGAAAGAGATAATGTGTCAGTTAGATAAGCCATTGAATATATAACTAAAATGCAACTTGAACATAAACTACTGATGAACTTATTAATTACTAGGAGAAAGAAATTAGATTAATATTTCTATATGATACCAAATAAATAATAAACTACCAGTGAATGAACCTAACTGACCACCACATATATAGTTTTTGAGAAGGTTTGCAAGAAATGAATAGTGAATCTCTTTTTAAAAATTACTTGGCTTTAAGTGACTGAAGTTGGAATTCAACTATGGGATACTGAGTAAATCTGTCTAAAGGTTACGCTTTTGTCGCGAAAGCTAGTTGTTCTGGGACAGAGCCACTGTGTGAGGAACTCTTGGGAGGGCATTTCTAGGGAGTCTTACAAAAGAAAAAATTAACTATTTAGTGATCCTTGAACGTCACTTGTATTTAATCTCAATAAGTTTGCAACAAGTACAAACAACGAAGAGGTGTTCTTGGTCTGGTAATTTATGTTACAACGAAATAAAATATTCCGCACTATGAATAATTAACACTTTAGAGATTAGACCCCATTTTAGAACTTAATATCAAACCTGTATCATCTACTTTTCTTCGATGCTTATTTTAAGACTTTTAGCGCGTAACTGGACAATGTTAACAAAAATACTTGACTGAATCTGATTGATTTCAAACTACTATGTGCTTAATAACTTTAAATGACCAAGCTTTGACCATCAACATAGTTGTATATTCTTGCTTGATAACTATATGTGAACGACCAAGTAACACGTTCTTCTGCAATGTCAGCTAATAAATTCATTCTTTAAGGGCTGTAAAGTAATTTATTGAGATGAGATAATAACCTAAACCATAAGTTTTGATCACAGTTGCTACAGAACGGTTTCTCCTTTTAAATCTCTACTGCATTGGTGTTACATTCAAGGATAGGGTGAAAATCTATTAACTTTCTCTTTCAATAGAGATTTCAGCATGCATAATCCCTTGCAAAAAGTTCAGACTGCGTAATCGTAGGCAGGAATAAAGTTAATATATGACAGGTCGAAAATAATATAAATCAATGCAGTCAACCATTATTGACTCTAGTCTCATTTGTACGTGCAGATTTCCTGGTTAGAGTCTAATCCGATACTTTGAAAGATGTCTCACGTTTAAAATAGGCAAATAGGTCTGCCAGAAATACTTCAAAATAATGATATAACTGGTATACGATTCTTGCACAAGATTGGGACGATAATATTTATAAAGGCCGACACAGGTAATACAACAGCAGTTACAAACAAAGTGGATTCTAAACGTATTGGATATCTGTCTATAGATTATATCGAAAGATCAAAGAAAAAACCTTTGAATACATAAATATAGACCAAATATATGTTAAAACCTACAAAAGTCAAATATTAGCTTTTATATTGCTTGCAAGATCAAACCCCTTTAATCTGTCAAAGTTTATTCACCATTTATTCCATAGTGATTTACATTGAACTTAACAACTACATTCACTTTGTGTTAATTGAATACCCTGTTGGCATCCTAAAGCCGCTTTAAGAAAGCATGCACTTTTACGAAATTTTCGTATTATCAAATAATGAATAAAGTTATTCATTCAATGATAATCTAGTATGTTACATACTAGTATTCGTACAGATATATTTCTAGTTAATTTAGAACAGCTACATACTATTAGTAAAACGTCCTTGGGTACAAGTCTGTTCATAAATTACAAATGGTGTAACTAAATTTAAGTTCACTTATATACAGATGGACATAACACCAGCAAACGTGCGGCGTTTTGATTGTATGCTTTACTGTTACTATATGTGTCATTCTATTTATGCACTATGTAGATTATTAGATATTCTCTGCTGCTATCAAATCATATACTTGTCTAAGACGTGTAAGTATTACACTTGTTATTAGTTAAAAGATACCCATTTGAATGTACTGTAACTGTATAACCATATTTCAGTTCAAACAAATTTTCTTTCAAAAATAAAGATAAACATGTTAAGCAACACGTATATTGACTACAAACAAATAATAAACTTTCTTTTAGTTTGAATACAAACAATGAGCTACCAAGTTTGTTGCAACCGAAGAAAATAGAGAAAAAGAGTGCATTTAAAAAAAAAATTCCGAATGGCATAAATGGCTTAATACTAGCACTATTAAATTTGTTTATATGTGACAAATATTTGATAATTATATTAACGTGTAAGTACTATCAAGCTTGTCTCCAATATGCAGTTATATCGATATGCCTACGAATCACGGTGATTTCTAAAGTAATGGTATTGAGTGCATAACTATCTAATACAAACAGATATTGCTATGCCATATATTGTTTTGGTAACAAAGTTTTCAAGTTAATCGTATAGTTAAAATTAAAAAAAAATTTTCTCTCGATTGCACTTCTGGTTTGTTTGTTCATACAGGCAAAGGATACTTTAATTGTAGTAAGGAAAAGAGACAGCATATATTTTTTCTTCATTTCCCAATGATTCCTCTTCACTAATCTACTATAAGCAAACACCAACTATAGTTTAAAGATAGTATCACTAAATCTTGCTTTCTACTTAGTATTCACCATCCTTTACTTATTGATCTTGTCTACTACTTATTGTATTATCCCAAAAACAAGAATACTGTCGTGAAAAAAAAATTACAATTTGTGATTAAATCTTAAAGTGTCATTTCCTCCCACTTAGACTTATTATGTCTTAACTTGTGGAATTGTATTCTATGTTATGGTGTAAAAATTAAAGTATTTTGATCTAAAAAGTGGATGGAAATTTTTTTGATTAACATTTTCATTTATTAAAGACTTAAGGAAACATAAATATATTCTTGATATTTCGTTATGAGACCGAAAAGGGAAAATAAAGAACTTCTGAAGGTACTTTGTGATAGCGTGATTTGCAGTAATAAGGTATTTGATTTGTATGTGTTTTATATTCTATCATTTATACGCTTTCAGTTGATTTAGTAACTGCTATCGCACCTGTTACTGCTTTAAAATTGTTAAAAAAGTAACCGATATTTGTTCATATTATACTTTAATATATATTTGTCAAATTAAGCTGGAGCTATAATAATGGTTAAACTAACGAGTAGAAATGATAACTGAGACTTTTTACATAAAGAGTGCTTTTTACTTATTCTCTTCAAATCACACAACGATTAATTATTTTGACTTTTGTGTTGAACAACCAGCATTGGCGTAATCTGGTCACAACCTGTAGGTGTTTGTCTAACTGGCTTTCAACCAGCATAAGGAAATTCTACATCTTGTCATTCTTCTCCATTATCATCTAATATATATATATATATATATATATATATATATATATATATAAACGTATTCAGATATGATTACTTGGGAATCAATCGTAATAAAACAATTTCAAAATAGAAATTCTCCCTTGGCTTTGTTTGAAGTAATGCTAGTAAATTTCTTGAAATTCACTTGTTACCAATGAAATAGCATTTTTTTTTAGTATTATTACCATATTTAATACATTTATCTATTATTGTACACAAAATGTCTACTTATTACTCGAAAAAAGGAACGAATAAATATCTATTTCATTTTAGTGAAATGTTACTGGGATTCCAATGACTCGCTTCAATATCATACACAATCTTGTCCACGTTTCTAATCATGAAATTCACTCAGTTTGTAACGTCATACAGAAAGCTATACGATTTTATGGGTAGTTATCTATTCCATCCAATTATATATGTAGCTACCCTCTTCGTTTACTCTTCAGTATGGTTTCGTACCACTTCAATAAATGAGGAGACGGAGAGAAATGAAAAAGAAAGCGCATGCAGTGAACAAGGATATGAAATTATATAATTATATAGACTGCTAATAAAACACAAACTTATTGTTTAAACCAAGCAATATTTTAAATGTTCAGTTCCCTATTTCATAAACTTCTTAGTGTTTACGAAGTAAATTATTGTTGTCTATTCGGAGTTACCAACAATCCGCAAAATATCCTTGAATTTGTACTAATGGCAAATGAATGAGATGATAAATCAAATTAGTTACAAATACAAACGTTAATAATGTAAATTTTCTAGTCTTAGCATTTTATGCAAATACATCGGGGTTATAAACGGTAACCGCTAATTTTCACTAAATATTAAAATTATTCTAAACTATTAGATTTGTCATATCTTAGGCTTATTTTACATATATTTTTTCTCCTATTCATTCACATATACACGTATTACCATTCTGCGAAATCTTTATTTGATTTTTACCAAATCATTTATTAATTATAATTGAGATAGTGTTCATTCTAAGTTGCTTTGGTTATATCCATATATACGAATATACATATAAAAGTATATGTGTTATTATTAGTGTTATGGCATTCGGATTGGTACGTGGAAAATGATGAAACTTGGCAACTGAAAATTTATGCAAATAAATGTTCTGACGCCTGTTTACAGTGTATTTTATATTTACAAACATTTACTTAACACTTAACAATGTTTATTGTCTATGTAACCACTGTTTACATAGATTCATAAGAAATGCAAACATACAAATACCATTCTAATTCCAACTTCATTTATGTAATCTACTAATTTATATACCTGAAACATATTTATATAATCAAATCTGACATTTACTAATAGATTTATTTTTATGCATATAGAGCTAACGTTTTTCAAGTTCCATTTATCAGGTTACGCATTTTTATATTATTAACAATAGACGAATTACTTTGTAAGCAGTATGCGTATTTATCCAAAAAAAACGATATTTTTTCCACAAAGTGATGCTCATTATCTGTTTATGAAAAGCTAATATCATTTCAGAAATTTATATTTTTAACTGAAATATGTTATATACTTAAGTTGAAGAGATAGGTTTTAGTATTTTTGTTTGTATTCTTTACCGCTTGGTTGAGTACTATTGTAATCCAGGAGGCGTTGGACTAGTGTTTCGTCTGAGTAAGCAAATCCTCAACAGTTCACATCCTTGGTCATATCAGGTGGTTTACCCCAGAATCATATGGTCTTGCTATAAACATTTCACCACCAGCTTTATATGGCCATCGTCTAGTGATAGAATTTACAACTAAGTCGATTTTTCACAAACTACGATAATATAGCTGCCATTTTTCGATGCTTTTCAGGGGTATCCATCTGTGTCAAATGCAAACAACACATAATATATTTATTTTACATGATTTAAAGTATTTTGCAATTAGAAGAAGTTTCGAAGAACAAATCCTATTAGCAAACTTGCTGATATTTGCATTCTCGTTTTCAGCACAATCTTGATTGTTATATAATATTTATGTAAATTATATTTAAGATAATTTCCATCATTAGTAAACTATGACATATTACTTAATTAACTACATGCAAGCAGCAACATATGCCCCGAATTCGTCAGTGAACCTGATTTGTCTATCTTCTTAAATGCTTGTAACCTCGTTTTCGAAAATGGGGCTGGTTAACTAATTCAAATAATAACATAACTACGATAACAATTCCGACTGATAATAGTTTAAGTATCGTAAAACAGTAAGAAGCCATGTAGCTACAAACATTGTCAATCTCTTAATACTTTACTCAACAATTTTAGCAATGAAACAAGCAACTTGATATTTCTATGATCAAATTCAATACAACAATTCACTACAACACTACTTTGTAATACACTTAAGTTTGTGAAATATTTTTTTGTTCCTGACCGTTTTTCGCTCGTAGCCCATATAATCTGCACTGAATAGAATAAAAAGTAAACTCATCATGTGTGTTTTATTTCTAGAAGCCATTTTTCAGCTCTTACATTGTTTTTTATTTCGTAGATAGTTCTCATTTTTGGCCACTTATCAAATCCCTGTTTTATAGCGCTATAATTTTGGACATTTTGACTTATAACAAGCTATTGTAGGTTGCGTTTGATTGGCATGTTTCGATAAATGTAGTATGAAGTATATTGCTTATTCATGCTATTGTATGATTCTAAACAAGTCAAAGACGTTGAATTTAAACCATTAGTTGCATTCTCTAATGCTACATAAAGTTTATTCATTTTAGATGATTCATAATATTAGTACACAAGTACATTAAGAAATAAAGCGTTCTTCAGAATATATTGGATTGCTTGGAAGCTGAAATTACATAAAAGTTTAATATAGGGAATTTAAATGGGAAACGAATGACACTACTGAAGACGACTTAATTACTAAATATGACAGGATATCATCTCAAATGTACAAAGGCGCCTTCAGCTGTCTAGCATTTTTTGTAAATATAGTTTAATAAAATCTCACTAAAGTAGATCGATGTTTTATTGACTAACATAAAAACAACGGAAAAAATTTCTTCATGACAGTAGTTATCTAGTAGTATTTACATAGACAAATAACAGTGGCTTTTTAAAAAATCTGAAGACTATAATTCTGAGTAGAAACGACTATTCACTTGTTTATTGCTTTCATTTGATTAAGTGACTATATAAGCACTGATTAGCACAAAAGAGCTACTAAATAGGCATTTTCTTCATTCATACAAGTTCCAATATATAGGATCCGGTGATCAGCGTTATCATAACCCCCCCACTTGTGGCTAACATTGTACATGTACTTTAAAGCAGATGCTTTGAAAGGATAGCATGAAAAGCGAATTACGGAATTATAGAACTAATCCCGAACAAACTATCTAAAGAGAGAGAACAACTAAAATATTCAGATTGTGTGTTATTTGTTGGATACTGATACAAATTCGATGAAATGTATACATTTAGGACAATCAATGCCGATTGTCGTATTTTCAAGCTTACTATAAACCCATTAAATCTTAAGTGATTTTTTTAATTAATTTTTTTCTGAAATGTCAAGTAACTGATTCCATTCTTCCGTAAAGTACCTGTTTTAATAACCCTTGTTCATATACAACAAACCAGACGTTTCATAGGTAACATATTGTTAAACTATCACGTTTTGCTAGGTTTTGCTGACGTAAAACCTAAAATCACTGTAAGAATTAGATTTTGTGGTCGTGATAAAATTAAATTAAAAATAATGGTTAATCAAAACGTGTGATAACAGACCATTTCTGATCAAGAAAATAAGACAGATTGCATAACATTTAAAATATATCACTAAAAATATTTACAAGAGTTAGATAAAGTAGCTTAACTTTTGAATGGTTGTAGTCAGGGAGTTTAATAAACATAGAATTATTATTTACCATTGGATTTTGCTTCTTTCCTTCATTTATTTTCCACTTTAATTCAAACGGTTAACTCTCAAATTTATTGACAGTAATCCAAATTTTTGCTTTAGAATTCATTTTCTTGTTACTTAAATCTATTAGTAGACTAATAATTGCTCCTAAGTAGAAAACTATGCCGTACTAGTTTTATGTTTGCGAAATGAATTTTTATGTAGAAAAATTATAACAGAGAATATTTATCTATAATCACCTCCTCTTCAGGTTATACAGAAGTGAACTCACAAGATTTATTTACAAATGTCTGTAAAAGTATTAATACAATGTGCTATGAAGCTAGTACAAAACGAACAGAGACAATGTTGAGCGGATTGAAACCTAAACACCTTAAAAGTATGCATTTAGTGTTAATCATGATTTAAGTATAGAAATATAGAATAATCACTAAAATGTAGGTCTAACTTGTCGTTTATGTGCAACTTATTATAAGATTCTAATAAAAGGTTTTCGGATATGTACAAAGTACCTTACTAAATGTCATTTCATTGTTGAACGCTAAATACAGAGTTAATATATTGACATGTTGTTATTCACAAATGTATTGTCCGTAGCAACTCGGGTTTGGAATTCATATGATCAAGTGCAATACATTTTTCTGGTCACAAATCTTTTGTAGTATATATGACTGAACCAAGTTCAAGCACTTATTATTGAATAATTATATGACTGTACTTTATAACATAGAAATCAAATATTACCTGTTATAAATAGACTAAAATTAACCCTAATGGAAGTATAATGTCTATAAAGAGATTAATAATAACTATAATTCAGCATGTCGAAAACTTTTAAACTAAAATTATAATTTTCATTAAGTAGGTTCATTGAAGCCATAAATCACAAGGACTTCATTAAAGAGGTAACAATATAAATGTTAAGCTCCTGGAACAGTTAGTAATAACTTTGTTATGATTTCGTATATGATGTCAGTCAGTGATAAAATAAATATCACAGTTAATTCCGTATTAAAGTATTTCAACCTGTTCGTTTAAAAAAGTACAAACTTCTTATCATTCCCAGGTGAAAAATAAATTTCTATTGTAACTTTGTTTCACTATATGGAAATTATGATATAATTCCATCATAATATTCCATAAAGCATTTCAAAACTGTATAAGTCGATATTGATGCAAAGTGAAGTTATAAATGTCTAGCCATCATACTAAAATTTTATTTATCAGTTATTGACATTTTTCCTAGCTTATAAACAAGTTGCTTCAAAGCGCCTTGATTTAGAACAATACTATTATCACTACTACTATAATTGTATCAATGTTGAAGGGACCAAGTTGGAATCAAGTTGATTTTGAGGGGTTAGACAAAAATTAGTGTCATTGATCACACTACATTATTTGAAATCGTATTCAAAACCGTAACAAATGTTCACAAATGTTAATGTTTAAGTTAATATAAAGTTCTTATATAATCACAAACACAATTATTGTTTGATTTTTGGTTAAATACATTCTGCTAACTTATTGTATCCAACATAAGATAGATACTGTTTGTAAAATGCCTTCAAATACTGAACAATTCTCAGTTATCAATGTTTAACTGAACAATTAATGTAATGTGTCACTTCAAATTAATATTTCAAACTACTTGAATTTCTGTGTATAAGTAAATTCATAAGTTAGGTAATAGTATCATATTGTACTTACTTACTTACGCCTGTTACCCCTCTCGGAGGAGCAACGGCCGCTCACCAGTATTCTCCATTCAACTCTGTCCTGAGCAATCCTTTCCAGCTGTCTCCAGTTATTGTTCATCCTTTTTATGTCTGCTTCTAGCTCTCGACGCAGGGTGTTCTTTGGCCTACCTCTTTTCCGTTTTCCAACAGGATTCCAAGTTAGTGCTTGTCTCGTGATGAAGTCTGATGACTTCCGCGATGTATGTCCTATCCATTTCCAACGTGGTTTCCTGATTTCCTCTTCAGCTGGAAGTTGGTTTGTTCTCTTCCAAAATGAACATACTGTAGTATACTTCTAATTACAAACCTAACTACTTTGTCCCATCTTGGTCATTCGTAGATAAGCAAAAATACTCATAATCAAAACGGAAATTCGCCAACGAAGAAGTAAAAAATATAAATGCAAAATACGTACAACGAAAATATTTGCCTTACTATGAAACGTCATCTTAGTATAATCATTCTGAATTAATTGTATTCATTTAGATGAAATCTTCTTAAATTGTTTAGGATCCTTTAATTAATGATAACATCAACAACATGTATACAAGTTTAAAAAAAATACAACATTTTATTAATACATTGTGTAAAGTTTAGTTATGCATATTCATTAAAATAAGCAATAACAATTTCATGACGTATCTAGACGTGACCAGTGGAGTTCAGTCGTGTCAAGTGTGAGGCAGTTACCTACCGATGACAATAGACGAGGTCACGCCAACGTATCACAAATTGACTGAATTAGAAATACCAACCATCAGAAGCCGACTCAATGGTCTAATGGTAGAGCCCTCGTCACGGAGCCAGAGGGTCCTGGGTTAAATCCCCAACGGGGTCGTAAATGCGTACTACTGGAGAGTCCCATACTAGGACAAGATAGCTGTCCAGTGCTTTCAGTTGATCAATGGTTGTCTGATTCGGACCAATTTATGATATCAGGCCTGACAATTTTATAACTATTAATCAGACAAATAGGTATATTCATACACTGAATCTAAAAATGGAAAGAAAATGGGAACATTTGTCACGAATATCACTTTCTAAAATTTTTTCCAATATATCTATATATTACTAATTATTCCCCTAAATAATTATACTAACTTTAAACACTGTCACTGATTTGCAGGATATCGAAAAACAACAGTAAATTGTTTCATTTCACTACTGATCTTGTGGTATACTGCAATTTTATTTTACTTCAATAATAATGTTGCATACAAATTATAAAGAAACAATGAAGGTATTATGTATTCTGTTATGCAAAATGTTTATTCTGATATATTCCAAACATACTTAAGAACACATGCTGTGTAGTGTATATATTAGAATAATTTACAACTGAATAAGTTTTACAATCAGACACATAATTCAGATGCGATTAAGACAGAAATAAAAGTAAGTGAGGAAAATGAATGAAACAGGCTTTAATGATTTCTATTACATCCATTGAAATCTGGTTGCAAATATTACTATATTTATGTTTGGAAAGCATGAAAACAATATGTATTTGTTCTTAAATAGTAAAACATATATTCGAATTAAATGTAAATTAACATTTCATGTTAAGATATCAATATGAATGATTGATGTTGTTATCCGTATGATTGTGTTAACAGGCATTACTGGTTACGTAAGCAAACCCTTAATAATTTATAAGTTGTCTATAACAGGTCGTTGAAGTAATTAATTAATAGATTTATTTAAAGTTGTAGGCGTAGATACTTCATTTAACTTGAATTTATAAAATATAATAACTAAAACTAGATTTATATATGTAGATGTTTATAATGTGCAAAATCAATGAGAGTTTCGTGAAGATTAATAATGAAATCTTTATTGGCATGAAGTTAGCCTATCATTTTAATGAAATGACAATGAATGATAAGAGATTAGTATCTACAAATGTATTACGAAAATACAGTGATATTTTTGGTTATGCGATAGAAAGAAAAAGTTTTTATCAGATCTGTGTGATATATTCACTCAATACATTTGGAACAGTATGATTACACATAAACTTTATGAAACACAAATGAAAAATAAAGATCAAATAGATAGTCAGAAGATTAGTAAATGAAAATAATAAGAAAAATGTGGTGAATCACACTCCTCTCTGGATATGATATCACCATTACCAAGGTATGTTTTGAACACACCGTGAGGGCGGTTCGAACTATGTATAGATAAGGCTTCAACAAACCTTAAAACACTCTCCGCACACACATCCAGACCACTTTTATAAAACAGCATTAAGGCTGATATAATATCAACTGTGCGGCTTATTTCAACGTGTTTGACTATGGATGATAATATTTACTTATTATGTGGTCCTCCCCTGTGGTTAGTAATCAAATATCCATGGATCCATTCGCGTTCAGCTACCCTTAGGGACAGATCGCAATTATTCTTTTTCATGTACGTATCTTCACATACACGTAAATTGATAAACACAGTGACATATGACGTAGTCTTCTAGGTGCTATCTGAGTTTGCTAATAATAATAATTGGGCAGGCTGACTAGTCCTAATAAGAAAGAAATACACTTCCTTCACTTCAGAGTTTTTAAGTTTCATAAACTTGTAACAAAATTGTCATCTTGAAGAAATATTATAAGAATAATCAGTATGTTTCATGAACATCCAACAATCAATACTGACAAGAAGATAATGTAAACCTTTACAACTAGTTTTGATGTTGTTCAAGGTTGGTTTGATTTAAAAAAGACAATGATTTTAACATAAAATCATAGAATAGTAGACAATTTTAATGCATTACATTAATACTGCACAATTATGTTCATAGATGTGAACTAGCTATAAGCTATATTTTTAATTAGTAATTTTGGTATTTATTTATTTAACAGAAGTTCAAACTAGACTGTTAAGCATCCTATGAATACAATATCCATCAATAATGTTCTTCAGATAATTAGTTAGAAAATACTTTCAAATTGTTTGTTCAAATGTAAACGAAATATTTTAGAACAAACTTTCAGTATTTGTTTGCATACAACAATAATATAAATATTTTGATCTCTTTGAATTCATTTCCTTAAAAGAATAACACTGATCAGAAAGCTTTTAGTTCGCCATATAAATGATATTTGCATTCCTGATTAATCAAATGTATTGAATTTACTTGACTTGAAGGTTATATTAAAATAATGCTGTGTATAAACGCAACCCTATTTTTATGTGTTTTGCTGATCTTCTCGTCACATCAACATACTAAAAAGAAAGTTAAGGTAATGATTGTAAAGCTATGTAAGTTCAGTTGACCTTTGATAAGAGACAACTTATTTCACAATGTATCGATGTTTTAAACATTCACTTTTTCGTGGTACTTATAGAATATATAACAAATAACTGTTTTATTGAATTGCGGTAACTTGTCAGCGTAATTTGTTTTTCAAATGTCAAGCGACATTATATACATGGTTTTATACGTTAATCACAATTAGCTTAACTAAAATACATAAATTTAAAGAAATTAAAATAACTAAAAACTTTCAATATGGGGCATTACAGACGAATATCAATTTGTCCAACTTTGGAGAAAGCGTCTATCAGATAACTTAAACCTTAAATTGACTACAATCAGTTTACAATTCTCTCTTAAGTACCAATAAACATTATATATATATATATATATATATATATATATATATATATATATATATATATATATATATATAAATGAAATAATTACATTTAGCATCCATTTAGTGCTTTAAACGTAAATAATTGCAGCCAGCGTAATATAGTAAATCCGAAGTATTGTGAACTTTTTAACGTTTATAACTTATTAAAATCTGATATTATCACTAGCTTACACAGTAAATCCTTATTGTTTGAAGGACGAGGAAATTTGATATACATCTGTTTGTAGGTCAAATTAATGCTTGTGTTGACCTTTGTAGATATAAATTTTCAGTAATAAATCATAATCAAGAAGCTTAGTCTGCAAATTTTCGATAATATAAGCACAGACTATTTAGTGATGTAGTGTTGAGACTCAATCTCACACAAAAAGAATTTTATCGAGCATGTTTCATCGAGGAATTTTTCAAATGCAAGAACAATAAATAATATGAGGTTGAATTTACTCAACCGTAAAAAGTACAAGATATTTTTATGCTACTTATTAGTAGGTAAAATTGTATCAGCAATTTTATTTTCGCTTGGGAAAACGAGAAAGAAAATGAAAGATTTTTATCGTACTTCTTCCTTTATTACTGACCGTTTATATTCTTCAAATACAAATAGCAAGTAATAAGTGAGTATCACCTTGTAAATTATATATATATCATTAACTTCCTTGCCCTTTTAAATACGAATAAAATTACTTATATACAGTTCTACCTACTGAAAGGTCGTATAATATGGCATTATCTTACAGTTTTACGGTAAAATATATTCAGCACCATATTGTGCAATAAAGTAAATTTGCCTCATTACACAAGCTCTTATGCTTCCATATGAGCACAAAACCATGTAAGTAAATAAACTATTTCACAAGCGTAATGTTGAGTTTTACATGCAGATAATCATTATTGATTTAGACAGTGAATAATAGTCATTATGACAAGTCAAGTTTGTAGATGTAAGAGATACCCGAAAAAGAGAAAGGTCATAAGTTAATCAATTATAAAATATATTTGCTAGGCAAAGTGATTACAGTAGATATGAATTACAGAAATTATCGATCGTGATATTGGCGATGGTGACAAGCTTAATTAATCAAGCTGCAGAGGCTGCTGCTATACTGTCCGTCCTCACCTGCATTTGCTGCTGTGTGTGAGATACAAGAGCTAGTCCAAGATCAAAGTCTAAGTCATTTATTTGCATCCATGTTCTCCACTGTATTCCGATAGTGCCTTGAGATGTTACAGTTCTCATGATCTAGTCAACCGTCAGCAGAAATAGAGGGGACGAGAGCAAATAACCTTGTTTGATACTAGTCTTCACTTCGATCGAATCAGTGAACTGACCATCATACACGACTTTATAGTGTTATCCGTCATAAGAACTCTTCATGGTAATGACTATCTTTACAGGTATCCAATGGTATTGAAGAAGGCTCCAGATTATTCTCCTATCCACGTCGTCAAATGCTTTCTCGTAGTCGAGTAAAATGATACGAATTTGGGAATTCTATTTAATTGATTGTGCAACAATGTGCTGTAGTGTCGAGATTTTGTCGGTACACGATCATTCCTTGGCAAATCCGGCCTGTCGATCTCGAAGTTAGGCGTTGACTGTATCTATCATTTGGTTCAATAACACTCTGTTGAAGACTTTTCCTGGTACTGAAAGAGGAGTAATGCATTTGTAGCTCTCGCAATTGCCATGATATCATTTCTTGAGTATTTTGATGAGGTAGTCAGTTATTTCAGTCTGTCGGCACTTGTTATTACTCCTAAATTTTCTGAGGAGAATGCGGAGTATCTTTGCAGTTGCATCCATATCTGCTTTCAGTGCCTCAGCTGGTGTGTTGTGTGGCGCTGCTGATTTGTCATTCTTGATTTGTCGGACGGTCATTATGATTTCTTCAACTGTTGGTGGGTCGGTGTTTATAGGGAGTTCCTTGACCGCTGCTTTGATGACTGGTGGGTTCAGTGGGGCGGGTCTATTCAAGAGTTATTCGAAGTGTTCTACCCACCTGTTTTGTTGTTCATTCACTTCAGTGATTGGTTTGCCATCCTTGTTCTTGATTGGCTGTTCTGGTTTACTGAATTTCCCAGCTAGTATCTTTGTTCTTATGTATAGGTGCCTCACGTTTCCTTCTCTTACAGCTATCTCCGCCGTCATTGCTGGGTCCTCCACATAGTTCTGTTTATCCGACTTAATGCTCCTCTTCATTCGCTTGTTGGCTTCTGCATATTCGGCCTGTGCCTTGGCTTCCTCTGTTCTTGTTCGACTGTTATTATTTTCTATCTTTTAGCTCCTCCTTTCTTGAATCTTATCATAGTACCAACAGAGATCCATTCCTTTTGATTGTTCTCCTTGCTACTCAAAACCTCCTGATATGTTGAAGTCATCCCTTCTTCAATTCCTTTCCAGTTTATCTCCATTATAGTATTTTTCTCCTCAAGTAGATCGTGAAAGGCCTGGAGCCTATTGTTGAGAGTTATCTTGAGTTCAATAAATTTATTAGTATCCCGGAGAAGGGTTATCCTAATCGTTTGTAATACTGCTGCATCAGTTGTCCAGTGCTTCTTCAGCTTCAGTTTCATTTGCCACTACCAGATAGTGATCTGAAGCTATGTCACCCCTTCTCTTTTCTTTCACATCTTCCATGGTCCTTCTGAACTTCTGATTTATGCGAACGTGGTCGATTTGGTTATCTCTTATGTGATCCGGTGAAATAAATTTAGCTTTGTGTATGCATATGGGCGAATATGGTGTCACTTATAATCATTTTGTCGAAGACACACACGTTTTCAAACGACTCACTGTTTTTGTTCCTTTTTCTCAGTCCATGTCGTCCCATGATATCTTCATATCCCGTGTTGCCCATTCTAACCTTAACGTTGAGATTTTCTATCAGAATGGTTAGGTCCTTGGTTGAGTATTTCTCAATGATTGATTGCGACCTCGTGTGGAACTGGTCTTTCTCGTCTTCATGGCTGTTGTTGGTGGGTGCATAACACTAGATGATATTCATTATGATTCCCTCCTTCTTTTTTTCGAAGGATGCTTTAATGATTCTAGATCTAGGAGGTTATCATTCTATTTGTCCTTTCCGTGTTTCTTGGGAAAGCATTATTACTTCTCCTTGTGTATGTGAGGCATTTTCTTTTTCGTGATCGAAGTATAAAAACATTCTTTTGAGAATGATCTTTTCTGTTTAGCTTGTAACCAACGGGTTTCACTTACCTTAAGTATCTTTGGGTCGTATTTTTTCATTTCTTCAGCTGTTTGGATGCTTCTTCCTGTCTCCCACATCATCCAAACAGTCCATGCACCTACATTAGTTGTTGCTCTGGTTGTCAGAAGGGGCATCGTCCTCGTGACTTTTGAAGAAACTCTACTTTAACCATGAGGTGTCATGACTCTTTGAAGTAAAGACCTTCCAATTCCCAGGGTGGAGTTAAAATGGTCGAAATGGTTTTTGCTGGTATGTGATTTCTCGCATGATTGCATTTTCAACGAAATGTGGTTACTAACAACATGCCCAAGCATCATTTTTATCCGGGTTTGGGACCAGCAGCAACCCTAGGGTGATTCCAGGCGGATTTCGATATAGTTCAAGGTGGCAAATTAAAAGATAGTTAGATAGAATGTTAAATTGCTTGGTCACACGTTTAAATAAAACAAACAATGAAATTGTTTTAAGAAAACGTAAAAGTTTCAGTGAAGAGTGGAAAACATTTACAATTGTGACATAGAACAAATAATTCAAAATGCAAAGATTCTTGACACATTGTTAACAGAGAAAAGCAGACACTATGAAGACTGCAGGAAGAAATATGAGAATAAAAAGGGATAAGAAAAAAGAAGCCACTCAATGTGACAGTATCAAGTGAACCGTGAATTCCTTTGTGTATATTTTTGGATTAATATAACGAATAACGGCTATTTCTGCAAAATGTAAAAATCAAGATTTATTCTGCCACCTTGTTATCACGAAGGCAATATTGGGATTCAGTGAATGATCTGTATCAGTGAGGTGTCTTCTTGTAGCACTCCCAAGTGATTAGGCTCATTCAATATAGGGTTCTGAAACTTTTCCAGAAAACACTCTCCGATATTCCAATGTATGTGCTAACAAATGAACATATGAAATGATAAATAAATGAATTCACTGAATCTGTTCAAAAACTACTTATTTTGTCCTCTTAACAGTATTTCGATGTATAAATGCAGAGAAATATACTATTTGGAAATATGTATAACCTTTAGAGTTTACACAGGCATGGTATGCCTTTATTAGATAAACTATGTAAAATCAATGTATCTAAAATACGTAGATGACTCATTTGAAGTATATAGCTTAAAATTTGCTCATTGACAACCGAAAGCTAACTAGAGAATCGAAATTATTCTGTGAAATCTGCGTTAGATTACTCAATAAGTAAATATGAGATGAGGGACTGTATATAAAAGGCATCAGAAAATCTTTTAACTTAAATAATCACATAGAATTTAGGTTACATCAGTCACATGCATGCGTCTCCAACTGAAGCGAATGATTTCCGAAAATTCAAAGTAGTAAATGGTGAATTAAAGAGATGTGTTGTCTAAGTAACTGCGAACGAGGAATTTATGTGATTGTCTAAAAGATATTATTAACTCATTCTAGACAAATAATAGTGTTATGACAAACACTTCTACAAGAATTTCACTATGCTATTACTAAACGAAAGCATATTCGAGAAGTATAGCGTTTCTTGTAAGGATACAGGAAATAAGTTATCCTAACTTTAAACCATAAATGTACAACTACCTTCTTGATACCATTGGTTAATTTGTGTTAAAACAATCTCCAAGTACAAAATCAACAGTATGATGAAAGTGCAAAATGAACCTACATAGGAAACACCACAGCAGTCACTAGAAAATTATTAAGGAAGCTATAAATAAGTTCACCTACTATCTTATAAAACTATTACAACCAGTACCATTTAATCCTAAGGGCACGAATTCCAGAAGGCACTGTTTATTATACATGCTACAAATTTTCGGTAACTTGAAGAAACATCATGTAGTGTAAAACTTATCGTCGTCTGTATTCGAGTCTACGTGAACAATACGAGGTCATATAAGCAACTTAGAGAATAATCTCGACTTTTTGAGGCGAAACTTTGTTCCACGGAAGCTGATATTTTGTAGTGCAAATCAACTTTTCCTATTTGAAATTGTAAACTATAAATGCTTATTTATTTAGTCCTTTACAAATATCGATGTAAGTATACTGTACCCGTATTGAGAAAATCGTTTCACTGAGAGCATGTGCTTTCAAACATATATATATATATATTCTCAAATAAGTGTACACACTTGAAGCTGGTAAAGTACATCACAAACATTTGTTGCTACTAGTAACCAGTATAATTTAAATATTTAACTTTTCTAAATTTCATAATAAACAGTAAACAGCCACATGTTTGAACTTGAGTAAACAAACATTTTTCGTAGGTTGTTCACTCATTTTCTTATTATAAAATTGAAGGACAGTTAATAGGAAGTACTCAATTCATTCATTCATTCAATCCTTAATTTGCATTAATTTTTAATTAGACTACTCTGTTAAATATATTTGAATCTTAATTCTGTGTTAGAATATTAAACTGAAAGTGATCATAAAAAGTGAACTCAGTCTTTCAAATCACTGCATTGCCTAATAATGATTAATGGCAATAAATATGTATTATAGAACTTCATTAACACTTTGAAACAAACATCTGCGTGTGGTATATGGCCTCATAATTATAATATCAGAACTGACTATTAGTCAAGTAACATTAACAAATTTCTTTTACTAGTATGTTTAGTTTTGGAATACAATAGCTTCAATTACTACAGTGTCCTCCTTTTCAAAGACAATATTTTGTTGCATTCCTTATCAGCTTTTTTGACAAAAAAGACATTTACTAAATCTTTAGAGCTATAAAACTGGTTATACGACTACATGAAATAGTAGTATAAAGAAGAGTTTTGAAGATCTAATGCGACTTTCAGTGAAAAAGGCATGGATACGTAGTGATATTTTTCATACATCTTTTAACATTTAGTACTTACAACTACCGTTTAATGATATTTTATAGACATATTTGCTACTCAAAATTAAAAAGTAATAGCTTAATACCGTCAACTCTATAACAGTATGTACTATCATGGTGGGTACTACTCATAAGGTCATCTATAAGTAGTAGGCAGCAGAACGTAGAGCGAAACTGGAAAGAATCATTAAACAACATATGAGGCAAGTTGTGAAGTGGCAAGGAGCAAATCTTAAATAAAATATATATTTAAATCGAGATCAATCAAGGAAAGTTAGCCTACAATCAATGTGCATCAGAGAACGAGAAGAATGTGCAAATTGATGATCTAAAGTAGTGTCCATTCAGTCTTTCTATATTGGTGAACAGTCAGTAAATGGATGAGTTGTAGAAATGCATTACTTATATTTACAATATTTTCTAAAATTTTAATAATGTAAATCCTCTTGTAATTTAACGCTGTTAGTAGTTTATAAAGAGCATGCAGATACATTAAATTCATTTCACTTTGAAAATCCTTTACTTTCCTGCTCTGTTCAAATTTATAAATGGATCAGACTACGCATACTCCAACTAATAGCTTATTTTACCATAAATACCAGTCTTCAATCACTTATAAAGCAGACGAACAAATGCTGACTATTGTGTTATCAGAACATTGGTTTTTGCTACATCGAGGTGGAAAACATAGTTTATAGATTTTTTCATTGAAGTCCCATGACCCTTTTGTGCTCAGTACTAATAACTATTATCCGAACTTTGAATAATTCAAAACGCACCGAATAAAAAATTCCGACAGTCTGATAACTCCTAATATGTAACATTTCATCTATAGTGTTATGCAGTGTAGAGTAATAAATGTACGTAGCGCTGTTATAAATGATACGAAGTCTGTAAAAAAAATCATGGCATTGTCAGCAGATTAATTTAATTATACGCATATGATAAACGCTGAAGCTATTCTTGAAGTTTGTCTATTTTTGACTTTTATACTCCGCTAAAATAACCTGTACCAAAAAGAAGTTCGTTTTTCTTTAATAGATTCAGTTAAGTCGAATGGAATAAATAGCAATTAAAACAGTTCGGTGTTACTGTTTTTGGGTATTAAGGAAAGCAAGTATCAATATTAAGACT
This sequence comes from Schistosoma japonicum, assembly GCA_025215515.1. Taxonomy (NCBI): domain Eukaryota; kingdom Metazoa; phylum Platyhelminthes; class Trematoda; order Strigeidida; family Schistosomatidae; genus Schistosoma; species Schistosoma japonicum. The sequence continues at coordinate 21,376,153 of CM046064.1, read as the reverse complement.
GTGAGATATTTAGCGAATCTTATTTACAGCGCTATGCACAGATAAAAATATTTTGTAATACAACAATATTCATTACTTTTAATCTTTATATAACTAATAGATACAAATCTAAATACCCTTTCTGCATAAAAGTGTGATGTTCATACAAAAATAGACAGAATGAATAATAGCAAGATACATATTGTAATATTTTCTTTGCCATCGGTATATAGGAACGTTTGCTTGTCACTTATAAGTTAATAAACATATTTACTTTTGATGGAAATAAACCATAGGATGACATAAACCCTTTTGTTATTTTTTTTTAAATATTCTAAGATAGTAATGGAAACTTAAGTTTAAATGGGATTCACATGTCATTCATGTTGCCTAAATATAAAAACATAAGTTACCATGGTAGTGTTAATGTAAATGAAAATTAATTCATGTAAATAAATATTTACGTTACATTTATTTTAGTTAAATAACAAACAATGATATTTGATAATAGTATAACTGGAAGTTTACTATTGACTGATGATCAAGTATAAAATCAACTGGCATAATTTACAAAACCAAAATTATGCCTAGAAGAGCTTGTATACTATATGATCTATTATTTATACTGCTATTAAATAATGGTAAGATGTTAAATAGTGTATTTTCTAATATATACATTCAAGGTTTATTTGAAAATATTTCGGGATTGTCTGATAACTGCGATTATTCAATGGATAAGTAAGTAATGATAATGAAATTGCCAAATTAACTTGTAACAGTATTGACAATTTCTCACTGGGCTTTTTCATATTTTGTAAGCGTCTTCTAGACTTTCAGTAGAACTTCTTTTAAATTAATAAATATAACAGTATAATATAAAACCAGTTTACATATAAATTTCGACATTGTTGAACTACAAAATGATTTTGGCAGAATATTCCAATTTTCAGCATAACATTCTGTTACATATCATAGATGATGATGTGTTTCTGTAACTTGGCTAAATAAAACACAATATTTTTGACGAAATCTAAGATGAATTATTTATTACGGTCGAATGTTAGTTATATATTACTGATCAGAGTTAGAATGTTTGACAGCAATTAACGAAAGTTATCATATGACTGGTTTAAGAATGATAAATGCTGATAACACTGAAATACTTAAGTATTTTGTGCTATATATTTAGCGAATTTGTAATAAACGAAGCCTTGGGTAAGATTTCATAATGCTTAGACAATTTTAAGCAAGGCACATATTCATGTCTATTTAGTCTTCAAAACAGCTTATGTTGGTTCAAGTTCACATAGGAAGATTTCTACAAAAGTAATTTAACAGTTCACATACCTAAATTAAAAAATAAACGATATTTCTTTTAATTGATACTTCATTCCATATAGCTACTATTAGACAGTCACAATCGTTATTACTTTTTCTATGTATTCTGAAAGCTATTTTATGTATTCTATATTATGTTATTATGCAAGACTGCCTTCCTCGATGCTCGTAATAATTAAGGTAGAAGAGTTCTGTGTTAAGAGAATTCAGAATTTTGTACATCTATTAATAATAATGAAAACTATATCATATCATTACAATGCACTATTATTTGTATTTTCACGATTATAGTATGTGTACAACTTCAGTTGGAAGAAAATATACTCTGGATTTATTTATTACTAATTTATCCTCAGTTATTTAATCATCATCATCATCCACTTATTCAGTATTCATACTTAAGTTAATTACATAAAGTAGAATAAGGATAATATTTTGATTTTGTACACTTTATTAAAGTAGTATTAATTGCTTTATCAATTTAACATGAATTTTACTTTTTTTTTAGAGATTGCACATCTCACCAACATTATGAACAAAATTGTGACAATGCATGGAAATGTAAGCAATACATTAAAATATTTACGTTTTACGTACCATTTGTTTGTTGTTTTTTTTCAATAAATCTTTATGACATAATACCATTGATCATTTAAAGTTAGAACAGTTCTTAGGATAATCACATACGTATTCAATGGGGTATTAATAGTAGTGAATTTGATTCTTAAGTCTTGATATCAGCTATTTTCCCGTGTTAATAATGTCAGCAACTATCTCCAGTTGGACAAAAAAAAATTACCTTAAAAGATTTAGTTAAAATAAAACAAGCCATGGTAAAACATTGTTTCGTATCATTGATAATTATGTAAATGTTTTGTTCATGAATAAATTTCGTAACATATCTGGCAAAAGTTTTTTTTGTCAGTTAATTCATCATCTCAGTCATAAAAAGCGCAGGGCCTGGCATATATGTGCAGTAGCTAAAGTTTGTATACTATATTAGCACGAATCGATCAAATGAACAAGAATAATAATGAATGTAAAAAGGTGCACGAAAGAATAGTGAAACTTAAGATATAGAAGTAAAAGAATAATTACATTTGCATTATTGTGACTGATTCTAATCTGTTACCCAATATCTACAGTAACTGGTCACGATTACTGCACTCATCCTTATCTAAGTAATAGTAGTCAATAACAGGGATCTGATCAATAGTCAGTGATTGCATTATCTACTTTCTAGCATAATATTTGTATAGTTCTACAAAGTGCCTACTTCAAAACTGGCTTCAGTGCATTAAAATGTTAAGGGTATATATGTAATGCAGTGTACTTCCACAGTCAATTTACTTTTTCAACACGCACTCATATACTAAGGATATATACTCTTGATAGATTCAAATATTAGTATTGAAAATCGACAACAGTTTTTGGGTATGACAATTATCGTTTAAATAATTTGCCATTTCTATCAAGATCATTTACTGATCACTGATTAATCCCCGATTAAATACACATTTAGCAACTAACGATAATCATGTATTGATAACAACCCCATATATGAAGTGCTTTATTGTGCTTGGCTTTTTTAATGGACAGAGGGCATATAAAAATAATCCAATGATGGTTAGTTTTTACACAGTAACAATGTTCATTTTGTTTTGAACTACAGTTATTCCTAAATTTACATCTAAAGAGTTCAAGTTTAACATTAGAAGGAGGGCAAAACCTATTCTTGATGAAATTATTGGTCAACTCACACTAGTTAAATCATCAAATCCATTCATGCCATGTGACGAACTTAGATTTACTTTAAACGAAAATCATACATATGGATTGCCATTTTACTTGAATAACGATACAGGTGAACTGCGCACAAATGCTTTACTATTCAATATGTTAAAAGATGAACCATTGTCAGTGATAGCCACTGTAGAGAGTGTTAACTATAAAAAGATTTCAGATGCAACACTGATTACAATCTCATGGGAAGAAGCATATTTAAACGATGAAAATAACAGCGCACTTCCTTCTAATGAACAGTATCCCGTTAATGAAGAACATCAAATTACAAGTTTAAAACGAGTTGCACGTGTAAGTCAGAATGCTTGAAAGTTTACACATTTATTATAGATGAAATCATTTAATTTAGAAAAATTGCATTTAGCAAATAAACACTCATCTAGAGTATGACTGTTTGAAACCTCTTAAATATATACTTAAGAATTTAACTTTTTATTAAGTTCCTAAATAATGGCCCCACAAATGCTTATAATAAAGAGATTCACAAACCTACAGATCTTATTTAACACTGTGTATGTGATACTGATTTCAATGTTCATGTCTACTTAATAAAACAATACTGACCTATTGATAGATTTGTTTCCTGGCCGCACTAAAGAGTGTCTACGAAAGAGTCATTGGGCTTGCCGGTTCATTCTATCTACTTAACTGTTGCCATAAATGCACATGAAGTCAGTTCAACTCAGAAATCATCCATTATCTTGTATCAGCGTTATTGTGGGTAGCAAATATTCTAATCGTAATCCGTTATAGACTAGTTGTCGATGCTTACACAGCCATATCTATACTGAAAGAAAATATGATACATGGTGTTTTTTATCATTTATTGTTAAGAGGTTTCTTAGTGTTACATTTGTTGCAAAAGATTTCACAGATTTTCCAAGATAAATGTTTTAATATATTATGCTTTATATTTCCGTTGTCGCTTCTTACAAAGTCTAGTCTCCACAAATCTTTTTAACTTTGAATAAGATTTCTTTTGTCTTGTGGGGAACAAAAGATTATATGTATGTACTGGTCGGACTAATATTTGTATTTTTAATTGCAAACGTTGACGAATCTTCACTGAAAACAAATCTTTGTTTGAATTGTTTTCCAAGATTCATATGTCCAGATTTCGATTTCGATGAACCAAATGATCAAGTTCTATAGACTCAACAAAGTTTAACGATTTTACATCACTGTAAGATTTTAATGACCTTAGAATTAATTATGTTTTGTATTTTATTTGATTATGTATAATTTATTGACATTTTTAATACAGGCAATTGATACAGTAAATAATATTGATTTTGAATTCATTCGAGATGATATTAGGCCAACTGAGAACATCTGTTGTGGTCAAGCATGGTCAGTTACTGCACGAATTATATTTCCACCTGGTGTTCACAATGTCGACATTGAATTAGTTTGGCCCAAGAAACATCAGCGATTATTTTGGCTACGTCAGGTTGTTTGGAAATTTATCTATTGGTCAGAAATTAAAACTCGGTAATCTCAAAAATGTTACTGATCCTTACGTCGAAATCAATCTTGCTGATCCAACGGTAGACATATCTTAAATTTTTAATCATTCTAATTTATGTTTATCAAACTGCAACATCTGTTAACACCGAATACCTTTATAACATGAAGTAGATGTATATATGTCTAGCCGGCCAAAAAGCATCACTTATAATTGTGTTATGTACGATGGAAAGAAAGCAATATTACTTTATATGTACCTCTTCCCTTTAACTAATTATCACTTAATAAATAGTAAATGACAGTTTTATAGTGAGTGCAGACTTCATATTTGTTCGATATTTTCTCATATATCAGCTGATATTTAAATTAACATTTAACGCTGAATACCATTAGTAAGTATCATTTATAATACTTTAATTAGCTTAACATTCAATCAACAAAATATTGTCTTTAGTTAAAGAATTTAACAAATTAATGCTAAAACATGTCAACTTGGTGCCAACTAACGTCTGGTATGCCAGTAAAATTACAAGACATATAGTTGGTAGATATATTTTTATAAAGCGTATTTGATTACAGACAGAATGTACCAAAAGTTCCTGAAATTTACTTAGCACATGATCTGTTTTATTTTTAATTGACAATACATCAATATCAAATCACAAATTAACCGGTCTAACTGTGGTTTAGTATTATAGTATAGAAATTGCACATTGTACATTAAAAAATCCAAACGAGAACAGTTTTATACGAAATAAAAATCTTCAATTATTGTATTTAGAAGCATAGTACCTGATCTTCGATATAATAACTACAATAAATGCATTCATCGTCAAATTACAGAAATATAACATCAATATTTGTGTCAGTCGTAAATGGCCAATCATAACTTAGAATCATTGATTACATATTTTTATTTATATTCAAAAGGATGTCATAGTGGTCATTAATTAATTGTGTGACCAGACGTTCCTGAAAAACACATTCAAGGCTGTAAATTGCTGATGAATCTGTGAAGTATTGAAACTAATCTACTATATACCGCAAACATTTGAAAGTGATTATTTTACTCAGTTATGTTAAATAATTACTAATAATTGCTGTAAATAATTAGTCACTGTACATTTATTCATCTGATGCTATTTTCCTTCAGTTAACAACTATATGATTAACTAGAAATTTTTATCAGTATTTTGATCTTATGATGTAGTCTGAAAAGATATTTTAAACTTGACGATTAAATTAACAAGCTTAGGGAATTCAGTCAGAATTATGCTCTTAAGCTAGTAATCCTTTCCAAAGTTGTATGTAACTTTATTCCACAAGTGATAATGTTGCAAGCGTCTAACAGTAGAGAGAAATCAAAAGTCATATCACATTAAACAGCTACATTATCGTATACAAAGTTATCTTTTCTTAAAATTAAATTTAACGCTAAGTTAAAATGTGTATACTTTGTAGAATGGAAATCAAAGCCTTTTTGATTGATTTTGTCATGCATACATGTAATAAGTTTGACTTATCTTTTCCATAATCCGTACATTTTATAAAATCTATACAATCAGTTATGTATTCAATAAGAATAAGTGTAAGTAATAGAGAAAATCAATTATTGAACCTGAAGTTCAAGATCATGCATATCTCTAAACAAGTAATAAAATGTAACACTTTCAATGTTGTTATCAAGATTGTCAGAAAAACTGTCTCGAATTTGAATAAATTACACTTTCTGACTACACACTTTCAGGATAATGTTTCATGTCAACATATTTTGTGGAAGATTAGAACTATTATTTAATAATTATTAGTTTCACTGCCTAATCCACAATAGTCATTATATTAGTCTTTATATTTATCCATCAACAAATCATTACATATTTTTACCTTCTGATAAATATAAATCAGGATTGAACAAAGAGTATTTCCTATAATACAACTAATAACAAGCAGTAACGTTCTTTAATTTAAAACAGATTCCGACTGATATTTTCTAACCTGCCAAACACACTGAAAATACTTAACATTACCCATTACAATGTTAATTATTTTTAGCAATTCAGACAGATGAAATTGAAACTGGAAAATGTTGAAGTAACCGGCCAAACGAGTGGAGCGTATGATCAGTTTAGTATAGGTCTGCATTTTGCTGTGATATTATGGAAGAAGGATGGTTTGGTTCCAGAAACAAAACTAAATGCTGGTATCGTTTTACAATCTAGGGACATAGTATGGGTTGGTTTACTAACACTGTTATATACTGAAACATGCCCAACACTTTCGAGTGAAATAAGCATCTCGTCGTGTCCAAAGATTATCATACCAACTGATATCGCTGTTGTGACCGCAGAAGTTTATCTACCAATTTTAATTGAAGACTACACTGTAAGTTATTCATTTTGTTATTTCAAAAGATGTTTGCAAACTTGGAGGGTTTAGATTTTTGAAAAGACATTCTGGAATGCATAGTTTGTTACTCAGTAGAAACACTACCTAAATAACTAAATAACAAACAGGTGGTAGAAACCACAATTAAAAGTTTATGCGTATATGAAAATTGAATTTAATGTAGGTTGTCACTATATCTATATAATTAACCAGTCTAAGTGAGGTTGACATTCAGTTGTAGAATAAAACACATTAAAGGAAACAAACTAGTTATCATTTCTACCAAGTAAAACATGTCCTAACTAGTTATATTTGGATTAAAAATACTGTAGTACAATAGTAGGTCTCTTAAAAACTTTCTGCTTGCTTACAGTAGTGAGATTGATATTAAAAGCGTGTATTGCATGGTTTTAAATAATTCATACAAACAATAATGACAAATTATGTATATCTAATTAATTCTTAATTTAAATCATCATATTCGTTCAAACGACATACTCTTGAAACATTACATTTACCATATGCATAGTATGCTTCTGTGTAAAGAATTCGGTTGTACTCATTTGATAAAAGACGTGTAATTAATTCCTTTATAAAAAAGTTATTTACTTATACTTATTGTTTGATGAATTTTTATCGTTATAAAAGTGGTCTTAAGTATTTAACTGCTGTACACCATTTGTAGTGATTCTAAATCATAGGCTCTTTTACATAGAATAGTATCATCAATCTTGTATTTTTCTGCAGCTAAATATAAACTTATTAAGTGGATTCATTTTATTTGGTAAATATACTTACTTATAACGACTTAACGTATCTACTACTTTCTAATTTATGCTTCATAAGTTTTTCCAACTATCGACAAAACATATACATTACCCAGACTTAAAATTAACATATTTCCTTATAGTTCACGATCCTTCGTAGGTCGCCTAGTTAGGGATAAAACAAGTAATCTAAATAGCAAATGAAAGTCGAGTAAATAGTTTGCAGAAATGTAGAACCGAATTAATCAATATCATAGTAACATCATATATGGCCTCTTTTCTGTGCATTCTTTGCGTTATTTATGTACAGGATATTTAATTCTTCTTAATTTAGATGCAAATTCACAATGTATTATTATGTTTAAGGACCGATCAGTAATAGAATGTTGAAATTATGTTCTAATGAAACGTTGGAAGAGCGAATGAATGAAGGCCCATTATTAGTTGTCCGGTTATACTCTGAGGTATCGCAACAAGTTAACAATGGTACATTTACTTTCAATCGTTCGTGTAATTTTCAACTGATTACGTTTCAAAAGTACCGAACAAACTGGACAATTGTAAAGAAAAGCGCATGTTGTAAACCTAATTGATTGAATATTCAGTTTACGTTAATTAAATTTCCTCTTTGAAGAACTTGTAGCATTTTTCCCATTAAAAGAACTTATATTTAAATTTATAGTGGTAGATTGGCGTTGATTTACATGCTGTTCACCAGAATGCAACAATAATAAAGTCTTTTGATTAAAATTGAAGATAACGTAGAAGTGGTTAGGTCAACTAGAGTCTAAAATACTTAATAGATATCGTAATACTAATAATTTCTTAATGCCATACGTGTTTTTTTGAGAATAAACAATACACTGGGCTCAGCACTTGTAAATATCAAGGACAGAGTACCAAAAGAAGAACAAACGAACTGTGTCTATGAGATCAAAGGCAATGATTGCAATGCTAAATACGTAGAAGAAACATCACGACAACTGAATGTAAGGGCGAAGGAATATACCTTTTATTCGAAGAATATTCCAAAATCCTCCACAACAATTCTAGTATTAGTTCACTTACAATGACTCATATAACAATCTCATACTCTGTATACGATTGGATATTCGTGAATTAAATTTGACCTCTTATTTACATTTATATTCGATAATTTTTGATTTTGGTTATTTGCCTGAAGAAGCTCAGGACAGCTTGCCGAAAGAAACGTTGGAATTTTTCTTTAATTTCATCCGCCGAGATTATTTACAAATATATTCTATTCATATGTCTTAGATACACTCGGCTCCCAATTTTAGTAAATATTTTCGTTCTTTGTAGGACGAAAATACTTATAAAATTTCTTAATAACGTTTCAATTAATATGAACTTGGATTGTAAGCATTCACTAGTTACAATTGGATCCTGCTGTTATATGCACACAATCTTATCATTTAAGTTTAAGCATTTTCAGCACTCAGTCAAAGAATGATGTTATAAATAGAAAAGATTATTAGAAATCACACCTATATTGGTATAACTTTGTAAATGAATCTGTTGTATACAATAAATAATAATTCAATAGTTCCGATTAGTCTCACTATTTTCGTGAATAAATATTTATTTTAACTGTGGAACACTTAAAAAAAATACTATTTATAACATAATTTTAATATAATTTTTTCTATTAAACTTAAAGTGCATCTTCAAGATTCCGCACATCTATAACTTGAATCTCTTTTTATTTACTACATTTTTTAGTTTTCAGTTTACTCAACAGGTACAGTGCAACAGTTTCCTACATGGATTTACAAAAAGGCGAAGGACTAACGAAATATGAACCTAAATCTGTGGTACAATCTACACACGAAGAAGTTCTCAATAATTCAATTATCACAAAACGAATTGATATATCTGTCAAAGAGCTGCGTAATATTTGTAAGCTGTTTGACATCTCAGGTGTATCTCTACTTTAAGTACTTCAGTATTCTAATTTATCACTACTAATCACAATTCTTGGTAAATATGTTACACATTTTATGAAACGATACTCGAAAACGTATGGTCTTTAAAATAATAGCTTAACAAGACTATAATGTCAGATATCTTAAATTAGGTTATACTTTGACTGTCTTTCAACTAACTACTCATGCTTCTGTAAATGTAGGTAATTGTCTACAGAGACTCTTTACTGAAGTGTTTCTTTCCAATAACAGTATAAACGTATTCATTTAGATAAACAGTTTTGAAACAAGCTATTTAAATTAAAAGTGTCATTGCATGAACCCAGTTCTGTTTGTGATGAAATATCAGTCATAACATCAAATGAGACAACGTCAACAGTTAATATATTATTCTAAAAATAAAATAACGGTTGCTGACACCTGTTTGCCGACTAGAGGATATACCACAGTAGTTTCTATAAGTTTCCAGTTTAATCCATTGCACTGTCTTATAAACGGCAGCAATTTTGATGAAATATGCCTAAAATACACATTTTTCATAATGCAGTATATACATAGATAACTATGTTTGAGATTGACTTTTTCTGTGTGTTGGATTATTAAAATCGTATGTTTTGTTAATGATAAAAAAATTTTTTCTTGTAGACGGTCTTATATACATTGCTCCACGAGAGAGTAAAGTCGTCAAGTTGGTTGCTTATATACAAATAACTGACAAACCGTCATCTAAGGCATTAATTGGTTTCCGTGTTCAAACTTCGAGCAATAAAGTCATCAGTGTAGAATGCACTATACCTGTTGATCATGATCAAAATGTCCATTATGGAGTAAGTGAATTTCAAACAATCTATTTAGATGAAAACATACTTTCTAAAACACTGAAAATATTGAACGGAAATCATAGGGTGTAGTTTATAGTAATGGACAAATAGATCATTAAAAATAGATATTAGGGCCACTAAATATTAGTGAATAAACTGCAAAATGAATGAAATAAGTAAATGATATTGAGGTATATCCATTTATCCAGTAACAGTTTACTTATAATTACAAACATTACTTTATGATTTCTAGTCACTATATACATACATACAAGCTTCTTCGTCCCTGAAAATCGTGTATTTTATTTTTTCAATTGTCTCACACCACTCACAATCGACATGAATAAAGTATTCACTACTGATTGCCGGTCGTGAGGTGTTTATACTTATTCAGAGACGCACCTGTATGGTTCGTAATTATGCAAAACGTTAGCTCAGATTATGTTATTAGTCCTTTTTTAGAATATTACAACCTATTTTTACAAAAAGAATCACGTGAATAAATTGATTACCACTAAGATCCAAAGAGTACTGGACAGCAGTTTGTACTAGTTCAGGACTCCTCAGCAATTTGTATTCTCTATTCTGCCAGGGAATGGAACCCAAAACATTCAAGTTTCTAGGCAAACGTTTAATCATCATCATTATGAAACTGGTTTTCAGTGGTGTCCAACCGAAATCGGAATTCAAATTGCTTGAAGGAATGTGTGTAATGTTTAGTAAATGTTAAATTCATGTATGATAATATAATTTAGTATAATATCCTTTATCAGGCAATAATTTCGCTTTCGTCACTTCGAATGAAACTCTGGCTTATGTGCTCCTCGAAGCCAGAGGGTCCTGGTTTTGATCCCTGACTGAGGTCATGGATGTGCACAGCTGTAGAATCCCATACTAGGATACAAAAGCTGTCAAGTGCTTCCATGTGATAAATGCTTGTCTAATTCAGGCTTATTCGTGATATTACACTGACAGTCAGTAATCTCCACAACATCTAAATGCATGCTTATACTGAACTGTTTAAAAAACCAAACACCAACTTTTTATTTCTATTAGGAATTGTATTACAAATAGAATGGCTTTTCTTACTTTTGTGCCATAGTCCTTCTTAGAGCAAAAAACATCACTGGTGTAAATCTCTTATTAACACTTGATGTAATACATAATACAGCGTGCTCAAAAATAATCGAATAAACGGTTAGCATCATGGTAGGTAAATCACCTACTAACAAATTGATAGGACAGACATTTGAAAGATCCGCCACCGACGCACATAGCTGGCTGCGGTCAGTAAAATCATTCGTAGTTATCACAGAGTGTAACAGGCACAGTTAAAGCCGTATCCAATTGGTTCTGTTCTGGATAAATTCCCACACTCCCCCTGTACCCTTGTGGATCAGAGATTTAGGACATATGTTAGCTCTAAAATTACTACAGATATCCATGTGGAGCTTGTGATCTAATGAGATATAACTGATTTAATGAGTCACTCGCCGTTTCACCGTCATAAGGCATGTACTTAGATATACATGGGTTATTCTCTAAGACAAGCATATGACTAGTGGCTGGATCAACCATTTTGTTCTCACACAGTTATCAAAATACCCTACAATATAGGGGGGGGTACAACTTAAATTAAGTTGGATTTTCAATGGGTGGATCGCTTGATACCACTGTACCCAGTCCCATGACAGCCTGAACACTAGAAATGTAATACTAGCCCTATCCTGCGGCACAAACACACAGGTACCAAGAACTCTGATGGACTATTTGCACCATAACAATAGTAGTGGTCAGGCACCACTATTTTTTCGATCAGCTAGGATCTAGTCGATTAATTATACACAGAATGAACAAACTAATTGCAATCCATCCTGCTTATATGACTATCAGACTAGTTAGTATTATTACCAACAGGGATATGAACATTTATTTAACGCCTTAATAACAATAGAGCGTTAAGAACGTCAGTAAGTAACCACCAAGATCAAATCATTTACGAAACAAACGATTTTTTCACATGAAAATGGTTAGCTAAATAAACTAAGACAATGCTCAGCCATATGGTATTCATGGTGAGCTTCCAGTTGCATGAAAACCTTCAGCTTTGTATATCAGTATCGCTCATGTGATGTCCTGTACATAGTATAGGGTGATAAGCAAAGCGGCATAGCTGATTCGTTCGTACCAATATTCTGCCAAAAATGTGTATCTGTGCTCATTTTATTTATTATTAATAGAAAGCAAACGTACAACATGAAATTCCTATGGAAAATACACGCATTTCTACTAGTTATATACAATGACCGCTATTCGATTCTCAGCTGTTCTTGGATCGGTGCGGAGATTTAAATAACTGATGATTGTTTTGTTTTAGATCCATTGTTGAGTATATCCTAATCACTGATTTTTTAACATGCTTTTTCTCATTTTATACCATAATTCAAGAACGAATGAGCGCCGATTAAAATTTTATTTCATTTCGCCTTTTTGATATATACCTAATTATCCATACATAATATTTTAATTTCTTACTTTTTTATTATAACAGTAACCTGTGGTATAATTGGTTGTTCATGATAATCACACTGCAGTTAAATCAAGTCGTTCATTTAGACTGCTGTAAAGAACCAACATTGTGATTATATCGTTTGCTCTACGATACTTAATTGTAGTATAACCAATAACATTTAGATATTTCACAAAAACATCAAATAAGTAACCGGCATAATACTAAAAGTATTTCATTACTGAAGCTCATTGATCTGATTCATAACAAACAAGTTTATTTTCAAAAAATATAATACAGTTGACAGGATATTTTAACTATTATTTTAGAGTGCATAGAAAATTATCTTCGATCAACATAAATAATACAACGACGTTTATCAGACACTGAGTAAACAGTTTAATAAGTTAAAACAGTAAATACAAGATCCCATTCGTAACTGGGAAGTAATTACAAACGGGAATTCAACAATGTTTATGGTTTCTAATCTTGCAAATGACGCTTACAATGACCGAGAATTTTGAGCTTTCATTATATGTTGACTCAATTTTCTTTTTTTAAATTACTATTAGAATCTAATGCCATATGTGATAGACAATACAACAGTTCCAGCTGAAGTAGAGAAAATTAGTGAACTTAAATTTACAATAAAATTTTCGCCTATGTCGAAGCAAATTTATGCATTAACATTAAAATTTGCGAATATTGTGCTTGGCGAAATATGCTATCCAACTATTGTTGATATTGGATCTAAACTTACGTACAAATTATCCCGAGTACGTAATATTATTATTTTTCTATTAATTTAGTTAATTTTTACGATAATAGCCATTTGTATTCAAGAAGCTACATCAGACCAAGGTTTAATAGTGAGCAAGCCGTAAACCTACATAACCTATAAAAGCCATTGATATGCGATTTATTCTTGATATATGACGTACGTTTGAAACAAGTGGAAAGAATACGTTTCCTGACAGAAGTGGACTATGGTTACAACACATTTTTTTTTCCTTTTATTAGATTGTATGCATCTTCAGACACCTTATTTATACACAGATACATTCTTAGCACTGCATGAAATATTGTTTCTCGAGCTATGTTACTGCGGCCATCGATACAATAAAAATGAGCATTGTTTCAGTATTATATTGATTAGTCAATGAGTAATAATCAGTGTTATGTTTACCTAGTTTTTACAATGAGAATCGAAGGTCAGGTCAAAGACTGTGAAGAGTATGAAAAAATCTAATTATATGTGTAGTAGGTAATCATTAATAGAACTTTATAGTTATCTTTCATGAATTATGAATACATAATCTAATAGAGATTGATGTGTCTGTCATGCTATTTCTAATACTGTTGACAAGATCAATGTAAGAGAACTAACGCAGAAGTCAACTATCGAAACAACAGTCAACATTTTTCACTCTAACGTGAAAAAGCATTATTGTTGTTTATTTCAAATGTAAACTATTCATTTTGTCAAGTTAAATGTTTCGTTTATTAGGCAAATTAAATATATGTATAAATAAATATTTGAATAAAATATTTGCATTTTTTGCACAATTATTTCATCCAGATGAGACTGTATACACGTTACTCAATGCATGGGATGGATAAATTAAGATCCGAAGCTACTATTTATCTAGGACAAATTGACAACCCAACCAATCAAACAATAGGATACTTCATTAGACTAAATGTAAAAATAAAGCCTCGTCATGAAGAAAGTAGTCATGATATAAACGACACATGTATTTTTACCGACCTTATCTTAAATTCAGGTACGAAACAAACTATATCAATGCCCTTTAAAATTACTAAACATCAGCCAGAACCCATCCCGGTAAGTTTGTACATTGTCTACTATACAATGACTATAATCTTTGAACCGTTTTCTGTAAATTATACAGCAATTCACTGTATATATTGATTATTTTTAATATTTAGTGCAAATTGTATTCAACCGGTTTGAAAAGTTCTAGTTAAAGAGTTAATTTATCCAGAAGTTTTATTGTATTTCATCATAGTGATATCGATAAGCTGTAGAAATAAGTAATAACATGTAATGTTTTTAGTAGTACTTAGTATCCCAAATAGCAGCCACAACCCAACCGAGTAAGAACTCAGTAGTAGCACTGTACAGAACTGAAATGGAATCATAAACAAGTTCACAGACAAACCGAAGTGTTATATATATATGCGTGAAATTAAGTATCCATAATGCAAACCACTTCTATGTGATGTTAATGGGATAGGTTAATATTAAGTACTGAATATGAAGGTTGAAGTAACAAAGAGATGTAGGCAAAGATACAATCACACACATAAAAATGTACTTGAGAAGTTACATGCATCTGTCATATATATAGACATACAAATAAGATAAGGAAATACATAGGTTATGCAACGATCTAGATTTATCATCAAAAAACATTACACGACAAGCTTCTAAACCGTAAGTAGGACAGTTTTTAATAGATTTTTCATTCTTGGCTTGGCCACCAGCTTGTGTGATTTAACCAAAAAAATGACAAATGTCGCTCATTTTATTTAAAAACACAGTGATTCTGAAAAAAACTAAGCAATAACTTTAGCTGTAAAAGAAAAAAAGATACTTGAAGACGAATGGATTTATTTACTGTATCTTAATGTGATCTCGGCTAAACTATAAATACAGTGGGTTTATCATGACTAAGTTATAAAACAAGTACGATTTACTCATCGATGGTCTTGATGTTTCTGTATTCAGTTTGAATATAGGAAGAGTTTAGTACATGATGCACAACATTTCCACTAGTACTGTAGAAAGTAAAACATGTAAATAAGTTCTTAAAACTAAGTTTTTTCTTATGTATAATATATAATATTGTTTTTTAGTCAGTCATTTTGTTAATTTTGATTTCAGCCTAATAAAAAGCCTATAGCATCCCTTGTTATTCACAATCCAACACCACGAACCCCTATGAACGGCTATTATACAACGTTGTTTGGTATTATAACATGGTCTGAGATGACTGTCTACACTCCAGTACGCATACTTTTCCGAATGTCGTCTTCCGATTCAACGTTAATTGAACAAAAGTTTTGTTCAATAGGCAAAGCTTTGGAAACTGTTGTCCCAGTTAATGCGAAAATGTCGATTAACAAGTAAATGATAAAGTTATAAGCATTTCAGTTTTAATGAGAATTTATACTTCTTTGTATTCAACACATGATTTTCGAGTTGATTAGTGAGAATAACAATAAACTTTATGGAATAGAAGAATAAGAAATTATATAGGATAATTGGGTTCCATTTTTCACTACTTGCAGATAAACATAACATCTTATACTCATATTTATGTATCTATTTTCTTCAAAAGTCTTTTTAAAGGATAACTTATGTTTTCTCATACTTTTGACAGAAAGTAAATAAAATAGACAAAATAAAACGGTTGCGTTCCGAGGGAAATAATTCCTAACACTTTTTGAATATGCTTACAAGACGGTTTTATCGTTAGATATGAATCCACCAAGCGTTGAAATAGTCACTTGATTGAGTATCAGGAAAAGGACAAATAAGCTGGTACACATATAAAGTGTGATTCTTTATTAGTACTGAGACCCCTTATTAATTTATCTTCATCTTAATTTTAAAGTCAAGTGATGATATGTTTTTTAAACTGGTTACGTCTACTTTTATGTTTCCAAAACTTAACTGGAGACTTTAAGGAAATTATGTTTTTCCAGACTAATCTTCATACCAAAGTGTGGTACAAAATGGAAATAAAAATGCTTAACAACTAATGAAACTAGTGTTCTGTGGAGATCACTACATTATACTTTAAATAAAATATTAAGTGGGTTCATCAATATTTCACTACATATTGTATTATCAGCTTCACCAGGGAAAAATAAGTGAACAATGTGTATACAGACTTCTTTAAAGTATATATCTCGTCATCATGTAATCAGTATTATTTCTGTTTCCATTAGAATATATGGTATATTATATAATTACTTCAAAAATCTTCTAACATTAAAATCTACATGAGATCACTGTTATTAGCTCAGATTTTAAGCTATATCTTTCACAATAAATCTACAATGACAAAATCATATTTGCATATGTTGTTGAAAAGAACTTGGAACTAGGTAATGTACTTACTTCGACAATAAAATTACTTCTTATTAGTACAAGACTACTAGTGTACAATACAGTAAAAACTTGCATTTGATTATATGTGCACCCATCATTTAGTTATAGAGTACATTAGTTTGTTTTTGTAGTTTTGATAGCTTTCATTTCATCCCTAAATTAAATTATTTCTCTGAAGAAACGACTTACACTAAGCCGCAAAACGTCAGAAATTTTAATTTCTACTCATTGGAATTTTACAAATATATATAACTTATTTTATGAATTATTTATGTTTAAGCAACCATAAGTGAATCCATATGCTGCTGAATTTACAGTTTCATGCTTTTATATTCACAGTAACGTTGGATTAATACAGCTACCATCAGTTTATATACAATCAGCCAGTATGAATAAATATGATCAATCAATGACGGTGAAATATGTGATAGAAATTAATAAAAGTACACCTTTCAAAATCAACCTTGATGTCTTCTTCGGTGATGACAACGCTTCTCAGGAAATGGCATTCGTACCTTCTAATTATACGCCAGCCCCTGAACTAGTAAACTTATTTAACTGTTACGTTTTCATATTAATTACATATATTTTAACAAAATAAAGTTTCAAGATAAATAAAATTATTACAGTCTATTAGCTAACGAAATCTACTATAATGAATAAAATTGTCCCAATGAAGTATTATAAATTTCATATTATTAGAAGATTCTGCTTTTTAGATAGATTAACATTATTCAAGTAAACAAATGAAGAAGTTAATAAATTCACAAAGTAATCACATCTTAGTTAGACATCTAAACTACAGTAATGATTAGTATGCGTTACAATAGATTAGTGCATTGCCATTAAACTTTTAGTTTGTCAGATAAAACAGAATAAATGTCAAAATAAGTATGAAGGGAGTAAAGCAATCATTTTGCTTTCCCATTTTAATCAAAATTAGAGTGCAAACGTGCAGTCCTAATTAACAGCCTTGATATGAGATTAACTAAATTCTGATTAAAAGGCTTATTGCAAATGTGTTTGCTGCTACACACGGTCGTTATAAAGCATTTTTTAAGAAGTATTGAAATATTGTTTCTTTCATAACTAATTATTTACTTATTTTTACTTTCTCAGTCAGTCAATCAACAACCGATAGGATCACTTCAAAGTCTTTTAATAAGCCGTGCCGATAATTACTTACATCCAGATACATTCACTATTATCATGGCGAGTATAGTCGTCTCGCCCACAGCTAGACAACACTACACAATGGAAGTCGAAGTATCTAAATTAACAAAGGGAGTTCAGATGTTTGAGCCAAGAATTCTAGATACTGGTTTATTGGTGACACCTGATAAATTTCAGTTTAGTGTTATAAATAACACAGCCCATGTGATCATTGGGAATTTGCAGTTTGATGGTGAGATAAGTTTTAGCAATGTTTTAAAAAGGTATTTAGTTTTCCTTTCACTTTCTGAAATTGTCAAAGTGGTCGTAATTCCTGAGTATATATATATACCTTTTTCCTAGAAACTTAAAATTAACTTACTGTATGACCAAAATACCCTAGATCAAGCAGAACCTACAATAAATTTGAAGAATCAACACACCCTTTGGTCGTTTAATTAATTTAACGTGATAACTATTATTATGGTTGTATCTAAATTACTGTAGCAATTATTGGCCACTTTTAAAAATTGATATACCTTTTCTGTACCACAGATATTCACGTTTTACAAGGCTCAATAACGAAAAATGAACTGACATCTATTAATGTTATAATTCCACTAAATATTAGAACAGCTGTTACCAATTCCATTGATTTAAAACTTGTCATATCTGGCGGAAATCATACTTATAATACACCGTTTAAATTCAATATTGGTGCTTTGAAGGTAACTTTATGTACCTGTTAATGTAATCCTTTCTTTTTGAACACGCAACTGAATTCATTGATATGCATTTACCTAACAAAATTTCCTTGTCCAAGATATTTACAGCATGCTCACAAGGCACAAACACTGAGTCATTTCGAGAGTAGAAAAGTGAAAATGTCCTTTAACATGTCATGATGCTCCTAAGGTTTTTCTATTATATATAAAGGTTATGTAAATAGTTATTTAGGATACATGTATATTATTCATAGCACTTTATGATAATAGGCATTCTGTAGTACCACGTATCTACTTGTGTTTCCATGTCAATTAATTACTAGTGATTATTTGTGACTTGCGAACAATTCATTTTTTGAACCGTTTGTCACAAAAATTTAAGTTCTTTCACACATTTATTAAGTTTCCAACTCCTTGCTTTATTAGACTGGCCCTTCTACTCTGATTACATCAGTAGCATACCAAATTGACTCAATAAATTCTGATAAGCTACCAGATAATATCGTATATCCAGTTACTCCAGGGGAAATTGGACGAATTTATAATCAAATCCATTTAAATTTACCGAAATGCGACGAATATCAAATAACAGTTTCAACTGTAAATTCATTTTCGTGGCCTGTTGATATAATTGATATCATCATACTGGATGTTAGCAACTTCATTTGGACTTCTAATTTGTCTGATTATCAGGTTATCAAATCTAGTAGGTAAGTTAATACTACAATTAAAAATGCTGTAATGTAGTCTAATGATTTTTACGGAAATATCTCACAGTCATACATTGCACAGTATGTTCCAATATTGGATAATATTTGCGTTTGACAGTTAAGAAAACTGAAAGCATAAAAAAGGACATTGTAGCTATATGAACGTTGTTAGATCCTTAGCTAATAATCTATGTGTTTAAAGAAACCCAGCATAAATTGTATTTCAAAATATGGATAAGACTTCTGTAAACTGTATTTAAGCAGAATTAAGCATGATTCCTTTAGATTGGTCAAGAGAAACCAATTTAAATACGAACCACTTAATGGTATTGAAGAAACCGCTAAGTAAACTAGCCGATTCTAACAATTACCTTGAGGTGGATACAATATAATTTAAAATCAAGCAGATATGAGGCTGGAAAAATCGAACATTAATTAGGAGGCAGTGTATTATTGCCTTTTTTTCAGTTTCAACCGAATTCTATTCACAATAATAGAAATATGACCATTAAGCTGGGGAGGAATTAAGAGTGCTCACTGCTGTGGAGTCCAATACTAAGACAATTAAGTTATCCATTGCTTCTTGGTTTTCATTGGTATCCTACCGACATCAATTTTTGGCGAATTCAATCCACTAAAACTTGATACCGATCTCCACAAACCACCCCTATTCTGATAATTCACATATTTCTAATGTGAGTAATGTTGACTTAAAAGTGACCAGTGGTGATCTGATCATCAATAAGTAGATTAATCTGTGGGTCATTTAACTTTGAAGAAATAAGTGGACATCAATTAGGCTATATTAGCAAATTTATCTCAAATAGATAATATGCACAACTTGCTTCCAACTGCTAGCCATTATCCAAAAATACATTAATCATGTAAAATGAATTTGACATTTTTTCTTCCCTAAGATTCGGTTCAGTTACAATTGATGAAGCTTCAGTCAATCTAGATTTTTGTGCTCCTGAAGGATTCGGAAATGACGTGAGTTTTCGATGAATTCCAACTTAAATAAATTAATCAAAATTTAGTTACTTCAGAGAGATAGATAATGAATACGCTTAATGAATAACAGTGGTTCATGTGTCTTACAGAGACCATTTAAGAAACCATTTCCATAATCTTCATATAGTAAAAAAAATTCATCAAATCTTACACTGATGATCTCAGAATAATACGAAGTATCTAATCCTTGTAGCATTTAATCAGTTCATCTTGTTACATACTAGTAAAATATCCCTGTTATGACTTTGTCTATATTAGCGCTGTTGGAGAGACAATATGCAGTTATCTATTGATGTATGCTAGAATCTACGCAACAACTCTGACTGTTAAAAATGTATGATTGCAAAGTACTCAACAGGCTAATGAGCATTCCTTCAAATCGTTTTAGAATAACAATTTAAGCTGAAATAAAGTTGAATATGTAACTAAATTTTAGTCAACAAATTCTATCCCTGAACTCATATATAATGTAGTTGGTGAAAGCTGAACTATGAGTACTGAACACTAAACTAATGGCCGGTTAAAGACTAAGAATAACGGTGCTAGATATAATAAAAAAATAACGAGTGATTCATTTGTTGACAATAAGCGTAGTCACTAAACTGCTAAAGTCACGAATGAGTTTCGTAAATCCATGTTACTTAAACTAAAGGGATTTGCCACTTCCTAAAATACCTGATGTTAATTAACCTGTAAATTTTACTTGATATTTTAAATTTTCTATACTAAAGTGAATCATTTAAATGGATTTAATAAAATGCTCATATTAATTCAATAGTACGGAGCCTATAAGCCTTCCTTAACTGTATTCTAATTTCACTGAAATTCCTATAATTAATTGTTCAATTTATGAAGGTACGGATTGATGTATTTATTCGTCCTTGGGCTAGAAACAATAATACGATATTAGGAAGTGAAAAAACAGGTCAAAATCACTGGAAATGTAAAAATAAAGAGCATACGAGCTAAGGTTGATATTGATTCAGTTAATGTTGTCATTTCCCCAGTAATCAGTATGGAACAATACATTTATCAAAATAATAAATCTTCAGGCTACAGACAAGTGAGTTTTGAGATTTCTGACAACTTCATTTTTTTATTATGACTTCATGAAAATAAACCACATATTAAATTTCACTTTTCATTGTCAAAAGCTTGACAAGTTTTACAACATACAGTTTAATCTAATGGAAGTAAGATTGTACAACAAGTAATTACGTTTTACTGTCCAGGTTACATGTGATTAGAATTCTTGATAGTAAGTTGCAGCATATGAGTGAAACAAAGTGTATCAAATGTTAAAAAGAATTAATAATAAAAAGAATAAGTGTCATGTAGACGATTTCATTTCTTATCTATTTCCACCTTATGCTATTGATTTGTAGGATGTGTGATAGTTAAAACGTAACTACTAAAAGTCTATTAAGATGAATTGGTATATTCCCATTGATTTGTTATAGACTGAGGCTAGTCAGTCACTGTTGCTATATGTGTATCCTGAGAGGATTTCCTCAATATAACAATTATTCACAAGTATTATTTAAGTCGGATTGTGACTGGAAAGTGGAATTGAGGAAGCGCGTTTCGTCCTATTTGGGACTCTTTAGCTGGATGAACCTACATCCTAATGTTAATGTTCACAGATGGATTCGAACTCAGTCCGTTTCTGGTCCTAATACCAATGCGCCCATTGCACAAGTGTGACTGTCTGGACTCAGTAGTCTAGTGGTGAACGCGTTGGTGTGTGACACGAAACGGACTGAGTTCGAATCCCACTGTGAACATCAAGATTGGAATGTAGGTACATCCAGTCGACGAGCCCTAAATAGGACGAAACGCGCTTCCTGAATTCCACTTGCCAGTCACAGTCCCACTTAAATAATACTAAGAGCCTATTTATGAAGTCTACACAATGCTAGTTCTTTTAATATTCAATCAACAATTAAACCCTCTTTTCACAGATATAATCATTAACTTCTACAAGGCTGAATATTTTGATTCGTTTACGGATGAAAGTATCATGAAGTAATTTTATTGCAACAATCTACACTTTCAGTAGTATTAACATCTAGATTTGACTAAAAATATTCTATTGATAATCCTGTTCATCTAATAGTCAAAGTGTTTATGAACCAATGAATTTCTTTAAATGGATGTACTTATAATCTCGTCTATTAGTTTTACTATTCTCTTGTAAATGCTGTTATGTGTTATGCACATTCTTAAATGCTTATTCTGTGACTTAGTGATATACTTAGTAGAAATAAGTGATTTAAACTACCAGATTATCCTTTTTATTTTTAATATAGTGGACTGTGACAATTTTTATATTTCACGATTGAGTGCAATAACTTATATTGTATTAACAATTACCAGTGTTGATACTAGACTAACATCAACTAATAGTCTAAATCGATTGGATTTGATTCGATAACCCATGTCCCTGACTTAGGCAGTACTTTAATGAAGCTACATCATCCACTTACTCTATGACTGGGCCTACCCTAACTTTGGTGGCCAGGCTGTTTTGCTTCTCTATTTTATGCCGTATGAGAAATAACGGTGCTAGGCAAAAACATATGTTTAAGAAGATAGCAAAATAAGTACATGGTCAGATCGCAAATCACGCTGTTACATTTGATAAGTCAAGTATGTTTATTAAATTTGAATGTGAACATTTGTTGGCCTTGGGAAGTTGAGGTAATTCAGTTAGTGTCTAATGTCTAGTAAGTACAGTATAACCTCACTGCAATAAAAGTCATCTTACTAATACTATATAAGAAAATCTAGAACTTCTGGCTGTATTGAGTTGTTAGGCACTTGTTTTCGTTACGGAAGATGTAATTAGTACTTACTTGTTTTGTATACAACAGTGAATAATTAAAATGTCTATTTCGAATAACACAACACAATCAAGGATATATAACTATGTTACCTGGCAAGTACATTGTTTTAATGAAACGAGACTCAGTATTACGAGATTCAAATTACGATTATACAGCATTTGTTCAAGCAAGTTTTTGAAATAATCAGTGTTTTATATGTCATTATTAGATGCTCAAAATATCGGCTCATACAACCGACAAGTTTAGACAGAGAGCCAGGTGAAATTACTGAAAATCACATTTTGTATTCAAGTTCCAGAATATTCTAAATTACCAAATTGTTCAGTAGCATTCAGTTCTGGTTATAGCAGTATTTACAATGAATCAGAAATGACAATTCTGAGTGTTAACGTAGAACCAAAGGGCATATTTCAAACCTTAGAAAAATTCAAGGTAGAATATTCATCCAAGTATCATCAATGAACAACAGGACACAGCATCAGTCCTTTTTGGTAACTTAGTTAATCCGGGTAAACATTCTTGAAGTATTTTAATAACGCTCAATACAGTTTTTTATTAATGTTAACTATGTCATTGTAACTGTGATCATCGCACCTCATAAATATTTCGAGAATAAAGCGTTTAACTAGTCTGCTATACATTTTTAAACTTTATAATAAAATAAAATTGTTTACTTACATTTTCCACATTTAAATCTCACCATAATCTACCCCATTTAGGACTATTAGTTATGAATATGAACCAATGGGATAGAATTGAGAGAATTTCCAGAAGTGAGTAATAAATCACATTCCGTCATCGGATAATAAAACAGGCCTCTTTGACAACAAAATGCTAGATTGTGATTTTAGTCTATTTACATTAATTACAGATCCTTCTGTAAACTGTTGGTTTAGGGTGTAATAATTCTTTATTGATTATTCTGTTCACGAAAAAAATTAGCACAAATTTTCTGTATTTTTGTTTTGATAGTCAATATGTTACTAAACGATTATTTTATGAGATGCTAGTTTATTAGCTAAATAATCCTCTCGAAACGCCGCATCAATAAATATAGTTTATACATTTAAATAATATTTGGTATTTACTCTTCCTTTTAAAGGTAGTTTAAATGGACATTTGCAAAACACTATAACAATTAGTGTTACTGTTCGCATTTCCGATAGTAAAATGACGAATAATGGATCAAAAGTCAAATTAACTATGATATCAAAATTTGGAAACTTGACAGATACTACTGATGTCTTTCAAACTATTAGAAGAAGTGGGAATGAGAGGGCAATCATTTCTATGAATTTACAGGAGATATTTGAAGTTGGAAAGGACAAAATTGTGTATGTTTTCTACTATAGGTCAAATTGTTTGAATTATTATGTGTTTCTGAGATGAGGTTGTAGTCGAATTGTGAAATTCACTACTCATATATATATACGATGCTAGATGTGATGACTTTACTATAAATCAATAAAGTGACCTAATTAACACTACACTGAGGTCCACTGAATTTTGAAGGTTACAATAATATGACTGGATGATTTTTTCACTACCAAATCATAAGGCACTTTATATGCATCTCATAGTTGATAGTGGTCGGATTTAATTATTAGTGTGTCGATTATTTGATGAACATCCAAATACATATTTATTAATTATGAATAACATTCACCATATACGTCATATCGGGTCCAGATTAATTAACAAGAAACTAATTGAAGTTAGATACATTTATGGCTTAATTAGATTTAAAATGAAATTAGTTATTCAGTTAACAATGGTATGATTCAAAAAGATATTAACCCACAGAAAGTAAACTTTGCAAATTAAAATTATAATACTAGCATCTCAAAGTTTTAGTGATTATTAAATAATTTAAGGAATTGTTTCTCCAGTTAATTTTGTCACCCTCATTATTAAGAGAACAACGTTGATATCAACAATTGTGCTACCATTACTATCATTTTCATTGTTTTTACATACAAATGTGATTAAACATTATTAAAAATCTTCATAATTTTTAGCTAGATAAATCGATATACATCTATTTATTCACTTGCTGCTGCGGAGTTAGGTACTTGGGTAGTTCAACTTGGAACATCTTCATACACATCCTTTATATATTGTAGAGGTATTAGCGATAAGCAATGTAAAGTAAGATTTAAGCGTACAGGAACAATTCACCAGATTGCTTTCGTTACCATAATCTTCCTCACCTTCACACTGTAGTAGTCTTTATTTATTTATTTATTTATTTAATTATTTATTTATGTTCATCGAACCTTTTATTCACATATTATCCTGCCCTATAATTTCTACATCTAAACATATCTTATTAGGATATGTTCACTTAATTTACTATATTATTATCATTATTATACATCATCTAGAACGTTTGTTTATAATTACCCTTATTTACATACATGTAGGGAACAAAATGACAAAATCTCATATCTTATAGTTATTTCACTTGACCTTTAGTCATTCATGCTAGTTTTAATCTGTTTGACGACTCCGTTTTATTGTATTATCTCTCATACCCATAATTACCATTATACACTATGATTTCTACATTATTTCACTTTTTATGTTACATAATCTTTTAGATCTTTGTATAGACTTTTATAAGCACCCTCGACCATTCTCCGTATTTAAAACTTAGCGGATGTGCAATATATTAATTTTATTTAAAACCTTACCATCCTCAGTCATAATACTTGCATACACTATGATACTATCTTATGTAACATGATAATTATGAACAGCAAGTATTTGCTTCAATATTCTTTATTAATAAATAGTAAATTGCTTATCATTTAACTATATATAATTTGCAATTCAAAGATTTCTCTTGTTACTTATACTCGTATTGTAATTTTAGAAAAATAGTACAGATATTGTAGTTAATTTTTCAGGTCATGTGTATCAGTATTTTTCACTATTATTTCTACGACTACTTAGGAGTTTTTACTGTAGCATAAACGGCTTCATCAGTTATCTCGAGGAATTCATTTTCGCACCGATAACTAGTAACCTCCATTTCTACAAGAGACCTACAGATGATAAATTCATCATCTGATGTGAATATAATAACCACAGTGAAACCTTATAACAGTTAATTAGATGTCACTAGTAAATAATGTTCATAGTTGGATGCAGGATTTTTCAGACTGAATAAAATATTACAGGGTTATAAACGAAGACTCGATATATAGAAAGCCACCTTAAAATAGATAATATACAAACGCCTCAAGTTAGTCATTAATGAACAGAAAGTAAAGATTAATAAATTCTAAATCACTGTGAGTTGGAAAAGGTACGATGGTCAAGGAACTAAATATATTCCAACGTGTACATGCTGATGATCCAGTGACAGTGATGTTAAACTGAAAGGCAAGGTAGAATGATCCAATACATTGTTGAATGCCTTGTTGAATAACACCTAATTTAAAGAGGGCACATCTTAAAAAACCGATTGGCGGGATGTGTAATAAAACATTTTGATTAGCTGATATACGAATTGTATACTTCACTAAACCCCTGACACAAGTACGTGAAAATTTAGTATACTTCAGAGCCACTTTCAGTTTATTTGGTCACGTAGAGGAGGCTAGACTGATTCCAGTAGTTGTTGGAGAAACAGCCCGTGCATTCCATGGATATCATTTTTTTTTTACTCAATACATCCAAGCCCATTTTACTATTATTCTGTCCTACAATTTTTATTTTTAAAAACTACTTCTACAAATACGTTCATCTTCTCGTTATCTCAACTTCCATTGTTTTATATTTTTATTACTCTTTGACTATTATGTAACTTATAATCGTCACTGCTAATGACAAAATAAACTTCCGTTTTATTATCGACTACTATGTAAGATAAATATAAACAGGATTAGAAATATTTAATAGATAATATCATGGTAAGTAAAATCCTCCTTGCCAAATACTTTTTCACTGTAATCAACTTTGTTGCTATTACATGTGTTTCTGCCAACAGATATGGTGACGGAGACATACTTAAGTTGAATCTGAAAATGAAAATGGAACAAAACTCTTCTCTTGAATGTTCCAGGCAAGTACTGAATATTTACCCTGGAAGGAATGTGAAAAACGTAGAAATTTCATCTAACCCACCAGTTTTATACTCCACTGTTCAAAATACTAAACACTTATGGCTATTTCAATTTCAAGTGAGTTTAACTAAAATTTTTTGAAACCCTGAATACGTGAGAAAACTAATGGATGAATTTCATATTTGTTTGGTACAAGTAGTATAACTGAAATAATGCACAAAATTTTCCATATATGTTATTCATATAAAGGAATTAACTTGTAATGAATGACTATTCGATCAAGTTTAATTGGCAGATTTGATCTATAGCGTGAATGTGAGTTATATTTCAAAGAATTTGGTGAAATGGTGGTACGGAAGGATAATATACGCACGTGTATGAACTTCTTACTTAAATGGTAAATATAAGGAAAATCATAAAATGAGTTGTATATATTTGTAAAATTCCAATGAGTAGAAATTAAAATTTCTGACGTTTCGCGGCTTAGTGTAAGTCACTTCTTCAGAGAAATGAATAACCGAATTGAATTAGCACCGCGAAAACGTCAGAAATTTTAATTTCTACTCATTGGAATTTTACAAATATATACAACTCATTTTATAAACAACCTATCCAATGCTCAAGTTTATTTAAAATTATCAAAATTAACCTTGGTAATGATGTATAAGGAAAATCAGTCATTACGGTACATATAAAATACTGGATTTTAATTCGATGTTACGAATGTACCTAGGTTAGATAACCATTAAAAACTAGAGAAGATCTAGAGAGTTCTAGAGTTCAGAAATCGGACTTGTTAGTGAGTATTCATGTCCCCGCCAAGGATCAGGAGATGAATGACTAATCTTTGAACCACTCAGCTAGCATTCAGTAGTTCACTGAAGTTAAAATGTAGTACTAAATTCAAACTCAGCAACAGTTCACATGACCCTAGATCATGATAAACTGAATTGTTAGAAATTATGTGGACTAAAATATATTCGGAAGGTTCTATGTATATATTGCGATATTCAAAACGTAGTGGGTAGCATTTCGAAATGGACTAATTAGTAAAACTTACAGTCTAGATATCTCTCCAGCGTTAAGGATTTTAATATGACTATCCAGTCATATTTAACTGAATAGTCAATAAATGCTAGTTATCTATCAGTAAGTTTCATCATACTTGAAAACAACTCTGATACGCTGTTGACGAATTGTCAACATTATGTAATAAGGCTATACTCAAGGCTACTTTCGGAGCCATGAAAATAAATAGAAATAGGAATCATGGAAACTTTTGGTTACTTTAGTTGCCTCTATTCTATTCTAGATGCAAGCATCAACCAATTGGTATGGCATCTGACTATAGTGAAGTTATTCGACAAACAATATAGAAATTCTCAATCAAAAGCTTTTCAAAATTTCATGTTATATTAACTCAATTAAATTCCGGCATCCCTATAGTCAAATGTTTTTTTTCTTTTATTAACCAAACAGGGTGGTCCATTTCGATTTGACAGTACAGTCTCACTAGAAATTCATGTCTATTTCAAGGACAAAATAATGTTACCACTACAGAAGATAACGGCACAATATAATGTAGTGGCAGAGCTTGTTTGCGTTCCCGTGAACAAACTCATCCACATCAATGCTCATGTCGGTCGATACTTGGGCAAAGTAACCGTTACACTTGCTGACAAAACTGTAATCAGTAAGCTGGCAATATTCAATATTCATTCGAGTTCATTTGAGTTTTTTTTATATTTTTTTTAAGTATGAACTTTATCATGTGCAAAATGTACGCACTGAAAGTGAAGAAAAAATTGTCATATCAAGAACAATCCCTCGTAGTTTATAGGGTCAGATAAAATCAATATGCAGATCTGAACTATCACACTTGATCATTAATGATTGTGTGATAGATAGTTGAAACTAAAGTATCCAACCACAATTGTGTTGGCTCTCATAATAATTTTGGAATAGCTTTGTCTCGTTTTGTTTAATGGAAACTCAATAGATGGAAAAACTCTTTCAAATAACATTACCATTCACATACCTACTTATTATGTAATATTATTATTATTACGCTAAGTTTGTTTTCACAACTTTCTGCCGAATCCAGACATGGAAATATTTGTTCATGGTACCATACTGTTTATTACTCTCGTAGTTATTATAACATACGTTTTTTTATCATTTGTTACGCGATTCGTTTATTATATTTAGTTATATGTTTCATCATAATTATTTAAAGACATATTAATTTTGTTGGATAATAGACAGGTTTCTGACAATTAACCTTAAATAAATAAGGTTGGAATTCTGTCATCGGACGCCATAACAGTGGTGCAGAGAGTTAAGCGTTGGCTAACTCAAAGGCCCTAACTTTGATTGTTTGATCGGGTTGAGAATGAGTACTTATAAGGAGTTCCATACTATGACGAAACAGTTCTTCGATCCTCCCAAGTTTACAGTGGTACTCAACCAACACCAATCTGTGACGAATACAAACAACTAAACTTAATACTTATTTCCATAAAACCATCCGATTCCAGATATTAGTTACAAAAACGAAAAATATATAGTCATTCTATTTATTTTCAAAAGTTGCTGAAAGCGGAGAAATAACTTTATTAATTTAGGTTTTCATACATATTTATTACTAATAACATGAAATCAAGTCGAAATAGAAAATAAACTGAAAAGAAACAACGTTTCTTATCTCTTGTTTATTTTTCCAAGTTTTAAAATAGAAAGTTTTGCTTTATTTCTGGGATGTTTAAGGCAATTTTTCTTATATGTTTAAAATAATATGATAATTATTAAAAAGCACTGGGCATTTTTTCAACAAATTTATAATCCTTCGCATCACTGGGTTGGCATCCAGTGGTAGAATTTCCACTTCTATTAATTTGTGATATATAAAGCGTAGATCATTCATTGTCATTGGTGATAACTGTCTCACTCCCGACAAATTTGAACTTCACCTGTTCCACACTAGAACGAAATAGCTGTCCAGTGCTCCCTGGTTTACAATAACACTCTGCCAACATCAATCTATGGCATATTAAATCAAATAAATAACCAATCTCCACAAGAGTGACCATCTAAATTGAAATTTACAATCATTAGTTACCATAAGTTTTAGAAAATTTTAAACCATAACAAAGTTCTAGTTGCATTCATTCAGTATGCATAAAGTCGTAGAATAAAAGCAAATTTAACCACATTCCAAATTTTATGTGTACAGTTTACCTAGAGTAACTGATAGCTTTCTAGTGTCATCCCTCAATAAGAAAAACGTTTCAAGAAAAATCTCATTATAAATGAACAGTTACCGACTCTGTTAAAAATGTCAGCATTTATTCAACGAGCTGTCTGTGTCCATGTGAAAGATTTATCACACTTCAAGTTCTATCCCTAATTAATGAATTGTAGAATGTACTAAAAATGAGTCCACTCCATCAGTGTTAAAAAGAACTCACAGTTACTTTGAAGTTAACACTACTTGAGAAAAAGTGGGCGTTTTTCCGGGTAAGTTAAAACTCATGGAGCTATCACGTAGAATGATTCACCTCAAATTTAATTAGTTTTAGAGATAAATTATATGACTATATGGAGTGACAAAATTTTGGAAGCATCAAAAAATTACTGAAGTCAGTGGACCCTTTTAGAAAATTATTAACAGATTTTCCTTGTTATTCCAAATTGATACTAAATGTGTAAGTAATCCGATTGATAAAAACTGAATTGGCACATGTGAAGGTATGAGCGACAAATTTCGTCCGTATAAACCTGAATGACCTTTAAATGAAATAAATTCAATTAAGTTCAAGCTACTTCATGAACAAGCAAAATACTTTGAAATGAAATATCTGTCTAAGAATGAGCATATTAGATGAACAAACTCGTGACCTCTGGGTAAATAGCCAGTTTACGACCATAGTACTCCTAAATTTGAATCCCATCTCCACTACATCAAGCATAATTTTTCGTAAACTTAATTTTATGCATAGAAGAACCAACACTTCTGAAGCAATAACAGTATTCAATGTGCTTTTAAATGTGATAAAAAAAAAACAGCTTTTTACATTTTTGCTTAGATGGCATAACTCCAAGGTGTGATAATGTTGTGAAACTCGCAGAAAGAAGCAATACTGATAGTTGTCAAATGAATTCACTTATCACACATGACACCGTAAGAAGATCGCAATTGAATGCTGATATCTTAAATCAACCGATAATTATTCTTTTTGAAAAATTGGTATTTGTTAGTCGGAATTGTCCTGATTTCACTAGATTCAAACAATAAAATTAAAAAATTAAACATCTCAACAACGACAAATGGAATATTGTTCAATAATATCCTGACGGTATGTCTAATTAAAATAAATTTCAAATTGAGTGTCCATATGTTCATT
Organism: Schistosoma japonicum; assembly: GCA_025215515.1. Classification (NCBI taxonomy): domain Eukaryota; kingdom Metazoa; phylum Platyhelminthes; class Trematoda; order Strigeidida; family Schistosomatidae; genus Schistosoma; species Schistosoma japonicum. Next base: position 21,344,080 of record CM046064.1, on the reverse strand, counting down.
TCATAATTTGTAAAATACATGTCAAAACAGACGTCGTATCTTCTATCAATCAATAATCAAGATAATATACTGCAATATTGGCTGTAACCTAGTTGCTGAATATAACAAACATCACAGTTTTGAAGAACAGTTTCGATTTGAAGAGCTCATTCGTATGATCACTGTATGATTCAGGGACAACAGTTTCATCATGATTTTAATATATTTAGTTTCTTCGTTGATTAATAAAAAGAAAAAATAAGATAAATTCATTTTATTTCGTTTGGTCCTCGTTAGCTGCATGCAATCTGTAATATTATAGAACCAAAATTTAAACACTTTTAGCATACCTATGGTAATAATTTAATTTGGAATTTAGATAGAAAGTGTTTCAACGTGGTGTAAAAAATGTATACTCTAATAAAGTGTAAAATGTTTAAAGAATACTGTAACTATATATGAACTTTTAAAAGTTGGTCATTACACTAAGAACAAATATTTTTAAAAAGTAGAATAAATGGAAGCTAAGTTGATGTGGTATGAGTTAAGCTAAATCTGAAACGTAGTATGGTGATATAATAATGAATCGAGTTTTAGAGCTGATAAAATGCGATCAAAGATAAGTTACCAAAGCATAGGAAAAATAACAACTGTTTTTTATTGAACATGCAAATCCAGTTTTATGCATTTGATAGCAATAGTTTTGACGAACTTCTAAAGATTAGATGTAGTTTGCCTAATAAACACCTTGGAAGACTATTATAGCTGCATCATATCACACGTTGCTGAAGTTTCTGATAATAGAACTGGTTAGCGTTATCATATCGTATAAACGTAGATTCTTAGGAACGTGTTCATTGCATTTGAAGGGTGCATTTATTTCAGTCAAACCAACTTAAGTATTTAGGCAGATGTACATAGACTTCTACAAACAATTGAAGGTAACTTGAGCAGTATGTTTGCCTACCTTCATTTATTTGGAAGATCATGTGGTTTATATACTACAATCAATTTTGATATAGGATATGTTTTAGTCAATGTTCTATTCAGTCTTTTTCTGTTAGTGCAATAACATCCCCTTTGGAATCAAGATGGATAAAACTTGTTTCGTCACTAAAATAATTTAACTAGAGTTTTGATTTTCCCTTCAAATACGTTTTTCAATAAATTTCATGAACCATTGGTTGTTTCTTAGATCATTTTTGATGTTTATCAGCTCTTCATTCAAATTTTCATTAGTATATGTCATTATTACCTTGCAAGACAATGTTATCAAGATTGTAAGTAAGCTTCTAAATCAGTATCTAACAATTTAATGTGTAAACACAAATCTTACTAGTGGCTAAATTCTAGCCACAGGGCTTCAAATATATAGAAAATAATACCTTTAACCATAGCTGAAGGCAAGTGAATTGACTAAATATTATGTAAATATTCATCTAGCATTTAAGCAACTAAACTTATAATTTAGATGGAAAACAGTACAACGGAACTAGAATTCAAAAACACACATTTCGCACCTTTACTTGGTACGAGAGGGTTACATTTAATCGCTGCTAAGACTGAAAATGATAAACAAAAAATAAACTTCACGGCTGAAATCTACGGCTGCAAAGCTACTTCAGATCCTCTGAAATTCGGTAAGTATAAAAACCCTGTTTTAAAATATTTTATGAAATTTTTTAAAATCTTCATTTATTAAAGTGGTATCTTTTACGTTTGCTTTTATACTACAGTCAACTGAATTATGTCATCAACAGATGAGCTCATACCTCAAACATATTAAGTCAGCGCTTTATTAAAAACATGGTGCTCGAATATACCGGAAATAAGTTTTAGATAAGACATACAGGGGTACTAAACTCAAGTTTAAATTCCCTTCATAATTAACTAAAAGACAGTCATATTGATTAGCTTCATTACTATAAATAAAAATCAGAAATAATTCAATAATATACGCTATCTATGAAGTCAAAGTATTTCTTTCCATCTGCATCCAAATAGTTATGCTTTTAAATAACGCACTGATGAACAATCCACACCTTAATAAATATACAACGAAATACCGTTTATTGTTATGAATGCAAGTGAATTTACAAATTTCGATTTAATTATAGAATAACTGAAAATGGACTTAAACTTTAGTTTCATCATAAATTAGACATCATTTTGTGAATAATGCGATGGACTGATTACCTAGGAATTGAACTGGGCTTCTTTATAATAAGTGTTATTCATATGAATGTTTTAAACCAATTAACAACTGACAATTTCCCCATCTATTCGGCAAAAAATCTCAGTGATTTTAAAACAAATCACATGTTTTATATGTTGAATCTAACCCAGTTTTCACCGTTTTACTGTAATGCTTGAGATGACAAAATGATTTGTTATTTCCAATCACAAATTTTTATTTGTTGACGTTAGTCACTTGGACTATTATTTAACAGAATAAAAGGGATGTTTAGGTCAATGGAAACGAGTAATCTTGTGATTGGACTATTTTCTAATTCACCTAAAATATGTGGACCAATGAACAATGAAATGCAAACAAGTTGACAATATTTTCAGCTGTCTTTAGATTTTACACCATAAATCGAAACTTATATTCATGGGATGGTTTCAAAATAGTCGGTTGGCTTTAAAATTGTAGAACCTGAAAGAAATACTTTTGACTTACAAAACTGTTCTAATATTGCTTAAATATCTCAAATAATGCAAACGCTCCGATTAAAAATTTTAAAAATGTCAAGAATCTTGGAGTGCACAAATGTTTTTGATAACTTCTTCCACGGGCTATACATTTATAAATCCATAAACATCATATTACAATTATGTAATGTCGTAGGGTAAGTATGTATGCATCATAAATGAGCATGTTGAACTTGTTATTACATCACAGTAACTTTGACTTATCACTAATATTAGAACACATATAGGCGAACAATATTGTTTCCAATTAGATCTTCGCCAGGCTTTATTCTAATTTACAGTAATATTTATACGTATATATGGAAATGTGAATTGACTGTGACAATCAGGTAGACGGATCACATTACTATTGGTTGTAATCAGTGGGAAGCGCAAATCGATAGTAAAACGACAGGTGTACTAATAGTAATGATAAAAACAATAAAACAACTCGAATTAATATTTAAATGCATGAAGTAGACTAAAACTCAAAATAATAAGCTAGGTTAAGACAAACTTATGAAAATATTAAGCTTCAAAACAATTACGTAATAAGAAGTGAGTGAATAAAAGTTCCAGTTATGTAGGTAGTGAAGACAGTTTTACGAATGGGGTGAGGAAAAGATAATTATGACAAAATAAAATCAACACAAATATCTGTCAAGTCATATTTCGGCCAAAAAAGAGACCGGAACATTACATAACTCTTCTAAACACATAGGCTAGAATTGTTGGTTCGAATTCCTGAAAACTTCTGCTAAGTGTAACAAACGATTGTGAACCCCATTAGCAAATCTTGATGGTATACGGAAGACTAACTTCTCTACTTCGTGACCGTATTTTACTAATGAGACTAAACTGAACTTTCACATGCTCATTAATGGTCCTTTACAGAACTATGCTGATGAATGTTCATTTATTCGTTGGCTAAGGTACCGGTTGTACGCCTTATGTAGCTTTCTCCACAGGAGCGGATGAATTTATATACTCATATGGAAGAGGGAAATTCACGTAATCTAACTTTCGTTAGAGTAAGCACCGCCGGTCGACTAGAAAATGACAAAGTTTTCATGCATAAGAGGTCCTTTTAACTACCTTTGATATTCTGTCGTAAAGAACCTCCCCAGTTATATCTCCACTGAATTGCAGTTTTAGACAGAGGGGCTTCTTTGAAGCAGTCTATGTCTATGGTTTCCTATTAGCTGCATTCGTGTCCTTCTTCAATAAGGCTTTCAGGTAACCTAGTTCAGTCAGTATTTTGTTGATAAACTCAATTTCCTATCTCATGTTTTCATCTGACCATATATATTTTTGCTCTGTTTGTGAGACATCTATCGAGATTCCTTTTGTAGAGAACGGGTATGAGGCTACAGAAATGTGTGTATTGAGTTTAATTAGGATTTTTTCTGTTAGCACTCCTGCTTAACGATTCAATTACTCCTTTATTTAATAAAATGTAGGGGGAATGCAATTTATTATCACATTAATCCTCACAAGTAAGAATGACTGATGGCTGTACAATTTTAAACTGAATTAGAAGGTCTTGCATGGAAATATTCTGGTCGACGATAACAAAAATATCGTCGACGTAAAGACAATACAATTTTAGTTTATTGACGGTCTCTTCAAAGGGACTGTTTTCCAATTTAACGAGAAAAAATTCAACTAACGTAGGTACTAAATGTGAACCCATTGCTATTTCATCAATTTGTCTATAGGTAGGTGTCGTTGGAGACAAAATGAACGTTTATTGTGCCTCCTAGCAGTAATTATTTAAGATTAACCTCCTGAATTTTGATATTTATTTGCTTTTCTAATAATTCCAGGCATACAAATTTGATTATCTCCATTAGGAGTACGTTCGTGAACAGGGAGGTTATTATCTAGGGATATCATAAGTCTGCTGCTTCAATTGATATCTTACACTGTGAAAATGAAGTCTGAAACCTCTTTAAGACTTCTGTTAATCACCATTTAGTGCATAGATTTTAATATTCGAGGAAGCCACTTTTTAGTTTTATGGAAAGAAGAATTATGCGTACCTAGAACCTGGTGAACTGGAAATTTGGGTAACCCACAAAGTAGTGGTGTGACTGATTTCATGGATTCAAGTTAACTCTGATTGACTGGTGCAATGACCATACTATGTTTTACCTCTTTAAAGGAACTAGTAGGCAATTTTATAGCCGTCATATTGACGTCTACCTGATTGTCACAGTTAATTCACAAATTACCTTAACTGGTTCAACATTTTCGTAATTACACATAATATTATTGTATGTTAGAAGTATAGCCTTATAAGATCTAACTGGAAACAATATTGTTCGCTTATATGTGTTGCTCAATCTTAGCATTATTGCTAACTGTACAGTCGTTACAACTAGTTCCATCATTTTACTGACCATGTTGATTCTGTTGATTAAATATCATCACCACCTTTAACATCATATACTCAATCGTATTACACTAAATGACCTCTTAAGTGATTTTTTCAACAACGCTTCGTGTTTGTCTGCGCCTACTTTTAGTATTAAAAGACTAGATCAACGTGCCATTTCTTAATTTCAGTCTACAACTGATATGCTCAGTCATAACCCTTACATACCCTATGACACTGTGCACTGTAGCGTGAGGTTCATAGATTTGTAAATGTGGAGCCTGAGATAGAATTAATGGAAAACGGTTGTTTTACTTCCTACATTTCTAAAATGTTGAAAATATGAATGCTTACTTTCTTATAAATTCAATGTTAATAATATTTGTGAAACTGTTAGTTGAAGATTGATATCAATCGATATCAGTAAGTCATTCCAATCAGGAAATTGCCCCATTTGCTTTACTGGAATTTACCAAATATATCTGAAATGTATGCCCTCTAAATAGTAAACTAGACAAATCATACAATAAATAAACCATCTCTATACGCTATTGTTACCTGAATTAAACAAATGACTAATAAACTTATGCAGAACATATGTTCATAAATGTGGAAATCTGATCAATGGCAACTTGGATATTCTTATTGCATAACAAGTGATTTACTTCTGTTATATTCTCAAAAAGTTCATTAAAATTGTTGGATTTTAAATCACATATTTTAAGCTTTCCAATTAAAAATCATTTTCTCATTTATAGATCCCTGTTCAGCAAAGTTTATTGAAGAAAGTAATGAAAATAGGCCTTTAAAAACCATCCTTACTTCAAATGAAATTCTTTTTTACTGTGACACTTCACCAGTAAACATTGGGAGGATTACAAATGAGAAGCGCTGTTTTATGATTACAGGATCAGTACCAACTACAATAACAGGTCAGTCATTATTTATATTCTGTATTATAATCAAATTTTAGAAATATATATCTTTGTACATTATGCAATTAATTTCGTTTACTTTTTATAGATATGGGATGGGAAATAACGGATATTACCATGCTTCTAAAGCCAAGTAATATTATTGTTGGAAGAAATAGTCACAATAATAGTACACTTATAAGTGAGAATATGGGCAAATCATGGATAGTTATCAATCAGTGGAAATTGAAGCAAACATTGCTACAATCATCTGAAATTACTAAATCTTATGATACACCATGGTTCAGTGTTCAGAATATATCCAGTGACGAATTTACAAATATGGTCTGCAATTCAAAAACGAATGATGCATGGAAGTGTAAGTATTTTGATGATTATCCAACGCACTATTTCAAAGCAATAAAATCATTTTTATTCAGGATATCCTAGAAGGTAAGGATACGTTTTCAAATAAATTTCAAGAGAAGACAAGTCGCATTTAAAGTTACTTACAAAAGTGAACTATGTGGTCACAAAAGTAAGCTGGATTAGGTTTACAAATAATTTCAGAAAAGTATTTTTTAGAAAAAACGCGTACAGATGAATCTTATGAAGTTGTGACATTAAAAAATTTTGGAAGAATACAAAATTGTGTGCTGAAGACAATCAGTAACAGATTAAACATGTTAAAATTAATATTACATTCGATTAGTTGTCATGATGAATCACGAATCTCTGTTTCAGAATGTTTACAATTGCTAATGCATGTAACACGCATGCAAAGTAGCAGACTTGATAAGTCAGAAAGGAGTTTAATAGTGCTATCAATATACACCATCTACAATCTTGTTGTCATGATTGAGATTATTATTTTAACATACTATAAAATTGATAATATTCTAAAAGTTATAAGTGAAATAGTTTTGGAGCTTCATATTTAAAGGACAACTATGTACGGTTTACTTAAATTGCTGTGTAAAGTGCACAGAATGTGATAAGTTTATTTTAGCTTTATATAACAAGATGTACCATAGTACATAGCTTCAGTTAGAAAAAATCTGTCCATACATTACCTTCAATATATATATATATATATATATATATATATATATATTGTTATGCCGGACCACAAAGAAGTGTAACAAACTTTCAGAACTGTGTTTTGGGAACACTTTCATTTATTCTGTGTGTAATGCAAACATTTTGTTTCTATTATTGTTACGTTTCTCTTACCCTATCCTCCCGTTATTATAATTACTATTATTATATTGTCTCTTATTATGGACTATAGTTAATTAGTTGTGTACAAGTTGTTCCTATTCACTACCACTATTTCCCTCGTTCTGTATTCATGTTAATTTCCTAATTGGTTTGCTGTGCGGTCTCATTTTATGTATATATAAAGAAATGCTTGAAATGTAATGGGATTCTGTCTGGCTGATCTATTGGCTCGTATTCTTCTTATTTGGCTTAGGACTCAGTGGGCGTAGGGCAGACGCACAATTACCAACTAGGCACACCTAATTTGATACTCGGCCAACCACCCCCCAGATTTTCGCGCATCATAGGATATATATATGGTAACCATATAGTCGACTTCTATTAAAATTTATTTTTAATACAGATTATGGGACGGAGTTTAGTTAACAGTGTCATTCATAACTCAAGCAATTTAATTATAGTGAGTCACGTGATTGTGATTCTTTGGGATAATAGGCCTTTCGTTAACTTTGAAGACTAACAGAAGTAATGGCTAATGGTGTGCCTAACCATCCAATGTTACACATTAGATGGAAAATATCAGTTTCTCAACCTTCTGCATTCAGCAAGTTTAAACAGTCGAATAGGAAAGTTATACGTTTATCCTGCTGAATAATACAAACGCTGTTTGAATATCTAGATTTCTATAGTTAAGAAAAACGGAGTTTACGATATTACTCTTAATAAGCTTTTATTATGATGCTAAATGATTACCTTCAGGACAGACAAAATTGATTTAACGTTTTTTTTTTGTTTTTAGTTTGTTTCAGTGGAATTTTATGGGGCAATCAACGAATTGTAGAATGGAATAGTCAACGTACAGTACGACGCATATAAGTATATATATATATATATATATATATATATATATATATATATATATATATATATATATATATATGGTTACGTTACATTCAAATCAAATACAGTTATTGAACTATTGCTCTCAAATTTACGGCTATTTGACAAGAATCAACTGCTTTTTGTTGTTTACAATGTATTCCATCATTAATTTACTTCAATGTAATTTTAAGAAAATTTTCATTTAATTAACAGCATGTGTTTGAAATACTTTGCAAATAAATTACTCCCTTTTGTTCCTAAAGTACAAAATAGTTTCTCATTGTGAAAGGCTTCTTCTACCTGCTATTTTCAGTTTACTAAATACTATTATTATTTGTTGTAACACCACAAAAATACTTCGCCTCAAACTATGTTACTTCTCACAACAGAAAGTAGATATATTCAACATTACCGGATTAAAAGTTGAAAAAGGTAAATTGTGCATGATTATCTCTTTGGAAGGGAAATGCTAATCTCTAACAATTACTAGTATTTTATACTTTATAAATGCCATATAACAAACGCCTAGTTACTGACATCAATATAAATTAAAATAAAAGCGGTCGCGCTTTAATGAAATGATGCTCAGTGTTAAAATCGTCTCTAGGAACTTTCGTTAATACGTCTACAATTGAGAGATGTGATGTGATGTTCCCCTTATAAGCTGTGATGATGCTTCCAGGAGCTATGAAGGAGCCAGTAACAGTCCATCCAATCATCGTTCAATAGAATCTTTCAGAATCTGGGTGTTAGATATTTCGTTTGAATAACGGCTAAATAAGGCTATTAGAAGATTAGTTTCACACGAAGACTATAAATACTCAAGACTATCTGTACATATTTTACACTTACTAAAATAATCATTCCTTCCTGTTCTCTTCTGTCTTCTGATCTACAACTGGAAGAGTTCATGGTGTTCCAGTGTTGAAGTTTTACGCCAGATAATTAGTAATCAAGGGAGAAACTAATGGAAGCCGCGAATTTTATTTTCCACGTGTACAATGTACACGTGTGCTAAAGATGAGTCACCTAACACATCTCTCCCTTTTATGTTTATCACTATAACTAATATTATAGAAAAAATTACGTTTGATGGCATTATAGCGATTTTCTTTTCTTAGACTCATAACCACTTTCATTGTGGCTAATTTAGACGGTGGACAGTCTACGGAAAATGTGGTGATGGGTTAAAGTTTACATATTTTCACCCTTTGTAATCTGTTCATTCGACTGGTTGGTTGTTTATTAGTAAAATGCACTGACAACTGAGTATATAAAATTGCCCTATTTCCATCAATCGGAATTTAGTAGGTTCACAGGTGATTTCATTTGGTTAAAACTTCAAAGTCATGCTGCTGTAAATAATTGTCGATTACTAATTAACTGTAGGGAATAGTTATTCGTATGTAAAGATAGTAATGATACAGTAAATACTTATAATGCCATTTCTTAAATGAATATATGATATATGATGAAATGCATGATCTATTTAAAGTACTTTAATATAATTAGCTCAATTACTAGGCTTTTGCCGTGGTAGTTACTTTTTAACAAAACACTTAACATACAGATAAATTTAAAGAAACTCGCAAATATATTATGATATTTGCAAAGTTTGGAATCACTTAAATGTGTTACAAGGGTTAGGTGCACAAAGTATATTATAGATGCCAGCGAATTTTACTTGCATATTCTGTATTAAAAAATACCAACAGGTTTTAGAAAATCAAGACATTTACATTACGGTATACAAAGACAAAGTTTGTCATTATTCAACGAAAACCATACAGTGCCGCTGAACTGTCAGCACATCTGAAAATCACTTATAAATGAATAAAAAAATGTATTGAAATGATTAGTGCAATTTTCAGTGGAAGTATTGTATAATTCTGTATTCCCTCTTCATGTTTAATTGGAAAGAAAAATATCATGAAAAAATTTATTGTTATGAACTTAGTTATCTATGAGTCGCCAGAATACTGTGGCTAAATATGTAACCTTTAAACTGAATTTAATAAGCCTACATCACGCATACAGACTGAACAATCATGTTTAGTAATGAAGTTTTATCTAATAAATCATTCGCTTACTGAACTGACATCAAACGTAATGTAGACATTTATTCCTTATTACTAAAGAATTCATTAACCTATAGAACAAAACTCATAGTTGTTTGTCAAATAAGCACGAATAAAAATTTGTCTGTTTAATAATGAATGGTACATCTACTAAAACCTCTTTGCAGAAAGATAGTTAAACGCAGCATCCAAGATGTATTTCAATCTGTAGATATGATCAAGGGACTGAACACCAAAGAGCAATGTATGCTATCGCTGAATGTCACATCCTTATTCACCAATGTTCCACTAATTGAGACGATTAACTATATATGCGATCAAGTCATAGAAACCGGACTAGATATCACCATCCCAATAGACACGCTTAAAGAACTATTACTGAAGTTTACAATGAATGTACATTTCATGTTTAATAATGACATATATAAACAAGTGAATGGAGTAGCAATGGGCTCTCCGCTGGGTCCCATGTTAGCCTACATTTTCCTGGCAAAGCTAGAAAACGGACCACTCGCACAACTCATTGGTAAATTGCCATTCTACTGCCGTTACGTAGATGACACATTCATCCTTTGCAAACAGGATATTAGTCGGTCTGATATTCTCAGGCAATTTAACGAGGTTCACCCGGCTATTAAATTCATATGCGAGGAAGAAAGTGTTGGCAAAATAGCATTTCTAGATGTACTGCTCACAAAAAAACAGATGACTCATTAAGAAGAAACATGAACAAGAAAATCACATAGATAGGACAATATACAAACTTCCTTAGCTTTGTACCTATACAACATGAAAGGAATCTATTGAAAACCTTGCAATATAGAATAATGATGATATGCTCTCCTGACACGGTTGACAAAGAAACGGGAGCATTACATAAAACCCTGAGGGAGAATGGCTACCCTATAAAGTTTGTAAATAAACATGCCATCTCGAAAGCAAATAGGAAGATGATTCAGACCGTAGAAAGAAAGCCACTTTTTCTGAGGCTAGCATACAGAGGGGACGCGTTCAGCGAAATACTAACGTTGAGGTTACGCAGCTCCATTCGGCGGACTTTTTACGCTGGAAAACTCCAACAGGTGTTTTCTACCCGCCTCATGGTGATACCGAGAATAAAGGATAAATTACTTAAGCTTGCCACTTCATTTTGTATCTATCAGTTCAACTGCTCCTGTGGAGCAAGTTACATTGGCAGATGTTCAAGGAATTTACTCCTCCGTGCTCGGGAGCACCTTCCGGTCTGGTTAACCAAGGAAATTGTCAGAAGTATTAACAGCTCAATACTAGCTCATTTAATTCAAACAGGTCATGTGGCTAGCATAAATCAGTCATTCAGAATAATATTTTGTATAAACAGTTATCTGCCAAGATCGGTTAGACTAAAAGTCCTTAAAACGGCAGAGGCGATGGCTATACGAGTCAAGAAGCCAGACCTGTGCATACAGAAGAAGTACGTTCAACCTCTTCGCCTGCCATGGCCGACGCGAGATCCACTAAGCCAATCACTACCTTAATCATGCGACGATTTAATGTGATTAATGCATATGTATTCTCCCTCTGGATGTGCATTTCCATATTATTATTATTATTATTATTATTATTATTATTATTATTATTATTATTATTATTATTATTATTAATCAAAGTACACAGAATGAATTTGAATATCGCATTTTAAGATCAAACAAATGAACTGATTGTAATTATGTCTATTATTGTTATTGTTACTATTTGACGAATTTCACTTCATTATCGTTCACTCCATTTTACAAACTCTTACCCATTCGGTTTCATTCTAAATAGGATTTGACCTTTGTCTATAAACACTTGATCTAATTGTATTTTGCTACCACCCCATCTCCTATGTCACCCATATACAGAGATACCTATATACACTTATTTGACTAATAATCTTGTTTATCTCAATTGTCGTTTACATTTAACAAGTTACATAATGTTGGTTATTATTTCAACATTAACATTCGTATTTTATAAATAACCCGAAGAGGAAAACTTCCAATTATCTAATTATTCTTGATATCTAAATAATGTTTTACTTGCCTCAGAACTGGCTATTTTTGCGACTAATAATTTTGAACTAATGAATGTAGAACCTGATGAGCATTTATCGGAAATAAAATTCAAATTATGTTAAGTTGCATCTAACGTTCGTGGTGTATATGACGTGCAGAATTAATTAAAATGATCTTATTGCTACAATCTACGGAAAATATGTTCAGATAATATTGTTAAATTACCTAACAAACAACGTAACTTATAACATACTTGTTCAACATATAATTCATTTTATGATAATTGGTAGACAATGTACTGCTTATAGCAAATCCATCGTCGCTGATAAAGCGTCAAAATGGTGTGCATGTCAAAAGGCGTCAGAAAAACTAAGAACCAAATCCACCTGAAATCGTGTTGAGAAAAAAATGGTACTATATATCACTGTCTGTATCACGTTACATCTATTCTTCGCCACCAAGATCGACGATACGGGCCACACATTTTTCAAAACTGCCTATTAGGTAAGATAAATAATGAAATATAAATAAACCTGGGAGTTTCAATTGCTTGAAAACTCTGCAAAGTAAACTAAGGATATATTATGCGATTATTTTTATTTGATAAGATGTATGTAGAAATCCAATTACGGTAAATGCTACAGATCCGAATATCAGTAAACGGCGAATGTGTATTTGATGTAAAAATCGTTCATTTGACTGTCATAAACAACGAAAGAACCGAAGGTTCATTTTCCCAAACTAATATATGCTGAACTCTTCTGTTTGAAACTCGAAGCCCACGAATGCCTCTTTGAAAATACTGCCATATTTGCTGTTTGAGATATACAAACAGAACAACACAGTCACATTAATGAAAATTGCCCCCTAGATTGAAAACCCACCTTTTAATTAAATAGCTAGTAGATTCCTCAGCAGCAGTTTGTAACTGCGCTTTTAATTGGTCACGATGAAGAAGAAAAAAGATCAGAGAGGAGATGAAGTAAACTAGAAAATTTCACATTTTTAGAAATTGAATACCCGTAGACAGCATGATACCTTGCTAAGAAAAGAATTGATCGAGTCAGTAAACAACCCAATAGCCATTTATTTTATTTCAATGCGTCAAACTGCTAGTAAATACTTTTCTTTCAGTAGTTTATCCCGTTGTTGAATTTCTGCTAATATCTTTCATACTCAAGGTTCATCAACTAACAGAATCAATAGTTATTTGGATTACATAACGGGTGAAAACAACTACATAGAAAGGAAATGTATTTAATTACTTCTTTTGCCTTGGCTGGCATCTTTCTTTAAAGTGGTTTAATTAGACTGATGTACATATAAACCGCAATTTTCATACATTAAATCTATGCTTTTATCAGCAATCATATATTATTGGATTGTTGTAAATGGTATTTATCAAGTAAATAAATTCGGAATTAAATTTAAGCTAGGCGGATTTTATTATTTAGGATCATTATACATTATGGTTTTGACCAAATATTTCCTTTTATATACTATTATTTATTTCACCCATAAGTATTCTAATGTTTAATCTCACAACTTTAAATGATGTGTACACCTATCCAACTTTTAGTAAACTTGTTTGAACCATTTTGCAATGTAGAATCTTGGAACTATATTTTGGAATAAGATTTATGAATATCTTACAAATACCTAACAGATGGGATTTTCGCGTTATATTTTTGAAAGAAAACATGAATCAAGAGGATGCTGAATAATTTATTTTAAGAAACCATGTACAACATTTGGTCTTTTTCATTTAATTAGAATTATTTTTAAGTAAGTGGATGTTGTGGAGAATGTTGAATTCTAATTTGACATTACAAAGTGGTCTGAATTACACAATTGATGACTACTAGCAAGCACTGGATGGTTGTTTTGTCTTGGTGTGGGACTCTTTAGGAGTGCACACCCATGACCTCACCGGGAATCGAACTTAGGACCTTTAGGCTCTTCTGTGAACGCTTTACCAATTAGACCACTGAGTCAACTCTAAATGGTTAATATTTCTAACTCATTCAGACCAATTCGTGATATCTAATTAATAGAATTGTTTTGTCAAAAATTCATTTTAAATGTTGTATTCTTTTACGTAGCATACCATTATGTGATAAAGAAAAGGGAAACAATTTATTAGTTAATTTAATATTATCCTTTAACTCATAACAGGAGAATCATTTTTATACTTTAAATGAAACTATGTGGTCCTTTTGTTTGTTAGATAAATTAAAACATGAAATTTCCACTCTACTGTAAATAAGCAGAACAAAGTGTTTTGGATTTTAAGTTAAAATATACTACTTTAATATACCTAACCACAATTAATTATTATTTTATTTTACTACAAAGGATCTCCAATAATTCATTTTGTTTCTTTATGCTTTATTTAAGCTATTCACTATAGAAACTGATTGTTCATAAATGTTTCTAATGATATATAAATTACTTACCAATATGTTTATAAATCAGTATAAACTTTGAGTTTTGATGACAATATATTTATCGTCAAATAGAATGAATTATCAGAAAGTATTTCTTATTGCAAATACGGCAGCATTTATGATTACAAGTAAGTTTTGTTAATTTGTTAGTGATTCCATGAAATCTGAAGTTTTAATTCATAGCGTATTACCTGAAAATCTCGAATTAATTGATAACCAAAATACTTGTTTATTAAAAAGGTAAATAAACCATTCACTATCATTCATATCTAGAAGTCAATGAAGTTAGCATAATTTTTATGGTAGCGATATATATTTTTATTTAATGCAAATACTGAAAATAATTCGAAAGTATCATTAAAATTTAATTTTATTCTTCAAATGTGTACATTATATTCTGTAAAAAAATATTAGTAAATACATGTATCTAAGCTAAATATTATATCATCAGAGTTTATCATTGACCGGAAAGTAGATACGTAAAAACAAGTTACTGCATAACCAGTTTACAAAAAGGATTCTGAAAAATTCATTTCTTTACTTATTGAAATCTGCATATAACTTTAGTGTTGTGATACCCAAAGTTAATTATGAATATTATATACCTATACATACAATCACTGTGATCTCGGCTTAAACAGATATCTTATATTATAACTTGTGAATATCCTACCTTTTGGTGCTTCGAAGATTAGCGTTGATTTTGTCACTTTCCACTAAATTTCAAATTTACACAACACTAAACATTTTTATGTGACAGAAAATTATATTGTTAGTAATCGAAGTTTATTTCATAATTTAACGGGATAACTTTCAAGTGGATAATGAAGATTTAATATTCATAAGTATATTTTACCTAAATGATATTTCACGAACCTGGAAATAATTAAAAGTATCATATTTCTCCACTTTTAATTGTAATAACCACTAACTAAAGCAATATGTTTTAATGGACTATTTGAGTAAGAAAATTAAGGTAATTAGTTGGCTTTCAACCACATTAATTAGCAGTTTCATTCACTCATCGTAAAAGTTAATATGTGTTCGAAAGGTTAACAGTAATGTTCTTTATATATCTTCAAGTAATTTTACCATAAATGTATGAAAGTTTATACACGACAACTCTAGATTTAATGTCAACATTTTTAATGAATTTCCAGGAACATATAACTGTCAGTGTTATGTAACTTTTTCAATGTAGATTTATGTGTATATTAAACTTATGCTTTCGTTACATCATTTTACTGAATTTATTAAACGTTTACATGATTGAAAAAAGATGTAATCATGGTGTATGTAATCAAGGGAAATGTTTATGCGATAATTGCTGGCAAGGAGAATTTTGCGAAATATCAGGTTAGTTAAAACAATTTAATTGTGTTTTTAGTATAAGTTATGTCAAGCAACTTCGTTTAAATAATCATAGATTTTTATGGAGGAATATAATTTTATATTATGTATTTAATGAATACGTTTTTTTTCATTTTATCAAATTTGCAAACAGTTTAGAAGTAATGAAGTAAAACAATCAGGTTACTAACATAAAGTATGCACCTAAAAAAACCGAAAATAGTTACTTGACAGTTTCTTTTAAGCATTTAACAAAACTTACATTAATGGGAAATGTTAACAATAATAGAATTTCACTAGTAATTGAAGCTAAAAACACTTACACGGTTAAGAAGTTTCATCTGAAATCTGTCTTCCTTTCAAGTTTTGCTTATTTTAACACAGAATGCAATCCATATAATTTTGTGAAAAGTCAACTCTATTGCAATCTTTTTATACGTAAAATTTTTTAAATATTGTTTGCTACATTTTCTCGAAACAATCTCATGTGTTCAGCTGCTTATTTGATTGAATCATACCAAACATCGAATGACTAGACAAAAATTAATTAAAGCACATTATAAGAAAGAACGCCTTTTCATACCGCTATTCTACAATAATAGAAAGCGTTTTAAAAAAGGGCCCTCATTCCCAAGGAGATTTTAGTCAAAGTACTAAACACATCTTGACCTCGTGTAGAAAAGATTAAACTACTCTACTACTTAATCAGTTCTGCATGACTATATTCTGAAAGCAACATACATATGCATAACAGCGTGTTTAAATGTTGATCTGATAATTGGAATACATAGTTTCTTAGATATAGAATTTTCCACCAGACAAAAAACGGTTTGTTAATGTTGAATAAAATTTGGTACAGATGCGTTATTCTGGTGTTAACTGTTGAATAATGGATATTTTAAATTTATAGAAGTATGTATTTCTTCAGAATTTGTAGCTTTCAGTCTGTCAGTTTATAACAGGTGATACTAAATCCAGACATTCAAATCCTAAATTATTATTAAGTAACATAAGCCGATATGTCATACCCATAATTTTTTACTGCTGATCACCATACTAGGTACGCCATCTTAAGCCAGCCAGTACACATGACTTCTGTTTATTTAAAGAATAATAATCTTAGGCTCTAAATATCACTAATAGACAAGGAAAAATTCCATAATTAAATTTGTTCATTTAAAATGTCTTTAGATTACAAATAATTTTTTCTGTAGTTGTAAGAAGATATTTTTAAGTTATTACTTGGTATTATACATTGATTAGTTTATAATACGGTTGTTAATTAATACAGATTTCCATAAGTGGAAGTAACTAAACACATAATCAACTGAGACATTTTATGATTCATTATCTAGGGAAACCAATCTTGTAAAGAATTAGAACATAGGTGATTCAGACATAAGTTGTTCCACCAAAGCTGATCCTATCAGATACCTATTTTATATTTTTACAGTACTTCGAATTTCGTAGATTAATCAACTACTAAATAGTGTTTTACTTGTGATTCATTATGACAATACACTAAACTGACCATAGTTATTTTATTAATTTTAGTTTCAAACAATATTCGATTTACCTCAAACATTTTCAAATTTACTGTAACACAACGTGACATTGGTATTCCGAATATAATCATTGGACGACTAACGTTTCGGCATTTAGGCAACGTTCAATTTAAGGAATGTGAACAGGTCTATTTTAAACTTGAAAGCGTACATAATGAAAGCCTTCCAATTTATGTTGAAAACAGTACTGGCTTTGTTCGTTTAAGCAGTTTAAGCAACTATAATTGGTCAAGGATATTATACCAAAAAATCTATATGACTGTAAAACTGTTTGATAGTTATAATAAAGAAATCGATACATCGCAAATTCTTATATTTTGGAAATATTTCACAACCAATGATCAAATAGATGATTTTCAAAAAAATGCTATTCTTACAAATAGTAATTTACATTTGGAAAGATTCAGACGCGTAAGTAAGAAACGTATAAAAATAAAAGCTGTATTTACCTATTTAAAAATAGCTAACATCACGATTTTTCAAAATCTAAACACAATGATGATTTGATAAACTTCAGTAAATAAGGTTTGCAAAAATACGAATGCAACATCTGAAGCAGAGAGATCCAAACTACTTCTTGATTGTTCAAAAAATAAAATTTGTTTAAAATAGATTTAAAATCGCATCAAGAAGAATTATTTTATCTTGTGTGTAATTTTAACAGAATGTGAAGAAACGTTTTGCATTCTGGTTTTTATGTCTTAGTTACTACCAATATTTTGGTACGTCACTTACTTACATACTTACTTACGCCTGTTACCCCTCTCGGAGGAGCAACGGCCGCTCACCAGTCTTCTCCATTCAACTCTGTCCTGAGCAATCCTTTCCAGCTGTCTCCAGTTACTGTTCATCCTTTTAATGTCTGCTTCCAGTTCTCGACGCAGGGTGTTCTTTGGCCTTCCTCTTTTCCGTTTTCCAACAGGATTCCAAGTTAGTGCTTGTCTCGTGATACAGTTTGATGATTTCCGCAATGTATGTCCTATCGATTTACAACGTGGTTTCCTGATTTCCTCTTCAGCTGGAAGTTGGTTTGTTCTCTTCCAAAGTAGGCTGTTGCTGATGGTTTCCGGCCAACAGACATTCAATATTCTACGTAGACAGTTGTTGATAAATACCTGTACTCTCCTGAGGATGTTTGCAGTAGTTTTCCACGTTTCAGCTCCATACAGAAAAACGGACTTGACGTTCGAATTGAAGAGTCTAACTTTGAGATTGGTAGACATTTGTTTGGAGTCCCATATATTTTTCAGCTGTAGGAATGCTGCCCTGGCTTTGCCGATCCTTGCTCTTACATCTGCATCGGATCCTCCTTGTTCATCGATGATGCTCCCCAGGTATGTAAAGGTATCGACTTCTTGCAGAGTTTCACCATCAAGTTCAATTGAGTCGGTGCTCTCGGTGTTGAATATGAGGATCTTGCTCTTTCCCTTATGTATGTTCAGGCCTATTGATGCTGAGGTTGCTGCTACTTTGGTTGTCTTCACTTGCATGTGCTGTTGTGTATGCGATAGGAGTGCTAGATCATCCGCGAAGTCCAGATCAACAAGTTGCATCCTACTTGTCCATTGAATCCCGTGCTTCTCCCCAGATGTAGAGGTTTTCATGATCCAATCGACTACTAGGAGGAAGAGGAAGGGCGAGAGCAGACAGCCTTGTCTGACACCGGTTCTTACTGAGAATGCATTTGTCAGCTGTCCTCCATGCACAATTTTGCACTGGTACGTCACTAGTTTTAACTTATCCACAAAATGAATCTTCAACTGAAAAACTGCGCTAAGCATTCGATATCAAGGATATGGTGGAACCATTTTATGTATGGGCCTTTATCTAAAGCCAGTTAACTGATTGCAATCTTTATAAAACGACATTGTCAATTATTAAGTGGCTGATATGAGTATTCCTTATGATGGTAAGATTAACACAATCCAGTTTGATCAAAATGTAACAGAACACAAATGGAATGAAATTGTATTTAAACAGTTGTCCAGTATCCCTAACATTCATCTGAAATTGTTATCATTTTGATAGCTTTATTACCAGTTTCTTAGTGCACTAAAAAAATCTTATACATGAAACTCTTAGTGTAGATATTGTGGCAATTGATGATAGATCCGTATTTTAGCAAGCATTTTAGTTCTTCAGATTCTTGCATCTAAAAGCTACCATAACAATTCAAATGTTCATTTCATAATTTTAGAGTGTAAACCCCATAACCAGTATGCAAATTCTTGTAACAAGAAGTGACGGGACTAATAATCCTCTGTGTCCTACTGAAATAATAGCGCTGAGTGTTCAGCTCGGTGTGCCGGCTGGCACAACTACAATAACAGTTGAAGTATTTGCTCCTACTAAAGATTCTATATTTTATGGTTTTGTCGAATTTATTGATATATCATATATTGGAGTGAGAATTTCACCCAGGAATTTTGCAATCAGCATACGAAACACTTCTCTAGAGAATGTTTACGAATATAAAGTAAGCTAATTTATGTGTTGTCATACATTCACAGATTTTTGGTAAAGACGAAAAAAATCATCTAGACTTGTATGAGAATTAGATTAATACTCCCTCTGTCCCTCTATAAAATTCTTTATTCGACTATGATTATGATAAATTATTAGTATGAAGCTGTGATGCAAACAATTCTGCAAAATTCGACCAGACAAATCAGTTTTAAATGGAATCCTTTGAGTAATAATTTGTTTTGGTTCTATCATAAAAGATAAGTAGTGTTTCCTTACTTGTACAGAAAATCGTAAAAATGTCAAGATTTCAGTAGTTTACAAAAGTGGATAATGTTATTATCGAATGAAAATATACAGTCTCCTTATTATAAATTAAGAGCGCAATGAATAAACAGATATTCAGGTATATATTACTAACATATGCACTGATTAACACAGAACAGTATTAAAATTGGGTACAGTCATAAACAATCTATCGAGTTATTAATTTAATAGTCTAATGTGATTATTTGAATGCCAATTTTCATAACAAGGTATTTGTTAACAAAATTTCGGCATGATTATAATGTAACAACTTGAAAAATAAAAGTATCTTTCATTGATATCACTATTTGGAATGGGTTAGACACCCGTTAGAAACCAGGTTACACTTAAAAGCTATTCAGTCCTGACATAAGACTTTTTAGTGTGGAGTATCCACTACCTTACCAAGGGATTGAGACCAGAACCTTCAGGCTTTAAGGTGGAGTCTAGCCATTAGAAAACTGAACTATCATCCAACAGTTGATATATCTAATTTCAATCAATTCGCTATTTATATTTGTGCCATCTAATTCATTGTCATTAATGAGTAATTGCCTCGCTTCCGACTGAAATCATTTGGTTATCTGTTCACAATAGTAGTGTCTTTTACAACGTACATCAGAAATAATAGAAACCATTTAAAATAAGCAATGTTTTTACTTACAATCAATCATATTGTAGTGAAAATGAATTTAAATACGAACTTACTTTGTGAAACATATTTCACTGATATTTTTCACAGAACCTGATTTAAATGGTTCGCAAATAATAGTGAAAAACATGCATCACATAGCTTAAGATGTAATGTTTAAACGATCGTTCAGAAATCATTAAGAATATGTAACCTTTTAACATAAATAAATTCGTCTCATTGAGAGCATACTTTACTTTTGACAGAACACATATACGGCTGTTAATTTATCAAATATCACGGTGGTGGATATACCAAATGTCGTAGAAGATTATAGTTTGACATTGCGTTTCGCTATCGGTTTATGGAATGATAACTCAATACTAGATGGAATGAAGTTTGTTTGCAAGTGTCAAGCTTCTAATGGCGTTTCAATAATAACCAGCATGACCAATATCACATCAGTTAAAAACTGTCCAGTTTACAAGCCTGAATTGACTATTCTGTCTGATTTCACGAATATTATACCGGGTGATATATTACTGTTTCAGGCCGAAACATACTTTACTTTTGAAACTGGAAATTATACGGTAAGTCTTCTAGCTTTACATTTTTACTATCTGTTTATTCCCCACACTTTATAACACTTATGAATCTAAATAAGTAAAGAATAGTTCAAGTAGCGGGATCCGATGAATTTCCTTATATTATAGATTCTCTTCAGCTTAGAAATGATTAAACTATACACTAAAAGGAATATAAGTATGCATACTTTATATCAAAAATGAACCTGAAAATTTCAGATTTGACGTAAATGTAGAGTTGTAGAAGGTAACAATTCTTGAAGAACTAAAAATTGCTAAGATAATCGTTTACTTACAGTTGAAATATGCAAATACTACAGGATAGGAAACTTCAGGACTAACGATAGAGACATTTTCAAGACAGAAATAAATGGCATAGTTTGTGTATTACTGAAAATGTGACGAGATCAGATGAAAAGGCAAATTTGTGGAATTATTAAGAACACTGAAAGACAAAGACAATAAAGTAATATGATTCTGATCTAAGGTAACTAAGTTGAAACAAGATCGATAGTATGGTATTTTTGGGATACTGATACGAGTTTATCCTCTGGAAACGTGCTTTGCAGTATATCGTAGTATTTAATTTCCATTGTTTTATACTTATGTCAACTCTTAAATTAAGCGTTTCTTGATGTAAGAAAAGTTATAAGCTAAAAGACAAGTTAAGTGATTCCTTGTATCCTACAAAAAATCAAGTAGACATTTAGTTTAAGTAAAGAACAAAAACATGGTAATCGATATTTGTGTAATTTTGTTACTAATATTATTTATAACGACTTTTAGCATCCTAAACATAAACGACTAATTTATATTTCATTACACTCAATCGTTCGGTCTATTTTGGAAAATACTAATAATTATTGAAATACACCAAATTATTTGTTTCTTATGTTTCGTTATGTAAAATGTCTACTTGATATCTCGGTGGCAGACAAGAGAACCAGTTTTTTATTCCATACTTAGGAAAATACATACATTGTGTATTTATCAGTGAATTACGAAATTCAATCAAGGAAGATGCAATTATTTTAATAATATAGCTATTTATAAAAGTGCTGGTTTACTGAATCTGCTTAAAAATTCAAAGTGTATATTACTTACTATATAGTTGACATATATACCTACATTATGATGAAATTAGCAATTTAATATAAAGGAATAACTAGATAAATAGAACAGCATATCGAAATTATGAAGAGCTGAGAATCAGCTAATCACTGAAGTTCCGATAAATTGTATGGAAAATATGCTTATAGATACATTTTGGCGATTGGGTTTTCTTATTTAAAAATGCATCAGAAGTGATAGCGAGTAGAAAATGTATTTGTTGTCTAAAAATTTTCTTTGTACAGAGCTTACATTTTACTAAAATAAAATGGAAAAATCGAGTTTTCAACCACCTCATAATTATGATGTCATCAAAACATATGTCAGGATTACAGGATTGTAATATTTTTCGAGCCACATACACCTGTTAAATTGTGTATAGATAGCTTATCATTCATTTGTTTGAATTAGTCATGGAAAGGATATTTTCATAACTTTAAGTGAACAAAAACTTGACCAACAGTGGTAATTAACTAAATAATATGCTATCCCAACTCTATGGATACAAAAAACAATCTCACAACTGAATGTAACATAATTAGAAATCTAAGACAATGTACACTAAGATCGAGAAACCAGCAACAAATATAATGCATGCGTAATTACAAAGTAAACAAAGACCTAATAATTGACGTTAGTGCAATGGATATCAATGAAAACTTGATATATTCATGTCACTGCTTAATTCACGGAAAATAAGCTTATCTGACTAATTTTATAGGTATTTTCGTCCAAAAATGGACGAAAATATTTACAAAACTTGGGCGCCGAGTATGTAAGACATATGAATAGAATATATTTGTTAGTAATCTCAGCGGATGAAATTAATGAAAAATTCCAA
Source organism: Schistosoma japonicum (assembly GCA_025215515.1). Taxonomy (NCBI): domain Eukaryota; kingdom Metazoa; phylum Platyhelminthes; class Trematoda; order Strigeidida; family Schistosomatidae; genus Schistosoma; species Schistosoma japonicum. Next base: position 21,320,605 of record CM046064.1, on the reverse strand, counting down.
CGTTTCGCTCGGCAAACTGGTCCGAGCTTCTTCAGGGAAATAACCAAAATCAAAAATTATCTGACTAAAGATGAATACACTTGAAGTAGGGATCGAAGAACAAAACCAACTGAATTGGAAAAATTACTAGAACATTTTTGAATTCACATAAATACTCTAGAAGTAATTTTACGAATCAATTCATTTCGAATTAATACGGAAATTTAGTAACTGTAATGGTACTTAAAGCAATTTGTCCCTATGGTAAATGTTGATAATGTAATAAGAAGACGAAGTTTATCAGAGCTGTGATATATTTGCGCAATACATTACGAACAACCTAATCACATATACACTTTTTTGAGGCATTTATATATAAAAAATGAAAGGTCACTAGACAAATAAAAGTAAAAGCTAAGTAAACAGGGCTAATAAAAAAACAATGTGAATCACACTCTACCAAGGTAGAGTGAGCGAAATTACAACTTCTTTCTAAACTCATAAGGAGGGGGGGGGGCTTCAACAAACCTTAGTATACGCCTAAAGCACTTTTATACAACACTACAAAAGATGATTTGATATCAATCATGTGGTCTGTTTCAACTAAGCGTTTAGCAATAGACAATGAACGTTGTTTATCCTGTAGTTTTATTTTTTTCATTCGTTATTGGAGTCACTTAGGTATGTGTTCAGCTACCTTTAAATGTAGCTCCTCAATATGTATGTGTGTCCACACATATATGTAAATTGATAGACACGGAGTGGAAAGTGTGACGCATTCTTTTACATGCTGTTTAGGTTAGTTGTGAATCCATACTATAGACTTTTCAATTACAACTAAAATAGCTGCATAAAATGTCCTCTTAATAACCGGTTTAAGCCGTTTGTTTTAACACAAGGCTATTTGAGTCACCTCTTAAAGGTAAGGTGATATGGGTCGATTTTTTAGGTGCTGGAAATACAGTAGGTTTCACTCTACTGCAACCTATACATCGATTTATAAACATTTTTGGATATCCGTCAATAAATTTTCATTTTCTTCATTAATACTATTGGTACGAATACGTTGATCCTATTAAATAAAGCTTTTACTAAACTGTTTTTATAATTCTCCGGACATTAACTATGAAAGCTCATATATTGCCCTGTCCATGTAGACTTTCGGCAGACAGAAGGTTTGATTGGTCCATCCTTCTTCCAGTTCGTTAATATATCTAGGAAAGGAAGTTGATTGTTCTCCCCTTCACAAGATAAACTTATATGATTTTGGATAGTATTCAGTTAACTTAGTAAACTAGTTGCATCATCGATTTTCTGGCAAATAACTAGGGTATTGTCAACAGCCCACATGCAAATATACATCTCTTTTACTGAATCTCTGGCTAGGTTAACCACAGGTACTTTATACACATCAGCCAACAATGGTCTTAAAGGACTACTCATCAAAACTCCAGCAATTTGTTGAAAATATTCATCCTCAAATGTGATCTAGACCTCATCCGTATATAGTAATTGCAAATTTTTATGAGTTGTTAGAGCAATAGGTAGTGAAAGATGACTTGACAAGATATCTGTCACACAAAATATCAATAGTCTTTTTCAGAGGAACATTAGTAAATAAGGAATTTACATCAAAAGAACACATTGTCTTTCCTTTGATATCATTGTCACATAAATAATCAATTAATTATACCATTGGTGCATAGTATTTCGGTTTAACAGCCACATAGTAGCACTATGAAAATCCTATATTAGTAGAAATTAAAATGTAATGTATTAACTGACAATGGAGTGATAAGCATGCCTTCATACAATCCAAAATGATATATATATATATATATATATATATATATATATATATATATATATATCAAACGACACGTGTCTATAACATGAGCCATTTTAGGAAATGTAATCTTTGTAGGTAAGCATTATTTACCAGATATGAAATTATAACGATAAGTGGGCAAACATGAAGACAATCTCACAAACAGTTATAATTGAATTCACTTAGTACTGTCTTTATTTTCTTATAGTTTTCGGTTTACACAATCGGTCAATCATCTACTATCAGTAATTTCGAAGTCATTCTTGGTAATGGGATGAGCTATGCAGACGGATATGGAAAGAGGGAGTACGAAGATGAAATCATTGCAACCGGTGTACTTACAAAACAAATTGACGTAAAGATAAATGGACTGCGAAACAAAAGTACGAAATTCAACATTTTCACAAATTTTTAAAAAAAGCAATCAAATCAGTCGTTTCTCGACTCTATCCTAAGTGTGTTTTCTGGCTTTCGAAATGTCGAGAATTTTAGTTCATTTTAAGGATTGACAAGTGAAACAAATAATTTGTGAGAGCAAAAACAAATATTTGTGCAGAATAAAATGAATCCATTTTATTTCGTTGGTTTCTCATCAACTGCATGCAACCTAGAATAATATTTTGGAAGATTAATATTTGAAACAAGTTTTAACATACTCATGAGAACGGATAGAGTTAGTTGAAATCAGGATTACGTAAACATGTGAATATGGCTTAAAATGTTGGAGAAAATGCTGTGAATATATATATGATCCAAGAGAAGGTACCGGAAGGCAAAATAGAGATCAGAGGTCAAAAGATTACCTTCTGGTTTAAATTCACTAGATCGTTTAACATATAACTGATATATTCATTAAGTATCTGGAAATGAACTTTCAACTAACAGGAATGTATAGATGAAAATGTTTAAAAAGTTCTGGTGTAGCAGTGTAAACTTCAGACTCAGCATTTATCAATCATAAGTCCAAAACTAAGCTACTCAGGTTCGAAAAATTGAAATTTAATGATTTACGCATACTTCATCAATAAATAGTTGACACACATGAAGCATTCCTCGTAGAATGATTTCCAAAATAAAGTAAAATCTTATAATGGATAAATTTTTAATTGATTATCTTTTCAATAATTTAAATAAGTGTGAAAGTCCCTGTAAACGATTTCTAAATGAATGGTGTTAGTTTATCCACAATATTTATGGTTTTATCTTCACCTTAAATAAATTAGGAGATGCTTTCCTGTAAACAGTCTCCAAGTAACAATCCAAATAACAAAGTTAACAATTCTTATAAGCATTTATGAACATTTAATTTCCTAAGTAAAAGTTCATCGATCAAAATAAATGTTGACAATTTGTTTCAAGAGACAATTTTCGTCATGTACAAATAATCTTTTAATTTTATAGATGCTAGGGCAACATATTTGTCCAAATCAAATCGTTCAGTGAAATTAAATGCACATATACAAGCCACAACATTTGCTTCAACAAGATCAATAGTTGGGTTTCGACTGCGTTATTCTCCGGCTGATAATATTTTTGAAGAGATTCAGATACCTGTTATCGCTGATTACACAAGTTTTAAAAATGTAAAGAATGTATTATTGCAGTTTACCAATCAAAATTTATAAGTATTAAATTATCTTGTTAATATATATATATATATATATATATATATATATATATATATATATATATATGATTTGTTCACCAGCTCATTAAGAATATATCATATCTCGTCAATTAATTATCAGGCTTAGTGTTTTTCGAATATTTTATATGATTTATGCAATGAAATCACTCTCATGATAAAATGCAGGTTCATTCAACACTAAAATACAAAAATAGTCACGTTCCATTCAGTGCTTTTCAATGGTGTAATAGCCCTTAACCAGGAAAAAACTAGGTTCTTATTCAGGTAATAGTTTCATAGGTGAAGGCAGGACATTGAAATAGCCACAAAGTCAATGTTTAGAAGTATCACATTATAGAGAAATATATAGAATCTGGTGATTACATAGGCTACATCGGAAGTATTTCTCATCATTTCTATAACGCATTTTGAGATTAGGTTCTAGCATTGACAAATCAAAAAGCAATAAATGTAACACTAAGTGCAACTAACAAACATATACCTAACCGCTATCACTAATATGCCATAAACTTCAAAGTTAGGAGCTCAAAATTCGTTTACCGTCTCAGCAGATGAAGAAAACTCTTACGTTTCGTCGACGTCATATGAAACTACAGTAATCGAGCATTATTATAACCTAATCTGAAACTCCCGGGTCTAAAATACTTATCTTGATTATTATGCAAAATCCTTTGCTTTGAGTAAAATGATTGACCTTTGATTTTCCTATTTCAAGTAGTGTGATATTAACTTGTCTCACTAATGTCTTAAAATTCAAGATATCCAGAAATGAAATACAGAAGAATTGTTACAGTATTCAACTACCAGAAGTTAACACATTCTTGGAACATCACTAATCTGTTGGCTCACTGATAAAAATTAAGCACTTCTATATTTTAATTACATTTTGTATAGAACTAAACAAAATGATTTTACTTGTCATTCCATTAGACAATGAACTTCTTAGAGAAATTTGGAACGTGAAAGAATTTTCATTTAAACAAATTTTCCTACTACATCTAAAACTAACTACAGTTTGGTCAATGATTACTGTAATGTGAGTGGAACCACATTAAGCTTACGGTTATAGCGCAGAGATAAGAACAATTACTGATAAAGTTAACATTATTAATTTACTCATACATCAATTCACAGTTATTAGTAAAAATATAACTAAAGTGCATGCTGTTTAAAAAAACAGTGTTACATAAAATATCAGATTAACCTAAATCAAGATTTTGTTTCACCCGTTTGTTAATTGATTTTTTCCTTTTATTTCTTTAGGTATCCAACCTTACTTTCAACTTTTCAGTAACACCAGATGCAGCTGAAGTTGAAAAATTTACTGAAGTTTTTTTCACACTTAATCTTCCGCCATTATCTAAACAAATTTACGCTGTGGAAGTAGGCTACGACAATGTTTCATTGGGTGAGCTATGTCACTCTACTGTTACGAAAGTCGGATCAGGAATAAAAAACAGGATTATAGGCGTGAGTAGTTGTTACTTCATTTACATTTTCAGACAAAACATGTCTTATGAATCAATAAATTCCCAATTTCTGGCTCAAAATTACTCATCAAAGAGACGTTTAAGTACCAAGTGGTAAACATTGTCTAATCCAATGTTTAATGACCCCAAACTTGGCACAAAATAACCATAACAGCAAGGTAATAATGATCATGAATATCTTCTACCCAGGTAGAATCCCAAAACCTGTTGTAACCTTAGACTTTTTTAAACGAGCCAGGGAGACTTGTACAACGAAACTACAACCTGAATAATATAGAAGCTGGTGACTGCACTCTTTTCTAATGACAAACAGCCCTTCCAGAGGTAGGGAAGAAATGACAATCAATGACAAATAACTTTAGCCGAAGTCGAAATTCCGTACAGAATACATACCAGTTTACAGACATGGTGATAATGATGTAAAATTAAACAGAATACGCATAAACCCTGAAGAAAGAAATAAATAAATAAAAGTAAAATCTACTGTAAGGGGATTTACTCGAAAGTAGTTCATACAGTCTTAATAATAATAGTAACAATAATAATACAGTTGGGGGGGTTTCACCGAAAACATATGAAATAATAGCAAAAACACATTACAAATTAATTCATGAGAGAAATACAAGACACAATATGGACTAAAACAAGGAGGAAGCTGTGCATAATAGAACGAAATAATATATTTGTAGAAAAATTACAATAACTTGATGGTGGAAACAGACATGACTGGACTATGCATTACAAATTGATCGTTACACTCCCTGATTTTCAATTGTCTTAAGGCCAATACATACTTATTAATTCTTTCTCGAATACAAAATGTTTTAAACTTCATTTCTATATTAAAGTAATAAGTTTCTCTCTGTTTTTATGTCCTAACTGGCAGTGACAATATAATGAAACTAATTTAAGTACTAGGCGAAATACCGAACGGAATTCACTTAAGCTTCACTATAATGAATTCATTAATATATTCATAAGTATCTCAACATATCATGAAGCCCATCCATCGTAGTATCTGCAACAACTTTGTGTAACAGTCATATAATTAAGAGATGTATACAACATATTCAGGAATTGAATGCTTAGAATTAACTTTGAAATAAACAGTTACATTTCCATTTCATATGTTGAAATAAATACCCCTAAAAATTATAGTTATCCACAGTGTTCCTCGACGAATTATGATGAACGTATAGTAAAATCCCGTAGATGAGTATAGATATATATTAAATTGCTATTTTTGTATAGATGTTTCATTTAAACAAAGTTGTTGGAATAGATAATTAGGATAATGTAACTTACGGTAAAACAGTTTCCACTGCAAACTTCGACATTTCTTAAATGCTTTATTATTATGTTAAACATAATTGAAGGACACGTAATTTACTAAATAAATAGTCCTTTATATATTCTTATTGAATCAAATGATTAGATAGTTTTAATCAACTACCCACCATTTTTATCGAGTTATGCTAGTATAATTTATTATAATACGAATAAATATACTCATGATTTCAATTTACATAATAGATGAGACTGCATACTGACTTTGTAATTCAAAATGTAATAATATTTCGAAGGATGGCAGTGGTAAATTTGGGAGTATTGGAAAATCCAACAACTAGCAGTACAAATTACTTTATAGAATTCAAAATGATTTTGAGACCATCTGTAAATCAAGCATATCCTACAGTTAGTATGACTAAAATTAATGCTCGAGTTTTTATCACGAGTATGCCTACAAAACTTCAAACAATTACTTTTTCTATTATCAATAACCCCATACCACCAATTACGGTAAGTTTTAAAGCTTTACGAGAATAGTTGATGTATTCAGTAATAGTTTTACTAATAATTCATTTAACAAGTGGATTACAGAAAAGAGATAGTGTTATTACATTTTATGGGCGAACAGTTGAAATTGCATTTAAGTGTATAAATCAAGTAAACGTAATTCAAAACGTATCAGTATACGTATCAAAGCAATCTCGTTGACAGCATATTTGAGATGTCAAGAAGAAGGTGAAAATTAATAATCTATTCTTTGGACAGTTGTAATAATATACAATAAAGAAAAAGTAAATTAGTAAATCTGAACAATATGTTTAACAAATAATATCTTAAGTAACTGTGTATTACATATATAGTCTGTTTACGGAAACTGATTCAGAAAGAATATCATTCATTATTTAACGTTAAAACATATTTACATGTTTAATAAATTATACTTTAATGTAATTTCAATTAATTATATGAATGGATTAGTGATATAAAGAAAGTAGAAATGATATATGTGACAGTGATCAATACATTTGACTTAAAAATTCAATGATTGCTTAATTAACAAAAAGACTTCAAATCTTTGGTGTTTGTGGTTGAACTCAAAGCCATTAATTCTAAGTTAATGAAGATACTTTTATGACAACACTAATCACTCAGAAACACTGAGCATTTTCACCAAATGTGAGCAAGCTACTAGAATCCTTGGATTATATGATTAACATTTATATACATTTACAAATATCTTAGTGCCTGCTAAAGAACTACTCAGACTGCAGTTGTTTACAGTTAACATTACGTGCGTGACCATTGTAATTTCATTAGCTATTTCTTCGGTGGTCTTTGGGTCAGATAATATTTCTAATAGGTGACCCTTAGTTCAGTTCAAATCGTCACTAATTTTTTAACAATACTCATTCACTTTATATGGTTCCGTATCTGACTTCTGTCTATGATTTAAACTATGTAGCTATTCATATATTCACACCCCATCCATGTAACTAACAGTCGCAAGGAGGGTTGAATCGTATTCACCTCTGAGACATTATTCCTGATATAATATTAAGATAACTTATACAAATATATCTAGACAATTATCACCGAATACTGTAAATTATTTACAGCAGGAAATACAAATATTAAAACAGTTGGGTGAATTTTCTTTTGGTCTTAAAGGTAAATGAGTGAATTTCACATTTAAAAGCCACATGAGCATTTTAGATTACCCAAAATTACTTACTCTTATAGCATAGAATATAGATCATCAAATCAGAGGAAGGTAATGAAATATGACTGATACATTTTGACGAATATCGGATTTTATCTTCGGATAACTACATTTGAGGGAGCTGTCTTTTCAAAACTAGGCATAAATGACAACATTCTAAGCCATATCATATATATATAGGCACTTAAAAAAGCATGTAAAATAAGAATTTTATTTTATTTCAGCAGTCATTCTTCACTTTGATGTTCATCAACTAATTTCAAAACTATGACTCAATTAATTGAATTTTGATTTAAATTTTTAACCTATTCACAAATACACTTTCAATTCACTTGGTTGTACATTGAACCATCGATTATGACTTACTGCCTTAGAAACTATGCTCAAAAGTTAACAGAGAAAAAAATCATGTATTCCATTTCTTGTTTATCTTATTTTAGGAGAAAAATGCATTTTCTCTAAATGAAATTCCACTTCAATATCAAACTCACTTCTGTTTTATTCATTTTTAGGTAACTAATTCACCACAAGTAAATTTTTACAAAATCGAACCAGCGCAGAGTGAACCAATGGATACGTACAACGCAATTATGTATGCAGAAATTACTTGGGTTGAAAAAGTGATCTATAGTCCTGTCAACATTACACTTAAAGTTGTAGGTTCCGATACAAAAGTTACTGAACAAAGATTTATTTCTGTAGGAAGGTCATTGGTTACTGTAATTCCCTCTATCATAGATGCGTTAATTTTAGAGTAAGTCATATTTTTGCTAACCGTAGAAATATACAGCAACTATTTTTTGAAAAATTAATATATAAGTGGAAATGCTTAGCGAAATATTTGTAAAAAATACAAAGCTGGAAATAGATAAACACAAGTCTCATAGTCGATAACCTTTAACCAAAGTGTGGAGAACATTACCGATTGTCACAAGCATATCATTTCGACATTTTCTTGAGATTATTACACAAAGAATATAACAAAAATCAGTAACGATGGCGTAGTATTAGTTATTGATTAATTACTATAAAGAACATTTCTCGACGAAAGGCCTGTCTGAAATTGTTCTTGTAATAAATGATTGAAGTTGTTATGAAATGCAAGAATTTCAAAATGCATTTAATCTGTCATTTGGAAAACAAAGTAAGCAAAAACTTATTATTAAAAATCATTTCAACAAAACATTATGCAGAGTTGACTTATATCCACTGATGATATTTAAGATTCGATTTTCCTGGGGCGATTGACTAGTAATAATGTGTTATGGTTGGTTTTTCTGTCAGTACATGAACCTATATTATGGCATCAGTTCAGAGATTCATAAGAACGTTTTCTACAGCTTATTTTGTCATGACCTTAAGTTGTACGGCATCACGTTAACTCGTTGTATACAGAGTACAGGACAGCTGCGAATCGCACGGATGAAAGTGTGTTGCATTGAACGTATTTTTCCTAATTCGTAAATATAAACTATTTTTTATAGAAAATATAAGATAGTTGAAGTTAAAGTGATTGTTGGGTTGATATTTCATTATTTAGTGGGACATGATGAATAAATATAAAATGCATTTTATTTTGGTGTTATGTTATGCCGTCCAGTGTAAATACTAGAACACACTGAGTTTAACCGTTCCAGTAATACGTAGAGATATTAATATGACTTCAAAATGTTAGTTAATGCATGTGTTATATAAGCAACCAATACACCAACCTGTTACTGGTGACACTCTATAGGTGAATAGCACACTCATAATAGCTCACTTAGAAAGTGTCACGGATGTTATGTGACCTCATAAAATCATGTAGTCTGTTTGCATTTAGTAAGAAAATCAAATAGAACTTGCTTCAAAATTCCGGTGTTACAGGTTATCTGCTAAATCGTAATTAATTTGTACTCCTGTGAGATTTCATTCAATTATGACTGATTACTGTTTTTCACTATGCTTATCATATACTAATTATAATTAAATATCTGATTGTGCAAACCTAATTTCGCAACAGAAACAGTTCTTTCAAATGTCTATGAAACTGAAACGAAATATTTGTTTGTATTATTCTTATGTATAGAAATCAAAAGTTATATTTAAGCGCATTATTGTATTCCGTTTGTTAATGTTATGAAATACAAACAATAGATTATCATAAAATCAAGAACGGAGTGCTTTATACATCAATCCATAGTTCTTGAGTAAGTGGTTGTTTGGTAAATAATACGATGAGGATTAAAGCAGATAAACTGATCCTGGTTCCTAGCATAAACACTAATACTTGATTTGGCTTTTAGTCACAATCCTATGTAAAAATACTCCACTGTTATTCATGAAAAAACGTATTTTAATTAAATAAACACAAATTGCTTTAACTGATCCTTACAAACTTTCTTACCTACTTTATGTCTTTATTTATTATCTGAAGTAACATCGGAGTAATTAAGTTACCTTCTGTCTATGTAGTTCCTAGTGAATACAAATACGACAATGTATTACTCATTAAATATTCAGTTAGAATTGTCGGTGGAATAAGCTTCGCCGTGAAACTAGACGTTACAGCTGGTGACTATACTGTAACACGTCAGGTTAACTTTTCACCAGTTCAAGCTAAATCGCCTCCACAGTTGGTAAGTTATCTAAAAATATGCTTTGATTTATTATTGGTTTTTAATTTGGCTTAACTGTTCAAATACATATTTTCACCAGTGTTGTGAATGAATCGAAAATAAATTAAGGAAACATAATTAGTTGAATTCATTGAATCATTTAACCAACTTTTGAAATATGTAATCAAATTTAAACCACTTGAAAACATTGGAGTAAATTGGGCCACTTAGGCACCGCATAAATAAGTGCCAAATGTACCGACAGATATTTGATCGTTATATTTTGTCCAGAATAAAAGTTTTGTAATTTTACAAATCTACCACTTTTAGAAGTATTTGAATTTAAGTTCAGATAAGATTGATAAATGAGCGTCATCAAAATACACCTCATCAACCAAGAAAAAAAGTAACATTCTCATTTTCATGCAATTTTATGTGATTACTCTCAACTGTAGATGATTAACTAGCAAATATTTATTGTTTAAAATTTCTAGATGTCCTAAAGACTATAATCCATTTGAAATAAAATGAATATTTGTGTAAAGGATAATAGGAAAATACATGCACACTGATGATATTAATGACGTTTATGCTAGCTTGTAGATGACCTCAAATTATCAGTTAGCTTGATATTAATTAGTTCATCATCAAGGTTTTCTAGATTCCCATCATGAAGTTAACTCAGCAAATCAACCACTGGAAGCCAGGAAACAGTGGACGATACTTTAGTCTTATTATACATCTTTTAATGTACACATCACAACACCAACAGGATATGAATCCACAATATTTAGATTTACTGCTAGTAAGGTTGTGAATGAACACTCCATAATAGAACTAAATTAGGACAAAGTGGTTGTGAAAAATCTCCTGGCCTTCAACAGTTTCCTAAATAAAGTTATAGCGTGGTGAAAATCTAACAAAATATGAAGTTTACATAAGCTTCTGTATTAATTAAGGACGCTGTCTATTTACAGTTGCTTCCAAAAGATTTTGTTTATCATCGAACTAGATTTGTATATGCATAATAAGTGAACAAAAGCCGGTGGCCATTTTATCGTGTTGGCACTAGAGTAGTAGTCAGTAAACGGTTCAATATTTAGTGATACGTCAAATATTCATGATATGAAGTAATTATATGATTAATGGAGTTTGAAGTTTAAAGCAAATACTCATTCATGCATGCAAACATACTGAAGTATAAATTGCGTAACAGTGTTACTAGTGATTGAGATAATATCTGGAAATACAATAATAAGCAGTTTTTGTGTGTAGGTAGATATACACATTTACAGTTATTCAGCACCTTATTTTACTATATTAAAATAATCAACAATACTTGACAAAGTATTTCTTCGTTCACTTTGCTGAGTTTTCGGCTAGCCAGTACTAAATAACTAGTTATAATTACATCCTTGATGTTTAGCCTAAATGATTGGGATTTTCTCTAATGTTATGAGCTTAGTACACTACTTCTGCCCCACTTCGTCTACACAATTAATGATATGTAGATATATTAATACTTAAGTTAATCATTCTTTTTCTTCATTTCCTGAAAATGAATCGCATTTTTATAGAAGGAATAATTAACAACTTACTAATGGTTAATAGTTAAGGTTTTCATTATACCTCTATATAAACTAGTAATCCAAAGCTCGTTAGGACGCAGAACTATAGTGCAATTATGAAGATCAGGAAATCTTCATATCCTAAAGATCAGAAAAACAAAATAAAACAAGAGTTATTCCGCTACATATGTTAATATATTAACTTATGGGTTTGCACACTAGGATTTTAATAATAATAAGCATACTTTCGATCATGTTGTAACACATTTATGATATTACTAAATTCCGAATAAACATGACTCGGCGAAGTACATAAAAGGTTTGTAGTTATGTAGCTGTACTCATTAATTTCGTCTTTGATGATAGCACTTATTATTTTTGTGAGCAAAATAGACTTTTTAAAAAAAAATTATGATAGTACAAATATAATAACCTTAATTTTAGACAACTAATCAAGTCCCATATTGGGCGATTGAAAGTGTGGCAATTTCACGCAGAGATACTAGTGTAGTACGGGGTGCATTTAACTTACTGTCATTCTCCACAGTTATACGTCCAGGTGCCAGACAACTATATAAAGCTAAAATTTACATTATACAACTCCTAGATGTGGTAACTTTAATGGAACCGAAACAGTTGTATGTTGGTGGATCTGTTTGCGCTACTGAAAGTCTATTTGACGTTTCTGCTATCACATTGAACTTAAATATGGGTGCACAATACCTTGACAGTGAGTAAATTGTCTTAAATGTTCAGATAATATCAACTTTTTATGGTTATTTTACTTGATTTTCATGAAATTTATTTATGAAAGCTAGAATACTTTATTCGAAAAAAAGTTTGTTGTCCTGAAACTTAATTATAAGTAGTCACTAATATTGCACATAAATTATATTCAACAAACGTATCATCTTAAATAAATAATATTTATTCAATGAGATCCTATCAGTCGACTGCCTCTAGATTCAATCTTTCCTCATATTAAGCACTCGTTATATGTAGTATTGCTAAGCTATGTAACTGTATGTAGTTGAAAGTGCCTAAATTTCTGTTCAGATTTCATTATCTTTAAATTACTTAACAAGTCATTAAAACCGAAGCCGAATTATTTCTTCAACCTACAAGTATGCATCACTTTATGTTTGATAAGATATACGACTAAGGTATGCTGCTTGATTTATTCAAGTAAAATTGCGTTAATTACATTAAATATTTGCTGTTTGTAAAGATTAATTGCATAAACTTAGTTTTCAGTCTAAATATCTGTCTGATAGGTCTACATTCTAATTAGTCAATAAAATTGTAATTTCTGATATTATTTTGTTTCATCCAGTAAAATTAACAAAAATGAATAGTCCACTTACCATTTGCATCAGTCTTGATCACCCTTATCACACAAGAAAATACTGAGCTGTGTAGAAATGTATACTGCATTTACAGAACGCACATCATTAAACTTCATTGACACTTATAAGTAAATAAGTGACATTAATAAAGACATGTGTGTATTTACCTTCGTCGAATGAACTGTCAAGTTGCTTACCATAGCTCACTAACATATTCACCTAACAAGCGATGTAATCTTGACATATTGTATGACTAGTCTGGTTTTATTCAGTAAGTCAATTATTTATACAGTACTAGAGACCATTAACAAGAGACCCACCTCGAAATTTTCTGCTTGTTTAATTAAAGTGGTTGTTCCACAATAGTTTGTGGAAAACCATTCTCATTAAAATAAAAATATCAGATCAGCGAACAAAACTACTTTAAACAAAACCTTCATAAGCTTTACATTATTAGTTACAGACATTGAAGATAAACTGAAATTGTATTTACAATTAAGGGGGTTGTTGTGGAGATAGTTAAATTGTCAATCCTGATATTACGAATTGATCTGAATCTGACAACCACTGATCACCTGGAAGCACTGGACAGCTGTTTCGTCCTGGTATAGGACTCCCCAGCAGTGCGCATCCTCAACCTCGTTGGGGATCGAACCCAGAACTTTCTGGCTCCGCGACGAGAGCTTTACCATTGGACCACTGAGCCGGATCCTAACGGTTGATATTTCTAATTCACCCCACTAATGACTAGCTCCTTGAGGTAATTCCTGGAGTTCTAGTGTGAAGACGTAACCGGTGGAGTTAAGTCGTGTTGGGTGTGAGGCAGTTACCCCCTGATGACAATGGATGGGGTCGCGAAAACGTATCGCGAATTGACTGAATTAGAAATATCAACCAATAGGAGCCGGCTTAGTGGTCTAATGGTAAAACGCTCGTCGCGGAGCCAGAGGGTCATGTGTTCGATCCCCAATGGGGTCGTAAATGCGTACTGCTGGAAAGTCCCACTCTAGGACAAGACAGCTGTCCAATGCTTCCTGGTGATCAATGGTTGTCGGATTCAAATCAATTCCTGATGCCTAAACTGTATTTGTTTGTGTTTCATTAATGACGATTTCTAAACAAGAGTGAACAGTATGCGATAAATTTCTATTCAGTGTTGGGTAAAGTCTACTCTAAAGGTTATGATCTAAACAGTCAACTAACATTAAAAATTGTGGAACTAATGATCGTAACTACATGATTTGTATCGGAAATTATTATGCTAATTTAGGTATATTATTGATATTATTGTAATCTTTATACCACTTGATTACACAGTCTAAAATGAAAATAAATCTGTCATACGAATAAAGATGTAAACTTAAACATATTGGCAATTTTTGCCAATTCTACTTTATCACAAACAGCATTAGCAAATTCCTGCATATTTATTCTATTTTGAAAAAAAAAACAAACAAGAAATACGAGAACTATTGGTGGACTCACCTGATAACCATGAGTGTTTAATTGCCCAGTATATATTACATCTTGTTATCAAGTACCAGTTTTATGTATACATTGAAGATGACAGTGACTTACTATTTTCCTATATTTTATTAGTACGAGAAAAAATTTAATCCTGAAATAAACCGAAGTAAACAGCATTTGGGGATCTCTAAAATTGAAATTTGTAAACGAAAATAGAGAGGACTGAATTTTCAGCCTACTTTTTCGTTTTAAAAATGAAATAGTTTGCATTGTTTTTATTCAAATCGTGTTATTATTATAAGACTATTTCATGTTGTAAAAATTATCAATCGTCAAATGTTTATTAAATATTCTGTAATAAGTAGTGATTAGTTACTCTGGTGAAAATCAAAACAATTTTTTCCAAACTACAAGTATTTGACCGTGAAATCATGCTGACCATAACTAGTAGAAGAAGACAATAATGCATCAAAACTGATATAACTTTAGGTTGTTAACTGGTACATATGGGACACAGCTTGTCAAGGTTTTATGATATTAACTTATTAAATTCTAATTTTAATTCACAGTTTGCAGCAAGATGCAGTACACAAAAATACACTACAAATCATAGGAAAGATGTATGCTTGCGCGTTCTATCACAATAATGTTTATTTTAGTTTGCAGTTTGACTGAAACTTACAGCAGCACATTCTAGTATGTATCTGAAAGCATATCTGTTTGTAGTCTTCTACATAATCATTGACATACTTAACTTCTAACTTAGAATTATGTATGTACATTAAATTATATTTTCCAGCAAGTATTCCCTCCTCACTTTTTATTTGTAGAAAAATGATTGTTATCACTAATGAACTGATTTAAATCTCACGTTTGATTTGTAGGTGTTGAAGGATTATCAAGCTCGAGAAAGGAAAGATCAATGATTACCTTTCTTGTTCCGTTAAATGTCAATTTATTGGCATCTGGAATCGTTTCAGTAAGCGTTACACTGCAATATGGAATACTATCAACCCAAACTTTTGTCAGTTTACCTGTAATACAACCTGAAGTGAGTAATTTCTTTTTATTACAATTACTAATTAGTTAATGATGCGTTTTGAACCCATTCTCATTACATTCATATATTCTTTAGAAAAATGTGAACTTGTTGATGATGGATAGTCTTAATAAAACCTTGATCGTAATAACTGACATGCAACTAGCTAATAGATTCATTACTGATATTCTCGAGTATATCTATAACTAGCCCTGTAACCCTTCTGTGTGTTTCATATTCCACGGTATACTGTGAAGTGAAATAAATTTATTAACGTTGGGTAGACCAAATGGCCACGCTTACACTATCGGAATAATAATGTACATAAAGTGTCCCAATTGTGATTTGATAATGTTATTCCATTGTAAAACATTATAATTCTCTGTTTCCTTTATATTTTAGTCTGTATTTGAAAATGAGTATATCTAGACCATTGGAATTGTATTATATTTATTATTCAAGTGTAAATTTAGTTTCAATTTATAGCTGAAAAATAAAACATGTAGTCAGAAATTTGAAGGTACTGAAAAGTTTACTTTATGAAATGACTAGAAACAACTTAGTATTGCTATTAACGTATTATCGAACATATTACTTTGTTCCAATCGTGATTATTTCATAACTTTTAAGTGTATTAAAAAGGTTATACAGGTGTAAAGTTTAAACAATATTTTTCTGTTTGCTTTTGTTTCTTACATATTAGTTGGGTGTACCACGAACGTATACCAGCTATCCGATAGATGTTATTAGTTTCCAAGATAGACCATATGAACTTAATTCCGTCGTTGCTCCTGGGCAGACTGTCCGAATTTATAATAAAATCGGCCTTCCGAATACTATGTGCACAAATTTCATGTTTCAGTTTACGTTGTCATCTACTTTATGGCTTATAGACTTGTTGGATGCACAACTCGTTAGCTACAGTGACTTTATATGGTTTTCTACTGAAGTTAATCCTATAGTGACTAAGTGAGTAAACGATTTGCTTTATGAAATTACTTTATTTTGAAATTTTGTTATATATGCAACTACATATTGTCAGTTTCAAATATTTTTATTAATAAAATGAATAAAATTCATTTTAGTAACTTTTAATCATTATAACGTTTAAAAATTAGTGCTAAATTAATGAAATGTTTGTCTTATACAATCAATATGGGATGATTAAATCATCTAGGTAAGTATAGTTTTATTCAGATGATTCCAACAGACACTAAAACCTCCAACTAGTTCATCACTTATTACCTGAAGATGATTGGGAATTCTCAAACGGTTACGGTGACTTATATCATTCATTTTATCATAGACCACTTCTGACAGCCTATCGTTTTATAGACGTTTGACTGAAAACTCAGTTTCATAATAATAACTACTATTCACCATTTTACGACTCAATTTTACTTTTCCGTATAGATTTATTGGTTTCATAAATATTTAGTACATTGAAAGCGAGATATAAACAAAAATTTTGTTGATTAAAGTTTTAGTCCGATTGATGGGTGAACAAACAAATAATATGACTGCGATAAATTTTTAAAAATTGACACAGATAAATGACCGCCGTCTTAAATCTTGGACTGACGTGTTGAACCACAGCATAGTAAATTCCGATATATTGAAAAGCTAAACAAAAAAGAAAGCTATGAGTTAAGGATAATCAAGAAAAGCAACTTATATTGATTTATCTGCAGTTTTGAGGGCAGTTATGAAATTATCATTTGGTCTTGTTGGATGCCTTTAGACTACTATTCATTGTATTTATCAGTTGAGTGGTTTGAAATAATATGTTTAGTTCTAAAATAATCAATGTTACAAACCAACACTAGTTGAAAAACTGTTGAAAACCAGATAGATTAGGGGTGCCGTTTTGTCATAATTTAAATGCAAGCTACTGTGAGATTTCACTAAATGATCCAGCTAGCGCCAGTTTGTAATGAAGTCATTTTAGATTTCTAAACTAGTTAGATTTTATTAACCGTCACCTTGTTACAAGTGCCAAGCAAAGATTACTGGTGGATAATAATGTAAACATGAAAATTATGCAAATTTTTTTATGATTTATAGATACGGTGCTCAAACATATAACAAAATCACTATGAATTTAGGAACAATATGTGTTCCAGAAACGTATGACAATCAGGTAAAAAATACGGTTACTTCACTCATGTATTTATCCAATTTCTTACTCAATAGAAAATATTATTCTCACACAGTGGATAATACTTCGTTATCCTAAGCTGCTTTTCTATTGAAAATGTAACTTTATACAGTTTTTTCATTCAAGATATATAGTACATCTCGTATGCATAAGAATGACTTTAATCGCTTCATGTTTTTGTTAGTGAAGCTTTCTCTTAGATCGGTGGCATAACTACTGGACCTCCAATTTCTTTCAGAACGATTAAGTTATTGACGCCTACTTGTAGTTAACCAATTTCATGGTTACCCTTATTAGAATAGTCTTGATTATTAGAAATAAGTTTAATCCAACGGCACACTAGATACATTATTAGAAGTATGAGTTAGTTAACCATGGTGGCCTGCTCACGTATTCAATTCGACGTTTTCATCTGTGCGTGTATTCTTATTAACAATTATGTTCAATATTCGTTTGAAGTGAACAACTGTGAACTCTGTGTATCCTTACTAATTAATTAACCAGTCAATGCCAGTTACCCTTCGTGGTGCATAGGCCTCCGACCAGCATTCTTCAGCTAACGTTTGTCCAGGGCGCTCCTTCCAGTTCTTTTTAAGTAATATTTATTCTCTTCATGTCTGGTTTCAATTTCCAGCGTAATGCAATTATTGCTCTTCCTCTGGCTTTGAGGATTCCAAGTCATTGCTTGTCTTGTGACTCAGTTTGGTGATTCTCTCGATGTGTGTCCTATCCACCTCCAGCGTTTTACCTAGTTTCTTTCTCAGCTGGAAGTTGATTTGTTCTCATCCACAGTAGGTTGTTACTGAAAGAATCTGGCTAACGCAAATTAAATCTTGTATACTAGAAAACTGATGTAGAAACATTCGAGTTGTTGGCATATTTGATAAAAGAAGTGACGATAACGAGCCTCATACATATTATGGATGGAAAAAGTAGTTATTGCAGTTGAAATGGTTAAAAACTCTTTTAACTAAAAACTGGTGACAGACGCTAATTTTCAAGGACTGTTTTCATTATATTTCGAATAATAACCTTTCCAATCCATAATTAGCAGAAATTCATTCGAATATAGCACTGCCGGATATGAAAACTAGCTATCGAAACAACGTTTATAGCATACATCTATGTAATGTATCAAAATTTTACAGTAGTAGATTATTTATAAGGTTTCATTATTTGAGGTCTTAACAGAAGGCATATATAGTATGTAATTCCAAATTGACTACTGGTAGTTCAGATTATAAAAGCACTTTCTACCTTTTCATCTGAATGTTTTTGACCTTCACTAAATAGAACTAAATAAATGTCTAGTTTCAATGTGTGATGTAAATTGTTAGAATTAATGTAGATAATATGCGAAATTCTTTCCCGAAGTTTTGCAAAACAATTAAATAGACCACTACAAACATAGATATACAGAAAGTTAACACAGAACAGGGAATGTATGCACTTCTATAGGTGGTTAACAGAAGGAGAAAAACGTAACATTCTCTGTTCTCAAGAGCTACAAAATTCTATAGATTTAAACAAGTTACAGAAAATACTCATGGTATATAGCTTTAACAGTAACATAAAACAAAATCCCTGAAAGGAAAGACCGCCCAGATTATTGGAGAATACCACATTTAATAGCATTGAATTCAAAGAAAATACCACAGCAATAATACTTAAAATCAGACTGTCAAAATCTATTAGGAGAACACTGTACTGTAATCTCCAGTCGATTCCTAACACATGAGGGTGATAAATGACAAGCTGCCTCTTCGAGCTACCTCAGTGTGTATTTACGAGTTTCTATGCGCGTATAGATCAAGCTATAAGACACTACACAAGTAGTTCTATTTCTAAATACAAATCCTCTCACCACTTAGGGTTGCTTCCATTTACTTAGAAATTCAGCATTTTGACAGCGTCTGATATTCTTGGTGTTTATATATCATGCATCCCATTATAACATAGCTTTTGTAAAATGATGTAATTAAAATAATGGTTTTATTTTTAAACGTCTGGTCAATCCAGTTTACCTATCTCCACAACAATTCTCATACAGCATGATTCACGAAGTCATACGAAATTGGTTTAATGGAAGTTGCATAAGAAGCTTGAAATCTCTAAAACTCAACAGTTTTAGTTTGATCTTTGAGTTCAGAAGAGGTATAACTAACCTCTTAATTTACTATAACCCTAACATCTTTTCTTATTATTTTTAAGGTTGCTCTTCAAAATGTATTTGTTTCTTTTTATATTTGTCATTTGAACTGTCATCTTTTGTAAACGTCCTTTGCATATTATTTTCATTAAATTTCGCTTACAATGTAACTTATTTCCAAATCTGAAAGAAAGTTTACCGAACTTTTGATATATTTTGTTAATGATTCAACAATCTCCTGTCTTCTGTTTGTAGATGACTGTTCATAGGATAACTATAAGTATGAATGTACGGCTGTAGTAAATACAATCTTCTAAAATAAGACTTTACTCAATTGTTTTCATGCCAGATTCCATCATTGCGGTAGATAACGGCCTAATTACGGCTGACAAAATTATTTCTTGATTTCCATCTCTCATAATTACATCAGTGTGCGCTACTGCGAAGTTCCATGCTAGGATGAAACATATATTTTGTCCTTCCTGACTTTACTGTCTATTCGACCAAAATTAATATATGATGCGAAGTTTTCAAATCAACATTCTTTACAACACCAAATACAAATAATATAAAGATAAGCTTAGAAATATGAAGAGCACAAGTAACGATAATAATCAAGAAATCTTGACTATAACTTGAACATGGAGATACTCCTAAGAAAAATATAGTGGATAAACGCCATCTATTTATCAATAATCTGTTATTTAAAAGCCCTTGATAACACAATTTCAGTTTTATTAAAAGTGAGTAAAATGAATGTTATACGAATATGCAAAACAGATGATATTTTATTTTACAGGTACGCATTGATCTATTTCTTCGCCCAAGAAACAATTTCTCAACAAAAATTGTAGATGAAAATATAACTGTCTCTATTCAAAGTATACTTACAATTGGCACTCTGACTAGTCCATTATCTTTTCCAACAAGTACTTTTGTTTTTAACCAAGCCGCAACCATGAAAGAAAGTACAGTTATATTACCATCAACCAGTAGTGATAAGTATGTAAGTTCTTCAGTTGTTGAGTAGATAGCTAAAAAATGTAATAAATTAAGTGACAGTTAGAGTATGACAATGCTGTAACTATGCGTTATATTCTGAGTTATTCAATATGATTATACTATTAATCTTCAGGTGGTTGTCTGAAGTATGAACAACTGGTGAGTAATTTAAAATTCGAATTCTAGCTTATCGTTATGTAAAAACCAATTAGTATAAATTATATATTCATAAAATATTATATATAAACGTTTCAGTTAAATAGCGACTGGAAATCGAAATCCACTGCGCGTGTTTCGTCCTATTTGGGACTCATCGGCTGCGTTTGACATGAAGTGGAGTAAGTTCGAATCCTGGTGTGAACATCAGTATTGTGATGCAGGTACATCCAACCGATGAGTCGAAAGTAGAACGAAACACTTCGTCCTAGATGCCATTTGCCAGTCACAATTCAACTTAAACATTACTTGTAAACTACCACCATATCGATGCGATCCGCTCAGGACACACATATAGCAACAGAGACTGACCAGTTTCAGTTCATGACAAGTCAACGGGAAGATACAAGCTCAACCTAATTACCTATATTTAAATGTTGCTATGCCTCTAATAATTTATCATGTTTATCATGCATCTCACTATAACATGACTATTATGAGTTGATTATACTAATCGAGAAAAGTAATTCATACAATATTATATCAAAAAGTGTTTGAGTAAATATCAAGTGATTACACAAACCATAATTTGCATTTATATGTTCTTTCATCCGTCACACCGGTAAACTTTAGTGTTGTCTGTTAGAAAATGGGGCTATATCGAACGATCCATATATCACAGGCTTTAAACTCGACTGTAGATATTTTGGCAATTCTTTCGAAAACAAATTTAGTGAGAAACTCAAATGGATTAAATGTTAGACTGTTTGTTGCTAAAAAACATACGGGATTGAAAGGAAATAGAGCAAAACAGTTTACTGTTCATTAAAAACTCAAACAACTGTTTTGGTCAGTTGTGATATTTCGAGTCTTTTCAATTATTGCAAATCATATAATTCTTTTTATTTCGATACAAGTGTGCTGTGTGTAAATGTGATTACGTTTAACTATAGTGACATCATTCAAAAACTCGTAGCATGAGTATATGTTGATCTTCATCAATATATAGTCTAAGTTATTTCTACCAGTTAGGGACAATTGCTGATATTTTTCTTGATACTATAGAAATTGCAGAACTGAGTAGCTCCATTGTATCTTATAAAACTCAGTCATATGAACGGTGTTTTATTGAGCACTAAATCATATGTTGCTAAACCATTTACTCTTAGTCAATTACATGGTACAATCCTACTATTTTATTTCATTTCAGAAACTTCTAATAAAAAATATTACCAATGGAGTTACTTTCCAACCAAATACATGGACAAAGTTCACATTTAGATTACAAACACCTTTCGCCTCATATCTGCCTAATTCATCTATTTTTGTGGGAGGTGATAATTCCAGTGCGGAGAAGGAATCCGTTTTCACTATTAATGATGTACAAATAACGCTTGGATCTAATTTGCCTTTATTACGCTTAGAAGAATCTAAGAAGGTGTACTCATCAACATATATGAAAGGGCAAATAGACTCTTTAGAAATACATTTGGGAAACATTGTCAATACAGGTAATAATTTAGAATCCTAAGCTAACATTCTGGTTGCTTAAAATATATAGAAAATGGAAAATTATACTTTCAGTGAGTACTCATTAGGTTTTGCATGTAGGAATTCAAATTACCAACCATAGGAATAGCTGATTATGAGGCAAATTTCTATTTTCAAATTCCGAATATGATTTTAAAATTGTTAACCATGTGAATGCATGCTATAATCAGGTTGACGGTGCGTTACAATTTTTAGACTAACAATAGACATGAACCCTATCAATCTAGGTGCGAGAAATGATAATACAATAGCTTATCAGACCAATGATTTGAGAACGTATGAAATAACATATTCAAGCAAAAATTAATTATCTAGTTGACAATAGTTGGAACAACAATACATTGAAGATTCTATCAAATTTCCAGTGTAGCGACAAGTGGTCAATATCTTACCAACAATAGTATACTTCATTTGCAGCTTCAGGAACTATTACAGAATAAAATACTAAGTAGGAAGAATTGGTTATATACTAACTAAGAACACTTTGAAATAATATTACAAATACTCTGTTCATCACAGTTTCTTGTTTGACTATTTATCAATTTCGTTAACTAGTTTTTACCCAGGAAATCTTTATTGAGTAATCACCAATGTATGTTTTTGTTTGCGAAAATAAACCGGAAATCTTTCTCTATTAGTCGTCAGGCTTAAAAAATTACCTAGTCTGGATTAGTTAACATACTACATTTGGATAACTTATTTGTTGATAAAAATTCTAGACAAACATAAGAAATTAAATTTATGTTAAAAGTTATCAAAACATATTTTGTTTATTAAAGTTAATCATCAATTTATTTATGTCATATATAAGGTTAAAACAGTATTTAAGTTTTCTTATCTACTGTAAATAAATTTAAGCGTAAATAGCAAGTAATTTTTCTTTGAATAAACATTTAGGCATCCTTGTAGAACCTGACTCAAATATTATAAATGAAAATGACATAGCAGTTGAAGTATCGGTTCGCTTAGCTGATAGTAAAGTGTGTAATAATGGAACAAATGTTGTTCTTCCTATACGAGTTAGATTTGGCAGATATGAAGATATCAATCAAATGGTAGGTAAAGTGCTTAGAACTGGAAATGAACTTCTAAATTTACAAATGGATTTCATAAATTTGGATCAAAATATGACTGATCTGGTTTATTATCCAAAGTAAGTTAATTACTGATTGTGAGTATAATACTAACGTATAGACAATCAGAAATGAATAATAAAGTTCTTTTATTTTAAAAATAAATACATGTTTTGAATTGAAGCGAAAATCTAAATGTCCATTTCTTGTATGGAATAATAAAAACGGTCAAGTTAACAGATAGACAGAAGATAAATGAAAAAAACCAACAAAATCATTTTACAAATTTTAGTGCATTTACATGGTTAAAAAATGGCTAGGATTAATTTGTATTTTCTTGTTGATTTATTTTGCACTGAAGCTGGTCACTCTGTTATTATATCTGCATCCTCAGTAGTCTTGGGGTGAACGTGGTGGCGTTTGGCATAAAACAAACTGAATTCGAATTTCGGTGTAAACATCAACATTGGGGTGCAGGTGCATCCAGCCAGAGAGTCCTCAGTAGGACGAAACGCGCGTTCTGGATTTTGCTTGCCAGTCACAATCCAATTTAAATAATAGTTATGAGGTAGCTATTTAAAACCTAAAATCTGATAAAATGCATTTAGTATCGATTTTAAATAAGTTTTAAATGAAAAATGTTTCAATGTTTCAGTCAGTCAGCCACGTACAGTGTGCAACTTATGTACTACACTTCATGTAAACATATTCTACAATTACAGCACGATAAATGCAAAGTATAAGAAATAGTAATTGAGCCAGTTGTTGCAAAATTATTAAACAAAGACAGTAGGATTCTGGAAGTCTGAAGTTATAAGTGGAATGAAAGACATAAAATAGCTTCAAGCTCACGATTTAGTGGAAGACAAAGAGTGAGTGCATCTACATAAAATCACCACTCACCCCAAACTTAGTCAGTATACATTGAGAACCACATTCAGATAATCTTCATCGAACATTAGAGCCGAAAAACGGAAATACATCAAAGGCCTTGAAATAACAACGGAAAAAGCTGCAAGAGAAGGAAATATGAAACATCTATATGACACAACGAAAAAACTGGCAGTCAAATATAATAAACCGAAGCGACCGGCCAAGATCAAAGAAGGCAAGCTAATCATCGAGATTCAAGAACAAAGGAACAGATGGGTAGAATACTTTGAGAAACTCTTGAATAGGCCAACTCTACTGAACCCACAAGACATCGAAGCGGCACCTACAGATCTCTCGATATATTTCACTTCACCGACGACGAAAAAAATCAAGATGGCCATCACACAGATCAAAAGTTGGAAAGCAGTAGGACCTGACAATAAACCAGCTAAAGTACTCAAGCCAGATATAGATATAACGGCAAGAATGCTTCCCCTTTTATTCAGAAGGATCTGAGAGGAAGAACAAGTGTCGGCAGACTGGAAAGAAGGACACATTTTCAAGATACCAAAGAAAGAGGATTTCAGCAAATGTGATAATTACAGAGAGATCACACTATTGTCAGTACCAAGTAAAGTCTTTAACAGAGTGTTAATGAACAGAATAAAAGATACAGTAGATGTTCAACTTCAAGATCAACTAGCTGGTTTCCGTGTGGATCAGTTGTGCACAGACCAAATCACAACACTACGGATCATCGTTGAACAATCAATTGAATGGAACTCGTCACTGTATATCAACTTCATTGACTTTGAGAAGGCGTCTGACAGCGTAGACAGGAGATCGCTATGGAAACTTCTTCGACACTACGGTGTACTAGGAAAACTCGTCAACATCATCCGGAATTCTTACGATGGACAACAGTGCAAAATCGTGCATGGAGGACAGCTGACAGATTCATTCCCAGTGAGGACCGGCGTCAGACAAGGCTGACTACTCTCGCCTTTTTTCTTAATTCTAGTGGTTGATTGGATCATGAAAACCTCAACATCTAAGGAGATGCACAGAATTTATTGGACAAGTAGGATGCGACTCGATGATTTGAATTTCGCGAATGATCTAGCTCTTCTATACCATACACATCTTAACAAGCGTAAAAGAAGGCAATAAACATAGCACCAACCTCATTATAAGTAGGCCTGAACATCCAACAAGAGAAAGAGCAAGATTTTCAAATACAACACAGGAAGCACCGATTCAGTTAAACTTGATGTAGAAACTCTGCAAGAGGTAGATACTTTCATGTACCTGGGAAGTATCATCGATGAACAAGAAGGATCCGATGCAGATGTTAAGGCAAGGATTAACAAAGCAAGGGCAGCATTCCTACAGGTGAAGAACATATGGGACTCCAAACAACTGTCAACCAACCTCAAAGGCAGAATTTTCAATTCCAACGTCAAGACAGTTCTGCTGTATAAAGCTGAAACGTGGAGAACTACTTCTAACATCCTCAAAAGCGTACAGATATTTATAAACAACTGTTTACTCATGACACTGAATGTCCGTTGGCCGGAAACCATCAGCACCAGCCTAATATAGGAGAGAACAAACTAGCTTTCAGACGAAGAGGAAACCAGGAAACGATGTTGGAAATAGATAGGACATACATTACGGAAATTATTAGAATGCATCTCGGGACAAGCAATAACTTTAAATTCTATTGGGAAACGGAAAAGACGTAGACTAAAGCACACTACGTCGAGAATCGGAAGCAGATATCAAACGGATGAATGGCAACTGGAAACAGCTGAAAAGGACTGTTTAGGACAGAGTTCAATTGAGAATACTGGTAAGCGGCCTACGCTTCCTGGTGACGGGAAGCGGTCGTAAGTAAATAATGATTCATATATTCCTTCATTCTATTTGTATTCTTATTCATACAACTTGGCATGTAATTTATTATAAATGTTATTATCGATCTACGCATTATTAAATTACTACTATATTATTCTAATTTTAGCATGTCGATGGTTCTATGTACAAACATTTATTAAGGTTATCAGTATTTTTGAAGCTAATATATAGATATATGTCGACATATTAGTGGTTTGACTACGTGGCTGATTGCGCTTCTATTACCAATTAATTCAATAAATAAATACAGCGTTGACTGATGATAAAAGATTAATACTTTGAACAATATATTGGTCAAACTGATTACTCAGTAATTTTCACAAGAGGATCTCTGTCTTTTCTTATAAACTTGGACAACTGGTCGTGACCGTAGCTGCTACCTTGACGTGGTGGTCGGGCTTGCCTATCGTGATGACCCAATCGAGCTATACTGGCTGGAACATATGTTCCTGTAGGTTCTACCATGCTAGGCAGGTCGAGTGGAGAACGATGAGACTAAAAGCAGCTACTCAAGGTCTGAGGGCGAAGTCGTACTGCCAACTGCAGAGGGGTGTGACAGCAGTAAGGTGTTTCCCTCCGACAACCAGCATCTGCAGCGATGCTGCCTCCTCACAAGGAAGGAGGGGTTAAAAAAGGTCGGCCCTAAAAATGTCACACCTCACCCTACCTCACGGATTTCCGTCTCCGGCGGTATGGGTGCCCACTAAGGGCATTTAAGTGCGGAGCTAATACTCAAAAAACCTTTCATAAAAAGGCTGTGCGTGACAGGCCTCAAGCAGTTGTCCCTTGGGCTCTGCGGTCACGCTCTCAGGTCTCTAAGACCGACACTAATCTACCTTCTTCTTTTTCAGGTTCCTCAAGAAACACCCTTCCACGGTATGGGCAGCCGGGAAGTGACAACCGCCCTCATACCCGCAAAAGCACGAGAGTCCAAATTGGTCAAAATCAAATCCTTTCTACACCCCATAATATCTCTCTTATCTCTACGACTAACTCTACTCACATTCCTTCATCTCACTGCACCGCTAATGCAAACGATGCGAGCTCACGAAAAATCATTCCTGGTCGCTTGAAACCCCGTTCTAGACTATATGTTGGAGCTTTTAATGTACGGACATTGAAGTCAAATAGGGCAACAGGCTTCCTTAGCTAAGACTTTAGAATCTCACTCAATCGATGTATGCTGCGTCTCGGAAACGCGTATCAAAACAAAGAAGCAGCCCGATTTACTCTTCGTGTATCCGGTAGCCCATGATGCTGCTTCCCGGAGTCTCGCTGGTGTAGGATATAGCATTGAGTCGTAGGGCAGAACTAGCTCTCCTAGACTGGATGCCTGTAGATAGTCGCTTGTGCGCTGTCCGACTGAACGGGACAGTTAGGACTCCGAAAGATAGGGACACTCGTCGTTGCCTCTTCGTCGTATCTGCCTATGCCCCCACTGACTGCAGTTCAGATGAGGTGAAAGATGAGTTTTACAGCAAGCTTTCGGACCTCCTCCAAAAAGCTAGGCGCTCTGATATAGTTATAATGGCTGGTGACCTTAATGCTCAAGTAGGTAGACTAAGTGAAAATGAGAGATACTTGGGTGGATGTTATGGTGTCACGGCTCAAAGAACAGATAATGGCGACCGTCTGTTGCAACTATGCTCAGATAACCGCCTGTTTCTAGCGAATACTAACTTTAGGCATAAGGAAAAACATCAGTTGACCTGGCGACCCCCAAAATCGTCTCAACGTTGGACCCAACTAGATCACATTGCCATCAGCCACCGATGGAGGGGTTCGATAGAGGACTGTCGCTCGTTTTGGGGTACATGTTTAGATTCAGATCATGCTTTAGTGCGAGTGCGTATTTGTTTAAGGCTTACTGGACGTAGGAAAGACATTGCAATGAAGCCTCCTAGGGTTTTACTTAATGAAAATAAAGCTAAGAATATATTTCAGGAACAACTAGAAAAACAGTTAGGCGACCGTGTAAGCGATTGCCATCCGGAAGCAGGTTGGAATGATATCAAAAAGGCTGTGGAAACAGCAGTGATATCTGCTAGTAAGGTAAATCATAAGGCTAGGATGAAGCCGTGGATTTCAGTAGCATCCACCGAACTGATGGATGCTCGTAAACTCATTCCACCTGGCTCTGAACATGATAAAGAGCGAAGTGAGCTTAAGCGCAGGCTGATAAAAAGCCTACGCAACGACCGTGAACAGTGGTGGGTGGCGGAAGCAAAAACGATGGAAAAGGCAGAGGCGATAGGCAACTTTTTCGACTTATCAAGGAAACTGGTATTAGGAATCCGAATGTGTGTGAGACTATCTCGGAAAAGGATGGGATTATAATTCATTCTCAGTCCAGGAGATTGGACCGATGGGCGGAACATTTTAGGGATCAGTTCAACTGGCCTTCAGCCACACTTCGGTTGCCCACGATCCCCAGTCATCCTGAATGGCAAATCGACTTAACTCCTCCTAGTCCTTATGAAATTGAGAAGGCTATAGGAAATCTGAAGCAAGGTAGAGCAGCAGGTCCTGATAGACTTACCCCTGAAATTTTTTAAGGATGGTGGTCCAGTTTTAGCAGCTAGATTGACTGAAATCTTAGGTAGAATCTGGGAACTGGGCGAAATACCATCTGACTGGTCTCAATCCCTGATTGTCCCAATTTATAAGAAAGGACAAAAGTCTTCTTGTGACAATCACAGGGGAATCAGTCTGACTAATATAGTTTCTAAGCTGTTAGCATCGATTATACTTAGACGCCTAACTAGAGCTCGTGAAGAGCAGACTAGAGAAAACCAGGCTGGATTCAGACCTGGACGTGGCTGTATAGACCACATCTTCACACTACGACAGGTCCTGGAACACAGACAGACATTTAGGCGTCCTACAATAGTTGTCTTCCTGGACCTAAAGGCGGCATTCGACTCTGCTTATCGTGAGGTTCTGTGGCAGTGTCTGTCATTGAAAGGTGTACCAAAGAAGTACATTAACCTTATACAAGCTCTCTACTCTAAAACTACAGGTCGAGTGACAGCATATGGCGAACTGTCATCGGAATTCCTCACTTCGAATGGTGTCCGTCAGGGATGTCCACTTTCCCCATTCTTGTTTAATTTTGTCATAGACATGCTCCTAGATATAACCTTATCTTCGTCTGAATTTTCAGGAGTTGACTTACTACCAGGAGCCTCCCTTACTGACTTAGAGTATGCTGATGACATAGTCCTATTTGGTGAAGACGCTGACAAAATGCAGAGTCTTCTGACTACCCTGAGCAACAATGCAAGCATGTTCGGGATGCAGTTTTCCACCTCGAAATGCAAAATGTTGCTCCAGGATTGGGTTGCATCGGCACCTGAACTAGTGATAGGGAGTGAAGTAGTCGAGCGTGTAGACCGCTTCACGTATCTGGGGAGTCTCATCAGTGCTGATGGCCTGGTGACTGACGAAATCTCAGCTCAGATACAGAAAGCTCGATTGGCTTTTGCTAAGTTGCGCAGGCGAGATATCCGCTTGCTAACCAAAGGACGAGTGTACCGTGCAGCAGTTCGCTCTGTCCTACTATACGGTAGCGAAACATGGCCGTTAAGAGTAGAGGACATTCGTAGGTTACTGGTCTTCGATCATAGGTGTCTCCGAAGCATTGCTCGTGTATCATGGGACAACCGAGTGAGCAATGCTGTCGTTAGGAAACGGGTTCTAGGTAAGGAGGGCAAATCAAGAGATGAAGTATTGAAACTTCATCAGTTGAGGTGGTTGGGACATGTGTTACGCATGTCTAACTATCGACTGCCTCGACGAGCTATGTTTTGCGGCGTAGGAATAGGTTGGAAGAAAGCTAGAGGCGGCCAAACCAAAACATGGCAGAAATCGATGAAGTCACTGACAAGTGGACTGAGTCATGTTGGTAGATGTAGGCTGCGTGGTTGGGGTCCGCGAGACGAAAGTCACCAATGGTTAGAGACCTTGAACGACATGGCTCAGAATCGTTTGCAATGGCGCAGGTGCATCCACTCTTTGTGTTCTCTCAAAATCTAACCTTCCGAATTCCCTATCTTTCTCCTTTAAAATTTATCTCACTGAATTATACTTTTCGAATCATATCTTCGCTCCCTAATTTTCTGCATTACTGCTAATACTTCTACTATCGCTATCACTCTTGGATTTGAACTGACAGTTGCGTCTCTGTGCTGATGTGGTATGGCGACCTGAACTGATGTACGTACGTACGAAGTTCTGCGTTGTATCTGTCTGTCTGTCTGTCTGGACAACTGGTGATTCAAACAAGTCAAGTGAGATCAAATCCAGCTCCCAAGCTTTCGTTAAAATATCAATCAACTTACTAAAATTGTGTACCACTACTCACGAACGGTACGCAGTCTGTTCTATAGACGCACACTACACGAGTTCATTGTTGGGTCTGTGAAGTTAGCCATCGCATTAAGCTATGTCTCTCCTTAAACTTTTGGGCCGAGTGCTAATTGATTAATTCTCCACCAGTCTGTAGAAACAAATCTGGCAAAAATAACTGCTTGTTCGTCCAGGTATTGTCACTGTATGGTTAGTTCGCTCTGATCTTTAACCTCAAGCCACTAAAAGGAGGAACATGTGAATGATAAACTAAACGGTTCAGCAATAGGAAACAGTTGATGACTGTGACTATATATCAGTTTAATTACAGTGCTTATTGGTTAACGGAAAATCATTAATGAATAAGCTTAACAAAAGTTAACATGAGTGATGATTCATAAGTTGAATAGGAAATCACACTAAAATAATACGATTAAATGTTACATAATTTACACTGGAATAATTCTTAAATTTTTTAAACTGAATTGTGCCTGGCGAGTGGAATTCAGGACGCGTGTTTCGTTCTGTTTGGGACTCACTGATTCGATGTACCTGTGAACATCAACTTCGGGATACAGGTACATCCAGCCGACTAGTCCCAAATAGGACAAAACGCGCCTCCTGGATTCCACTTGCCAGTCACAATCCAACTTAAATAATACTTGTGTACTATCGATATATTGAGGCAATCCGTTCACGATACACATACAGCAACAGAGACTGACCAGTTTCAGTCCATAAAAAATCAATTTAAGTTGGTAATTACTAGAATTAAGCGCTTGCCTAAGCAAGATTTGATTCGTGATGACTTCGTGGATGTGAACTGCTAAAATCCTTATCAGTAAGATGAAATAATCATCCAGAACTTCTTTGTTTTTTTTAATAATAGCTCAAATAAAAACAATCTTATTTACAAATAAGGTTAGTTTATATGATACATGTACATCATCAAAACTACTTTAGATTTTTTATTTACGTCGACATGGCATTCATTAAATAACCGCCTTAATTTCTACATGGTTTCGACTTATTATAAAATATTTTGAGACAGCCGTTTAGTACGTCTGCTACATAAATAGTATTCAGACCTTATAAGGGAAACGTGTGCAGCAGTCATAATATAACAGTCACACGAACGAAGACGTACGTAAAAATGGCTCATTATTAAAGTATTGTGTTAATAATCATTTAAAAATCTTGTTATTTCTAGTAATACGATAAATTTAAGAGCAACGATAAAAATGATGAATAATTCGAAAGTAGAATGTTCAAAACAATGGCTAAATATTTATCATAGTATTGCTGTAAAATCAGCAAAACTTGTTTACTCCATTCCATCAGACACTGTCCAATTCAACAGAAATCAAACAATAAATGACAAGGGATTTACGCGTTTCGAAGTAAGCTATTATTCATTGGTTCATAAAATAAAGATGATTTTCTAATTAAATTATTTAACGATTTGGAAAACAAATTACACTGTAGCTTTTCAAGCGAGATGCATTAATAGATTATAATGAATCCGAATCAGCGACAGGATATTATTTAGTTACGTGCTGTACCATTAAAAACCAGGAAGTACTCAGCAGCTGTTTCATTCTAGTGTTGAACTTTTAAGCAGTGCTCACTCCAGATTCTGTACTGATGAAGAGTTCCACAAAAGAACAAAACAGCTGTCAAGTGCTCCCTGGTTTTAGTGGTACCCTACCAACCTCAGTCTGTGACGCAGTCAATCAATTATGGAGAATTTTCGAAAAATATGACACTTGTGATGAGCTACAATATTGAGATACACTGTAATCTACGTTCGATATTCGAAAGTTATTCAACAAAAATAACTCGACATAAGCTTAATATTCGTTATTACTCGTTACAAAATCATGGCCACCACTCTGAGTAAACCTATTTCGTATCATGAAATATGAGTTGTATTTGATGTTATACCAAGACTAAATTAATAAAGTGACACGAAATATGTTGAATCTCTCATACTGATGAGTCTCATTCATCTAAAAGCTTTCCATTCTGCAACTATAAAAGTGAATATACTGAATTACTTGGACGTATTACTGAAAGCAATGTCATTACAATCCATCTGAAATGAGAAAACATTGTTAAAAGGTGTTTAATTCCTGAATTTCAGTTTATTCATAACACTATCCCATATTAATGTGCTATACATAATTTCGTGTTATCCACTATTCCGGTCAAAGCATTTTGTAAGCTTGATTACGTTTGAAAGTAAATGATTAGGATCCACAGAATGAAATGATGCATATTTGTAAGTATAAACTGTTGTGTGTTCATGGTGTAATTTTTACAAAGTGGAAATTTTCTTTAAATACCTCTAGCTATGATAAATTTGCTTGAACATAGTATATGGTATCATTAATTACAAGAGATCACTTATTATAAACATGTCTCCATGAAAGTTATGCCACTCTTTATTCATTTATTTCGGTTCAGATAAATTTTATCCAAACTTACGTTTATTCAAAACAAAACAGAATTTTGCACTTCAAAACATCAGTAACGCCTACTTATCTGTAAAATGTTCATTTGCATACTGATTATTACTAATATTTTTACAAGAGTTTCAAATACTTAATGAAAGTTACGACTTTGCAAGTTGCCATGCTTTTATGCAAACGGTTTCAAGAATAATGTTGCATTTTGCTTCTTGTACTTAATGGTTAAGCATAGGGTTTGACAAAATCAAGCTAACACTTTAAAACTTTGTTATAACTTGGGATTACGCAGCCAATCACAATAAGTGGAGGAACAGTAACATCGGTAGGACCAATCAGTAAGCAAACAAGTCTGTTCTGTGACAACGAATCCCCGACACCGGAATGAAGACACGATAACTGAGCCAACCACTAGACGGAAATTGTGTTTTACTCATCAGTTTATATACATACAAAACCTGATATCGAAATCACGTTCTTAGATTTGCTAACCAACAAACCAATTGTAGTATTTACCCTAAGTCACAGGCGTCGTCTGAATATCGTTAAAATGCATTATATTCATAAATAACATTTAATTCACTTTTTCTTATGAAGATCATAGTTCAAAATGTTATAAGCAGCATTATTTTCAAATTTAGGGAAATGGCTTCTACTTTGATAACAGTGTAGATCTTTACTTACAATTGTTGTTGAATGAAATTATACACATGCCAAATGGTAAAACAGAAGCAAATCTAACAATAATTGCTGAACTTGTTTGCATTACGTATAATCGTAATAAAACTCCAGTGAATCTATGCAACAATCCGACAATGAAACGAATCATAAAAAAAGTTGTGGTTAAGATTAAGCAACAAATTTTAGCAAGTAAGAATGTTGCATTAATTTTGATAATTTCAATAAATGCTATTTAGAAGTACTTAGTAGACTAAAATTTAGATCACTTTCATACAGAAACTTATAATAGTTATTCAAAAGTATGACTTGTTATTTTTCCAAATCCCACACATCCTTAATATAAGCTTCTATTGATAATTAATAAAATTATTATTATGGAAATTTGGATGATGCCTTTATGCCGACTGCGCTTGGGGGGAGGGCAGTGATAGTATGGTACTTCTCAATAACAAACAGATTATGTGGTGAATAGGCTGAAGTCGTCTGACCTTTACACTTATTCGAGTAGTTACCCAGAAGTTGTAAAATCGGTAACAAGGTCTCAGAAATAGAAAGTAAATAAGCCTGTATGTGATTGGCTTTAAGAAGTTACTGATTTACTTTTACGATTATGCTTCTTGGTAAGCAGAATCTTCATTATTAATTTCATTTCAACATTATATCAGTCAGCAAAAGATGTTCTAGCACGAAGTAGGCTTTGAATCTGTAATGATTTTCTATTTGTCTGTTATATTGGAGCGCACATCTGGTCTAAGACTACATTATGAGGGAAGGGGGGAAATCGTTTGTTTGTGCTTTATTACGTTCATAAATATAGTACTAGAAAGCCTTTCGAAACTGATCTCGGAAATACAATTTCAGGAATAATTTAACTTCAGTGAAAGTTTATGATAAGACATTGTAACATTATATATATATATATATATATATATATATATATATATATATATATATATATATATATGTCTAATAAACCAATAATAACAAACGCAAAAGCTTTCAAAATAGACTACCGACTTTTAGTTAGTAGTATGTTGCAGCCCATTAAAGGTAGGAGTGGAGATTTTATTCGACGGCACTAGTACAATATAAATAGTAAGGTAATTTCTATTATACCAATATATTTTTCAATCCTCGTTGTCAACCACATTTCATCTGCTTTTCGGGATCTGTATCATATTCATCTTCATTCAACAAAGGTGAAAATGATTAGTCATTAAATTGTATACATTGCGTTTTGCTTGATATTATAAATTGTTTAATCCAAGCTATCGGCTATTGGTACGACTCAACATTACAATCACATATTCTAATTTACACTGGCTATTTCTTTCAGTTAGAATACTTTTCGTCTGAGATAATAACATACTGACTGATTTTACTTTAGTGATTAGTAATTCACTTTAAATCAGGTACACAAATGCAAAGCAAGGGATTACATTAAAAATTCTTCAAAATTTTATATGTACAAATGCTAATTTGGTGAAATAATCATTCCGTTAATGTCACGTTAACTATAATATTGTAAAGTTATCAAGCGATACCACAGATTAGCGAGCATCTCTATCTGATCTCCTAAACGATTGTTTATTTGAATTTAGCTAAATCTTATATCATTTTTAAATACTCAGATTGTGAGGAAAATTTAGGACTTTCTAACAGTCAAATAATTAAACCATGTCAAATAACTTCATATGTATCACCGTATTCTGGATATACAGAAGAAGAAATCAGATTATATTCAGCCTTTGGATGGAAACCGTTTGCTCGTCCAGGACCATTTGATGCTTTACGTTATATCACTATTTTATTTGGACAGCAGACAAATGTCAGTAGAATTGATATTAATCTGAAAAGCATAGCTAATCAAGTTACTATGCTACACTTAATGGGAACTAACGATGGTAAATCGTTCTTTGATTTCCAATCAGTAAGTTCTTGATATTTTACTGCGACCTGTTCTCCTTAAAACTACTTGAAATATAAACGTGCTTTCACTCAATTAGATAAAACTGCGAAATTAGGTATTAGTCCATTGCCTAATATTTCAAACTTAATTCAGAATCTCAACTTTCGTATGGTTTGTTGGTAGTATGTTGGAAACTGAATGAAGTCGCCCCAAGACAAGTGGTGAACGATAGAAAATATGAAGAACAGAGAGAAATTAGAATATTGTTAATGCTGTTAAAATGATTCAGAATCGACCACGTACAAAATTACATTGATGTTCAGCAGAGTCCAGCAAGTCTTGCATTACCATAATTTGTCTTTTTAATAGAATACTTGTCCGCGTTAACTGTTGAAAAATCAATTTCAGTATCCAGATATATTAATAATGAACTAGCCAATATATTTTTTAATAATTTTAGCAATGTAGAGAAAGCTATTGACAGATGTGTTGCGCTAATGGTAACCAGGAGAAGTTTACATTCAGCTTGACAGTACTGATGTTTGCCAAGCCAGTCAGTTTAGTAGTCTGAAGCGTTACCAAGTGACCTTATCTGTTTGCAGCCGACCTTCAGTAAAACTGAGATGCTGATCACGTCAAATAACTTAACATCGAACGAATAGCCACCGTGATTTAACTGACAGAAATCATATTAATTGGTGATTTCAATTATGTTATTGTTACTATCAAATAATCATTACATGTATGATCCCTTTATAAATTTAAACAGCAAATAGACAGTAAGGTTTTGAGAATACAATGAGTTCACTATACTTCATGGCTACTCATCATCTGAAACTGTCTGGGATTATTAATGAATTCTCCAACAGATTTTATAACAAATTTTTTAGAGCATTCATATTTGATATGATATTTCTCATTATGTAAAAACTCCTTCTTTTTATTAAACGAACACAGCTTTCTAGCTTCATTAAATAAAGTTTCAACTAAACAACGTTTGCAACTCATCTGACAGCAAAATTGTTTAGATGAAGCTTTAATTAATGGAGCTAGAAAGCTATGCTTGCTTAATAAAAACAGAAAGGGAATTTATGTATTGTGAAATGCCTTATGAAAATGGATACCCTAGAAAAATTCGCAAATGATCTAAAATATATTACAGCAATGAAAAGCCTGTTCTTATCTGTCTTTCGTTCAAGGGAGATGAAAATCAAAGTATAATTGACGAAACAAAGATCTATAATTATTTCCAGTATGTGAAACCGAATGTCCTTTAAACCATTCTAAAGTTGCCTCCGAATGTAATTATCAGTTTGCATGTAATTGTGGTAAAAAGTGTATAGTAAGCACTGAAAGATGAGCCTACCAAGTACATTCCACGAAACTTATGTCTGATTGAAAGAGAGACATTCGCGAGAGCAACAATCAAACGTTTAATTGAAAATATACCTATAGTAGGTTTCTTTAAATCTCTCAAAATAATCAATATACAAAAAGCACTACTACTCTTCTTTGCAGAGGTTTCTGCCATCATACGCTTTAGACTTGATCTCCGTATACAAAAAGAAAGCTCGGTTAACCACTGATTGTCATAGTCGAAAAAGTTAAGTTGGTAGAGCCTACTCACACTATCTAATTTGTTTTAATTTTGTTCGACTAACGATTGTTCATATAGTCACTTCAGAATATCTTTTAACCAACTGTATTATATATAATCATTCAATTATTATTTATTATTAATAATTATTACATCATACTACCTTCATTTAACTTTATATAAATACCCTCCGATATTCTACTACTTTTACTATTTTTTGTCGAATATTCGATGTTTTCTTTCTATCTTTATGATTCCTCTGTTCTGTTTTGAAATTATTGTTATCGATTAATTAGGGTATATATAATGTTATTCATAAAATTATTACAAAATCAAGTCGTTTTCAGCTAGTGAGTAGCTACAAAATATAATGAATTCATTTAATTTCGCAAATCTTGTTTGTGCATTTTTCAATTATGTATCATTTATGTGATTTATAAATAAGATCCTTTTCAACTATCATTTTACAGGTAGCAGTCTCATATATGAATCAAAGTTTTGGTAGCATATATATTAAACCAAAATTTATTGCAAGAGGTATACGAATAGTTGTCGCTGAGACAATAAATGAAAATAGTGATGTAGCCTTTACACTTGAACTTTATGGATGTAGACTTACATTGGATTCAAGATCATTTGGTAAATTAGTTTGCTATTTCAATCTTCACGCGATTTCAGTAACGTGAAAAACCCCTTTAAGACAATTTGTGAAAACAACAATTGGGCGAAGAAATTTATTTTCAATTAGTTTTCCATCAAGGTTCTACACTAATATATATTTATAATTTATAATAAAGATAAAATCGATACCAATCAAGTGATGGTGTGTCAGATTATAATAAAACAAGTACGAATGTATTCATGAAGACCATTGTGAACGAATAACAAAAGGTAAGGTGGACAAGGGATTACTAACCAAAGGTCATAAATCATAGTTGAATGAATGAGGATATGTCGACATTGAACAGGGTGGTTACATAATATGAAACATGAGAATAAACAGTGTTATGAAAGGCAATCAAATACTATACATCTGTAAAAATAAACAGAACGAACTACATATACAAAGGTAGCAAACAGGTTTAAGCTATGCTAAAATGTTTGAAAAATAATAAGTGATAATAATAATAATAATTATTATTATTATTACTAGCAGAGAAGAGGGGGTAAGTTAAATGCAAACTGACAGTGGAGTTAAAAAAATATCATTATACGAGATGCGTAAGAATAAATAGACGATTATTAAGACGGGTAAAGTACATGACGATGAGAGATTAGACGAAATTAAGAAAAATTAGAGAAAAAAAACGTTAGACAAATTCCAATTTTCACTCCTCTTTGCTATAGTCTATGTCAGTGGCCAAGGTTTAGCTAGACACAGTACAAACTTTCTTGAAATCATAAAACAGGTTTGTAAATGTGAGTGGCAATAGCTTACGCCATTTGTAGAAGACTGACTCCTAAGTCTTGTGTAATCGTAGATAGAGTTCTACAAATAATTTTAAAGGAATTCTCAAGAACGTCTCGATGTCTTGTATCAATCAAGTGGGCGAGAAAGGAATATTTTATTTGTTACTCAAATCTTTTACTTAACTAGGACGGGTGATGCTCTGTAATAGATATATTCCTATTCATTCAATTATGATTTATGACCTTTGGTTAGTAATCCTTTGTCCACCTTACCTTTTGTTATTCGTTCACAATGGTCTTCATGAATACATTCGTACTTGCTTTATTATAATCTGACACACCATCACTTGATTGGTATCGATTTTATCTTTATTATAAATTATAAATATATATTAGTGTAGAATCTTAATGGAAAACTGATTAACAATAAATTTCTTCGCCCAATTGTTGCTAATGTTATTTCTTATAATTTTCAGATTAAAGTAAATGTTAGATTAATCCGAATTTTATACATAGAGATAATTTTGGAATGTACAAATTAATACATTGAGCTTAAGCCTTCGCTTAACATGAGTACTGATATTAATTAATTATCCAGTTGCAAAATTAAAGCACTCGAGATACAATTTAGGCTTCACATAGAATAGTATGAACGTATTCTGGGGAAGATCAAATGTAAAGTTAGGACGAATCCCAGCGTAATATTATACCAGTCAATTTCTCTGCTATAATTAATAGCATGTTATCTACTTATTACTAGTGTGTATTATAATTCATTTCTGTGATATGATTATTGCACATACTAACTCAACATCATGTACATGATATTGATGTCTGTTATTCTACAGTTTTATTAACTGGTTTGTAATGAACTGTTAATTTATAGAATATAGACTATAAATAAACAGAATAGCTTAAGTAGTCTTATATGACGAGTATTTACATTCAATGTAACTTTACTGCAGATCTCATTTCTTACTTTCATAGTTAGCTGCACACATATATCATATAATATATTGTCCCACACCAGATTTCTTGTATAATCTACTTATAACAACTAATCTAATGAGGGCATTTTCATGTTACAGATATGGAAAATAAGGTAATATCTAAGCAAAAATTATGTAAATTTTGAAGTGTAAACACCTGGTTGGGAAATCTATTTATTGGCTGGCTAACAAACTTTATATAAACAGTGCAGTAAAAATGAGGATAATTTATTTAGCTTGCTCTTCATTAACTACATGGGTCTCATCTACTTTAAAACAGGAATGTGAAACGTGGTCATTAACGGCCGATAACTTTCGTAGGTTATTTGTATTTGATTGTAGATATCTTTGGAACGTCTCAAAGTATCGTGGAAAGACCGAGCAAAAAATGGTGAGGTTAGGGGTACATCACTAAGCAAATATAGTAAATAAGTTGAGGAAGTTGTGAATGCTTGTCGACTAAGGCGGTTGTAATATGAGTTGCGCATGCTCAACAACGCCCACCTCCCTCCACCGCAACTCACAATATTGACTGGTATAAGAGTAGGATGGGAGAAAGCTAGGATTAGCCAATCCAATGAAGTTGTAATATTTCATAAATTCGTTTGTTTGTCTGAACCATGTCGTTAGATGAAGATTATCTAAATGTGGTTCTCGGCGTAATTCTGATCAGAGTTGAGGTGGGTGGTGAGTTGAAGCAATTGTATTCACTCGTTATCTTCAATTGAATGGTGAACTTAAAGTCTTTTTTACCTTTCTTTCCATAGACTAAGTCTTCTTCACTGAATTTTTTTCCTATTTTTGATTTTTACTACGTATATGTAACTAATACCTTCACTCTCAACTAGCTATGCCAATCAGGTGTGGCAGCTTGGATCACAGTATATATGTCACTGGTTCTATGTTGTACATGACTGATAGACATTATTTAAATGAGAACACGATTATTCTCCAATCTCCTGTTAAATAGGTTCATTAAAGTACTCTGTCTCCTTTTTAAAATTAATACTAGCATTAAGAATTATTGCGTTCTTAATAATCAGTGGTGTTATAATATTATAATAAATTTTATTGAGTTGTGTTAATTAGAAACTATTTGCATAACATTCCTATTGAACTGCTTTAAACCTAAAAGAGCTTTATATAACTGTTGAGCACCCTTTGGGGAAAACATAACTTCAGACCGTTATTTAAATTCCTGTAAATCATACAGGAGTTGACAGAATTTGTACACAAAATAAGTATTTAAACCGTTTATACAACTGAATAAATTACTGTATGATATTTTACTTTTGTTCATTTCTTATTTCCAGATCCATGCAATATACAAGATGATTATCAAAGTTCATCAAACAATCTTTTACGAAGTTATCTCTATGTTAATGGGTACCTTTTCTATTGTGATGAATTTCCCGGCATATTAAAATCATATCTTATTGAAAAACGGTGTTTCATGACCTACAACGATGCTGATATGAAATGGATAGGTTGGTAGGCTTTTGTACTTTGATAAATGATCATTAAAGAACATGAAATGCGATTATAAACAGCTTCGCTTATAGTGCACTCTATCACCTGAAATCATACAAGTGATATACTGAGTTCGTTAAACAGATTCAGTAGTAACCCGATTTTTTTAAGCTCGAAACTTAAACTTATACTACCGTTGGTAACCTGATGAGCAAAGAGAATATGACTGACTGTTTAATAAACCAGAATTTTCAGTAAAATACAGGTAAACTGTATTATTCGTCAAAAACAGAGGTCTCTAACTAGTGACTTTTTCAATTCATCTTAACTGGTTAAGTTACACTTCTACCATACTTGTTGTTAGCTGGAGTGAATTCAAGAAGAAAAGTATATGTAACAACATTAGACTAATTAGGCGAATGATGTACTGAAGTTAGTTATAAGATAAACGTATTACATAAAAAGTTAATAGCATGCAATTTTCTCCGGATAAACCACGTTGATTTACTAGACAAGGAAATCAAAAGATAATACTCCCAGAAAGTTTAAACGCAAAATAACTTGGTTAGTTTCAGAAGTTCAATAGACATGTTTATTTCAGTTTTCATGCTTGAAACTTGAAAAACAGAACTTAGGAGCGAAGGAAGCTGTTATATTAAACTATATACTTATGCAAAAATACCTTCTATAAATTAGGTGTTTACATTAAACATCATAGTCTTTTAAATGTTCGCGTCAATAAAATTGGTGTTAATATATCCATAACTATAAACAGTAAGTAATACAGTATTACATAATAAATAAAATTAGAAAGTATAAGCGAAAACAGTAGGCTTGCAGATCACTCTTCACCAATTAATATTAAAGTATATAGGAAGTCCGATCCCGAACAAAAATCAGTGTTTTTTCACGTACTCTATGGATATGAGTCTAGCCTAAAGTACATATTCTCTGTATCTATCATGTTTTACATTATAATTATCTTCCTATGTTGTATTTAATTCATGGAATAAGCAGGACCCAGTTATAAACAAAATAGCATTTTATGATGGAATATTGAAAGATATTCTATTAGAATAACTGAAAACAATCAGTAATTGGAAAATAGATAATTAACATTTTATCAGTTCTTGTTATCAAGAACAATAAAGCGCATAGTCACCTAACGGACATTTACTTTGTTGTTAAGGATATGGGTGGTTAGTTGTATTACTGATAACTTGAACACGTGATTTGGTGAACTGACAGATAGACCTAGCTTCACCTCCCACCTAGTCACACAATAATCCATAAGTGATTTTTATGTATAACTTCACTTCATACACTACCTGTTTATAAACGGCATTCTAATAATTAAATATTAGGTATTTTAGTATTATTACTACAATCCATTAACTTCATATATTTTTCTGCATCCATAGATATGGGGCCATATATTACAAAAATCCTGAGTTACATAAGTCCAAGTAACATCATATTCGCTAAAGGTCAAAATTATAATAGTGTTTTAATAAGTAACGATTATGGTATTAGTTGGAATTCCACTAATTCACATACACTCATAAAATTGACAAGAGATTCAAATTATCACATTAATTCAACTGCTATACCATGGACCTATACTGCTGGATATTTTGATCGAAGTATAACTGGAACATCATGTCAGTTATATCAGCAAAGTCCATTTCAATGTAAGTTTTGTTTAACTTACAAATTAATCATTATGTAAAAGGCATTAAATTTCACATAAACGACAATTTCTGAAAAATGTATTGAATTTGTTAAAACTTCTTTGCATTCTTAACAGCTATCTAAAGGTTATTAATTTTAGGTAATTAAATATAGTAACATACCTGAATATTAAGATGTGAATATCTTCTTGTTGTCTAATCATATCATATTAAATCCAAAAGTAACACACTAAGTATTCAAATTGATTTTAGTGTACATAATAAACGTGAGCGATTCACTAATGAAGTTTACATTCCTAACTTAATAATTACCAAAGAAAGTTTAAAAACATTGATTCTAAGAGATTATGCTGCCAAAATTTGTAT
Source organism: Schistosoma japonicum (assembly GCA_025215515.1). Taxonomy (NCBI): domain Eukaryota; kingdom Metazoa; phylum Platyhelminthes; class Trematoda; order Strigeidida; family Schistosomatidae; genus Schistosoma; species Schistosoma japonicum. The sequence continues at coordinate 21,276,826 of CM046064.1, read as the reverse complement.
CTATTTTAAAGATAGATTTCATTGATTTGTATGAATGTTAAACAAATGAGTATATTCTTACATCAGCTGTCGACAAGCTTTCAAAAATAGCTGACGAAGATTTCTTAAAAGATGGACACTACTTTAGGGATAGGAAGGTAGATATGAAGCAAGTTTTGTTCAGTAGATTTTTTAACCTAGTTAAATTACGATTCAGCTGTTTTCACAAAATCATAATTTTCAACAGCTCTATATGATGAGTTATAAATACCTAGTATATGAAGTCCGTATGAGTAAATAATAAATTCGGTGTTATGTCGAAATCTACTAAACAGGATTGTATACAATAGGTTTATCAGTTTTCACACGTTTATTTTCATAGTTTCGAGGTTTATACAAGCAATTAATAACTTCTGTATTGGTTCTGATATAACATCTGTTCGATTTTATTATTATTTTTCTCAAATTCTGATCTTTTATATTGTAGTTTGTTTCCAAGGTATTTACAAGCTGAATAAAATGATGTCTGATTGGAACAGGGTATGTTCAACACTTCCGTAATGTAAACAGGATCCAATTACAAATAAGATATGTGTACTGATGAATTTTTATGCAGTCAAATGTTAAACGATCGTTTACTATATTGACGTAAACAAAACCAATAATTTATTTTACACAATAAATGACACGCTTATATTCATCTAAACAAAAAGCTGGTTAAAGGCAGTGTAAGCTTGTTTTCATTTTATCTGCTATTTTGTAAGTAAAGTAAATTTTGGTTATTAGTTTTATCTGCAGAGTTGAACTATTTTACTGATTGTTGTGGATAATTGTCACTAGATTAAGTCGCATCACTGTATGCTGACCAGACTGAAATCATTGCACTGAGAACATGTGGTTGTAAGCAAATACGCTTTTGATATTGCTTATATGACTGATACAGAAAATCAGTTATGTGCATAGTAGGACCTAGTAAATATGAGAATTGGACTAAGTAGCCATACGATATTAGAACAACAAGATCAAATTAATAAGACTAATACCACAATATAGTTCCGAAATAAGGAATGAAGTAAAAATGCATATGAAAGAACAGTGGGACACAAATAGAGTAAGCTTTCTGATTTTAAGCGGAGATTACTTCGGACTCCGACAAGCCAGAGCAAATCAGACTTTGCAGATAAACGAAATAGCCAACGCATTTAGCTACTTTATTATAATAAATCAAGACAATAAAGCAGATCGACTTTCGAGTAACATCCTGCATCTATCGGAAGAGAAATACACCTTAAAACTGTTTGCATTGTTACTCAAGATATTTAGTAGATTCAGTATGATCAGAGTTTTAGCCTAATAGAACTATTTCATATCCATATTCCACATCGAAAAGTGAGCCATTCTGGAAGGAGGTCAGTTCCTGAAATGTTATGTGAAGTAAATGTACTTCTTAAGAGGAAATCTGTAACAAAATTAAACAAATAGGGAGCAGCCCTGATAGACACCAGTTAAGGGTGCCAATTCTGATGGTGCTTTGCCATAAGATTTGACTCGACTAGTAGTATTCGAACAAAGAGCCTTTTATGACAGACACTAACCTGAAAATTCTTGATCTATGGAGTCCATCAGTTTTCATGTCAAAGAATGTTAATGTCAAATATCACTAGGTACATCTGTGTGCGATGTGGTATATTCTAATAACAAATTCAAACCGTCATATGACTCATACGTTTCTTCATTCCATTTGTACTCATATTCATATGATCACTATGTATTACTACGTAAGCAATTCATTCGACATGTAATGGTGTCTTTCTATCCATTATTCTCACTGCATTAGTACTATATAAACCTAACGTAGTATGTAACCCAGAAATCTGTGTGACTAGGATGTCTGCAGAATAACCTGCTCGGATAAATGACAAATTGTAAGAATATTTTAGTCCTAAGTGAAACAGAGTAAAGCCTTGAAAACGCAATACGGAATATGGGAAAGTCGAAACTGAGGTGAATATCTTCAAAGAAAATCCATTTACATCTAAAATCACTGGGATCCAATTTCCATTTAAAACATCATATTATAACCTCAATTAGTTCAGTACTAATGTAATTGTGTATACAACTAAGTTCATCAGGCGCAGACGGAAGAGTACAGAACGTAATGACCATCGGCATACAGAGGTTTACCCACACTGCATTATTTACAATATGTAGACTATAAAGAGCAGGTTAGCGAAAAATCTACATTGTAAAACATCACTTGTAATCAGTTGAACATTTTATTGTTTGGAGTTAATTCTAACTATTTGGTATCGATGAGTAAGAAAAGAATTTAGACACGGAAGAAAAGATCTGTGCTCCCATAAGATTGATGTTTGCCTATGAAAAAGTTGTAGTTAGTAATGTCAAGATCTTTAGATAAACCAATGTACAACACTAAATCCCGTTGCCCAGTACAGAGTTTAGTAAATATAGTGTTAACGAAATTCAAAGTGATAAGTCGAACATGACCCAGCTTCGAGAAAGCCATGTTGGCAATTGAAAACAAACTTTCAACAGGAAGATAATCTGGTATTTCATCACATATCACTTTATTTATTATTCTTGAGTTAACTGAAGTGAAATCTCCAGTATATTATCACTAAAAGTGTTACCAATTTTATTAATCAAAAAGTAAGCACCGGCGAATATTGGATAACCACCACCACGTTTATACACTCTGTTACAGTGATATAGTTTTGGATGCTTAATTTAGAGTCGTCTGCTGAAAAAAACAATATATTTCTGTAACAAGCACAAAAGTTGGTTTAGCTAATTAGATCACACTTTATTAAGGAGTGATCTAATCTTGGTCTGACTGTGCAGGTGAATGTGTTCCTGTTACCAATAATTCGATAAATTTCCAATACATTTAATACGGTGTATTTTACTGATATTACGTGACTGATATTTTGATTACATAACTCCGAAAATATAACACGAGCCTTCGAAATCTGTGCTGAAGTTTCTTCAGACACCGACCTACCGGGACTGAATAGGCCTCTAAGATAAGTGAAGAGATCAAAGCACTCATAGGAAGTACGCTATTTAATGGGATACTGCCGCAAAATCGCTCGGCTTACGGAGTTGAATGATGTCTTAAAGTCATGAAATACAAACGCTGTCGGATATCCATGTATTTATATGTTCTAGGACCTAATAAATGGTTAATGCGTGATGGATACAATCACAGCCATGTCTGAAACCAGGTTAGTTTTCTCAGATTTGTTGTTCTGTAACTTCGGATATCCGCTGGTTAAAAATAGAAGCTAGTATTTTAGGTACAATATAAGTCAAAGTGATTTCTTCGTAATTTTTACAAGAGGATCTCTGTCCTTTCTTATAAATCGGGGTAACCAGAGATTGAGATTAGCCAGGTGAAATCACGTGCAACTCCCTATCTTTAATCAGTATATCCGTCAACCAACTTGGTTGAACTGGTCCAGTACCGTGAAGGATATCTGGGATCTGCATACAAGGCCCTGCTGATTTTCCTTAATTCAAATTAATTATATCCTTTACAACTCCATCAAAATTTAGGGGGAACGAAGCCAGTTTTCTCACTATAGCTGTTTAGAGATAGTCAGAAAGTGAATGGTAGCTGGAGATCAATCAAAATGTTTCTGTAATCGTCATACCCATCGGGTTAATCTTTCGTACTGAAAGTGGTTCATGGACGCTCTTAACGAAGTTTCACGAAACCTGAACTATCGCTTCATTAGTAGGAATAATTAACGCTAGAGACGCCAGGGAGAGAAGTGAAGGATGACCGTTGAAGGCAGATACATGGAGATCAAAAAGGATTTATTTGTGAACAAAGTGCTTTCTAGTGCGCTTTGTAGTTGAGAGCGTTTAATACTTTCTGGTTGTCTATACAGTTAAAGGGTACCTAAAAAAATCGAGTTAGAAGTAGTCTTGAATACCTAAGAGGATGACCGCATTTCGTTAGGGAAAATTGCTTAAGGCCGGTCACGTACGACCTTTTTACGAGTGATATTTTTACATAAGTCCCGTGTTTGAAAAGGCTCTTCTGACGGAAACTGAAATCTGCGGAGTAAGGCAAGATGTACATTTCCGTTGTGGAAACGCAGTATTGCTGCAATACTGGTTATTTGAGGGAAATATTTTACTGCTGTCAAGTCCTTATATGGTTAGAAGTATGATTTAGCACACGGACGAGAATGCAAGAATGGTATTGATTTGACCATGAACATGTGGGGAAAAAGAGAGGAATACATCTTGGTGTTTTCTAATCATACTTCTCACTTGTACACAAGTAATTCAATAAACACACTTCAAATCACTGAGAGGCGAATAACATTTCAACCAATACTAATGCAGGGATACTGTATAGAGGAATTTATTCCAGGCAATAATTATTCGTTGGTTGGGAATCGCATGTCTTGTTTGAATATGAAGTGGTAGATAAATAAACTTGCAACTAGGAGTTAAGTACGGAGATATGCTACGGGTTGAGAAAACTGACCAGACTTCATACTCTTAAAGTAATTATACAGAATTCTTTAATATATATATATATATATATATATATATATATATATATATATGAGCACTACTGACATAATGTAAAATTTCATAATGAATTCATTTTAATTAATTAATACTAACAACTTAGATACAAATGATTTATGTCACACATAATAAATTAGCATACCTTAATGCTTATTATGCTACTTATATCACTCAATAATAATTAGAAAATTCTAATTCCATTAACTAATGAGTAACAAAATTTATAACATAAAGACACAAAATATAAGTAATTTCAGTTAGTTACTGAAAACAAAAAGAAAATATGAAAAATTCATTCAATTAACACACTGATTATATACAGTGTGTTTCTATGATAGTAACAAAAGTGTTTAATCTTAAGTATTTTTAGAGGTAAATTAACGGTCAATCGACTTGATGTTAATTAAATTAATGATTAAGGAACAACAGAAAACGTAAATTAAAGAAGACGTTATCAATAATCATAATGGATTGAAGAAAATATCGATAGTCTCAAAATCGTCAGTTTTGTTCATTTCGTCGTACTCTTCAGTCTATGAGTGTTTTTCCTAAATAACTTAGTTGAAGCAAATCCCTCTTAGTAAGTGTAGACTAAGTGCTTGTAGTGGGGTCAATAATTAGAGACGTTAGATAAAACTGCAGTAAAATTGAGAATAATCATATGCCAACACAATTAAAGCTTTGATTATCCGACATGTTGCTAAGTCAATGACATAATGAGTCAAGAATATCTAAGGGAATTCTAGTTACTTTTAAATTGCATAACATGCTGCATAGTCAAAGCCTACAGTTACAGAGCAGTCAACAGTTACAAACATCACACAAAGGCTGGAAAAATACATGAGTTACTATGCTTTTTTCCTTAAAATGTGGTATGTTACCCCCTCACTACCTAATCACGACTATTCTGTCCAGTATATTGCCTAGATGTTACGTTTGGGAACGACTTCGCTTTACTAAGAATTAATTCTTTCAGTGAATAATATTATTTATGGCGAATTAGATTGCTAACTACAAATTCGGTGTGCGTCTTGATGCAAATAGGTAGCATGAACCGATATCGATAAATCCCAGGTTCTGTTTTGCTGATGATTGACTGATCAACTGTAATTACAACAAACTTCGGATTGTACTGTTCTTTACAAAGTACAACAAAGATTATTTCAAATGCGATAAAGTTCGTTTTTATTACATATAGAATTTATTTTTACTAGAATAAAAAAATAGTAAAGCAGCATAGCTATCAGATGAATCATATATTTTCTAAAGTAATTAGAAATTTTCAGTCACATAGTTCTTCGTAACTATTATAAATGATTACTTAGAAGCATACAAACTAAATGTATGTCAAATATGTAGACACTATTAGTTCAATAAGTACTATTAGAGAAAGAAATCAGATGCAGTTTAAAACTTATTCTTCAACTTTAGTTGAAGTCTACGAATAAACAATACCCTTCTGTTGTGGTCAATGTATAGAGTAAAAATAACTAAATAAACAATATAATAGTGAATCGCATCATGAACAAAATCTAAATACTATGTTATCAACTAACAAAATAAAGTGTAGAATGTATTAGTTTCCAACAGACAGGATATAAATAAATGTAGATTTTAAAAAACTCATAAACAACTTTAATAAAAATTTATTAAATGAAATAGCTTAAAAACGCTTGTTCAAAAACAACGAAACGAGTATCACAAGATTTAAATAACTGAACAAAAGAGATACCGGATAAAGCACACAAATGTTTGGGGAATTATGTGACTTAATTTGCCAATTAAAAATAATGTTACCTGAATTTTCACAAAAAATGTACGTTTGATCAGTTTGAAGTTAAAATTATAAAAAAAAACACCAGTTATGACTGACTGTAAAAAATAAGCAGAACACATGAAGTATAACTAAATAGAAGCTAGTAAAGTACAGTTGTTCGGGATAATTTATCTAACGAACTATTCACATTAAGTTGATATAAAATACAGTGTTCACATAAAAGTCAACCAAAATGTTTAAAAAAAAACCACTGGGGTAAATAAAGTATCGAAAAATGTATATTTTTATAAATAAACTGAAGTCAGGAGAGAACAGAAGATACAATAGACTCAGAAAATGAAATGAAGAGTTGGCAAAACTCACAACTCGCACATTAAAAATTTCTTTATTTTGGTTTCTTCTCAAAATATTTAAAATCCTAATAAACAAAAAAATATCAGAAAATATGTTAATTAATTGCAGAAATTAAAGGAAATTTACATGATGTACTTCAATAGACGTCGAATGAATGTCCTAACATAAACAACAATGCATAACAGGATTTGTAGTTAAACATCAAAATAGAACGCCCATTACAAATACAAAAATCTATCTATTTCATTCAATTTGGGTGCATTTTAAAATTTAAATAAACTGGATGTTAGCAACTTAAAAGGTAACAACAATAATCTTTAAAATGCCACTACCAATATGTGCATACGTAATACATTAATCAAATCAAAATAATAAGGTTTCTTATTTTCCCGTAAACTAACTTTTATAGTTTATGAAAATAGGAGCTATACCATAGGAGTAAAAGTAATCGGCTTCTAACTGGTAGGTCATAGATTCTAAACACATTCCGCCTACGTCACCAGTGTGCTAGTAGTGTCAATCCTTCTCTTCCACACCTAAGGTGTGCCTCAAAGTAGAACATGTTAACTTAGAACTGATAAATGAGCTGTAGTAATTAATTAGGAAAATAATTGAAAAATGAAGAAGAATGGAATATTTATATTGCTATGAAACGAGAATATTCGGGTTGAATTCACCGTCCAATAAAGCAACAACCTGCAGCTTTAGATTTCGTATGTTACGTGTAATTGGTTGGAATACAATTTAAACAAATAGATGGCAGCTGGAGTTTTGTAAACTGTGATCCATCTTTTTTTGTCCTAATATAATTGATAAAGTCCACAGATATATTTCAGCATCCTTAGTCAATTTTAGCTGTCAGAGTTTAGCCTTTTTATTACATTTGAGAGTTAAACAGCAGCGAACTAAGTAAAAGATGAAAATAAACATCAATGCATTCTTCAGCATCTTTTGAATTCTGCTTAAGAAACTCTAAACAGTAACGGTTCTTTAATTTAGGTCCAGTAAACTCTTTTCATCAGCAGCATGATGAATAATAGATTCGGTTACCAGATAATCAGTCAGTTAGTTGCAACATAGAACCTAGTACGTGCGTACATCAATCAAAGTTTCCATGCCCCAATTAACCAGTAGATATTGTCGGAACAAATCCCAGAGTAGTGGAGGTAGTAACAGAGTTAGTACTAATAGAAAGGATTATAGACTGAAGATTTTAAATAAATATACATTATTTAGTAAACAGAAAATTACGATGAATTCAGAAACTTACGATTTGGAGGAGAACAAGGAATAGATGTACCTGCACCATTTCAAAATATTTTGAGCCATGTTACCCAAAGTCTCTAACTGTTGGTTACGATTGTTACGTGGACACCAACCAGGTAGTCTGCATCTATTAACATAGCTCAGCCCAATTATCAATGACTTCACTAACTGGTGCCATGCTTTGGCTTGGTCACGCCCCAGCTTTTCACCAGCTTACTTCTACTTCAGACAGTATTCCTCATCAAGGTAGGCGGTGGTCAAGCATACGCATTGTGTCCTAACCACCTCAGATGATGTATTATCAGATACGTTGCCAAGTAATTCGAGTATAATTCTAATTAATACGAACTAGGATTCAAACAATCTCAACCCTATATATTCTGAAGGCTGTGCAATACCCCGGATATTGAAAGACCATTAAAGCCTTATCAGCAGTGCATTAAAAAATGACAAATCCAAGAGTAGTTTTGACACACAAGCACGTCAAAAATAAACAGTGAAAAAAGTGTTCTGCGAACTAATCAAAAACGCAGAAAAATCGTCGTCGATATAAGATAGCATAATCCAAAACCATTCTACTGAAAATGACCCTACAGTTTATCCTTAAAAGAAGCTCACCATCTTTCGAATAAATCAAAAACATGTAAGAAGTAATAGGACTTACAATTAGAAAAACAGCACCTAAAAGAACTGCTTTTATCTTTACATCCAGATTCAAAGGAAAAGAAATGCCAAAATTATCAGCATCAGTGAATAACTCTCTGACAATATTACCCCACTTTTTAGTGATACTCCCGATTTCCTCGTTACCATCAGCAGAAGTTACCTCGAAAAGATAATTACAGATAAACACATTAGAAAGGGACTAATTGGATCAACTCTGAAATCTATGGACCATAAAAACCATAAACGATATCTAAGGAAGACGAGCCTGAGAAATAATCTCAATCAGAAATTTGAATAAACTTGAAAAAAGAGGGAATAAGATGTCCGGGCCTAAATATAAATAATTTCAAGTTATTGGGAGGTGAACGAATCGAGAAGCCTGATATCAATAATAATATAGGATATATGCGTTTCCAACATATTTAAACAGAGAAAAGATAGGACACCTAGATTTGGTAACAGAATCCAACAATCAAGTAGAAAATGCATATAAATCAAAAATTTAATGGCAGTTTCCAGTTTGAAAAATTATTTTCTTCTATTGGATTCCTCCAACAATATTTTCTTTATAGTGTGAATATACTGTTTGATATATTTTCTGTTCTGTCCACACTTATGCAGCGTTCGTGCATTTCGAAGCACAAAACCGATATATCTGCCTTAACAAATCAGGACAAGTTGTGTATAAATGCTACGAAGGTGAGTCATCCTATATTTTTGTTTCAGATGTATTACAATATGTAGTATATCGGTCATTCGGTTTAATTTATTAGAAACATTCAGAAATTGATTAAAGTATACCAAGCATTCTTAGTGCATTCATCACGATGAAATTACTCTAAAAGTTATCATGACATCACTCTGTCAACTAGACTACTCATAACCGTTAGCGTGCGTGCAGAGTAAATTCTAAAGAAAATACTCTACAAAACCTTATGACTATTGAAATTATCATCGTTTTCTGAGAACTTATTTAACACTGCTATACAAAGCGACTAATAAATGCATTTCAGCTACAATAGTTTTCGTCAACAAAAACAATGACTAAACTTTCAGTAAAAGAAATATACCTTGAATACAATATCCAATCCCCAACACTCACAGAAACAACATATTGGACCACGTAGTTGTAGAACCGTGTTTCCATTCCTGTCCCGAATATGGTAATCAAGATTACAGCTACTAAATACTCGCTTTACGAAGCCGATGGTATTACCAACTGGAGACTGAACTTCAAGTTCCTCTTGACAACAATCTAGAAATCTAGGCGAAATCAATAATGCACACTAAGCAAAGTTTACCAGGTGATATTAACTAGTATCACAAATCACAATAACAAATCAAGTTGTCAAGTAAGGTGTGATGAATAACCGGTAAAAAATAGTTTTATTAGAGTTGAATTTGTAGTCAACGATGTTCTTTACCTATCGGTAACATCACAAAAGGCAAATAGCGTATTCACAGTTAGGTAAGTAACATCATTTGACAAGATAAGAATAAACTAAACCCACTGTGAAATTCGAAAACATGCGTACGGAATGCATAGAAATGAAATAATGATAACAGTTTTTGTTTTATAATTGGATGCAGAATGATGGTTACCAATAAGCTTAAATAAATAAATAAATATAATGAATGAGAACGAGGAAGAAAATTTAGATGCTTAATAATTAATTAAGATAGAGTAATAATCTATCTAAGTGAATTTAGTGTAACTGACGTTATCATCCAAAAATGAGTGTCGAAATTAGTTGATGGTTCAAATGACGATCAAAAGATAATAAAAGCACCTAAGAATTTTGGTTACTCAATGCAAAACCAAATGTATATATAATTGTAAGGTATCTGATACTTGAAAACATATATTGCTTCAAAAAAAGGTTGATGATATGATTGTGAATAGATCTACTGGTCCAATGTGTACACGCAAACTATATAAACTGATATCGGATGATCTTGAAACATAACCTTTATTGAATAACTCTGTAAAACACTTGAATTACATGGTCATATAACGAGTATTCAGATAAAAAAAATTAGGAATGGTCGAAGTCCGTTAACAATCAAGGATATTATCCAGTCAAATTTGTCACAGACTGTTAGAATTCCTTATTTATAACAACCCAGAAACTCCTACTGCTTAGTATTCATAGACACTGAACATTCGACAAAACCCCACATCAGAACATGTTTGAACAGGGACGAAATTGTATTCCAAATAACAAGGGTAGATAGAAGTAGGAATTCCCAGTTAGAGGAACGTTAATATACTTATAGCATTTCCATAAGTAGCCTTTAGAGTCTTCTCAAATAATCCAATAGAGCTGATTGGTTTAGAAATAGCCAACCAGCGTATGTTATCACGATCATGCACAGAACTTGCTTTAATCCGGTCTATGTTCCACTAACACCCTCGAATACATTGAACCCTACTTTCATAAAAATAAAAACCTGCGAATGGGACTGCATATAAGACAGAGTAGCCGTGCCTGTCAAATTTTTACCTAATTAGCTCCAAAAGGGCTGGAATGCAGAACTAAGCATAGCTGAACACATGCATAGGAATTATTCCATAGGTTCAACATGAAAACAACCATTTAATATATCATTAATAAAGTTATGAAGAGTGTATACTCAAATTTGCATACGTTCTAGTAATGTATGTTTTAGAACTTCTTTTATATATTCAGAAACTGTTTGTTCTTACCATAAGACTGTTTTAATAATCCATAATCTAATCAAATGCCAAAAGTGTTTCAGCTTTCATACTAATAACATTGATATTTTTCTGTACTTCTCGTTAAATATTAATAGTTTACATAACATTATTTCAATATCAAATAAGGTTTCATGACGATGTGAATGTGATCAAATCGTTAGAAAGATATTACGTAACTAAAACATATTTTTCAAATAAAATTTCAATTGTTTCAGTACACTAAATAAATATGTAAAAGGAGGCAATTGTTCTAAAAATAAGACAATATAACAAAATGATCACAGGAAAAATGTAAAAAAGAAACACCACTTACGAACAGCACGGGTGACAATCACATCGGTAGGGTCGAGTTACACGAATGACTTCAGCATTATTATCATTGACAATATGTAATACAAAAGGTCTTGATGATCCACAAATATAACGTGAACAGAGGCTAGATTCTATGGAAAGTAGAAACATTATAAAACTTAAACTTATTAGTAATGTTTATAATCTATGAGTGGATGTAGAAAATATCCTTTCACCACTAGCCAAGATAATAATAATAGTAATCGGAAACTGAAGTAATATATTTATACATTATTATCATTAAATTACTTAGTCACAGAGTAACAATAGGTTATCATGTTCTTAAAACTAAGATGATAATATAGTACTCTGAGATTACGTTTTGTGATAGTTGATGCTCATCAACTAGGTGAACTGTCACAAGAGGACCTTGTCCTTTCTTATAGATTAGGACGATTAGTGTTCGAGACCGGTCAAATGAAACTATGTCCAGTTCACAAATTCTAGTTAGTATTTCACTTAATCTCACTGCTACAACTGGACCACCATCCTTAAATATCTCAGAGGTTAACCAATCAGGTCCTGCTCCTCTCCCTTGCTTTAAGTTCCCTATAGCCTTCTCAACCTCACTAAGACTTGCGGGGACCAATACTAATTTGCCATTCAGATTGTTTGGAAACGGTGGGCAGCAGGGATGACGCCGAGGGCCAGTTCAACTGTTCCCTAAGGTGTTCTGCCCATCGGTCTAATCTTCTGGATTGACAGTAAATAGTGGACCCACCTTTTCCTGAGATAGTTTCACTTACAATAGGATTTCTGATACCCATTTCCTTGATAAGTCTGAACAGTTGCCTACTGTTACCTATTGCCACTGTCTTTTCCATCACTTTAACTATCGCCACCCACCACTGCTCACGATCATTGCGTAAGCTTTTAACCAACTTGTGTTTAAGTTGCCTTCGCTCCTTATCGTGTTCAGAACCAGACGGGATGTGTTGCCGAGAATCTATCAGCTCAGTAGATGCAGTTGAAATCCACTGATTTTTCACAACTTTCATGTTTAGTTTACTGGTAAATATTACTGCTGTTTCAATAACTTCTTGGTTATCATTCCAAGTTGACTCGGGATGAGTACAGCTTACGCAGTTGACTTATTGGTTTTCTAGTTGTTTATGAAATATATTCTTGACTTTTTCATCACTAAGTTGAACTCTAAGGGGAATCCTTGTCGTGGATCTTTTACGTCCAGTGAGACACAGACTAATACGCGCTCCTACTAAAGCATGATCTGAGTCTAAATATGTACTCCAAAATGAGTGGCAGTCTTCTATCGAGCCTCTCCAACGGTATCTGATGCCAATGTGGTCTATTCGAGTCCAGCGTTAAGTTGATTGTGGAGGCCACCATGCCAACCGATGTCTTTCCTTATGCTTAAAGTTGATGTTTGCGAAAAAATAGACGGTCACCTCGCAGGTATAGGCAGTCAGGTACAACGAAGAATCTGGTATATACATGAATCGTTCGACTTATTACACCTTAGCGGCACAGTATGATGAGAATCAAAGAACCAAAAGTAGTAGTTACATCAACGGTAGTAAAAAAAAACATAAAAAGATGAGAGCAAGAACAAATATTTGTACAGAATAAGATGAATTCATTTTATTTCGTTGGTTTCTCATCAGCTGCATACAACCTAGAATAATATTTTTACAAAATTAATATTTGAAACAAGTTTTTACATACTCATGAGAATGGATGGAGTTAGTTGAAATCGAGATTACATAAACATGTGAACATGGCTTAAAATGTTGGAGAAAATGCTGTTAATATATATACGATCCAAGAGACGGTACCAGAGGGCAAAATAGAGATCAGAGGTCAAATGATTGCAAAATAAGAGGTGGTTGGAAAATTTGAGAATAAAGTGAATAAAACTCAGTTATTAAACTTTAAATGACCTAATTAAACACGAAAGTTGAACCTAACCATCTGAAAATCGATGATATAACGGAGAGAAGGAATTGTTAAATCTGATCAGAAGAGAAAACGTATTAAAAGAAATTTAGCGAACGAATAATAACAATGAAAACAATAACGCAAAAGTTAGGTTACCAGGGTAAAGAAAGGCTTATAACCGTTTCTTTTTGAACACACAAGTTTGGTTTCAATCGTTTAATGGCAATCGCTTCGGCATATTTTAGAAGATTTGAAGTTTTTTGTCTATTGAACACTTTAAATGATTGATTAATATCAATTTGGTGTCCTGTGTCAATTAGATGCTTAGCGATCGCGCTGCTAAATGTCTTTGTTCCTGTAAGTCGTAGATTTTTCGGGACATGTTCCTTAAATCGTAGGTAGGCCCTTCTTTCTGTTCGGCCAATGTAACTGCTACTGCAGGTACACGTAAATTTATATAGACAGTTGGCGGTAACATGAGAAGGATACCTGTCGATTTTTGATTGTTTCAGCGAACATGATGTTATGTATGATATAAGCAGTTTTGCAGCATAATAAGTTCTCTTTAAAGCTGAGCTAAGTCTTCTTCTGATTGTTTCAGCAATGTCATCACCTTTAAAATCGAGTTGAATGAAAATACACTTCTTTTGGACTGTAGTTTCATTTAGTTTATCAGGCTTTTGTTCGCTGTATTTGTCAATGAATTTTTCGGGGTAGCCATTCTTTTTTAGATACTGTTTAATGTTAGTGAGTTCTGTATCTATCATATCTGAAGTACAAATCTTTTTGGCTCTGATAAACAATGTTTTCACTAATGCTATGGTCATTCTTTTGTAAATTCTGCAAAGCTTTCTGATGTTTTTCGGACATGATTCTCGACTCCATGGTCGGTGATGTGAGGTATTGGTTTGCAATCTCAACTAATTTGGATTTGAACCACTTCGTTGAAATATTGGATAAAATTGACATTTCCAACAAGTCTTTGGTTTCCTTCGATGTAACATCCTTATTCACCAATATACCACTCCTTGAAACCATTGACATCATATGCCAACATTCTGACCTACTCCCACTACCAGTGGTTGAATTGAAACGAATATTGCTTTTGTGTACAAAGGACATCCAGCACCGGTTCGATAATAAGATATATCGCCAAATTGATGGTGTTGCAATGGGTAGTCCATTAGGTCCTATCCTAGCAGACATTTTTATGGCCAATCTTGAAAACACAAAACTAAAAAAGGTGATTGAAGAAATGACGCATTATTCAAGGTACGTGGATGATACCTTCATTGTATGCAATAATAAACAACATGCTAACTACTTATTAAAAATTTTCAATCAAGCACATAAAGATATTCAATTTACCATGGAGTTAGAAAAAGACAATAAATTTCATTTCCTGGATATTGCCATGCAACGTCGAGGAGATGGTTCAGTGCAACGGCCGATCTACAGATAATCGACGTGGAATGGATTGTTCTTGAACTTTAATAGCATCTGTCCAATCCATCACAAAATAGCATTAGTGAAAACATTGTTTATCAGAGCCAAAAAGATTTGTACTTCAGATATGATAGATACAGAACTCACTAACATTAAACAGTATCTAAAAAAGAATGGCTACCCCGAAAAATTCATTGACAAATACAGCGAACAAAAGCCTGATAAACTAAATGAAACTACAGTCCAAAAGAAGTGTATTTTCATTCAACTCGATTTTAAAGGTGATGACATTGCTGAAACAATCAGAAGAAGACTTAGCTCAGCTTTAAAGAGAACTTATTATGCTGCAAAACTGCTTATATCATACATAACATCATGTTCGCTGAAACAATCAAAAATCGACAGGTATCCTTCTCATGTTACCGCCAACTGTCTATATAAATTTACGTGTACCTGCAGTAGCAGTTACATTGGCCGAACAGAAAGAAGGGCCTACCTACGATTTAAGGAACATGTCCCGAAAAATCTACGACTTACAGGAACAAAGACATTTAGCAGCGCGATCGCTAAGCATCTAATTGACACAGGACACCAAATTGATATTAATCAATCATTTAAAGTGTTCAATAGACAAAAAACTTCAAATCTTCTAAAATATGCCGAAGCGATTGCCATTAAACGATTGAAACCAAACTTGTGTGTTCAAAAAGAAACGGTTATAAGCCTTTCTTTACCCTGGTAACCTAACTTTTGCGTTATTGTTTTCATTGTTATTATTCGTTCGCTAAATTTCTTCAAAAATTTATAAGATTTGTTCTTATTACGTATAGATTTCATCAAACACTCATAGAAACATTATTAACATGAGAACTTTAAAATAGACAATTGCACAAGAAAAAAAACATCAGATGAAAATCACATGTACATAAAGAGGTTCTCTTTAGCACAATTCTTGTTAAGTTTTTATTCAACTGAATGTGTAAGTCATACTTTATGTAACTGATAAACTAGTAAAGAAATTACAGAATACGAATTTTGCTTTTGATTGAAATCATGTTTTCACATTTCAAATAAAGAATCAAAAGTACAAACAATTTAAGGTGTCACACTTAAAAAAAAATGTAAAAAAAATCAATAATCTGCTAACACCTACTGTCAATGTACAGATATATACGATTATCTTGTCAAATGATGTTACTTACCTAACTGTGAATACGCTATTTGCCTTTTGTGATGTTACCGATAGGTAAAGAACATCGTTGACTACAAATTCAACTCTAATAAAACTATTTTTTACCGGTTATTCATCACACCTTACTTGACAACTTGATTTGTTATTGTGATTTGTGATACTAGTTAATATCACCTGGTAAACTTTGCTTAGTGTGCATTATTGATTTCGCCTAGATTTCTAGATTGTTGTCAAGAGGAACTTGAAGTTCAGTCTCCAGTTGGTAATACCATCGGCTTCGTAAAGCGAGTATTTAGTAGCTGTAATCTTGATTACCATATTCGGGACAGGAATGGAAACACGGTTCTACAACTACGTGGTCCAATATGTTGTTTCTGTGAGTGTTGGGGATTGGATATTGTATTCAAGGTATATTTCTTTTACTGAAAGTTTAGTCATTGTTTTTGTTGACGAAAACTATTGTAGCTGAAATGCATTTATTAGTCGCTTTGTATAGCAGTGTTAAATAAGTTCTCAGAAAATGATGATAATTTCATTAGTCATAAGGTTAGGTTGAGTATTTTCTATAGAATTTACTCTGCACGCACGCTAACGGTTATGAGTAGTCTAGTTGACAGAGTGATGTCATGATAACTTTTAGAGTAATTTCATCGTGATGAATGCACTAAGAATGCTTGGTATACTTTAATCAATTTCTGAATGTTTCTAATAAATTAAACCGAATGACCGATATACTACATATTGTACTACATCTGAAACAAAAATATAGGATGACTCACCTTCGTAGCATTTATACACAACTTGTCCTGATTTGTTAAGGCAGATATATCGGTTTTGTGCTTCGAAATGCACGAACGCTGCATAAGTGTGGACAGAACAGAAAATATATCAAACAGTATATTCACACTATAAAGAAAATATTGTTGAAAAAATCTAACTTTGAGAAGCATGATATCCATTAAAACCTATCAGTATTGAGCCATAAATTCATTCAAAGTCGTCAAATGGAACGTGAATTCTATATTAATCAAGCGTACGTCAACACTATTCATAATAAACAGACCAAATTAAGTTAATATTAGTACTCCAAAACTATCTTCCTGTTTTAATTGTGGAACAAGTCTAGAAAAAGATTAAAAGTGATGGAACATGTGCGAATGTTCGATTCAGAGCAGTGTCATCCAATGTCACCAAACAGTGATCATGATTATCGTCGACACCTGAATCCGGCTATCTGCGCATACCAACATGGCTCAGACTAACGGTAAAAAACCTTATGTAGTGATACCAACTTTCGGATTGATCACCCCTAGCTTGCTTCCATTCAACTCTTACACCAGTCAACATTGTGAGTCGAGGCAGGCCATGCGTAAAGCATATCGCGACAACCTCAACTGACAAGCATTCACAACCTCATCAACTTATTTGTCTATCCTCACCATTCCTTACTCAACCTCTCCAAGACACTTGGTGATGTTCCAAAGACATCAATGATTAAATACCTGCAAACCAAACATTCATATTCAATAGTTTTTTTTATAGTATTTATTGCATTATATCATTACATCCCAATACGTCACTGACAAAGTTCTATGAAATTTTTAATTGAAATAGTCAATCAAATATGTGTAACTTGTTACAGATGCTAGCAATACAAATACAAAAGTTCTTATCTACAAAAGTGTAAAGTAGTCCAAATTAAGTATGCTTATAAAGTTAGATAACAGCTGAATTTAAAATGAAAATCTATATTTCAACAGTGTGATTCGATTGATAAATTACGTAAACTACTTCACATGAAGAAGTATCAACACTATTTCAATCAGTCAATCGATGCTTGCTGCCCCATATGGAGCATAGGCCGACGACCAGTATTCTCCAACCAACTCTATCCTAACCTTTCCTTTCCAGCTCTTACCAAGTGTTCTTCATTCTCTTCATATCTGTCTCTTCAATCTTCCCCTTTTCCTCTGGCCTTAAGGATTTCATGTTAATGCTTGTCTTGTGACACAGTTTGGTGATTACCTCGATGTAAGTTCTATCCATCTCCATCGTCTTTTCCTAATTTCTTCCTCGGCTGGAAGCTCGCTGATTTGTTCTCTGTCATAAGAGGTTGTTGTTGATGGTATCCGGCCAACGGGTCCGAAGTATCTTACGCAGACAGTTGTTAATAAATACTTGTATCTTTTGAATAATGCTTTTCGTAGTTCTCCAAGTTTCAGCTCCATACAACAGAACTGTCTTCACATTTGTATCGAAAATTCCAAAATTCCAAATGTTGACTGGCAGTCGGTTTGAGTTCCAGATCTCCTTCAATTGTAGAAATGCTGCTCTTGCCTTTCTAATCCGCGTCTTCACATCTGCAACAGATCAAACCCTCCTTGTTTATCGATGGAGCTGCCCAAGTATGTAAAGGTTTCTACAGCTTCCGGAATTTTTCCGTCAAGTGAAATTGGGTTGGTGTTCGTTGTATTGTGTCGGAGGATCTTGCTTTTCCCTTTGTGTATCTTGACGCCTACTGATGCCGAGGCTGCTGCTGCACTGTTCCTCTTCACCCGTATTTGTTGCTGTGTGTGGGA
The DNA here is from genome assembly GCA_025215515.1 of Schistosoma japonicum. Taxonomy (NCBI): domain Eukaryota; kingdom Metazoa; phylum Platyhelminthes; class Trematoda; order Strigeidida; family Schistosomatidae; genus Schistosoma; species Schistosoma japonicum. The sequence goes on along the minus strand of CM046064.1, from coordinate 21,258,032 downwards.
TAGAAGAGTCAGCTAGATTATCTGCAAAGTTTAAGTCATCTAGTTGCATCGATGTTGTCCACTATATTCCGAAATCGCCATGAGATGTTGCCGTCTTCATAATCCAGTCAACCACCAGCAGGAAGAAGAAGGGCAACAGTAAGCAGCTTTGCCTAACACCGGTCTTTACTTCGAATGAATCTGTGAGCTGATCTCCATCCACGATTTTACAATATAGTCCGTCGTAAGGATTCCGTATGATGTTAACCATCTTTTTGGGTACGCCATAATGTCGTAGAAGGCTCCATAATATTCTCCTATTCACGCTATCGAATACTTTTTTGTAGTCAAGGAAGTCAATGCAAAGTTGTGAATCCCTTTTAATTGTTTGTTCAACAATGAACCATAGAGTAACGATTTGGTCGATATACGATCGGTCCTTACGGAATCCGGCCTCCTAGTCTCGAATTCGGGTGTCGATGGGTCTTTTATTCGGTTCAATAACACTTTATTGAAAACTTTTCCTGGTATCGAAAGAAGAGTGATGCCTCTGAAGTTTTCGCAGTTGCTAATATCTCCTTTCTTTGGTATCTTGATGAGGTATCCTTCTTTCCAGTCTTCTGGCACTTGTTCTTCCTCCCAAATCTTTCTGAAGAGAATGTGGAGTATCTTTGCAGTTGATTCTATATCTGTATTCAGTGCCCCGGTCAGCCGGTAGGTTATCCGGCCCTGCTGACTTGTCACTCTTGATTTGTCGGATGGCCATTTTGATTTGCTGGACCGTTGGTGGATTGGTTTTTATGGGGAGATCCGTGGTTGCTGGTTCGATGACTGGTGAATTAAATAAGGCTAGTCTATTTAAGAGTTCTTCCAAGTGTTCTACCCATCTGTTTCGTTATTCATTCACTTCAATGGTTGATTCGCCATCCTTGATGTTGATTGACCATTCTGGCTTATTGAATTTCCCAGCTAGTTTCTTCGTTATATCGTAAAGCTGCCTCATGTTTCCTTTCCCTTGTAGCTTTTCCCATCGTCATTGCTAGGTTTTCACCGTATTTCCGTTAATCCGACCTAATGTTCCTCTTCACCTTCTTGTGGAATTCTGGATATTCGGTCCGTGCTTTGATTTTCTCTGTTCTTGTCCGGCTGTTATTAGTTGCTAACGTTCTGTTCCTCCTTTCTTGGATCTTTTCCAGAGTACCAACAGAAATCCATTCCTTATGGTATTGTTTCTTGCGACCCAAAACCTCCTGATATGTTGAAGTTATTGCTTTATTAATCTCTATCCAGCTAGCTTTCCATATTAGTTCAACCTTTTTCTAGTAGATCATGAAATGCTTGGAACATATTGTTGAGAATTATTTTGAATTCGTTGTGTTTGATAGTATCCCGGAGAAGGGCTGTGTTAAATGTTGTAAAAATGCTGCTCAAAATGTCCAGTGCTTCTTCAGCTTCATTTTTATTTTAGCCACAACCAGATGATGATTTCAAGCTATGTCAGCTCCTCTTCATGCTCTTACGTCTTCCATGGTCATTCTAAACTTCTTGTTGATGCAAATAATGTCGATTTGGTTCTCCATAATGTGATCTGGTGAAACCCATGTAGTTTTGTGTATACGTTTGTGGGAGAATACGATGCATTCTCCGCCTGGACCCTCTCTAAGTTGCTGCCGGTCCCAAACCCGAATAAAGGAGGAGGCTTAGGCATGGGGTTAGCAACTCTATCCCGTAAAACAACAACCTTACCAAAAAAACATTTATAACCAATACTATTTACGAGTTAATAATCCCCATCCTCTATTATCTAAAGATAACTAAAATGAAGACTGCAATGTAATTAACTACCCGCACGTGTGTTTACAGATGTTTCATTTTTACTTGAGAAATACAATTAATTCAGATAAGTAATTAGGCTTTAAGGAAACGGAATTCCTCACTTCAAGTGGTGTCCGTCAGGGATGTCAACTTTCCCCATTCTTGTTTAATTTTGTCATAGACATGCTACTTAATATAACCTTACCTTAGTCTGACTTTCCAGGAGTTGATTTTCTACCAGGAGCCTCGCTTACTGACTTAGAGTATGCTGATGACATAATCCTATTTAGTGAAGACGCTGACAAAATGCAGAGTCTTCTGACTACCCTGAGCAACAATGCAAGCATGTTCGGGATGCGGTTTTCCCCCTCGAAATGCAAAATGTTGCTCCAGGATTGGGTTGCATCGGCACCTGACCTAGTGATAGGGAGTGAAGTAGTCGAGCGTGTAGACCGCTCCACATATCTGGGGAGTCTCATCAGTGCTGATGGCCTGATGACTGACGAAATCTCAGCACAGATACAGAAAGCTCGATTGGCTTTTGCTAAGTTGCGCAGGCGAGATATCCGCTTGCTAACCAAAGGACGAGCGTACCGTGCAGCAGTTCTCTCTGTCCTACTATACGGGAGCGGAACATGGCCGTTAAGAGTAGAGGACATTCGTAGGTAACTGGTCTTCGATCATAGGTGTCTCCGAAGCATTGCTCGATTATCGTGGGACAACCGAATGAGCAATGCTGTCGTTAGGAAACGGGTTCTAGGAAAGGATGGGAAATCAATAGATGAGGTATTGAAACTTCATTCACTCCCTATATTCTTAAGGATTTTAGGTCCAAGTATTCATTTATAAGGTTTTTTATTACATCTCAGACAATACTCTTATTATTCTTGATGTTTCGCTTGTCAAATAATTGAATTAGCTAGTGACGTGTGAAAAAAGAACTCTGTTACACTATATGATGACGGTAGTTAATTATAAAATTTAGAATCATCGAAATGAATTCACCACCATCTAATCATCAGTTTGAATATTTACTGAGGTGCAAAAAATTAAGAATAAATATCTAGCCATTTTAATCCAATTTGAAACTAATTGTTATCAAAGTAGCTGCAGCTAGACGCCATCAGAACGCTATCATTTTTGTGCTATTTTCCACAAAATCTATTCTAAAATAATTAATCACTTTTGACTACAAAACAATTATGGCTATCAAATAAATGAAAACGTACTACTCACTCACATTCAATAACATCAACCTTCTGTTTAATAAACAATTGGTCTACTTGAGTTAAATGCTCCAAACCAGGAGGATAGTTCAATACAGCCGGCCTCTGCATCCACATGTCTAAAATTAACAAATTTTTATAAATAAATGTAAACCTATACATTTAAAAAGTATTACAATAGGTTTAGCAAGTTTTCAAGAATTCCGAAGTCTACTACAACTTGCTTTTTATTACCATGAATTCATGTAGTAGTAGTAGTAGTAAATGACTAGTGATCACTAGTGAATAATGTGATCTTTTACAGTCCTTTCCAAGTAAAACGTAAAGGTAATAATTATCGAAGTCAATTTTGACTTCACAAGAATTTTCTTTAAGTTACCTGAGATATACAAAGACTAATGTAACGAAACGGGTGACCTATATAAAAACTATATTGAAAACGAAAAGCTGTGACGACAATATTATTAAAATACATACTAGAACAGCTATATTCAGTCTGGTTGGAAAAATTAGGTTGCAGTCTGTATTAGTTTTATCTAAAGTGAGATAGGAAGTTCAGTGTGGTAACGTTTAATTTTTTCAGGTCACATGACAAGATTGGTTGTGGACCATACAACGATTTCCAAGCATAAGATAAATATTTCGACGATCCTCCCAACACAGACAGACAGAGAGATACAACGCAGGACTTCGTACGTATGTACATCAGTTCAGGTTGCCATAACACATCAGCACAGAGACGCAACTGTCAGTTCAAATCCAAGAGTGATAGCGATAGTAGAAGTATTAGCAGTAATGCAGAAAATTAGGGAGCGAAGATATGATTCGAAAAGTATAATTCAGTGAGATAAATTTAAAGGAGAAGGATAGGGAATTCGGAAGGTTAGATTTTGAGAGAACACAAAGAGTGGATGCACCTGCGCCATTGCGAACGATTCTGAGCCATGTCGTTCAAGGTCTCTAACCATTGGTGACTTTCGTCTCGCGGACCCCAACCACGCAGCCTACATCTACCAACATGACTCAGTCCACTTGTCAGTGACTTCATCGATTTCTGCTATGTTTTGGTTCGGCCGCCTCTAGCTTTCTTCCAACCTATTCCTACGCCGCAAAACATAGCTCGTCGAGGCAGTCGATAGTTAGACATGCGTAACACATGTCCCAGCCACCTCAACTGATGAAGTTTCAATACCTCATCTATTGATTTCCCATCCTTTCCTAGAACCCGTTTCCTAACGACAGCATTACTCACTCGGTTGTCCCACGATACACGAGCAATGCTTCAGAGACACCTATGATCGAAGACCAGTAACCTGCGAATGTCCTCTACTCTTAACGGCCATGTTCCGCTACCGTATAGTAGGACAGAGCGAACTGCTGCACGGTACACTCGTCCTTTGGTTAGCAAGTGGATATCTCGCCTGCGCCATAAGTGACGCAACTTGGCAAAAGCCAATCGAGCTTTCTGTATCTGTGCTGAGATTTCGTCCGTCACCAGACCATCAGCACTGATGAGACTCCCCAGATACGTGAAGCGGTCTACACGCTCGACTACTTCACTCCCTATCACTAGGTCAGGTGCTGATACAACCCAATCCTGGAGCAACATTTTGCATTTCGAGGGGGAAAACCGCATCCCGAACATGCTTGCATTGTTGCTCAGGGTAGTCAGAAGACTCTGCATTTTGTCAGCGTCTTCACTAAATAGGATTATGTCATCAGCATACTCTAAGTCAGTAAGGGAGGCTCCTGGTAGCAAGTCAACTCTTGAAAAGTCAGACGAAGATAAGGTTATATCTAGTAGCATGTCTATGACAAAATTAAACACAGCCAAAATTAGTCATAGTACACCTACAGTGTTGTACATTAAGGATGAGACACGATGTAATGTGAAGTGACGCAACACCTGGATAAAAATCAGTAAAGAAAGTCTATTTTGGTTATGCAGAGTATGTTACTCTAATAAGTCTCGTTACATCAAGGAATATTTAGCCAACTTGTTGGTAAGAAAGCTGCTACCTGTCAACTACCGGTCCTCAAACCCTACGAATTTACCGACTTACTGAGTAATCAGATTTGTTTTACAGGTGATTTAAGAAGCAATTTAATAGAACTTAGGAACCAACGACAAATTTATTTACTCAGCTTTCAGCGTTCCAATTTCATGACAGCTGCATCCCAGATAACGTCAAACGAAGTGGATGGAGCACAGTGTAAACCTGTAATAAACCTCAAAACCTAATACTAAACATGCAGAGAACAAATATCAAAGTCAAAACATCTGTTTAAAAAATTATACTACTCAATTCGTTCAACAAAAGCAAGACTTTGCTTTGGCAAAATAACCATTAAATGCTGACACCAAAACC